>CM060929.1:762392111-763655034 GCA_030765085.1 Allium cepa
TTTAATATTTGGTAAGTTATATATGTTTTTAAAGAATATATTTGAAAGTTATACAAGTTTCTCATTTCCTATGGTAAATTTAACATTTAATAATAATACTCTTTATTTTATAGGTTATAATTTCAACTTTCATTTAAGACCATTTTTAACCTATCATTAAATCTCTTATTTCCTTTAGAGGTTTTAATTTATTAATTACCTATGTTTCGATTCACTACAATAATAGAAACAATTAATTAATGGAAATTTAAGAATTTAATACCGGGTTAAATTTTCACTTTATTTTAAAACAGTAGATAAATATATTCTTACAACTTATATATCTCTAATTATTTTAAAACAATTTAAAATTTAGATATTTTAAAAATGAATTTGTAGTAGAATTTACTACGGTGGCCTTTCCCCTTCGAAACTCGAAAATGAAAGTCGATGATGCGGCCGCCATCACCGAAATTATTTTCCAGCGACAAAGAGGAAAGTACAAAACTTTTTCTTCAAAATCTTCTTTAAAACAATTATTCTGAATTATATTGAAATATTTACATAAGAAAATACTTATAAGCAATATTATTATATTACAAAATTTATTCGAAAGAAATTTCAAAACCCTGGAACTTAAGTTCTAAATTTCCAAATTTCATTCATATTATTTTTTAATCTTATTTCTATTATTATTATACACTTTAATACCTAACAACCAATCTATTGCAGCCAAATATATCTTTATAAAATATTTTTATATATAGAAAATATAATAGGAAAAATTATTTCATTCACCTATATCAAAACCTATATTATGTCGGTCTGTCCTATTAAGTGTTTAGAAATCCCTATTGATGTCACAGCGTCCCATGCACCAACCAGAATTTATAAATACAAAACGAAACAGATTAACACAATATTAAAATCTTGTTATAATCCTAACAAATACGCTCTCTAATATATATACACTCAGCGACTCCCATAGGGTATTACTACCCTATTAACAAAAGAGTCAGACCCCACAAGCTAAGGTTTATCGCTAAACCAAAACTCTGATACCAACTGTAACGTCCCGCTTTTTCGCACACTTTAAATCGACACACGTGCCAATTCAAACCATACGGAAGGGAGGATTGTTATGGGGTAAATAAGAAAAAACAGAGAAGAAAAAAAAACTAAACAGAATCTCACAACGGAAGGATAAAATATAATAATCAAATATACAGTTTACAAATCTGTTTACAAAACCATTTATATAATACATATCAGAGTTACACATACCAATAACAATGCAGCGGAACAGTATGTAGTGCTAGTATAAATAATAATAATATAAATTTTCGTCTTCGTCCTCCAGAGCTAAACCTTCCAATCCTGAAACGCTCGGACTGACCCGAGCGAATTTGAAAAGACAAAAACCCCGAGTCAGAACTAAAAGATCTTATGTGAGTTAAATTAACAGAAATAAATATGAGTGCAGTAACTCAAGAGATGCTTGGGATTTACATCTCCTAAGGATCCGTTAAACTATTTACTATGTAGTATATTGCGCTGTTATAATAGTGTCTATTTGTAAAATAAACTTACTTTTAAATAGCGTTAAGGCTTTACATTTTCCACCTTAACACGTAATAGTTCCAGTAGTCCATCCAATATCATGGTCCCTCCTGATCGGGAAGCCACCAGAGGATACCACACGGGCTACGGGAGAAATCCAAACTCGTACAAGGCGCGATAGGGTAGGTGACACGGCACAACTAGGCAATACCAGGGCAGATATACCAATTGCTATCCGGGCTGGTGGTAACGCGTAGCTGCTACTACCGCCCACCTCGAACAACACCCCCAAATCAAATAAAAGTGGCCACCGAATCCAAATCCAAAAGTCAGAGTATAATATTGAAGGAGTGCGTCCGATCAGAGGAATGACCTCATTGCCCGAGAATCGCTCCTGTTTTAGCCACCTTATGCCAACTCACGGGAATTGGGTCCACGTATTTACCTCAAGGAAACGCCTCTACCAACCTACTTCATTCTGGAATCTCCACCGCGTACACGGTTGTTAAAGTGGTTTTCGGAGTTGGCAGAGTGTATGACAACTTCCGATCCCGGTCTCTTCAACAACCAAACGTTATTATAACACCACGGTCCTTTAAAATAATTTATACTTTTAAAACCAGAATATAATATCCATTTCAAAACCATATAAATATGATGTCCCTTCCTTTTAAAACCCCAAAACAATATGATATCATCTTTATTTTCCAATATATTCTTTCCAAAAATCATAGTGGTTTCAAAGTAAAATATTTAGAAATCAAAACTCTTGAATATAATATTTCCAAATTATACTACCTTGAAAACATAGCTTTGAAACAAAATTTCCAACTCTTAATTGGTTAAATATTAAATTACTTTTATAAAACAAAATAGCTTCTTTAGATTTCACAAATCAATTTCAAATATCGATTTAAACTACCAAATACCATTTCAATTCTTATGTTTCAAAGCTTTAAATATTTCACCATTTCAAAAACAAACTCATTTGACAAACCCATATATATATATAATTCAATTACTTACTATTTAGACTTGAAACGTTTACCGAATGAATTCAATATAATTTAAGTTAAACCTTTAACTTCATATAATTGGAAAATCTTTCAATTTATTAACTTGATATATTCATTTAAATCAACCTGATATTCATTTAAATCACTTTACACAAAAATCAAGTTATAAAAATCATATCCTTTAAAAAAAATAAATTTTTATTAAATTTCAATTTAACTTAATATTCATCTTCCAAATCTTATTCCCATTTAAGTCATAAAAACTCCAGAAATTAGATTTTAAAGAAATGCTTAATCGTATTTGATCTTAAAAATCAAACTTTATTTTATACTTCAAATCAAATTTATACAAAGCTTAAACCCGAAAATTACTATATATATATATATATATATATATATATAAATAACTAATTCAATATCCCATAAAACATATATATATAGCTTTACAAAACCATAAATACATTCCAAAATATATTATATATATATATATATATACCGCGATGCCTGTATAAAATTTTCTACTCTATGGTCAAGTGATACGGATGTTTATCATTTCAATCCGCAATTTAAAATAAAATGCGGTTGTATATCATTTCAAACCGCAATCCCAAATGAATGAAATGCATAGCAACTTGCAATTAATAAAATAAATCATTCATTCATCTATCAAATCATACATCCATTTATCGCAGTCATCATCCAATTTCAAACAATCATCAGTATATAACAGGTGATAAATAATGGTATCAATTATCAGTTTATACTCAAAATAAATTTAATAACTGTTAATTGGCAGTTTATAAGCAAAAATAAACGTAAACTTAACTGAAGTTAATATGAAATAAAATTTAACATAACTATGCCTGGCAGTTAATATGAAATAAATAAATTTTAACTGTCAAATTTATATGCAATAAGTAAATAAATTTACAGATATATTAAATAAATGCGTTTAAACAGAAATAGTGAATAAAACATGCCAAACAGTCATAAAAAAATTTCTACCCATATCTAAAATTAATTTAACAAACGCAAGAAATTTTAGAAATTGTGAGTGGGTTAAAACACTCACCTTTTGAATTTAAATCGAATTTAAAATCCGATTTAAACCCAAAAATTCGACGGTCTTCAAATCTGTCCAAACTAGCATCAAAAGATCTGGAATTTAATTACGATCCTAACAAAAAAAATCGCGCATGAAACGGAGTTCATATGTGGAAGTTAAATGTATTAACGCGTTTGAAAAATCAAAATTAAATTAAATTCAAACAAAATAAACCTACCTATTACCACTTGCCACGTCAGCGTTTCCTGCGCATCCCTAGTGACTAATCTCACCAAACCCATGTTCCAATTTCGCAAATAGATGAAGAAATCAAAAAGCCCCAATTCAACCTTTTGGGTTTCGAATTTTACCCGTTTGACCGTGATTTCTGGTTGTCTCAAGCGACTATTGCAAAAACAGAGACTGCGCTTAGATCCGTAGATGAAAACTACAACATAATATTTTTTTTCCTTTTTCTGAGAACTTTGAATTTTTTTTTGATTTTTGAATAGAATTGGATCTGAAATTTGCATCCATTTAGGAAGAGAAAGAATTGAAGAAAATGAACGCACAAATAAAAGAGAATAGATGGAGGCTAGGGTTTATAATTGGGTTTATATAGATAGATTAGAATTAGAGTAGATGGATCTGATAAACAAACACGCTAAACGATAATTTAAATTAACGAAATAATTACAAATCACCATACTATGAAGACTATTTATTACTTTATTTAACACAACCCTTAATTTACATCTATTGCAATGTTTTCAAATTTAATTGAATGAACTAATTATATCACTCCTAATGATTGTTGTAAGACTCTAAATCCCACATTTATAAGTATATATTATTTCCACTCAAATATTATAGATATATACAGAGTATAGGTTTCCATTAAATCATTATTTATTATATATTCAAATTAACTAAATTCACTATTGAAGTCCGTTTATATTTATTACCAAATATCCATTTACCTTTCCCAATAAATTTGAATCCATTCATTTAATATAACAAATCAAATTTTCATTCACACCTTATTATCGACCCACAATTTATTGCAATTCATTATCTTAGATAGATTTTATACAATTAATATCAACTTTACATTAAATTTCTATCCAATGAATACTTATTCATCAATCAATTCAATATTTACTTTTCTTTCCCTCTATTTGATACTTAACCTAGTATACATTTAATGGGTAAACATAACATTGAATTATAATGCATTTCTCATGCATGCTTCATTTCATATAAATTCCTCTTTATTAACTAAGTCACATTAACAAACCAAATAATTTTTTTTATTTTAATCGATTACCAGTCTAGACTTAATATATTAAATAAACGGTTAACCTAAAACGATTGTTACACATTTAGCATTCAAATTCACTTACGACTATTATTAACACAATGTTGCCATTTGATTTATATATATTTAAATAAATTATATGAATGGGTAAAACTTTAAAAATTATCTTACCTGCAAATTTACTCACAAACATCCTAAATTACCAACTTGCAATTTATTTTTAATTACTAAATTTGCATTGAGTATATCAAGTTGAGATTTAATACGTATTATTTCCTCAAATAAATAAATCTTTGGATTTAAATTCCCAAAATCATAAATTACGTCCTATCATAAATCTATGCTTTTATTATTTTACGTTCACACTCCCGTTACTCTATAATAAATCTCCAAGTAACGATATCCTAAACCAACATTAATTTATATATCAATCCTTATAACTCAACAAATTTGTCAAATATGAATAACCTTAACAATACTTACACATACTATCTTACTTACAATAATGTAATATTAAACGTTGAATTTCATTTATTTTGCAATACTTCAGTTTAATTAATAAATACTGCTCCTATACTTAAATCTATATTAACAAATCGTTAGAATTAGATCGATAGAAATCGGTTTACCAAAGCTTACATACACATTACATAAATAAACAAATATATAAATTTGTCACCTATTAGCTCTAAATTTTATTCTTAAGTTTGTTACCTATCAATTTAGATTATACTTCCATCTATAATGCAAATCTAAATCTCCTCTAACTGCATAAATTAGGGCAATTTATTGCAATTGATTTCCCATTAAACATCATAAATTAACAAATTGAAACCTAAATAAAAACGTTTATTTATTTAAAAATCTTGTTGTTTAATTGAATTGACCATTCACGGATATAATTTACATTGTTCTCCAATTATTACTTAAATACATCACACAACGTTAAATCTATATTCAATACAATTTGTTACCAAAATTAATTTAACGAAAACAGTTACGCCCTTAAAATTTCTCTTCATTCATTAATTGCTAATTGTTATTCAATTAAACCCATTCATTTGATTTCCCTATTATGCATCAATTATAAACCCATCATCTTAAAGGTGACGTCTACATTTTATACTATAAATTTACCCCTTTATATTCCAATATCAATGAATGCTCACATACAAATTTAGATCTTAACTCCAATTAATTATTCCATTTAATCCATTAATTACTAACTTTAATTATTGAAATTTGATTGTCTAACATACAATTTGAACCTATTTCCAAATTTTCATAATTAATTAACCCTTACAATAGTTTACAAATAAAAGGGATTGTATTAAATAAATTATTTATTGTCCTGCATTTCTTTATTTCACCCATCTACATTCAATACCCATAATCAATATTTTATTTCATTGTTAAATCCAATACTTGCATTACTTTACTTATTCTAACTTATATCTAATGCAACAATTTCCACTATTTCTATTAATTACAATATATAGTTAAATTTGTAAATTCTAATTTCCCTTGGTACATCAAATTTCACATACTCTTTCACATAAATAACTAAGATTTTTATTCCTTTCTAAATTTAAATTAAAAATCCTATTAATTATGTTCATTTTAAACATCGAATTTACATAGGTCGTTACAGATATTCTGTAATCACATCTGTTTATAGATTTCTAACTCCGGATTGACTCAATTAATTAATAGGAGTTAGTATCAAGCAAAATGGGTTTATTTGGTCATAAACTGTGACGACCGCCCATGACTCCAGCACCAAAACAAGAGAAAAGAGCGCTGAAGGGCGTGCCAGGTAGCCATGGACGATAGTCGGGGTAAAAATAAAACAGAAACTCTATCGCATAGCTCACAGCGCATGGATAAAATACAATAGAGAAATGATATATATATATAGTGAAGCTTCATAACAGGAAATCATCATATAAGCATCACAGTAGTTTGATACAATCATCCAGGCAAATCCATACATCAAGGCCTCACTACATAGCACTCAGAATATATACAAGCAGCGGAACACCCAGTACAAATAGTAAGAAAACTAATATGTAAAGCCTCCTGCTCGTCTTTGTCATCATCAGCGTAGATCTCCAAGAACAGCACCTGTCACCTGCTACCTAGTCTGCCCATCCCAACATGGATGAACAGCCCAAGGTAATAAGAGGAGACATAAAACCTTGAGTCAGACAAAGTCTTAGTGAGCAGTAAATCAACTATCAAACATACCAAAAGAGCATAAAGGATAAAAGGAATAGGAACCAAACCATCCCACTCCACCTCTTTCTACAGTGATAGCCCCCAGACACACACTAAGGAGAAGCAAGCATAACATAACAGATAATTAAGGTAAAGCAATAATCACTCGAGTCAAGGGCGATGTTTTCCAAATACAAACCCCCAAGGCCTAAACCAAGATCAGATAAGCACCCAGAAAATACCGCTCTCGAGACCGAATGATAATACAACCAAACATCCATGACTCTGGCTATCACTGTTATCATTGCCATGATTTCACCGTTAATTGAATGACCACCTGTCAAGGGCTAATGGTAACCCCGGTTCTAGACATAACTCCGCACGTCGTCGCAGCCCGTGCCTAGGAATTTTCGCAACTACCCAGAGTACTAGCACGTCGTCGCAGCCCGTGCTTGGAACGTCGTCGCAGCCCGTTCCAACGTACTCTTGCTTTGAGCATGCTAGAACCTTCAACAACGATAAGATCTTAGCCTCCTAGTCATCCTCCTCGACGACTATTTCCATACTAGCTCAAGCGCCTCTCAAGCTAACCATTATCACCTACCCGGATTGCATTACCGAGTTATCAACATAACTTTGCACGTCGTCGTAGCCCGTGCTTGGAACGTCATCATAACCCGTCCCAACTCAACAACATGGTTTGCCTCCTCGCATCATGGCAAAGTCCCATCTCAACATCATCCAATCCATACATATGAGTTTCAACATCCGCTTCATATGTCATAAGCAGCTTTCACCATTCAAGAGCCTTTCCACTTAGCTTTCGAATCATCTTCAATCATCTTATTCCAAATCAACTACTAGCTAACTTGAAACAATCAAATCAATCATTCGTCCAAACAATCAATCATTCAAACAAGACCTAATGAGAAATATTAACTATAATGGCAATTTCGTAAATAAATGAGCATAAGTCCAAAATGCATGATTCATAGGTTTTTAGCATAGATCTATCAAATATAAAACATGGGTTTTGTCTCTAATACTTGATAAATGAACATGCATAAGTAAACATCTTCACAAACAATGAATCTACACTTGGATCTAAGGAAAATGCACAAAATCACTATCTACAACACTCCAACAAATCACCAATCCAATATACTCCTTTGGGTCCGCGTGAGAGATAACTACCACTCACCAAATCACCTAAACACCTCAAAAACTAAACATTTCAGATCTGGACAGCGAAGATCAAGGCTTGATCCGGCGAAATCTCGCTTAAAACGATGAAATCTAGCTTCGTTGGATGAAGATCTTCAACTTTGGCTCTTGGATCTTCGATCTTGGATGGATGTTAGAACTAGATTGGAATGGAGAAAAGAAGATGAAGAAATGTTGTAGTCGAGTTCCCAAAATGGCAGCACTTCGTCGCTTCAAAAACCGGTGCCAAAAAGTGAGCCAAACCCCCCTATTTATAGGCTGAATCAACCTTAGATCGCCCAAGGTCTTAACTCGGAGTTCGCTATTAGGTCGTTACCGACCTAAAAAAAACTCCGACCTAACATAGGTCGCTGCCGACCTATGCTCTTCTACGACCTAAAACACACGTGCCTTAACCATCCCACCGACCTAACGGCTTATCCCTAGTGCCGACCTAAAGACTTAAACAGGTCTCCGACCTATCGTTATAACCAGATGCCGACCTAACTCTTAGCACAGAACCAACTTAGGTCGCATACGACCTTATCCCTTGACCTATCAATATAACTCGTAGCTCCTTAAGCCGGTATCCCCCCTTAACGTGTTATCCCGGTGACTTTGCTAGCTCGGCATCTCCACTAAGCCGATCACCACTAAGTCGGTCAACCCCTTAACTCGGCCATAACTCTAAACCATTAGCTCTTGGGTCGGTCACTCCCCTTAAGTCGGTCCAATCCTTAACCTGTTAACTCCTATAGCTCGGCCACTTCCTTAGGTTGGTCATACGAGCTAACCCTTAATTCGTACACAACCCATCCCATGGCTCGAACAAGACTCAGGCTAGAGACAGCATAACCAATCCTTCGACCTGTAAATTCTACAATATATCAACACGTAAAATACGGGTCGTTACATAAACTAGACTTTAAAGTTGGTACTTAACCTAAACAAAGTAGGATTGTCTGGAAATTCTAAAAGAAACAGTTCAAATTAAATATCAGTCAAATTTTGAGTTATTTAATTCACGAATTCAAGTATATAAACTGAATTATCGTACTTTAACTTGATTTTTAAAGAAAAAATCATGATTTTTAGATGCGGAGGTAGGGAGAAATTCTTGGTTGAACGGAAATCGTTCTTCAACCAAATTCCGGTGATCTCGATGTTGAGGGAGGTCGTGACTCTCTGGGATAATAGAGGAGCGATCGGGGGTTGTGAGAAAAATGGAGCGGTGGCATGTAGTTGATCATGGTGGCGGTGGCAAGCATTTAAAATCTGGAACCCTAATTTAACTAGGCTATATAAAATCGACCACCGCGACTTATCTGTTTGATCGAGTGTTGCGTGTTCTTGGGTGATGGTAGAGGGAGTGTGGATGAAGGTTTGGTCGGAGGTCCAGATTTTCTGGTGATCGGAATGTGGAGAACGAGGTGATTCCCAGGTTGGATGAGTGATGCCATTGACGTGTACAAGTTTGGGATATTGAACTCGAATTCAACTTCGAGTAGATGACGGCGATTCTGAAGGTCGTGAATGAATGCTTGGCTGAACGTCGACTTGCTCGACGATGAGACGTCGATCGGAGATGTTCGGCGGTGCCGTGCACGTGCACAGAGCACATTGTCTGGTGATTTGGAGATTTTTGTTGTTTGGTTGGAAATGGAAGCAGGGTTTGTTCACAAGATTTTCTCGAGTGTTACTCGAAGTTTTTGGGTGTTGGACTCGAAGCAGGAAGTGGTCTGACTCGGGTAGAAAACTTATACAGGTTTTAAAACAAAACCTGTCCTGTTTTTGTAAAATTTAAAAAAAATTAAATTTCAAATTTATAAAAAAAAGTTTGAACTAAGTTTAAATCAAAGTTAAAATATAAATTCAAGTTCAGTTTTGAAATTTAGTTTGGAAATAAGTTTTACAAAATCATTTTTTTTTAATAACTTAAAAGTTTAAGCAATTAAGTAGAATTAAAAGAATCTAAAATTAAAAATGTAAATTAACTTATACTTGTAATTAAATAAATAACTTTAAATAAATTTGTAATTAGAAACTGATCGTGTGTTTAAAACAATTTAAACTTAAGAATTTTAATTAACTATTAAAAGTTAATTAATTAATAATAGTTAACTAATTAAATGATTAATCCATTGGAAAATAATGATGATACGTCTTTCTGGGGTTAGAAAGACGGGTCGTCACAGATTTATTATTTTGAAATTAAAGATCGGTTAGTTAATAATTAAGTATTTGATTAATTTGAAATTAAGAAATGTAAACTAGATAATTAAAGTTAATTAATCTATAATTAGCAGTTAATTTAGATAATTGACTAAGGAATAATTAATTAAAAATTTAATTAATTTATCATTAACAATAGTTAATCATTGATTTAAATAAATCAATAAAAATAATTATATGGTTAATTCTGTTAATCACCTTACCTTAAATTGAAAGTGATTGACTATCATCAGATATTTTGTATTGAATTGATATTTCCGTTTATGATTGTGATACTGTGTGACGTGAGTTGTTTTATGCTAAACTGTGATTTGTGATTTGTTTCTCTCTATATATATATATGTATGAAAATCCCTTTGCCCGTAAAATGGTATTTAGATTTCGATGCGACAGGGAATCAGATTCCTGTTAGTTATCCGTAACCCACATCGAATTATGACGATGAATCTTTGTGGTTGATAAATTTATTTTATCTGTGAAACTATGAATGAAGATAAGTGTTATGGGTTATACCGCTTATCGACATTGATTGAATCTGTGATGATTGATGATGTTGCACAATTGTGTGAAACCCCTGGACTACACTATACACACACAAATACGGATTTCACGAGGAAATCAGTTAAATCACAGATTCTTGAAAATAGTTTGAATTTGAATTTTTTTTTAAAATTCAAAAGATTTTCAAATGGAATTGGGTTAAATGTGAAAAGCTTTTGAAAAGGTGTTTTTGAGGATAAAAGTTATTTTGAATAACTTGATGAAGTTTTGAAATTCAAATAGTTTGATTTAAATTTGAATTTGAAATTTGAAATTGAAACCAGTATTTGGAAATTATGGTTTAAAAATGCTATACAAAGTTATAATGTGTTTATATAGGATTTAAACCATTTTAAAACATATTGTTTGAGAATTTGAATTCAACCCAAGTTTTATACTTGAAGGGTTTTAACTTGACCAAAAGTAATCGGATTTCCCCGAAACAAAAACTACTTGTTTTCAAATAATAATAGCTTTTATTTAAGGAAAGGATTTCCAAATTGTGTTGAAAGGTTTCAAATTTGAAATGGAATAAAATGTTTTGAAAGCTACGAAATGAATCTTTGATTCAAAGACCGAATGAGTTAATCCAACTTAAAATGAAATTATTTTGAAAGGCTTTAAATGAATCTTTGGAAACAAATTTTGAAAGCTATAGATTAATTCTTGATTTCAAGGTTTAACGAGTTAATCCAATTGAAATGGAAAATGTTTTGAAATCCATGAATGGATCTTTGTGAACAGGGTGAACTTTGTGAATTGAATCTTTTATTTAAAAGATTTGAAATGGCAATTGGTTTAAACCATTTGGAAGAACAGTTTTGGATATTAAGTTGTGACTTAAATGAAATCCTATATCCATATGTTTTTAAATATTACGATCATTATTCGGTTTAGCTGAGAGAGGACCTTTGTCTCATATAACCCATTCCGAATAATGATACGTCGATATGGATAGCATTTGAAGACCGGTGGTGAAGACCGCGTATTTGTGAGAGCGGTAGGATGACTTATCGATTGTCTACGCATTGAGTCGCGCCGGTACAGAGATTCCCTAAGTGATGGGAAGTCCGATCGGGATTGTGAATACTCGGATTCGCAAGGGCTTCTTCGGGAGTGCCTTGGTTCTGTTCGAACCTGGGACAGACTTGTATGGTCGTATGTCTGACACTACACTTTGAGATATAAAGCAGATTTCTTTCAAATACATATCTATTAGTGGCAGAGAATTTATTCTCTTAGCTTAACACCCTTATCTGAGAAGTACAAGCTCAGAGGTTATGTAGTTGAAGGTTATCAGCGATATATTCCCAATTTGGTAGTGTGACATGCTAAGTGATGCTGTGTGTTGATGAACATTTGTTGATCATTTGTGATCAAAGCATGGCTTTTGTATAAAGCGTAGCTTTGTGGACGAGACTGCATCAGGACCTCACACCTCAGAAATGGTCAGAACAGAAAAGATGCGGCAAGGTTATGAGGGTCGCGCCCTTTAGGGTGTGTCATTCCCTTCTGGTAAAGGTGGTATCATGGTATGGAGCCCCGATATTTACCTATGTGGTAGCTCCAATCTCATTTACTGTGTGGTTGTTGCTTTGTGACAGAGGGCCCTTGGATAAAGGTCCCAAAGAACCTGGGGGGGGGGGGAGGGTGGCGGCATGCTCGAGAAGTAGTTAACTAGTTACAGAGGTAATCCGGCCTTGTGTTGGAAGAGATCCGGTTAGGTTCTCGGGATGTCCCGCCAGAGGCGAACCCATGGACAGTGGGAAGTTCCTTGGTCCGACCATTTGTTGGAAATCCAAACAAAACAATACGTGCCTTGTACGGTTTTAGTTGTAGAACCTGCCATTTACTTATGGTGGCGCCCTACTGTTTAGATGGTAACTATAGTAGGCATACGATAATGGTCGTATGTTGGCTAAGATTAATATTCTACTTTCGAAATGTTTTCCACTGTGCACCTATAATAATAATATCAATGAAATTTTCTCGTATCAAGCATGTTTGACTATCATAAGGAGAAATCTCCTCCAAACTGTTTTCTAAAAAGCATTGCGAATTTATTTTAAATTCTCTTGTTGTCTATTTTTAAAGACCAAACTGTTTCGTTACTCACACCAGTCCCATGACTGACTAGGAGTTTATTGTTCTTTTCCTAAATTCTGGGTGCCCAGAATTTTCCACACGTGCTGTCTAGAGTTGGGGTTTTCACATTGTCAGATAGTGGGAGTAGATTCTATATCTTTGAAGCCTTTGGATCTTGGCGATCACATTTGCTTCATTCTCGAGTTAACTTATTTGCTTATTGCATCTTGAAGGTTGTTCGAGCTAGTTCTGGATTGGAGATGGATTATTTGGAGTTTTGCAGTGAAGACATTATTCTTTCCACTGCTATATTGTTTTCTGCTGTTGTTTATTGTCTCTGATATTCTTGTATATCTGATAGTATTTATATTCAGTTGTATCATTCTATTGCATCATCATTATATCTGGATATTGTGTCAGGTGGGTATGATATTATTCATTTTCTTCCGCTGTGTTGTACTTAATGGTGTTATAAGCTCCGGCGTGCCAGATTCAACGTTTGGATCTACGGCATTGGAATATGAGTGTCGTATTCGATGCCGATTTTTGAAGGTCGGGTCAGGATCGTTACAATTGGTATCAGAGTTGAAGGTTGAAACTTTAGCTCAGGAGTATAACATATTAAGTAGCTCATTAGAGATAGGGTGAATTATACCCTAGATTGAGTATATCCCAAAGATATCCGTTCGAATGCCTCAGTAAATTTTCTTACTATCCACTGATAGTGAGTATGAGTGCGAGAAGAGAACGAGAAAGGGACACGGGAATACCAGTACGAATGGTCAATACCCTGCAATAGGAAATAGCCTTCTCTATCAATTTTCTTTGATTCGATTCCAAATTCTTTGATTTGCTTTGTAGCAGCCACTAGAAGAAATTTCGGTGTGATGGTGGCCCTATGAATCGTTGTAGGAAATCCTTGCTTCGTATCTTCATCGGTTTCTTATCGATTTTTTTGATTTAAACTTTAATTTATTTGAAATTTGGAATTGAAATTTTAAATAAATTGAAAATTTTAAATTGAGTAAAAAAAATAATTAACAGATATGAACCTAATTTGAATTGAATCGATAAAATAATTTTGTTTAAAACTAAATTTGAAATTCTATTGTAATTTATTTTAAATATCGAAGTCTGAAGAGGGACAAGTTGGTATATACTTTGGTGCATTCCGACTTGAGTTTGGAATCCATATCTTGTGTTTGAGAAAATTGTAGAAGATTGAATCCATCTATCAATGTCTTTGGTTCAGCATCTCTTTTCAATTTTTTGATGGTTCCTGGTAGATCAGGAAGAAAATTTGATATATTTGCATAGGACATAAACTCCAAATAGGCCAGAATTGTTTGTTTGGATGAATTGGTTGCTTTGGTTGTTATGGTTGATAGGTATGCTTTAGTTTCTAAACTAAAAGTTTTGAAATTGTATCCATATATCTATTTTTTTGGGTTCCAATATATTATACGAATGGTTAATTATCCCTTCAAACTAACCAATATCACTCCATATTTCGTAGATCTGGATGACCCGAGTATATTGTGAAAAACTTAATAGATTCTTTCTTGTATCTATTAATTGATATTCTGATCTGGTAATCCAAATGCAGAACAGATATTCAGTTTGATTTGATGAATCATCTTTCATCTATCTTTGGGTTTTGATTTTGATTGTAGAGAACCCATAGCATCAGCCGAGGCAGAGCAACCTCAAAGGAAGAAGAGTTGGTGATTATGGTTCCGCTAGGAAGATTCATGAACCGTCTATGGATGAGGAAGTACCAAAGGAGCCCAAGGAGGAGACTGAAGAAGAACCCGAGGAGGTATTCAACGATGAAGAAGATTTCGAGGTCGAGGAAGGACTCGAAGAGGATGAGGAAGAGTTTGAGGACGAAGAAGAATTTGAAGATGAGGAGTATTATGTAGAGTCAGAAGATGATGAAGCAATTATTTAGGATCTAGATAATGCCATTGAGGAGCTAGATGACGTAGGCTTTATACCTGTAGTACCTGATCCAGTGGAAGTTACGGAATCAAACAGTGATGCAGAGGTCAGGGAATTGTCAGGGCCTGAAAGGGAAAGCTCTGATAGTGAGGATCTGTAGATGATTAGGAAGTTTCCTTTAGGGTAGTGTATGCTTTATATATGTATTTTGACTCAGAACGTCGTGGATGCTAGATGTATGTATATGTATGGTTGGATGAATGACTATAACATCTGTATGAATGCCATTAGTAACACTTAATATGAAGTGTATTTTGGATTAACCATAAGAATCTATGTGTTTACCGGTATAGTTGAGTTTTTATTGGTCTATTTCGTTTGAGTGGATAATTTATAAAACTAATTTGGCAAATTTCGGGGACGAAATTTCTTAAGGGGGGAACCTGCAATGATCCCGGATTTTGACTAAGTTAAATTGGGAACTAATTTAATTTTTGAATAAGAATTGGGAAATAATCAGTAATTAATATAGAAATTTAGTTGAATTATGAATTAATTAAGAATTCAATCTTAACTAATGGATTTTAGAAGTTGTGTAAATATAACAAAATTCTAGAAATAAATATTTTTGTTAAATTAGAAGTAAATATACAAAATAAAATAAAAGATTTTTAGTACATAAATTCATATCATCTCAGCCTAGTCAAGAGCAAGACAGAAAAATATAAGTGTAGGCTGAGAAACAAGTCAATACAAAGTAATACAAACAAGGACATAAACATGTACAAACAAATTTAAGTATAAATATGCAAATCTGGAAAGAAGACGAGACAGGTATGAAAAAAGAAATTGAATAATAAGGTAGATTTGTACAAAGCAATTAATGCAATATCACTTCAGCCCCCAAACCTGAGGAAAAATCTCTGATTGAATTAAACCAACATCTACCCAGTACAAATAAAAAAAATCAACTTGTACAGCTACTATACAAACCTATCCACATTTTCTTCCTATATATGTCCATTCTTTTACTTCATTTTCTTTCATCAACTTAGCATTTCAGAAAATAAACATCATTATTCTACAATGTAAGCAAAGATTCAACAACAACTTAAATCAACTTGAACTAGAGATTTAAGAAGAAGAATTCCAGTTTGAAATTGCTAAAGCCTAGTTTAAAAAAAAAGGCTCTGTCATTTCTAAAACAAAAATGTGGAAGGTGAGTAACTTAAATTTTAAAATACTTAAGTATATATGTTGCTTAATCATTGTGTGAGATGTGTATATATCTTAATGCATTACTGTGTATATGTGTTACTGCATGTGTGTGTTGATATCTTGTAATCACATCTGTTTATAGATTTCTAACTCTGGACTGACTCAATTAATTGATAGGACCTAGTATCAAACAAAGTTGGTTTATTTGATCATAAACTAGATTTTAAAATTGGTACTTAACCTAAACAAAGTAGGATTGTCTGGAAATTCTAAAAGAAACAGTTCAAATTGAATATAAGTCAAATTTCAAGTTATTTAATTCACGAATTCAAGTATATAAACTGAATTCTCGTACTTTAACTTGATTTTTAAAGAAAAAATCATGATTTTTAGATGATGGGGTAGGGAGAAATTCTTTGTTGAACGGAAATCGTTCTTCGACCAAATTCCGGTGATCTCGATGTTGAGGGAGGTTGTGACTCTGTGGGATGATAGAGGAGCGATCGGGGTTTGTGAGAAAAATGGAGCAGTTGCGTGTAGTTGATCGTGGTGGCGGCGGAAAGCATTTTAAATCTGGAACCCTAGTTTAACTTGGCTATATAAAATCGATCATCGCGACTTATCTGTTTGATCGAGTGTGGCGTGTTCTTAGGTAATGGTAGAGGGAGTGTGGACGAAGGCTTGGCCAGAGGTCCAGATTTTCTGGTGATCGGAATGTGGAGAACGAGGCGATTCCCAGGTTGGATGAGTGATGCGATTAATATGTCCGGGTTTGGGATATTGAACTCGAATTCAACTTTGAGAGGATGACGACGATTCTGAAGGTCGGGAATGAATGCTTGGGTGAATGTCGATTTTTTCGACGATGAGACGTCGATCGGAGATGTTCGACGGCGTCGTGCACGTGCACGGAGCACACTGTCTGGTGATCTGGAGATTTTATTGTTTTGTTGGAAATGGAAGCAGGGTTTTTTCATGAGATTTTCTCGAGTGTTACTCGAAGTTTTTGGGTGCTGGACTCGAAGCAGTAAGTAGTCTGACTCGGGTAGAAAACTTGTATAGGTTTTAAAACAAAACCTGTCCTGTTTTTGTAAAATTTAAAAAAATTAAATTTCAAATTTATAAAACAAAGTTTTGACTAAGTTTAAATCAAAGTTCAAATATAAATTCAAGCTCAGTTTTGAACTTAGTTTGGAATTAAGATTTACAAATTCAAATTGTTTTTAATAACTTAAAGGTTTAAGCAATTAAGTAGAATTAAAAGAATTTGAAACTAAAAATGTAAATTAACTTATACTTGTAATTAAATAAATAACTTCAAATAAATTTGTAATTAGAAATTGATCTTTTGTTTAAAACAATTTAAACTTAAGAATTTTAATTAACTATTAAAAGTTAATTAATTAATAATAGTTAACTAATTGATTATTTTGAAATTAAAGATCGGTTAGTTAATAATTAAGTGTTTGATTAATTTGAGATTAAGAATTGTGAACTAGATAATTAAAGTTAATTAATCTATAATTAGCAGTTAATTTAGATAACTGACTAAGGAATAATTAATTAAAAATTTAATTAATTTATCATTAACAGTGGTTAATCATTGATTTAAATAAATCAATAAAAATAATTATATGGTTAATTCTGTTAATCACCTTACCTTAAATTGAAAGTGATTGATTATCATCAGATATTGTGTATTGAATTGATACTTATGTTTATGATTGTGATACTGTGTGATGTGAGTTGTTTTATGCTAAACTATGATTTGTTATTTGTTTTGTGTATGTGTGTGTGTGTGTGTATATATATATATATATATATATATATATATATATATATATATATATATATATATATATATATATATGAAAATCCCTTTGCCCGTAAAACGGTATTTAGATTTCGATGCGACAGGGAATCGAATTCCAGTTAGTTATCCGTAACCCACATCGAATTATAATGGTGAATCTTTGGGGTTGATAAATTTATTTTATCTTTGATAGTGTGAATGAAGATAAGCGTTATGGGTTATACCGCTTATCGACATTGATTGAATCTGTAATGATTGATGATGTTGCACTATTGTGTGAAACCCCTGGACTACACTATACACACAAAAATATGGATTTCACAAGGAAATCGGTTGAGTCACAGATTCTTGAAAATAGTTTGAATTTGAATTTTTTTAAAATTCGAAAGGTTTGGAAATGGAATTGGGTTAAATGTGAAAAGCTTTTGAAAAGGTGTTTTTGAGGATAAAAGTTAGTTTGAATAACTTGATGAAGTTTTGAAATTCAAATAGTTTGATTTAAATTTGAATTCGAGATTTGAAATTGAAATATGTGTTTGGAAATTAAGGTTTAAAAATGTTATACAAAGTTATAGTGTGTTTATATGGAACTTAAACCATTTTAAAACATATTGTTTTGAGAATTTGAATTCAACCCAAGTTTCATACTTGAAGGTTTTAACTTGAGCAAAAGTAATCGGATTTCCCCGAAACGAAAACTAGTTGTTTTCAAATAATAATAGCTTTCATTTAAGGAAAGGATTTCCAAATTGTGTTAAAAGGTTTCAAATTTGAAATGTAATAGAATGTTTTGAAAGCTACGAAATGGGTCTTTGATTCAAAGACCGAATGAGTTAATCCAACTTAAAATGAAATTATTTTGAAAGGCTTTGAATGAATCTTTGGAAACGAATTATGAAAGCTATAGGTTAAATCTTGATTTAAAGGTTTAACGAGTTAATCCAATTGAAATGGAAAATGTTTTGAAATCCGTGAATGGATCTTTGTGAACTGGGTAAACTTTGTGAATTGAATCTTTTATTTAAAAGATTTGAAATGGCAATTGGTTTAAACCATTTGGAAGAAGAGTTTTGGATACTAAGTTGTGACTTAACTGAAATACTATATCCATATGTTTTTAAATATTACGCTCATTATTCGGTTTAGCTGGGAGAGGAAATTTGTGTCATATAATCCATTCCGAATAATGATACACCTATATGGAAAGCATTTGAAGACCGGTGGTGAAGACCTGGTATTTACGAGAGCGATAAGATGACCTATCGATTGTCTCTGCACTAAGTCGGGCCGGTATAGAGATTCCCTAAGTGATGGGAAGTCCGATAGGGATTGTGAATACCTGGATTCGCAAGGGCTTCTTCAGGAGTGCCTTCGGTTCTGTTCGAACCCGGGACAGACTTGTATGGTCGTATGTCTGACACTGCACTTTGAGATATAAAGCAGATTTCTTTTAAATACATATCTGTAGGTGGTGGAGAATCTATTCTCTTAGCTTAACACTATTCTATGAGATGTACGAGCTCATAGGTTATGTAGTTGAAGGTTATCAGCGATATATTCCCAATTTGGTAGTGTGACATGCTAAGTGATGCTGTGTGTTGATGATCATTTGTTGATCATTTGTGATCAAAGCATGGCTTTTCTATAAACCGTAGCTTTGTGGACGAGATTGCATCAGGACCTCACACCCCGAAAATGGTCAAAACAGGAAAGATGCGGCGAGGTTATGACGGTCACGTCCTGTAGGGTGTGTCATTCCCTTCTGGTAAAGGATGGTATCATGGTATGGAGCCCAGATATTTACCTATGTGGTAGCTCCAATCTCATTTAATGTATGGTTGTTGCTTTGTGACAAAGGGCCCTCGGATAAAGGTCCCGAAGGACCGAGGGGTGGCATGCTCGAGAAGTAGTTGCCTAGTTACAGAGGTAACCCGGCCTTGTGTTGGCAGAGATCCGGTTAGGTACTCGGGACGTCCCGCCAGAGGCGATCCCATGGACAGTGGGAAGTTCCTTTGCCCGACCATTTGTTGGAAATCCAAACAAAACGATACGCGCCTTGTACGGTTTTAGTTGAGAACCTGCCATTTACTTATGCTGGCGCCCTACTGTTTAGATGGTAGCTATAGTAGGCATACGATAATGGTCGTATGTTGGCTAAGATTAGTATTCTACTTTCGAAATGTTTTCCATTATGCACCTACAATAATAATATCAAAGAAATTTTCTCGTATCAAGTATGTTTGACTATCATAAAGAGAAATCTCCTCCAATTCTGCATTTGCATGGTGTGCGGTGGGAGGCCTTATGGTAGTCTCATTTTCTAAAAAGCATTGCGAATTTATTTTAAATTCTCTTGTTGTAAATTTTCAAAGACCAAACTTTTTTTGTTACTCACACCAGTCCCATGACCGACTCAGAGTTTATTGTTCCTTTCCTAAACTCTGGGTGCCCACAATTTTCGACACGGGCAGTCTAGAGTTGGGGTTTTCGGATAGTCAGATAGTAAGAGTAGATTCGATATATTTGAAGCCTTTGGATCTTGGCGATCACATTTGCTTCATTTTGGAGTTATCTTGTTTGCTTATTGCATCTTGATAGTTTTTCGAGCAAGTTCTGGATTGGAGATGGATTATTTGGAGTTTTGCATTCAAGACATTATTCTTTCCGCTGCTATATTGTTTTCCGCTGTTGTTTATTGTCTATGATATTCTTGTATCTCTGATAGTATTTATATTCAGTTGTATCATTCTATTGCATCATCATTATATCTGGATATTGTATCAGGTGTGTATGATATCATTCATTTTCTTCTGCTGTGTTGTACTTAATGGTGTTATAACCTCCGGCGTGCCAGATTTGACGTTTGGATCTGCGGCTTTGGAATATGAGTGGCGTATTTGGTGCCGATTTTCGAAGGTCGAGTCAGGATCGTTACATAACTAATCAGTTTCAATTATTTACAATGAATAAAAATGAGTCTATTTTAGACATGTAATGTGGTTTTCAAAATATAGTACATTCTTCAGTACCTTTAGGTAAAAAAAAATTCTAAAGAGGACCACGTTAGAAAGGTCCTCATTTCTCTTTCTTCGAAGTGGGATCAGAAGACTACAATTGATGAGGCTAATGACATTAGTACTCTATAAATTGAAGAGTTAATAAGTAAATTAATGTCTTATAAAGCACAATTATAGGGCAGAAGAGGAACCAAGACATTTGAAAAGAAATCCATTGCTTTTAATTTAATAACCAACGATCAAGATTCAAACGATGACAATGATAAGGAGATTCCTTTGATGACCAAATTTTTTGAAAAGTTCCAAAAGTATAGAAAGATGAACAATTTTCAAAGACCTAAAAACAAGTCTCCTGGGACTAGAACTGCGATTAGGTGTTACAACTACGATGTATCTGGTCATTTGCAAAGAGACTGTATGCATTAGAGTAAATCAAGGATCTCACCGGTTACTAATTTATCCAAAAAAAGAAAGTGGGCCTACACAACAACATTAGATGATTCATACTACTACAAGTGACAGTGAAGTAGATACCTAGGATAGAAACATGTGTTTCATGGCAATAGTAAATTAACCAAAAGAAATCAAAAGAAAAGAGAAAAAGTTGTACTTTTTACAATTAATTTTTTTATTGAACTTAGGAATAAAATATCGATTAATAATAAGATTGGATGCACACAAGTATATAGGTGTGTGTGTGTGTCTATATGTAAAGGAATATTTTATCTTAGTTTTAATTTTAAACTATGACATATGCTATAAATTTGAAATTTCATCTCAAAGTCAAATTTTGAATTTGCCTCTCTTTTGCATTTAATCCAGCAACAGTAAAAACATCTTTTCAAATCTAATATGTCAGTTCTCTCTTCTAAATCACACTTTCTCTGTCCATTTATTCACTCAATTTATTTCAAAATTCAAAATATATTTTTAGTCTCTTACCTCATCAACAAACTCAACAATGGCCTCCTCAAGCCATCCGCCAAAAACCATAAGGCTTTTAAAAAGAATCAAAGGCTTTCTTTTCAATGACAACAAAGCCATAGAAACTTATGTTTAATATGCTACTTCTAGAAAAAAAATTCTTGGAAGATTTGCAAAGTTTGGAGATTTTTCTTCTTATGGTCTTTAAGATCTTTGTTTTCAAAATGATATTCTTGGTTTAGTTGATTCTTCTCAAAATGATTTTATATGTTATCCAAATTTAGTTAAAATGTTTTATGCAGATTTGAATGAAAAAAATTTACGAGGAGAAGAGAGACAAGTTTGGAGTAGTCTGAAAGGCACTAATATTATTTTAGATTGTGAAAATTTATATCAAATTCTTGGTTGCAAATTTAGTGGAATTGACCACTGCACCTTAAAATATGATGAACAAAATCATGAAAATTTTCAAGATATTTTTGAAACAGATGAAGAATTTGATTTCAAACTCAAAAATCTTGGACCAAAATTGAAACTTATAAGTCTCATTTTACAACTAAGCATCACTCCAAAGATGGGAAATTATAATAACCAAATCAAAATGTCCTTAAAGCACCCTTTGCCATATATGGAAACCACAATGTAAATTTGGCACAAGTCATTTTAGACAATTTTTTTCAAGGGAATATTACAAGATGTGGAAATATATTTTACCGCGGTGTGTATCATATTAGAATGTTTGAATATTTTGATGTTGCTTTACGAAGAGGACCTACTTTGCCTCGAAAAGTTTTCAATAAAGACAATATCTCTCTCATGATTCCACCTTACTTTGAACCATGTGAGGCTCTTCCCTAAAAGAGGAAAGATTGGTATGGGAAGAAGAGTAAGAAATTCGACAACAAGAAGAAAAAGGCGACGATATGGAAATTGAAGAAGAATGTAATCGAGATGAAGGGGAGGAGATGGACGCTTTCTTAAAAAGCTTTAACAAACCTCATCACCATTCCAACAAAGTGATTCTAAAGAACCAAGAGAAGCTTCTAAAAAATCAATAGAAGCTTAAACATTCCTTTAGTAAAATTTCACTTCTCTATCCAACAAAGTGGACAAATACATTGAGAAAATCATTAGGAAGCTTAGTAGAGACTCCCCATTTTCTTCATCATTCATTTAGATCACTTTATTATACTTTTTTAGCCAATTAGTTTTATTTTATGTCATTTTTATGTATTTTTTTTTCTAATTTTTCTTTATAATCATGTATTTCTCTATCTTAAGTAATGAAATTTATTTTTTGGCTGTTTTGTATTGTTCTATTAGTCCCTGGAAGTTATTAAACTAATGGGATTAAGTAAAAACAAATACTATATCAAAAACATAAAAATTGCATTTTCAAGCATATATGTTGACACACACACACATATATGTTATATGTCAACATATCCCTTTCGTTTGGCAAAAATTTTGAATTTTAAAATATTTTAAAATGCCATATATTGAAACATTCCAAATGACTTTTTTCTTCTATTTAAGCTTATTTGTTCTAGAAAAATTCACTCATCATTTTCATTTTCAATCCTCTTTAATTCTCAAACAGTTTTTTTATAAAAATGTCTTCTCTACACCTAAAACTTTACGAAAATATTAAAGACACACTCTAATCATTCAAAGATATTGTCTCTTTTATCCTAAGGAATGAAAGGCATTTGGAACTAAGCCAGATGCAAGTGTTAAAGAATAAGAGAAGCACTTTGATACTTTTCGGTGGTTAACTTCTTCCCTGATCAAAGACGATCAAACCAATAAACCAGAATTCTCAAACATTAAAGGCAATGAAGATTGGGATGCCATCAAAGTGAATCCAATCTTTAGATCTAAAGGTTGGGTTGAACTCCCTAGGAATGTCTTGATTTCTACTTGTTTTAATTCGTAAGTGTGTATATTTATTAAAACTCTTAGGTTTGGATTTATTTGATTTAGTGTGATATGGTATGGATTGTAAAAATTATTATTAAGATTGGTATCAAATAAGGATTTGATTTGATCGTATTACAATATGAATTAAATAAATAAATAATGCATTATCCTATTTACTTATTGCTCTTAGTATTTAGTTTATAAAGATTTATCATTATATATATATATATTTGTATATATATCTTAATATATTCCATGATTATATCTTGTCTAGTTTTTTAAGTCCCTCATATTGCATCTTTATTTGTCACACTTAATGTTTTTATTTTATACTTTAGTTAATATAGTCCAAATCACAATTATATAGTAAAACCCATTTTGGTTAGCATATTACTTAATTCTTGATGATTGATTTTGACTCTACAGTTTACATGTATTTAATTTAGATGGAGTTATTCCACCATTTTTGTAACGACCACCCTTCCGAACCTCAGAAGTCGACACTAATACATCCACGGCATTCATATACCGAACAATTAAGTGCCAAAAAGATAGATTGTTAGGGGGAAGAAAGAAGATAGAAGATAAGAAGAACTTAAATAATCGTAGATTCTCACAATGCAATGGAATAACATATATTAACCAACATAATACTTCACAAAGTCATACTAATAAAATTTTATCATTGAACTGTTATAACATCATATCTCTAGCTAACTGGTACAAGATACATATAATACAGTGGAAATAAGATAATAACTAGCTATCTATAAAGCCTCCGTCTTCAAGCGCCCCCAAAATGCATCCGTGGAAAACCTGAACTACTTGGCTGCCCATTAAAATCTGAGCTCCCAAGAGGTTTAGGAAAAGAAAATAAAACTCAGAGTCAGATATAGGTCTGGTGTGAGTAAACTCAAACAACTGAATTATTAGTTTAAAACCCTTCTAAAATCAAAGGTGTCTCATAAGACCACGCCGCACGTAAACTGTAACGACCCAATTTTTCGACTCCCGAAATTCGACATCGATACATCCACTGTATCAAATGTCGGACAGTCGAATGCTGAAAAACCGAACCGTTAGGGTTAAAGGAGAAGAAGAAATAGAAACAATAACAGAATCTCACATTTCGCAGCGGAAAAATATACAATTGATAAATGAATAATCTTTAAAACAAATATCTATATCAGTTTATACATACGTCATCAGAGTGCACAACAATACAACATCGGAAAAGAAATATTATATACTAGTGATACGCATCGCCATCCAGCTTGCCTCCAGATCTCCACAGCATACCTTGACTTCGCTCCGAAACAACTAAAAACCTAACTTTAGGCTGCACGTGTGGAAAACTATGGGCATCACAGTTTAGAAAGGGCATAATAAACTCCAAGACAGTCATGGGACTGGTGTGAGATCTTAAAAATAGTTATTTTCACAAAGAAAAGGAAAAGAATTTCGCTATGCTTTTGGAAAATGAATCTACCATATGGCCTCCCCGCACACACACAATGCAAGCGCGCAATTAGAGGAAATTTCTCCTTATGATAGTCAAATATTCTTGATACGCAAAATCTCTTTGATATTATTATTATTAGTGCATAGTGTGGAAAACATTTTGAAAGTATAATATAAATCTTAGCCAGCATAGTTACCATTATGTTATGCCTGCTATAGCTCCCTCCTGAGGAGGCAGGTTATACAATTGCAATCGTAAAGGGCTCGTATTGTTTCTTTGGATTTCCAACAAATCGTCAGCTAAGGAATTTCCTGGGCCACATGGATACGCCTATGGAGGGACGCCTCGAGAACCTAATCGGATCTCTGCCAACACAAGGTCGAGTTACCTCCGTAACTAGGTAACACCTACAAGTATGCCATCCCCGGTCGTTACCAACCTTTATCCGAGGATCCTCAACCACAAAGCAACAACCACAAAGTAATAAATTTGTAGCAACCACATAGGTTAAATATTTGGGCTCCATACCATTATACCATCTTTTTCCAGAAGAAAATGGACATACCCTAGGGCCGAGACCGCTAATAACCTTGCCGCAACTTTCCTCTTTCGACCATTTTCGGGTTGTGAGGTCCGACGAGGTCTCGTCCACAAAGCTACGCTTTTCACAAAAGCCATGCTTCGATCAACAAATGACGCAGCGGTTTAGCTTTGATACCAATTGACGCAGCTTTAGAGTAAGCTCGAACAGTTTAGATACAAACTTTCACAACCTATCCAAGATCTTCCTCACGAAATGAAGATTTCGTGTCAAATAAATCGATATAACGATAAATGCCCAATTCTGTTGATCGAGATGATGCCGGAATCTAGGTATCTCCAACCCGTTGATCTCGCAAGATACCGTGTTGAAAGGTTTACAATTCGATCATTGATCACTCGCTAGTGATACCGAGAATTGGCTTCAACTTCGTTGATTCGCGCACGAATAACCCGAAGATGAAAATAAAAAGGAGATCACACTCAACTTCAACAATGGTAGCAAAAGCTCACACTCAAATTTATTTCAAAAATCAACAACTTTACAAATGACAACATACCCCTACTTATAGGGAATTACAACACATACAAACGACTCAACATACAACACATACATGCGACATAACAACACCACAAACGACCTAACGACATACGACTTAACACAATTACAAGTTACAACATCACACGCGACTCAATACAACACAAGCGACCTAGCAGCATACGACATAACAACATACGACTTAACAATACATGTGACTTAACAATACAACATAACAACATATGACTCACGACTCACGACCTAAGAAATCAGCGACATAAGAAGAAAGCACGGCTTCAGGAACGGCTTAAGAAGATACACAGCTTCATGCGACATAAGAAACCATGCGACCTAGCGACATAGTGACATAAGAGAAAGCACGGCTTCAGGAACGGTTTAAGGGACCACGGCATAAGTGAACGGTTAAAGGGAAATGCGGCCTATAACTTACGACTTAAGAACCCACGCGACATAAAATAGCGACTTATAGAAATGCGACCTTGTTTTCTTGAGCCGTTATCTTTATGGTAGGTCGTTGAGCGACTTAAGGAAATGGCATACGATTGACATAACTCCCAGGCGACTTAACATTGAGCGACTTAAGGCCGGCGAGCGACATAAGATGGTTGAGCGAATTGTCATGGTACGCTGCATCATCCTCCCCTGGTTGAAAAGAATTCGACCCCGAATTTTCACTTTCCTCTTCTTCGACATACCTATTATCATGATATGGAATCAAGTGTCTGACGTTGAAAACGTCGGCAATATGGATATGTTCCGACAATCTTAACTGATAAGCATTCTCATTAATCTTCTTTACGATTTCCAAAGGACCAATCTTTCTAGCAGCTAGCTTGTTGTAAGTGCAAATAGGAAATCGTTCCTTAGTCAATACTGCATATAAAAAATCTCCTTCTTTGAATTCAACATTTCTTCGTTTAACATCTGTGGATTGCTTATATTTCTCATTCGCCTTAAGCAATCAATCTTGCACAACCTTGTGGCTGTAACGACTACGATTTTTCGTTGCCGAAAAACCGAAATGTTATGGTTGAAGAAAGGAGAAAGAGGTAGAAGGAGAGAGAGAAAGAGAGAAGAAGAAAGAAAAGAACAGGGAAAAGAAGATAGACAATTTTTAGAAAAACAGAAAAAGAGAATTTGAAAATAGAACAGAACAGAACAACTACAGAACAATATCAGAATCTCACAATTCGCAGCGGAACAACATATAATAGATAAATGAATAATCTTTAAATAAAGAACTATATCAGTTATTACATCACATTATATTACATTACATCAAATAATCAGAGTGTACATCAGCATACAACATCAAACAGTGCAGCGGAAAAAGAAATACTATATAAATAATATGCCATGCCATCCTTCTTGCCTCCAGCAACTCCAGAATATCCAGAATATCCTGATAAACCTGAACTCTTGACTGCCCGTGTGGAAATTGGTGGGCACCCAGAGTTTAGGAAGGAAAACAATAAACTCCGAGTCAGTCATGTGACTGGTGTGAGAACTCAAAACAGTTTATTTAACTTTTAAAATCAAAATAGAAGAATATTTTAAATTCAATTCGCAATGCTTTTTAGAAATGAGACTACCATAAGGCCTCCCGCACACACACACATGCAAACGCAGAATCGGAGGAGATTTCTCCTTATGATAGTCAAAGATGCTTGTTACGCATTTAAAATAACATTTGATATTATTACTAGTGCATAGTGTAGGAAATTATTTCGAAAGTAAAGATATAAATCTTAGCCAACATACGACCATTATCGTATGCCTACTATAGCTACTATCCAAACAGTGGTGACCACCATAAGTGAATAGCAGGTTCTACAACTAATACCGTACAAGTTTCGTATTGGGAATTGGATTTCCAACAAATGGTCAGGCCAAGGAACTTCCCATTGCCACTGAGAATGCCTCTGGAAAGACACCCCCGAGAACCAAACCGGAACTCTGCCAACACAAGGCCGGGTTACCCCTTAACTGGGTAACTACTGACACGAGCACGCCATTTCCCGGTCCTTTAGGACCTTTTCAACCGAGCGCTCGATATCCAACATCACACCATAATAAATAGAGTGTTTTCAACATGAGTAAGTATCTGGGCTCTGATACCACTTTTTGTAACGACCCGCCGCTCTGACCGCCTCTAGTCGGTAATTAAACCAACTAGAAACGTTCAAAATGACGAATTGTTAGTCAGTTTATAAAGTTTAAACAGAATCAGCCACAGAATCACAGTATAATCATAATATTATTCATAATTGAATTTTTCTTACATACATATATCAGAGTTTGCACAATGCATTAAATTTTTATATACAGCGGAATATATATCTTTTTAGAGTACAAAGAAAAATTTTACTGAAAACTTTAGTAGAGCTTTAATCCCCCTCTCTCTAACTTCGCGGCCTGAAAATCTTCAAGCTGTAAAAATACTCGGTCTGACCCGAGCGTTAATTGCAAAACACAAAAACACTCGAGTCAGGATTAATCTTAACTCAAGTAGATAAATTTGCAATGAACTGAATAAAATGGATCACATGAATCAATTTAATCTATTACGGATTTTCATATTAACAACTTTAACTTTTTAGTGTGGCTGCAGTACACACATGTACTTTGCACACATGTGCACTGCCTCGCCGACACGCGTTCACCAAACAAAAACACACAGCTATCAGATCGAACAAAGCCAAGGCATAGACAAAGGAATCATGAAGACATCATACAAAGCAAAACAGCAATGTCAAAGCAAGAAACAAGACAGAGGCTCAGAAATGCCCAAAAACCGAAGGCATGAACAATAACAACTGCAGGACCAGCTGCAACATAAAGTGCAGACCAACAAGTACAGTGAAACAATGTAGCCGACACAGTAGCACAAAGGCAACGCCGAGGCAACACAGGGACAACTCAGAGACAACACAGGCAATAGAGAAGTAACACAGGCAACAGAGGCCACAGAGGTAACAGAGGCAACAAATGGCTTCTAGAAACACATATAGAAGTATTTTCGGAAAATATGCAGTTTTTGGTGCAAATAAATGCAAATATCCACAAAACAAATATTTACAGCTTTTACTGTAAATAAAGAAGAATGCAACTACGTGCATTAAAACTGGAAATTTTCACTGCTGAGTTGACAGTGTCATGAAACATCAAATATTAGCAGATGGAATGCCACTTAAATCACAAAATGAAATCATTGGAGATGAACATATATAAAATATAGCAAGGCAGCAGTTTCCTGCAACTTTGGTTCTGACTAAAATTGTGTTACATTTTTCAGTTATTTGTTAAGTCTTATAAAAATGAGGCAACAATGATTGGCCTGTAGAAACATAAGATTACTTCATGCATGATAGCAAAGACCTTTTTGTTTGGACTTCAAGTTTTGTGTTTCTGCATTTCCAGTATGTATTTAAAAACATGGAAGAGGAGCAGAAAATGAAATAAGAACAAGGAAAGAAAAAGTGTGTCGAAAGCAGGTTCAACAAGTAGGATTGTCTGACAACCATTTATTGTTGATGGCAAATTTTGTTGAGAGATCAGAAATTTCTCTGCTTACTCCAAAAATCTCAACAATCAAAATTTTCCAAAATAAAATCAGAGAAGCAATGATAAAAACAATGAATCACATATGCTCCTAGGTTAATAATCATGCATTTGTTCAGAATAAAATATCATGCATAAAAATTCCAACATACTTCATGAATTTACTATGACATTTGTATACGAATCAAATCTTAAATTGATTCATGCTCACAGTTTTTAGTACAGAGGCATAAACACAGAGATAAATCAATCTGAAAAACATACAGGCTCACAATTGTACGTAAAGCAAGGCAATCATCAAACAGTGTTTAAATATGGTAGTGAGGTTACTCACTAAAAATCAGTATTCAGAGTAAAAATTTTACTCACATGCAACAGAAAGTTTAAAACAACTTTCAATTGTGAAGTTATTCATCAAAAATGAAGATGCTGTAGTTTTCAATCACAGCAGTTTAATTTGATTTTTTTTTTCATGACAGTTTTTTTTTTTTTTTTTTTTTTTTTGAACTTGAGTTTAAGTATATCACTTAAGTATTTAATTTAAAAGAAGAATCTGTTTTTGGAAAGAAGTTTACTCACAATAACATGTAAATGCATAAACACATATTCACATGTATACTTTCAATTCCATACCTAAACAACATTCAAGCACCACACAATGGATTCAAGGGTTATAGTAGCACATCAGATCCATCAAAGAACAGTTTCAAGCTTGTAAATTTTGTTATTTTTCCAAATGTAGAATATTTTACAGGGGTTCAAAACTGGGTTACTCAGACCTTTAACTGAAATTATTCACATTTGGCATGCAACATAACACACAGCAACAACAAAGAACACCACAAGCAGAAATAGGGCTTTACAGACACATTCATTCAACACACATGAACAGAAGCTCAAACAAGCACATGCAACAAATTTTTCCTCATCTAGATTAAAAATCCATCATATGCAGCAAAACCAAAATGGGCAAAGTTTTTGATAGCATCTGTCCTCATCAGTTTAAAATTCAAGTTTTAATAGCATCTGTTCATATCAGTTTAAAATTCAAGTTTTAATAGCATCTGTTTCTCATCAGTTTAAAATTCAAGTAGCCGAGCAAATGATAATGAATAACCCACAATTCCTATACTCGCAAATTAACCGACAGATGGAAGCAAAACAACACGCCTTCATAGCATAAAACCAAGCAATCAATCCATAACAAATTTAAATACTTGCGTAAAAATCAACCGTGAGCCTAAAGGACTCACCTTTATCACGAATTGGGGCACGCAAGAGATTCGAAGCTGAAGCAAGAATCGATGACGAATTGAAGCCGTCGCTTTCGATTTTTGGAAAGCCCTAACTTGCTGAAGGTCGGCGAAGAAATGAATCGAAGCCGAAACCCTAATCTGAAGTCGAACGAAGATGGATTGGGGAGGCCGCCATTTTTTTCTTTTTATTTTTCTTTCGTAATGAATGAAGATAGTGGAGAGGGGTAGGGTTATAAAATAGAAAAGAAGACGTGAATAAAAGCATGGTCACGGCATGGAACACGGTATGTTGAAGGTATGGAGGAATGCTCAAGGTAAAGTAAGGTTTACTTATTATTTTTTTAATTTATTTACTTTATATTTTTTTTTTTATTCAATTAGTTTTGTTTTAAAAAATTATCTTGTTAAAATTATGTTGTTAAAAATTTCATCTAGTATATTCTTTATTTATTTTATTATATATATATATATATTTTTATTTTTATTTATTTTCATATTATATTTTCATTCTTATTTTAAATCCAAATTATTTTTCTAAATTATCAAATTCAAATTTAAAATATAAGTTAAATATTAAATTTCAACTTCAAAGTCAAAATTCAAATTTCTATTCAACTTTTAAATAGATTAAATTCTAAATTTTAATCACCAATTCATTCTGATAATTTGAAATTTAAGTCAAATTATCATTTAAATATTTAAATTAAATTAAATATTTACAAATTTAATTGTTCAAAATTTAGGATCGTTACAGTGGCACTCTTGCAATTCTTTCACAAAATCACTAGATGGTTTAATCACTCCTTTCTGCGTGGTACTATAGATAAATCTAACGGTCCCTTAGGGATTGTTAAGTAAACGGCCTAGAATGGACTGAACCCAGTGCTACGATTAACTGCATGGTTGTGTGCAAACTCAGCTTGACACATCATGGAATCCCAACTCTTTAAATTGTCATTCACGAGGCATCTCAATAGATTACCTAGGGATCTATTCACAACTTTTGTCTGTCCATCCGTTTGTGGATGATAAGCACTACTAAATTTCAGCTTTGTCCCGACCATTCTCCATAGACTCATCCAAAATTGACTCAGAAAACGAGTTTCTCTATCCGATACAATAGATTCAGGCAACCCGTGAAGACGATAGATCTCTCTGAAGTATAACTGTGCGACATTAACTACATCTGTCATCTTCTTGCATGAGATAAAATGTACCATTTTTGAAAGCCGATCAACCACCACATAGATAGAATCATTGCCACGTTGCGTCCTCGGCAAGCCCAATATAAAGTCCATACTAACATCTACCCATGGTTTAGTAGGTATAGGCAACGGCATATATAAACCTGCATTTGTTGCGGTTCCCTTTGAAACTTGACAAATATGGCACCTCTGAACGAACCTTTCAACTTCCTCATTGGCGGCCAAAAATAAAACATTGAGATCAATTGCATAGTATGGTCGTGGCCCACGTGTCCTTCTTCATGTAATTATTTGATGATTTTCATTCGTAGACTGCAATCTGGAATACACAACTGATTCCCTTTGAATAGAATACCTTCAGTCAGCATATATCCATCCATGTTTCCCTGCTTGACTTTGTCTAGGATTTCAAAAAAATATGAATCTGAAGTAAGAAGATCTGGAAGTAAGTCAAAACCCATCACCTCTACTCGCATGGTTGTTAGTAAATTCTCCCTCCGACTCAATGCATCAGCGACATGATTAGTTACTCCAGACTTGTGCTTTACAATGAATGTAAATTGTTGCAAATAAGCTATCCACGATGCATGCCAAGCTGCAATTTTATCCTGCCCTTGTAAATGTTTCAACGCCTCATGGTCCGTATACAAATCAAATTCTTTGTGGAACAAGTAATGTCTCCAATGCTTCACAGCCTGCACAATAGCATAAAACTCTACATCATAAGTATTGTATCTCATCTTTGCTCCAGAAAGTTTTTCACTGAAATAGGCGATTGGACGACCCTTCTGACTCAACACTCCTCCAGTTCCAACTTTGGACGCATCTGTACGTAACTCAAATAGTAACTGAAAATCTGGCAACACTACAATCGGTGCTGAGGTTAAAAGTTCTTTGATTTTTTCAAAAGCAGATCATGCCTCTTTCATCCATGAATTTTTTTTTTCATTTCATACAATCAGTAACAGGAGCCATCACACTAATAAAGTGCGGTATAAATCTTCGATAAAATGAAGCTAATCCATGGAAACTTCTGACTTATGTTATAGTTTTAGGCAGTGCCCAATTTCTGATTGCGGTATATTACTCTGGTCCACTTGTATCCCTTCCTTAGACACGACATAACCCAGAAATAAAACACTTGGCGTCATGAACATGCATTTCTTCTTCGCTGCATAGAACTGTTCACGACGAAGAATAGTTAACACCTTTCGCAAGTGTTGAATATGCTCCTATGTACTAGCACTATATATCAAGATATCATCAAAGTAGACTACAACAAACTTCCCGATGTAAGGTCTGAAAATTTGATTCATCACCCTCATGAATGTACTTGGTGCATTAGATAGACCAAATGGCATGATCATCCATTCATATAATCCTTTCCGAGTCTTGAATGATGTCTTCCATTCATCACATGGTCTTATGAGAATCTGATGATAACCACTCTTAGGATCGACCTTCGAAAAGATTACAGACCTGCTAAGTTGATCCAATAGATCATCAAGTCTTGGCATAGGAAATCTATATCTGACTGTTATTTTGTTGAGGGCCCTGCTATCTGTACACATTCTCCATGAACCATCTTTCTTCGGTACCAACTGTAACGACCCGTAAATTTTCGTCAGTTAAATTTATCATTTTAATAAGACTAGATAATTTAATTTAGAAAGAAGTAAAGATTTATAATTTATAATGAAGCATATGTTGAAAAAGAAATAAAACCATAGAAATTTAAGCTAAGTATTAACAGTTGATATAAAATGACGTATAATTTGAAATGATGTAAATGGTTATACTAGGCTAAGAAGAGAATATAGGGAAACGAGGGTAAGTTGTGAATTTATTTAATGGATTAATAATATTAGATAGTAAATTTAATTTAATCAATGTCCTGTAGAGGTTGGAGTATGGTTTAGTAATGAAAGCTTTTAAAGGAAAACCTTTAATTTATAGATGAAAATCAATGCATTAAATTAGGTGTAACTGAAGGTATGTAAATAATTTTGTAAGAATAAGTTAATAAACAATTTATTTGCGCATACCCGATTTAATCGAAATAACAGAAAAGACAAGAACTTGATTTGGCTAGGTATTTATATATTGATAAACTATAACTAAATAGAAAGTTTGGTAGTAAATAGGATATAAGAAGACAAAGGCAACTAGTAAATTAATAAATGAATTCATAATAATAAGTAGTAATTAATGCATATATATTTGGCATTAGTGATAATTACAAAACTTTACCCATTCATCTAATTTATTTAATTAAATCTAAATCTATGGCAACATTGTTGTTAATGATGGTTGTAGGTGAATTTGAATGTAAAAGGGTAACAATTATTTAGGTTAACCATTTTGAGTATATTAAGTTAAGAATGGCAATCGATTGAAATAAATCTAAATTAATTATTTTGTTTTGTTAATGTGTTCTAGCTAATAAAAGGGGAATTTATAGAAAATGAAGCATGCACTAATGGAATGTATTATAATTCAAATGTTATTTATGCCCATAAAATGTCTATTTACCAAATAGAAAGGTTTTTAAATCAATAAACGAATTTATTAAGGTTCCAATTTATAATTTATAACATTTAATGTAGACTCAATTACAATTAATTGATTTAAATTGTGCAGTAGCGTAGATCTGGTTTATGATTGAAGAGGGTTAACTTTATAAGACGAAATTTATGCTAATTCTTTTTATAATAGGACCATTGGTTGGTTTAAAGTATAGAAAGCATGATTTATAAATTTAATTAGAATATCAAATTCAACAATTGCATTTATTGCATAATAAAATGGAATTTAACGGTTGAATATTACGTTATTGAGATTAAAATGGACTTTGAGGATAATAATGTGAAATCATGAACCAATGTTAGTGGCATCCTTATTTTGGATAAAAGGTGAGAATATAAAAGTTGAAAATCTAATAAATGGGTTTTTGAGAATTTAATCTATAATTCCTAAATATAAGGAAGGGAATAAATTAACACCGCAATTGATAGACTTATCAACTTTTAATTCACATCTAAACTTGTTAAATCATTGAAATTGATTAAGAAATATATAAGCAATAAAATTTGGTACATTTTAGAATTTGAATATGAAATTGGATTTTATAATTTATTTTAATTTATTTAATTAATATAAAAATAGCCATTTTGCCCATAGACTCGGATTTCGACGAAACAAGTTTCATCGGATCTGTATCGGTGAATTATTGTAGGGTTTCATGTTTCGTATCGATCGGACCTGTCGGTTGATCGTACGAACGCGAAACGCCTTGAAATCAATTTAATTAAAATCAATTTGAAATCAATTTGGAAATTTTGTTTTCGGCATAACTTCTTCATACGATCGAATTTGGACGTGAAACTTTTTCCATCGCGTTCAGAATATTTTAAAATACCTATTTGGATATATGGGTTTAATAAATTTCGTTCTGGGGTTAGAACGGGCTTTTTGGGCCATAGTTTGTTCCGCACGTTTATCTATCCGGTCTATCTACTCTAATCCAACCCACTTATAAATAGACGATTATAAACCCTAGCCTCCATCTTCTATCATTTATCTGTACGTTCTTTTCTTTAACTCCTTCTCCTCAAATGGATGCAAACCTAGATCTATTTCAATTCAAAATTTCAAATGAAATTTCAAAATCTCCAGAAAAATTTGAGAAAAATATATGTCATAGTTCTCGATGTACGTAATCTGCTAGTGTGATTCGTTTCTCGATTTGGTTTGTGGTTTGACCTGAAATTAGGTTTTTTGTCTCGGCCGTCCATGTTTATTGTCAAGATTTAACGGTGGATCTCTAGCAAGGGTTCGATCGGAGTGTGCTGCTGCATAGAGGGCGACTAGGGCTTTCAATCCATACGGCTACTCCATGTCAGAGGTGCTTGGATTTGGAGGAATTGGTGATGAAAAGTGACGGAGGTAGTTTCGCTGGAAGGGCCTTTGGGCGTGCGCGTGGGGCCCATAGGGTCGACCGGAGGCAAGCAGCATGGGGGGCGACGTGGATCGAGGCGCGGTGGCTCGGATGATTTTGCGTTTGGAAGAAATTTGTGGCGGCTAGGGTTGCCTGAGTGAACGAACGGGTTGGGTTTCCTGTAGCATGCGTTCGATTCCTTGTTGTGGAAGAAAAGTGATGCTGACGTGGTATCTGGTGTTGTGGTTAGTTTTATTCTAATTTAATTTGTTTTCAAATCGTTTAATCGAGTAACTTCCACAAACGACCTTCGATTCACACGAAATTTCTTTTGTTAGGATCGTAATTAAATTCCAGATCTTTTGACGCTGGTTTGGACAGATTTGGAGACCGTCGAATTTTTGGGTTTAAATCGGATTTAGATTCGATTTAAATTCAAAAGGTGAGTGTTTTAACCCACTCACAACTTCTAAAAGTTTTTATGTTTGTTGAATTTATTTTAGATATGAATAGAAATTTATTTATGACTGTTTGGCATGTTTTATTCATCATATCTGTTAAATCGCATTTATTTAATTTAACTGTTAATTTATTTTATTTATTGCATAAAATTTGACAGCTAGAATTTATTTTTCCATATAAATTTCTAGTTAACAGTCATTAAATTTATTATGGAATATAAACTGTTAGTTAATATCTGTTATTGATTCCTGTATAATTCATATGCTCTGTATCGATGATTGTTTAAAATTGGATTATGATTGCAATTGATGATTGATGATTGATATTTGGATGAATGAATGCTATAATTATATTGTATAAACTGCAAGTCATCATGCATTTTCATTTCATTCGGGATTGTGGTTTGAAATGATATACAACTGCATTTTTAATTTTAAATTGCGGATTGAAATTATAAATATCTGTATCATTTGACCATAGGATAGAAAATTATATACAGGCACCGTGGTCTATATATAAAATATTTTTAAAGTGATTTCTATGGTTTGGATGGGATACGGTTTATAAGAATTTTTAATTTTGATATTTTATAAATATTATTCTTCTATATATATACATATGAAGTTAAATTTTTTTGAATTTAAGCTATGTATAAATCTGTTAAATAAAATGGAAAATTTGAGAAAATGGAATTTGATAATTTATATTTATGTTTAAGTTTGGAAATTTTTAGGTATGATATTTATAACTGGATTTTTCCAAGATAAATTTAAAATGAATATTCTGGTATAATTAAATTTAAGAAAATATTTAATTGCTAGAAAGTGGAGTTTTATTTATGGATTTTTATGTGAATATTCAAGACTAAATAATAGAACATTAATTTGTTGAAAGAATAAATTCCAACTTTAGTTTTGAAATATTAATACTCCAAATGGATATAGATATAGAAATTGAAGTGGTTTTCGAATTTGAAAGTGATATTTAAATTTATGGTTTAGACTTTAAATAAAGAAATATATTTGTAAAGCCATGGAAATTATTTTTCTTTACAAAGTAACCTTAAAGTTAAACCATTTATTTTATATACCGTTGAATATCCAAACCATTCAAGTTTTTGAAGTTATGGTTTTAAAATTATGAATTTTCGAAATATTATGCTTTGAATGTATAATTCAAATATTTGGTTTCCAGATACTATAGATTTTAAAGCAGTATGATTTTTGGAAAAGAATTATATTTGGGATAAAATGATATCATATTGTTTTGGGTTTTAAAATGATATCGTATTCATAGTTTTGAAAATAGGAAATTTTATCCTGGTTTTAAAGTATAAACTATTTTTAAATGACCGCGGTGTTATAATAACGATTGGTTGGCAAAGAGACCGGGATTGGATATGGACATACTCTCTGTCGATACCGAAAACCACTTTGACTAACCGTGTACGCGGTGGAGATTCCAGAATGAAGTAGGTTGGTGGCGGCGTTTCCTGTAAGGTAAATACGTGGACCCAACTCCCGTGAGTTGGCATAAGGTGGCTAAAACAGGAGCGATCGACGGGTTAATGACGTAGCACCTCTGATCGGACACTTCCCTTCGATACTATACTATGAATTTGGATTTTATTCGGTGACCACCTTCACTTTGGTTTTCTTTGATGTGGGGGGTTTGTCCGAGGTGGGCGGCAGCTGCGCGCTACGCGTTTCCATCGGCCCGGAAGCGTAATTGGTATATCTACCCTGACATTGCCTAGTTGTGTCGTGTCACCTACCCTAGCGCGCCTTATACGAGTTTCTATTTGTGTCGTACCTATGGAGTATCCTCTGGTAGCCTCCCGATCAGGAGGTATTACGGTAATGTATAGACTTTTGGCATTTTACGTGTTAAGGTGGAAAATGTAAAGCCTTAACGCTATTTAAAAGTAAGTTTATTTTACAATTAGACACTATTATAATAGCGAAATATACTACATAGTAAATAGTTTAACGGATCCTTAGGAGATGTAAATCCCGAGCATCTCTTGAGTTACTGCACTCATATTTATTTCTAAAAAGATTTAACTCACATAAGATCTTTTAGTTCTGACTCAAGTGTTTTATCTTTTCAATTCGCTTGGGTCAGTCCGAGCATTTCAGGATTTGAAGTTTTAGCTCTGGAGGACGAAGATGAAGATTTGTAGTATTACTATCTACTATTTTATTCCACTAAACTGTATTCCGCTGCATTGATATTATTGGTATGTGAACTCCGATATTTAATTGTATAAAGAAGAATCAAATGTTTTGTAAACAGTTTTATAAACTGAATATTTTACTATTATATTTTATCCTTCCACTGTGAGATTCTATTTTGTTTTTTTCTTCTCTGTTTTTCTTGTTTACCCCATAACAATCCGCCATTCTGTATGGTTTGAATTGGCACGTGTGTCTGTTTTAAATCGTGCGAAAAAGGTGGGATGTTACACCAACAAAGCTGGTACAGCACAAGGACTGAGACTCTCTCGAACACGCCCTTGCTCAAGCAACTCCTCAACTTGTCTCCTCAACTCTTCATGCTCCTTTGGACTCATACGATTATGCGGCCTATGCAGTAAAACAGCACCTGGCACTAGATCAATTTGATGTTGTATGTCCTTTAGTAGCGGTAATTCCTTGGGTAATTCCGCAGGAATGACATCTTCAAATTCATTTAACACCGGTCTAACCTCCGCAGGAATTTCAAGATCTTCACTTGTTTCATACCTAATCAACATAAATAATTCAGCACTATCTTCCACTTCTTTAACAAATTCTCTCGTAGATAATAGACTAGTTGATTCCACTTTCTTCTCTGACTTTCTTTCACTTTGTTCACGCTTCTTAGGAACTAATGTAATTTGGGTCCCTTCGAACATGAAACTGTAGCTATTAGTGCGACCATTATGTTGTACAACTCTATCATATTGCCATGGTCTTCCCAATAGTAAGTGACACACATCCATATCGACAACATCACACCATATATCATCTTTGTACTTCTTCCCAATAGAAAATGTAACAAATGTTCGTCTTCCCACTGTCACTTCTCCACCTTTCTTTAGCCATGCCAGTTTATAAGGTCTAGGGTGTTTTTCAGTCTTCAACCCTAACTTCGTAACGGCTTCTTCAGAAATAATGTTATCGCAGCTTCCCGCATCAATAACAAATCGACAAACCTTTCCCAAGATAGTACATGTAGATTGAAAAATATTGCTTCTCAGCCAACTAGAATCATTCTCATGCTTTGGCACTAAATAAGACCTCCTTATCATCAAGTTACATCCTTCGTCTCCTAACACAACTTCTTCATCTTCATCAAACTTCGATGGTTGAGAATAATAAATTTCAGCTTCACATCCTCGTACTCTCATTCCTCTACAACTAATGCTCTCTTCTTTGGCTTTGTACATTCATTTCTTTTATGGCCAAACTCCTAACAATTATAGCACTTGATACTGTTATTGACCTTTGCTTTAGCAGCATCATTGACAATTGGTTTATTGACTGCCTTGGAAACATTAGCACTTCTACTAGCACCCTTATTATGGTTGTTGAAACCCGCAAACACACCACTTCCTCGTCTTTCTTGTTTCTCCCAAGCTAGAGCTTTCTGATGTGCTTCAGCAACAGACATTGGATTAAACATATTAACCATGTCTTGAATTTGCATTCGTAACCCTCCAATATATCTAGCCATTAGCTCTTCCCCTTAGTGTTGTAGCAACTAATTGGACTCTGTGATTCTCAGGCACCTCCTTGAATTGCAAAATTTCTTCAACATTCGACAACCAATCAAGAAATTCTTCTGCTTGCATACCACCTTTGAATTCTGGAATTTCGATCCTCATACTTGACTCCCATTTACGATCATTTTCTGAATCCAAATGTTGATTTCGCATGTGGCCTCGATTTCGGTAATGCATACTACCTTCATCACCATCCTCCTCAAAATCATATGTGTTTCGATATCGATCCTGACCATCTACGTCTCTACATCCACGCACGTCCCTTCTACCCTGTCTTTCAGCATCATGATATGGTCCATTTTTAAACCCATGTGGATTTCTTCCCTCTTCATTTCGGCACCCATGGTGGTCTCACATCATTAAAACTGATGATTCTCTCCTATCTCGATAAGAATGGGGTGACATCCTCCTTTCTTCCGAAACCGATGGTGAAACCCTATTTCCACTCTGGTTTGACACTGGTGACGTTCTCCTTTAATTTCGATTCTTGTCGTTCATCAATTTCTCCAATTTTGCAATACCCTCATTGAAATTTTCATTGATACGCTTTTCCATCTGCTCAGCTTCTTGCCTTCTATACTAATCTTGAACATTATGATAGAGATTAGCACGTCTTGGAGGCATGATCATTAAACAATCTCGTTTCTGTCTCTGATCTAGCTCTGATACCAATTGACGCATCGGTTTAGCTTTGATACCAATTGACGTAGCCTTAGAGTAGGCTCAGATTCAAACTCCCACAACCTATCCAGGATCTTCCTCACGAAATGAAGATTTTGTGTCAAACAAATCGATAGAACTATAAATGCCCAATTCCGTTGATCGAGATGATGCCGGAATTTAGCTATCTCCAACCCGTTCATCTCGCAAGATACCGTGTTGAAAGATCTACAATTTGATCGTTGATCACTCGCAAGTGATACCGAGAATTGGCTTCAACTTCGTTGATTCGCGCACGAATAACCCGAAGTTGGAAAGAAGAAGGAGATCACACTCAACTTCAACAATGGTGGCAAAAGCTCACACACAGTTTTATTTCAAAAATCAACAACTTTACAAATGACAACACACCCCTATTTATAGGGAATTACAACACATACAAGCGACTCAACATACAACACATACATGCGATATAACAACACCACAAACGACCTAACGACATACGACTTAACACAATTACAAATTACAACATCACACGCGACTCAATACAACACAAGCGACCTAACAGCATACGACATAACAACATACGACTTAACAATACATGCAACTTAACAATACAACTATAAAACATAACAACATACGACTCACGAATCATGACCTAAGAAATCAGTGACATAAGAAGAAAGCACGGCTTCAGGAACGGCTTAAGAAGATACACAGCTTCATGCGACAGAAGAAACCATGCGACCTAGCGACATAGCGACATAAGGGAAAGCACGGCTTCAGGAACAGTTTAAGGGAATGCGGCATAAGTGAACGGTTTAAGGGAAATGCGGCCTACTACTTACGACTTAAGAACCCATGCGACATAAAATAGCGACTTATGAAAATGCGGCCTTGTTTTCTTGAGCCATTATCTTTATGGTAGGTCGTTAAGCGACTTAAGCATGCGACTTAAGGAAATGTCATACGATTGACATAACTCGCAGGCGACTTAACATTGAGCGACTTAAGGCCGGCGAGCGACATAAGATGGTTGAGCGAATTATCATGGTGCGCTGCATCAACAAATGATTAGCAGCACTTCATATGCCACATTACCAAATTGGGAATGCATCATTAGTAACGATCAACTACATAACCTCTGAGCTCGTACGTCTCAGAGAAGGGTGTTAAGCTAGGAGAATAAATTCTCTGCCACCAACAGAAATGTATTTGATATAAACCAGCTTTACATCTCAAAGCATAACGCCTGACACACATCCACACAAGTCCATTCCGGGATCGAACGGAACCGAAGGCACTCCAAAGAAGCCCTTGCAATCCGGATATTAACTAATCACGTCCGGACTACCCATCGCAAAGGGTGATAAAATCTCTATACCGAAGCAACTCAGTGCAGAGACATTCAATAATTAATCCTTTTGTTTTCGAAAATATCCGGTGTTCAACACCGTCTTCAAATGTAATCTCATTTCGTCGTATCATTATTTGGAATGTGTTTTATGACACAAAGTCCTCTCCCGGCTAATCCAAATAACGAGCGCTTATTTTTAAAAATAAGTGTTGCATTCAGATTCAAATAAATCACAATAAATTTCCACTTTGATCTTTTAAACAAAAGAATCATCGCAAAGTTTCGATATGGTTTTCGAATTACCGTTCGAAATCCGACCCCCGGTTGCATCGAAATTCAAATGTCATTTAAAGACCAATATTGATAGTCAGTTATTTAAATATCAAACAATAATTACCACAATTACCGAGATTTAAATAATTTTCCCCCAATTATTTACTTTCAAAATATCTTCGCAGGATATATTTTCATACCTCAACCCTTTGAAAAAAAAAATCAAATCTTTTTCGTTACGCGGAATATATTTCCAACTATTTATTCATTTCCACTGAAAATCTGCCGAGTTCAAATACTTTAAAATAATTTAAATTACTTATCCAAACATATATATTTTGAAACATTTAAAATGAAAACAATTCTTAATCACCTTATTTAAAATATTAGTTATGAAATATTATACTAATATCGCATGTAAACTCAAGTCCAAATTAATTTTTTAAAAATAAAAATTATTTGATAGAGTATTTAAATTACCATTTTATAAATCAAATATCAATTTAAATCTTCAAATAATCACTTTTATAATAAATTAAATAAATCTTTACTTTAAAGATTTTCAGAATAACTTAATAAAATAATTTCTCCGAAACATTCTTTTAAAACCAACTCTAGGACTTTTAATTTATATTCGAAAGCTACTTTTAAAACATACTCGGCTTTCCAGGGAAAATACACTTTCCATTTCAAAATGGTCTATTTAAATCAGTAAATAAATTCTTCTTGATTTATCTCAATTTACATTCCCAATCCACAAATTTCTTTTCACACTTTTAGAAATAAACCTATATTTATTTTTAGAACAAATTTCCGTTTCCCTTATAAATTCCCATTGTGAATTTAAATTCCAAATATCCATCGATATACAATTTTTAAATTGATTTCCAAATATTAACTTTCAAACACCAAATCGAATCCCAAATTGATTTCCCAATTTATTTCAACACCAAATCAAATTCCACATTGATTTTCCAAACATTAATTTCAAACACCAAATCGATTTCAGAATGGATTTCCCAAAATTTATTTTCAAATACCTAATCAAATTCAAATTCGTTCTCAAATTTGTTCCAAACACCAAATTGATTTCCAAATTTATTTCGAACGGCAAATCAATTTTCAAATTTATTTCTAAATTTTGTTACCTTTTAAAATAAATCCTTTTATTTTTCCCTAACTATTTAAAATCCGAATTTTAAATAAATTCTTCAACTATTAAACAATATTACTTAAAGTGCCTTTACTAAAATCTTTTCTCATATTTTGGAATTAATTTGATAAGATTTCAAACATCAACTTTTACACTTTTAAATTCCTTCCTTTAAATTTATTCAATTCCCTAGAATGTACTTACCTAAATTATCTACTTTAATTTCCAAAAATCCAATCATATATATTTTTGGTATCCTACGATACCAAAAATATGTTCGGCTAAACCATAGTCTTCAAATAAATTCAAATTATCAATATAATCATTCACACTAATATAATCATTCGTAGATTATCACATCATAACATATACAAATAAATTCGAGAAAGTGAGGAATCCAGTCGGATCCCACCAATCTCTTTCCCTGTATCCACAAATGTTAGCATGACAATTAAACACCAATTCCACTTCGAGGTGGAATATCGCTGTATATGGGATTATAAAATATTATCCGCTATTACGCGGTGCATACGGTCTCATCCGCTATATATTGCGAAAAATCAATCACTCCAAATATATATATATATATATATATATATATATATATATATATATATAACCAAACTGTCAATCAATAACTGAAATTCCATTTTTAATTTGAGTGAGAAAATCTCACCTTTCATTTGCAATCCATTCCAACTCATTTCCCTTCCGGCTTGTTTCTCCCTTTTAGACCTTGTATAACATTTATACAATTCATTAATTTCAGAAATAATCGAATAACCAATTTCCTATTAATTAATTAATAATTAACTAACTAGTGATTTAATTCTAAACTGATGATTAAATTTTAACTAATTTCTTTTAATAAATTTATTTAACTAGAGGTTTAATTTTAAAATTAATTTTCCTGTAATAAATTATTTTCAGTGACAAAATAAATTTAAATAAGTTAATTAAACAAAATAAATCACTTAAAGAATTATTTTAAAATAAATTGATAAATTAAAATGTCTATATGTATATTTACTTCCTTTAGGACTAAAAATACCCATATGGATTAAAAAATCAATTTTAAATAACCTTTCCAACATTTAAAATTTCTATTCCCAAAATTTTATAATTATATATATACTATCACTGCTTTACTGTTTAAAATCCTAATACATACATACATACATACATACATATATATATATATATTTGTAAAAATATAAAAAGTCTGGATTTTTAAATATTCTTATGCATATATATATGTATATATATACATAACTTAAAACAGAATCGATTCAAATCTTCTATAAACGTCTAAATTTTTTTGGTTTACATATAAAATTTAATAAAATAAATAAAATAAAAATTTACAATTATTATCCAAATCTGCATCGACGGTCGCTACTTGCGAATGGCCGATCACCGCAGCCATTACATCGCGAAACCCTAGGCCGCGCAGTCGCTCGCCCCCTCCCCTCGAAGCTCACCGTGATTTTGGAAAATACGACCGATGCTTGTCGTCGCAGTGATTTTTCCTGGAATTGAGGATCATCTCCCTTCATCGTCGCGATTCGTTGTGAGAGATCGGCGACGCCATCGATTGCCTTCATTTACTCGCCTTGGAAAAATTATCATGGTCTGAATTGATTTTGTTTTTCGAATGATCGTTCGAAGGCTTCGACCATAAAAACTTTCTTCATTCTGATTTCAATTTTTTTAAGGGGAAAACGTATGAGATTTTTCTTTTGAATTTTTTTGTTACCGCGGCTAAGATTTTTATGAATTCAATTTGAATGGAATGAAGAAAAGGCTTACACTTGTTCGTATATTTTTTCTACTTACTAGCTCTTGTATGTTTTTTTCCAATGAACACGTGTTGAAAATCTTGGCAAGTGTTAAAAATGATGAAACATGTTAAATTTATCAGTTGCATGAGAATATTTATATTTATTTAATTTAAATTCAAATTCAAATTGAATTTGCCTCGATATCCTCAACTTACGATCTCGATCTCCAATTGAGACGTGCCGCTAGGCGTTTATAATGTCAAACCCCTATTCCGAACGCAATGAAAATGGTTCCGAGCTCAAATTCGATCTTATGGAGAAGATAGCTTTTTGGATCCAGTTATTAAAGTGAATTTTGATATAATTTTCAACGCATTTGCTATCCGTACAGACAAAGGATCACTCCAAGTATTACGAAAATTGAAATCCAACAATAATACAATATTACGGATCCAATAGAACTGGTTTCGTTAAATTCCAAGACTGTGCCTCGGAAGGCTAAACGATAAAATTCAAAATTTAATAAATCATTTTCAAATTCAATTCTGAAGCTTCCATTATTTTGAGTATCATAAATTTAATTTTTCTAAGCCTTTAAAATATTTTATTCAGCTTAAAAATCAAGATTCAATATTTTACCCAACTTTAATAAATTAAATTCAATAATTTAATTGCCCAATTCATAATTATATTAGAAATTCAAGTTAAAATTACTTTCAAATATTTAAGTCAATTAAACATTTCGATTTCAAATGTTCAAAATTCTGGGTCGCCACATTCTTCCCCCTTAAGAGAATTTCGTCCCGAAATTACAAGTTAAGAAGAATGGTCCTTAACCCGCTTGCTATTTTTCCAAAAACCAAATTGTTTTATCAACTTGCCCCAATCAAATCTTTTTATTAAAGATCCATTATCATTTTAACTAATTTTCCAAAATCTCTATGAATTCCAAACAATATTGTTTCCTTAACAATTCAAATTTAAATTTAAATTCAAATTTTAATTTTTCAAAATTTCTCAAATTTTTTCTAACTCCCTAAATTTTCGAAAATATTCGCCAGCGTCTACTTTGCATGGCTAGCTCAGTACGACTACAGAATGCCACAACGGGCCTCCACATTCAAAAAGGAAACAAAAAGCCAAGTGGCTAGACAAGAAAATCATCAAATTTCATATAGAAATTTAAATACATTCCTTTTTTCGAGCAATTAAACTTATCTTCGAAATCAAAAATCCAATTCCTTTTCCTTTTAACACACATGTATATTCTACTAGCAATAATGTCCAATCATAGCTTTCAAAACCATCTTATACTTTTCTTTACAAAATTTCAATACTCATTTCATTCAAATCCGTATAATGTACATATATGATCCGTACGCAATACAAAATTCGATCGCTCACTCGATTACACAATTTCACTTTCGAACTAGTATCGTCCACCCGACTTCCTAGTGCGGACTCAGATCTGGTTTCTTGATTAAAAACCATCATTCTCCTTGCATAGCCACAAACTATGATAGAGAATTTCCAAAATCAATCAAAAATCCACATCCTCGTTTGTCTTCGAAAATCTAGTGAAAAATCCCAACTAGGATCGATATAATTATCTCGAAATTCTGTGCTCGAATTGTAGATCAAATCGTTATGCGAATAAACAAATATATGTACATCTCACGTATTCATTTCTCAACTGATTATTAGCTAAATCAATTTTCTTTTCTTTTATTCACATTGATTTTCATTCACTTATTCACAATTACCATTTCACAATTTCTAGTATAATCTTCATTCACTTATCAATTTAGAATATTTTCTCAACTCCAAATTTTGCTTAAGAATTTCACCATTTTTTCTTAATTTTAATATAAATATTCTATATACACCTTATATTTATTTTCAATTCACCACTTTTGTTTATAACTACTTATATTTAAACTGGATCTCCAATTCCATATGAATTCAATTTACTTCACTTTTAAACCATATTCATTTTGTCATTCCTTTAATTAGTTTTACTTACTAATGTTATCTCAACACTTCGCTTTGTTTATCACAAATCAAATTCAATTCTAGTTCCAGTTCTACTTACTTACAAATTCGAAATGAATTTCAGCATTCAATTTCACTTTCATTTACTTGCAATTGTAAATTCGTTTATTCATTCACAATTTTATTCTACACCTTAATAAATTTATTCCATAACTATTTTTATTAGATTGCAGAGTCTTTCCAGCATTTCAAAACCATTTTTGAAATCAATTCAAATTTTTATTTGAATTTCCAAAACCAACCCCAGTTTTCCAAACAACTTAAATTTTAAAATAATTTGGCAGCAATCCCTCACATGGAAACTCGAAAATGAACACCAATGATGTCGCGATCATCATCGAAATTATTTTCCACTGACCGAAAAGAGTTTAGTGCCTTTATCCCTTTAAAACCATTTTTTCGGATATTATCAAATGCCAAAGTCCACCAAATTTCAAGTCCAATTGAATGTACTTTCATGTATGGAATTCTGTTTCAAATTATAAAACATATTTACAGTTTATATTTACAAATCTAAATTGCATATGAATTTATTTTCTTAACCTTTTAGTTATGATTTCTTATTCGATAGTCAATGATAATAATTTAACATTATCACTTCCTAACAACGAATCAACCATATATAACTATAAAAATTAATGAAAAATCATTTCATTTTATATACAAAATAGTTGGTAAAATTATTTCATTTGCCCCATTTTAAAACAATATTATGTCGGTTTATCTTGTTTAAGAGTTTAGAAACCCCTATCGATACAGTTGGCCAAAGTACACCGACTAGGATCTATAAACAATCAACCGATAAGTCGACACAATACAAACCAATTTTATATTCATTGACAAATACATGCTAATATCTATTATTACACTCAAACTCATTCTAGAGTATTACCGATTCTATCTCTAATGAGTAATCCCCACTAGAGCCAAGATTGTCGCTTAACCAATTGCTCTGATACAACATTGTAACGAACCTATTTTTCGACGCTCGAAAGTCGACATCAATACGTCCACTTATCAAATGCCGAACAGTCGAATGCCGGAAAACCAAACTGTTAGGGTTAAAGAAGAAGAAGACAGAAGAGGAAATAGAAACAATAACATAATCTCACATTTCGCAGCAGAATAATATACAATAAATAAATGAATAATCTTTAAAATAATGACCTATATAAGTTTACACATACGTCATCAGAGTGTACAACAACACAACAGCGGAAAAGAAATATTATATACTAGTGATACGCCTCGCCATCCAAATTGCCTCCAGATCTCCACAGCATATCTTGACTTCGCTCAAGAACAGCTAATAACCTAACTCTAGGCTGCCCGTATGGAAAATTATGGGTACCCATAGTTTAGAAAGGGAATAATAAACTCCAGGTCAGTCAAGGGACTGGTGTGAGATCTTAAAAACAGTTATTTTCACAAAGAAAAGGTAAAGAAATCCGCTATGCTTTTGGAAAATGAAACTACCATAAGGCCTCTGTGATGACCCGGAATTTTAAGCAATATCAAATTAATAATCTGAAATAAAAATTAAATTGATTTGATAATCTTTGTAAATAGGAATGGGAATTAATTTAATGATCTAATTAAATAAATATTTAATTGAAAGATTTTATCTTTTTAAAATCTAATAAATTGTTTTCTATTTATAATGTATATAGAATACGTATATATTGTAAATAGATATAGTTTTGATTTGATAAATAAATAAATCCTGTTTTCTAAATATATATAGATATCCTTGGTTAAATTGGGTATAATTTTAAAGTTAAACTTTTAAAAGGTTATTTAATAAATAAAATAGGGTTTTCAAGTTGATAAGATAAAAATTTAATTTGTTTAAATTGATTTATTTGATATTAAGTTTTTAAAAAATATATATAAATAACTATATGATTTAAATACATAAGGTAAATATTGAAATGATATGAAATGTGTTTTCACTCAAGTTTAAATTTAAATAAAAATAACAATAAGGTTTATTTTATGTAGTGTGATAAAATAAATAATTTATTAATAAAGAAAATATTTCTTTTATAAATTATTTATAGTTATCAAATTTTTTATTTTCAAAATATAATAATACATTGTTTTTAACAAATAGGGTTTTAATAAAAATCATTGTTTTTCAAAATTTAATTATATAGTTATATATGTATATATATAACTTGATTTGAAAATTTAAAGTATAAATATTTTTAATTTGTTTTGATTTTAAATATTTGCATAAACTTTATTTTATAAATATTATTGGATTTATTCATTTTAAAATTATCTACATGTAAATAAGTATATATTAACTAATTAATTAAACAAAGATTCACATTTATCTCATATTAATCCATTAACTAAATAACTAATTAACATAATTATAACTAATTAACATTTAAAGGAAAATGTAAGCATTTTACAAATTAAAGGAACAAGTGTTAATCAATAAACATTACAAGGTGACAAATGTTAAAAATTAGGACAAGTGTCTTTTATTTTATTTTTTTCTTTATTTTAATAAAATAAACTTTTAGCTTATATAAAATCTTCTTTCCCTCATTTTTCTTTTCTACTTCCAAAATCTAAAGACAAACAAATTTGAAAAAAAAACAAACACTTCCTTTGAAACCAAAAATCTAAATCATCTTCAAATCCTGTAAATCTAAAATTTACAAAATCCTGTAACCTCTATAACCAATCGTGCAAATCTGTAGCATGCATGCAATTGAAAAACCAGGGAGCAAACCTGAAACCTGCATTTTCTTTAGAACCTGGAATTGTTTACAGCAAGCAACTTCAATTTTTTTCAAGTACAAAGTTTTAACTCGAGCAAAAGCATTTCTGGTTTGATAAAGCATGTCAGAATTAAAGTTTTAAAGTAAAAGAGTTCAGAGTTTTCAAGCTTTTCAAATAAAATCCGAGGGTCTGCATTCTTCTTTAATATGGTGAGTAACATCACATTTTCAAAATCTTAAATTGGTTATGGTTGCATGCTTAGATCTGGTATGAATGTGTGTTGAATAAATATTTATATGTGATGAATTTCTATATATATATATATATATATATATATATATATGGATGGGAAGATATGTGTATATGTCCCATTGTCATCTCTATTACCAGTTTTCAAGTTCGAGACTTGATTCAAAATTCACATTCTCTTTAACCCATTGATGTTAGTACTTAGAATTTAAATAAAATTTGTTGTTATGCCATAGAGAAGGTTTTAAAGTTTTGTTTAAGTTATATTAAATTTGAAAGCTCACTAGAACTATAAAAACATCAGTGCATGTTGAAATTTGTGAAAATTCAAAGTGAATAATTTATAAATTTAGTATTATGAATTAAATACTAAGGTCAAAACATGATTTTTAGAACAAAAATTAGGATTTTTAGTGAAGGGGTTAGAGAGAAGTTCTAGGCTCAACAGAAAAGGGAAATTTGGTGATTTCTGATGATCTATCAATTTTGGGGTATCGGGTTTCTTCCAGTGGGAAGAGGAGAGATCAGTGATGCTTGGAAAAATAAGTGATGGTGATGCAAATCACCATGGAAGCAGTGGTGATGGTTTCTTATCTGTAGCCCTAGTTTTTGGAGGATTTAGTAAATTGATCGACTCGGCTTAAATGTTTGATCGAGGGTCATATGCTTTTGGGTAATGGTTGCTGAAGCGTAGGCGAGGCTGTGGTGGAAGCTCTCTGGTGGACGGAGCGCCGTGTGGGAAGTCCTGGTAGGTTTTGGCGGGGGATTTGTATTTCTGTTCCAGGTTTAAAATTGGAACTCGAATTCAAATTTGAGTTGTTTGTGAGCAATGAGATGATCGGAATGGAGTGAAGTGTTGTTCGGCGATGGGGGAAGATCGTTGATGTTGATCGGAATCATTCAAGAATAGTGTGCAGATGCACGGTGATCATGTGTGAATGCTGTTGGTAGTTCGTTCGAGCTGAGGATTTGACTCGAGATTTTACTCGTGATTTTGGTAGTTGGTTCGAAGATGTTGGCTTGTTGACTCAGAGCAGGAAATAGAGTAGCTCGGGTTGAAGTGTGGTAACAGGTTTTAGTTCTGAAACCTGTAGTTTTGTTCAAATTTTTAAAATAAAATTTAAAACCCTGGATTTAAATGAAAGTAAAGTTTTAAATCTAGTTTTTAATTTAAATTCAAGTTTAAATCTAAGTTTAAAAATAGATTCAAGTTGAATTTTAATCTAGTTTGGGAAAAATGAGTTTTTAAATTCAAATTGACTGAATAACATCAAGGTGTTTAAGAAAGTTTAAAGCGTAACTAAAGAATTTGAATTCAAATGGAGTTTGAAATGTAGTAGAGGACTTAAACAGATTTAAATCAAAATTTTAAATTTGAAATCAAATCTAATTTGAATCTTAGGTTTTGGAAATAAAGTAAAGTTTATAAATATAAACATTGTAAATAAGTTAAAAGTTAAAGTATACTTTAAATGATTAGAGAATAAAAAAGGAAATTAGTTTAAAATCTTTAAATTTCTTTTATATAAGTATTCTCTAACATGTGAATTTCAAAGTTTTAATTTGGGTAAAGATAAATTGGTTTTCATTTTAAAGTTTGAATTTAAAATTAAATTTGAAATTAAATTTGAAATAAATATTTTGAAAGGAATTTATGAATGATAATTTAACTATAGATAAGAAAGGTTTTATCTTAAAGTAAATTTAGAATTAATTAATGATTTAAAATTTTCATTTAATTATTAAGGTAATGAAATGAATAATTTATTCAATTAATTAATGGAATGGATAATTAATTAAGGTAATTAAGGGCTTTAAATTATCAGTTTAAAGTTTAAGTTAATTAATTAATTAAGGATAATTAATCCATAATTAAGGATCATTAATAAGATTTAATTAATGATTAGTAATTAATTAATCAAGTAATTATGAATTAATTAAGTTACAGTTAACACTTAATTAACTAAATAATTAAAGGTTAATTAATTGGATATTAAAGATTTATTAATCTAAATTAATAATGATTAATGAAGTTTAATTACATAGGAGAAGTAATTAAAGTTTGGTTAATGGTTAATGATGGTCGCTACTTAAGATTATCTAATAATTAATTAATATGATTAATTTTAAATAATTAATTAGATTAATTAATTTAATAATAATCAATTGTGAAAATTATTTAAGTTTAACTACTAAATGAAAGTAATTAAGAAATTAATTACTTAATGTAATTAATGGAGTTTATTGGGATTAGTTTAAATTAACTAATTAAGTTTAATTAATTTTAATCATTTGTTGGTTTGATAACAATTACTAGATGTAATTAATGAAGTACAATTACTCAGAGAAGAAATCAATGATAATTACTGGATGTAATTAGTGGATAATGATGGAATTGTGAAAGTAATTTGGATTAAATTATTTTATATAATTAATCAAGGGATTAATTAAAGAAATTAATTAAGGAATAATTAATTTGATAAGTAATTAAGGGTAGTTAATTACTGAATATGATTAATCAAAGGTGATTAATAATTATGGTTAAATTGAGGTTAACTACTGAATGTAATTAATTTAAATAAGTAATTAATTAAATAAAATTATGGATCATTAATTAATATAATTAATGATGTAATTAAGATTGATTAATTAAGATTAATTAATCAATATTAAGTGATTAAGGTAATTAATTAATTGTAATTAATCAAGGTTTAATGTAATTAATTATTGTTAATTAATTAATGAAGTAATAAAGGGTTAATTACTATATTTGGTTTAGAGTAATTAACTTGTGCAATTAATTAAAGGATAATTACTATAATGTAATTAAAGTATAATTAATCAAGGGTGATTAATTAGGTTGATTAACTAAAGGATAATTAATTAATTTGTAATTAATTATTGAATATGTAGGCAAGATTTGTAATGATGTAAGTAATTAATTTAATTCATTTTAAATTAATTAGAGATGATGTAATTAATTTAATTTATTTTAAATTAATTATAGTTGGTGTGATTATAGATCATTGCTTATGAACAGATGATATTGCTTGCCATGAATGGTTTGAATCTCAACTATGAGATTAGTAATATTGTGTGATATGGATGCACTAATTGCATTGTGATGATGATATGGATTATCTATGATAATGGTAATATGGATTATCTGTGGTGATGATTATCTATTGTGATATGTGAATTATCTATCTGTGTGTATATAGATAATTATATTGAATTGTTTTAAACTCTAAAACAACTTGGACCTAAAAGACACGCTTTGGTTTTCGATGAGACCGGTATCGGATTTCCATATTTGGATATCCGAAAACAACATCGATCCAAATTAACGATAGGTCGTGAATCTTATGTAAAGAGTGAAGACTCGAGATGTAAGGATTATTTGTCAGTATGACTCTGAGGGTGATTCCGAGATGAGTTTGATGGAGATAGTACTTTCAGATTCGAGATGAAGATTCAGGGTGCAAGGGTTATCGTCGTTAACTCTGAGGGTGATTCCAAAATGACTGTAACGAGATAATGCCTTCGATTTCGTTCGAACCCGGAACGAACTTGTACGGATTGAATGCTTTCAGAACATCGTTAGGTGGACGATGAGCATTCTAAGTGATGTGTTCACTAAAGGTAATCGTAGCCTAAAGCCTCATCAACCGGGAATGGCTAAAACAGGGGAGGTGCAGCAAGGCTAAGTGGGTCATGCCCAAGTAGGACGAGATTTTCCCCTGTCTAGAGGTCCCTTTTTATTCATCTTAGTGGGCGGTTGGAATTACGCACCAACTGCGGGGTGGTCTTGTTCGGAACTGTCCAGTAATGGATGGTTCTGGCCTTGTGTTGCAGGGTATTGGGAGTGATCCTCGGTACGGTGATCTAGGCCACGTACTGTGACGGGCGGTACCTCGGTAGCCCTACCATTGCATGGAATCCAAAATCCAATAAGTGCCAACGGTTTTGATTGTATTACCCACCTTTGTGGTTTGTAGCTGGAATTTAATGATTGTAACAATTTCGACTATTTCATACTTACTTGAAAATCCTAGACCCATTATAATATCGCTGGATTTCCTATCAAATGTTTTGATTAGCGTAAGGTAAAAACTTTTCCATGTTTATGTGTGGGAAGTCTTACGTGATACCTTTCTTTTCAAAAAGGTTTTTAAGTTAAGCCACTTTAACCTGCTACTCACACCAGACCCATGTCTGACCTGGAGTTTATTTCTGTTTTCTTAAACTCTTGGGTACTCAAATTTTTACGAGAAGCCAAGGGATTCAGGTTAGCTTTGACGAACTATGGAGGAGCAATGGAGCAGGAGGCTTCGACATTAGATATATAGTTTCCGCTGTGTGTTTTCTATATTGGTATCTCTTTGTTGAGTTGTATTGTGTTGTAATATCTAGACAGGTGTTTATAACTGTCTAGTATGTGTTGTATTATTTGTGTAACTCTGATAGTTATTATGTACTATGTAATTTCTTATGTTATTAATATAATTTATTCGTTCCACTGTTTAAATTTTGATGTATTATTTCTTCTTTCTACTCTTTCTTTCTCTTTTCTATCCCTTTCTTTCTTATTGATGATGAGTCATTCTGTGGAGACGAATGGTGGGTTGTTACAGTGGTATCAGAGCGCTAGGTTGAGTGAATACCTAGGCTTTGGAGTGATTTCTTTCTTGAGAGAGCATATTTGTAATTTTAAATATATATATATATATATATATATATATATATATATATATTTCTACCTATCTATTAGGCTACCTGTTCGGGTTTACCAATATAAGATATAAAGGTAGATGAAGTTGTGGTGTGTGCAACACGACAACTACCATTGGTTGGAGTTTGTATGTTGAGGTTGGAAGTGTATTTTTCAAGACTGTAGACCTAATACCGTCTCGAGTAAGCTTTGCATCTGGATGTAAGTATTTCATAGATATCTGAAGGATACCTGTTAAGGTTCGGAGTCATCTATGAAGTGCAGAGTTGGATGAGTTGAATATTGGATATGTCGGTAGGGCAGAAGCATGTGATGGTATCTTGATACCTCAGGAAGTTGTAACTACGTAATGAGATGCAGTGACTATGGATGTGTCCGAAGATATTTCTTTGGAACAAGTTTTAGGAAGTAGATCTGCTTGGGTGTTGTGACTGAGTTCAGCATGGTGCTTCTGTTTGCTTTGAAGTCCGAGTTTCTCGAAGAGCTTTGGATTAGGAAGTTTTTGGCATTGGTGTCAGCAGTGCAGCTCGGAGTGTTATGAGTACCGACAGGGATGTCTTAGCTCAGTAGTTTTTCTGGAGCTGGAGTTCATAAGCAGTAGAGTGGATCCATTTCTTCAATGGATTGGCTAGACCAGAGTAAGTTGTTCTATTGGGTAAAGAGAGAACAGTTTTCTATGGAAATTGATCTGGGTTGATCGCAAAAGTGACTTGCAATAGTTGAGTGTTCTCTTGAATTGTTAGAGATTTTCTGGATGTCTTCTGGAACACAGAGGTTTATTCACATCTGGAGATTGAGTTTTCTTATCGACTAGTATTCCAAGAGTGGAACCGGTGATTGAGCTTAGTTGAAAGATGGTTCCTAGAGATTGAGTTTGATGAAGCAACTCAGTTTTTGGAGGACTTTCTGAGTTTTCTTTATGGATCTGTTGAACCATATTTCTAGGAAGTGATGTCCAGTTAGTGCTCATGTTCTTCATTCGCATTTTCTTCAACTTCGGATCAGAGTTGTGCAGCGGAAGTAGTTTGGAAGTGTTTATGATTGTCTTTTCCGGATTAGGAGAAGTAGGTTCAGTCTTCTGCTGGTTATGGAGTAGAGTTGTGTACTTGGTTTTGGATTGATCTTGAGGAGATCATTAGGTTGGGTTGTTTTTGGTTCTGTTTGTTTCTAGAGGAATCAGCAAGGGTTAAGCTGATCAGTTTGAATGTTGGCAGCCCAGGATCATCGGAAGACTATTGTGGATAGGAAACGGAGGAATTTGGATTCTGGAGTCGGAAACTAGGTTTTGGTTGAGTTTTCTCCGATCCAAAGGAGCTATAAGATGGGGTAAGGCTGGAAAGCTAGCTCCGAGATATTTTGGATCTCTGTGTTCTTTTGAAGATAAGTGTTGGTTTTCAGGATTGAATTGCCTATTTAGATAACTGGGATTCAATATGTTTCATATATCTCTGAGGGAGTACGTGTATCGTCTATCTCTGGTTTTGAAACCAACAGTTCTAGAGGTTTGGTTGTTGAATCAGACTCGTCTGTAGTCTAATATGCTGTCCAGTTTTGTAGATCTAGTTGAGTATGAGCTCTATAGCTTAGTAGTATTGATTGTTTGGAATCTATAGAGCGAGTATCCCGATATTTATACCGGGGAAACTCGAGGAAACTCTATCCAGAATTTTTGTCTGGATAGTAAAATTTGTTTGATCCGGTGAATTGATTGTTATGGTTGTTAGCATATCATTGATATATGCTTGTGTTTTAAAATTATATCTTTTAATAGATTATTAAATTACCTTTGTTTTAAATTTTGGGGATGAAATTCTTTTAAGGGGGGAATGTGATGACTCCCGGAATTTTAAGAAATATCAATTTAATAATCTAAAATAAACATTAAATTGATTTGATAATCTTTGTAAATAAGATTGGGAATTAATTTAATGATCTAACTAAATAAATATTTAATTGGTAGATTTTATCTTTTTAAAATCTAATAAATTGTTTTCTATTTATAACGTATATAGAATATGTATATATTGTAAATAGATATAGTTTTAATTTGATAAATAAATGAATCCTGTTTTCTAAATATATATAGATATCCTTGGTAAAACTGGGTATAATCTTAAAGTTAAACTTTTAAAAGGTTATTTAATAAATAAAATATGGTTTTTAAGTTGATAAGATAAAAATTTAATTTGTTTAAATTGATTTATTTGATATTAAGTTTTTAAAAAATATATAATAAATAACTATATGATTTTAAATACAAAAGGTAAATATTGAAAAGATTTGAAATATGTTTCCACTCAAGTTTAAATTTAAATAAAAATAACAATAAGGTTTATTTTGATATAGCGTGATAAAATAAATAATTTATTAATAAGGAAAACATTTTATTCTATAAATTATTTATAGTTATCAATTTTTTTATTTTTAAAATATAATTATACATTGTTTTTAACAAATAGATTTTCAATGAAAAATCATTGTTTTTCAAAATTTAATTGTGTAGTTATATATGTATATATAACTTGATTTGAAAATTTAAAGTATAAATATTTTTAATTTGTTTTGATTTTAAAATATTTGTATAAACTTTATTTTATAAATATAATTGGATTTATTTATTTTAAAATTATCTACATGTAAATAAGTAGATATTAACTATTTAATAAAACAAAGATTCACATTTATCTCATATTAATACATTAACTAAATAACTAATTAACATAATTATAACTAATTAAAATTTAAAGCCAAATGTAAGCATTTTAAAAATTAAAGGAACAAGTGTTAATCAGTAAACATTACAAGGTGACAAATGTTAAAAATTAGGACAAGTGTCTTTTATTTTATTTTTTTATTTTATTTTAATAAAATCAAATTTTAGCTTATATAAAATCTTATTTCCCTTATTTTTCTTTTCTTCTTCTAAGATCTAAAGACAAACAAATCTGAAAAAAATGAACACTTCCCTTGAAACCAAAAATCTAAATCATCTTCAAATCCTGTAAATCTGAAATTTGCAAAATCCTGTAACCTCTATAACCAATCATGCAAATCTATAGCATGCTTGCAATTGAAAAATCAGGGAGCAAAGCTGAAACCTGCATTTTCTTTGGAACCTGGAATTGATTACTGCAAGCAACTTCAATTTTTTTCAAGTACAGAGTTTTAACTCGAGAAAAAGCATTTCTAGTTTGATAACGCATGTCAGCATTAAAGTTTTAAAGCAAAAGAGTTCAGAGTTTTCAAGCTTTTCAAATAAAATCTGAGGCTTTGCCTTCTTCTTTAATATGGTGAGTAACATCACATTTTCAAAATCTTAAATTGGTTATGGTTGCATGCTTAGATCTGGTATGAATGTGTGTTGAATAAATATTTATATGTGATGAATTTCTATATATATATATATATATATATATATATATATATGTGTGTGTGGATGTGAAGATATGTGTATATGTCCCATCGTCGTCTCTGTTACCAGTTTTCAAGTTCGAGACTAGATTCAAAATTCGCATTCTCTTAAACCCATTGATGTTAGTACGTAGAATTTAAATAAAATTTGTTGTTATGTCATAGAGAAGGTTTTAAAGTTTTGTTTAAGTTAAATTAAATTTGAAAGCTCAGTGGAACTATAAAAACATCAATGCATGTTAAAAAATGTGAAAATTCAAACTGAATAATTTATAAATTCAGTATTATGAATTCAATACTAAGATCAAAACATGATTTTAGAACAAAAATTAGGATTTTTAGTGAAGGGGTTAGAGAGCAGTTCTAGGCTCAACAGAAAAGGGAAATTTGGTGATTTCTGATGATCTATCGATTTTGGGGTATCGGGTTTCTTCCAGTGGGTAGAGGAGAGATCAGTGATGCTTGGAAAAATAAGTGATGGTGATGCAAATCACCATGGAAGCAGCGGTGATGGTTTCTTATCTGTAGCCCTAGTTTTTGGAGGATTTAGTAAATTAATCGACTCGGCTTAAATGTTTAATCGAGTGTCATATGCTTTTGGGTGATGGTTGTGGAAGCGTAGGCGAGGCTGTGGCCAGTGGTGGAAGCTCTCTAGTGGACGGAGCGCCGTAGGGGAAGTGCTGACAGGTTTTGGTGGGGGATTAGTATTTCTGTTCCAGGTTTAAAATTTGACCTCGAATTCAAATTCGAGTTGTTTGTGAGCAATGTGATGATCGGAATGGAGTGCAGTGTTGTTCGACGATGGGGGAAGATCATCGACGTTGATCGGAATCATTCAAGAACAGTGTGCAGGTGCAGGATGATCATGTGTGAATGCTATTGGTAGTTGGTTTGAGCTGAGGAATTTACTCGACTTTTTACTCGGATTTTGGTAGTTGGCTCGAAGATGTTGGCTTGTTGACTCGGAGAAGGAATTAGGGTAGCTCAGGTTAAGTGTGGTAACAGGTTTTAGTTCTGAAACCTGTAGTATTGTTTAAATTTTTAAAATAAAATTTAAAACCCTGGATTTAAATGAAATTAAAGTTTTAAATCTAGTTTTCAATTTAAATTCAATTTTAAATCTAAGTTTAAAAATAGATTCAAGTTGAATTTGAATCTAGTTTGGGAAAAATGATTTTTAAATTCAAATTGACTTAATAACATTAAAGTGTTTAAGAAAGTTTAAAATGTAACTAAAGAATTTGAATTCAAATGGAGTTTGAAATGTAGTAGAGGATTTAAATAGAGTTAAATCAAAATTTTAAATTTGAAATCAAATTTAATTTGAATCTTAAGTTTTGGAAATAAAGTAAAGTTTATAAATATAAACATTGTAAATAAGTTAAAAGTTAAAGTATACTTTAAATGATTGGAGAATAAAAAAGGAAATTAGTTTAAAATCTTTAAATTTCTTTTATATAAGTATTCTGTAAAATGTGAGTTTCAAAGTTTTAATTTGGTTAAAGATAAATTGGTTTTCATTTTAAAGTTTGAATTTAAAATAAAATTTGAAATTAAATTTGAAATAAATATTTTCAAAGGTGTTTATGAATGATAATTTAACTATAGATAAGAAAGGTATTATCTTAAAGTAAATTTAGAATTAATTAATGATTTAAAAATTTCATTTAATTATTAAGGTAATTAAATGAATAATTTATTCAATTAATTAAGGGAATGGATAATTAATTAAGGTAATTAAGGGCTTTAAATTATCAATTTAAAGTTTAAGTTAATTAATTAATTAAGGATAATTAATCCATAATTAAGGATCATTAATTAGATTTAATTAATGATTAATAATTAATTAATCAAGAAATTATGAATTAATTAAGTTATAGTTAACACTTAATTAACTAAATAATTAAAGGTTAATTAATTGGATATTAAAGATTTATTAATTCAAAATTAATAATGATTAATGAAGGTTAATTACTTAAGAGAAGTAATTAAAGTTTGGTTAATGGTTAATGATGGTCACTAACTTAAGATTATTTAACAATTAATTAACATGATTAATTTTAAATAATTAATTAGATTAAATAATTTAATAACAATAAGTTGTGAAAATTATTTAAGTTTATTTACTAATTAAAAGTAATTAAAAAATTAATTACTTAATGTAATTAATGGAGTTTATTGGGATTAGTTTAAATTAATTAATTAAGTTCAATTAATTTTAATCACTTGTTGGTTTGATAATAATTACTTGATGTAATTAATGAAGTACAATTACTCAGAGAAGTAATTAATGCTAATTACTGGATGTAAATAGTGGATAGTGTTGGAATTGTGAAAGTAATTTGGATTAAATTATTTTGTATAATTAATCAAGGGATTAATTAAAGAAATTTATTAAGGAATAATTAATTTGATTAGTAATTAAGGGTAGTTAATTACTGAATGTGATTAATCAAAGGTGATTAATAATTATGGTTAAATTGAGATTAATTACTGAATGTAATTAATTTAAATAAGCAGTTAATTAAATAAAATTAAGGATCATATATTAATATAATTAATTATGTAATTAAGATTGAATAATTAAGATGAATTAATCAATATTAAGTGATTAAGGTAATTAATTAATTGTAATTAATCAAGGTTTAATATAATTGATTATTGTTAATTAATTAATGAAGTAATTAAGGGTTAATTACTATATTTGGTTTAGAGTAATTAACTTGTGCAATTAATTAAAGGATAATTACTAGAATGTAATTAAAGTATAATTAATCAAGGGTGATTAATTAGGTTGATTAACTAAAGGATAATTAATTAATTTGTAATTAATTATTGAATATGTAAGGAAGATTTGTAATGATGTAATTAATTTATTTAATTCATTTTAAATTAATTAGAGATGATGTAATTAATTTAATTCATTTTAAATTAATTATAGATGGTGTGATTATAGATCATTGCTTATGAATGGATGATATTGGTTGCCTTGAATGGTTTGAATCTCAACTATGAGATTAGTAATATTGTGTGATATGGATGTATTGGTTGCATTGTGACGATGATATGGATTGTCTTTGATAATGATAATATGGATTATCTGTGGTGATGATTATCTATTGTGATATGTGAATTATCTATCTGTGTGTATATAGATAATTATATTGAATTATTTTAAACTCTGAAACAAATTGGACCTAAAAGACACGCTTTGGTTTTCGATGAGACCGGGATCGGGTTTCCATATTTAAATATTCAAAAACCACATCGATCCGAATTAACGATAGGTCGTGAATCTTATGTGCAGAGTGAAGACTCGAGGTGTAAGGACTATTCGTGAGTATAACTCTAAGGGTGATTCTGAGATGAGTTTGACGGAGATAGTACTTTCAGATTCGAGATGAAGATTCAGAGTGCAAGGGTTATCGTCGTTAACTCTGAGGGTGATTCCAAAATGAGTGTAACGAGATAATGCATTCGGTTTCATTCGAACCCGGAACAAACTTGTATGGATTGAATGCTTTCAGAACATCGTCAGGTGGACGATGAGCATTCTAAGTGATGTGTTCACTAAAGGTAATCGTAGCCTAAAGCCTCATCAACCGGGAGTGGCTAAAACAGGGGAGGTGCAGTAAGACTAAGTTGGTCATGCCCATGTAGGACGAGATTTTCCCCTGTCTAGAGGTCCCTTTTTATTCGGCTTAGTGGGCGGTTGGAATTGCGCACCAACTGCGGGGTTGTCTTTTTCGGAACTGTCCAGTAAGGGATGGTTCCAACCTTGTGGTGCAGGGGATTGGGAGTGATCCTAGGTACGGTGATCTAGGCCACGTACTGTGGCGGGCGGTACTCCGGTAGCCCTGCCATTGCATGGAATCCAAAATCCAATAAGTGACAACGGTTTTGATTGTATCACCCACTTTTGTGGCTAGTAGCTGGAATTTAATGAATGTAACAATTTCGGCTATTTCATATTTACTTGAAAACCCTAGACCTGTTATAATATCACTGGATTTCCTATCAAATGTTTTGGTTAGCGTAAGGTAAAAACTTTCCCATGTTTATGTGTGGGAAGTCTTATGTGATACCTTTCTTTTCAAAAGGTTTTTAAAGTTAAGCCACTTTAACCTGTTACTCACACCAGACCCATGTCTGACCCGGAGTTCATTTCTGTTTTCTTAAACTCTTGGGCACTCAAATTTTTACGAGTAGCCAAGGGATTCAGGTTAGCTTTGACGAACTATGGATGAGCAATGAAGCAGGATGCTTCGACGTTCGATATATACTTTCCGCTATGTGTTTTCTGTATTGGTATCTCTTTGTTGAGTTGCATTGAGTTGTAATAACTAGACTGGTGTTTATAACTGTCTAGTATGTGTTGTATTGTCTGTGCAACTCTGATAACTGTTGTGTACTATGTAATTTCTTATGTTATTAATGTAATTTATTCATTCCGCTGTTTAGATTCTAATGTATTGTTTCTTCTTTCTTCTCTTTCTTTCTCTTTTCTATCCACTTCTTTCTTATTAATGATGCTTCATTTTGTGAAGATAAATGGCGGGTTGTTACAGCCTCCTCGCACACACACAATGCAAGCGTACAATTGGAGGAGATTTCTCCTTATGATAGTCAAACATGCTTGATACGCAAAATCTCTTTAATAATATTATTATTATTAGTGCATAGCGTGGAAAGCATTTCGAAAGTATAATATAAATCTTAGCCAGCATAGGTACCATTATATTATGCCTACTATAGCTACCTCCCGAGGAAGCAGGTTGTATAATTGCAATCGTAAAGTGCTCGTGTTGTTTCTTTGGATTTCCAAAATATGGTTAGGCTAAGGAACTTCCTAGGCCACAAGGGTACGCCTCTAAAGGGAAGTCCCGAGAACCTAACCGGATCACTACCAACACAAGGCCGGGTTACCTCTGTAACTAGGTAACACCTACAAGTATTCCATCCCCGGTCGTTGACGACCTTTATCCGAGGATCCTCAACCTCAAAGATGCAAACACAAAGTAATAAATTAGCAGCAACCACATAGGTTAGATATCTGGGCTCCATACCATGATACCACCTTTTTTTAGAAGAAAATGGTCATACCCTAGGGGCGCGACCCCTAATAACCTTGCCGCAACATTCCTGTTTCGACCATTTCTGTGTTGTGAGGTCCGACGATGTCTCATCCATAAAGCTACTCTTTTCACAAAAGCCATGCTTCGATCAACAAATGATCAGCAGCACTTCGTATGCCACATTACAAAATTGGGAATGTATCACTAGTAACCATCAATTATATAACCTCTGAGCTCGTACGTCTTAGAGTAGGGTGTTAAGCTAAGAGAATAAATTCTTCGCCACAAACAGAAATGTATTTGATAGAAATGAGCTTTGTATCTCAAAGTGTAACATCGGATACACATCCATACAAGTCCGTTTCGGGATCGAACGGAACCGAAGGCACCACAAAGAAGCCCTTGCAATCCGAATATTCACTAATCACGTCCGGACTCCCCATCACAAAGGGCGATAAAATCTCTATACCGAAGCAACCCAGTGCAGAGACATATGACAGGTAATACTTTCGTTTTTGAAAATACCAGGTGTTCAACACAGTCTTCAAATGTAATCTCATTTCATCGTATTATTATTCAGAATGGAATTTATGACACAAAGTCCTCTCCTGCTAATCCGAATAACAACCGCTTATTGTCAAAAATAAGTGTTACATTTAGATTCAAATAAATCACAAAAAATTTCCATTTTGATCTTTTAAACAAAAGATCCACCTCAAAGGTTTGATGTGCTTTCTCGATAATCGTTTGGAATCCGACCCCCGGGCGCATCGAAATTCAAATGCTGTTTAAAGGCCAATATTGATAGTGGGTTATTTAACTATCAAACATATTCACCACAATCACCAAGATTTAATTAATTTTCCCCCAATTATTTACTTTCGAAATATCTTCGCAAGATATATTTTCATAATTTAACCCTTTGAAAACAAATTTCAAATCATTTTCCTTACGCGGAATATATTTCCAAATATTGATTCATTACCACTGAAAATCTGCCAGGTTCAAATGCATTAAAATAATTTAAATTACTTATCCAAACATATATAGTTGGAAACATTTAAAATGAAAACAATTCTTAATAACCTTATTTAAAATATTAGTTATGAAATATTGTACTAATATCGCATGTAAACTCAAGTCCAAATTAAATTTTTAAAAATAAAAATTAATTTGATAGAGTATTCAAATAAACATTTTCTAAATCAAATATCAATTTAAATCTTTAAATAATCACTTTTATAATAAATTAAATAAATCTTTACTTTAAAGATTTTAGAATTACTTAAGAAAATAATTTCTCTGAAATATTCTTTTAAAACCAACTCTAGAACTTTTAATCTATATTCGAAAGCTACTTTGAAAACATACTCGGCTTTCCAGGGAAAATACACTTTCCATTTCAAAATGGTCTATTCAAATCAATAAGTAAATTCTTCTAGATTTATCTCAATTTATATTCCTAATCTGCAAATTTCTTTTCACACTTCTAAAAATAAACCAATATTTATTTTTAAAACAAATTTCTCTTTCCCTTATAAATTTCCATTGTGAATTTAAATTCCAAATATCCACCGATATGCAATTTCCAAATTGATTTCCAAATATTCACTTTCAAACATCAAATCAATTCCCAAATTGATTTCCCAACTTATTTCAACACCAAATCAAATTCTAAATTGATTTTCCAAACATTTATTTCAAACATCAAATCGATTTCAGAATTTATTTCCAAAATTTATTTTCAAATACCAAATCAAATTTCAAATTGATTCTCAAATTTATTTCAAAAACCAAATTTATTTCCAAATTTATTTCAAACACCAAATCAATTTTAAATTGATTTTTAAATTTGTTTGCATTTTAGAATAAATCCCTTTATTTTTTCCAAACTGTTTAAAATCCGAAGTTTAAATAAATTTTCAACTATTAAACAATATTACTTAAAATCCCTTTACTAAAACCATTTCTCAGACTTTGGAATTAATTCGATAAGTTTTCAAAATTCAACTTTTATAGTTTTAAATTCCTTATTTTAAACTTATTCAATTCCCTAGAATTTATTTACTTAAATTCTCTACTTCAGTTTTCAAAAATCCAATCATACATATTTCTGGTATCCAACGGTACCATAAATATGTTCGGCTAAACCATAGCCTTCAAATAAATTCCAATTATCAATATAATCATTCACACCAATATAATCATTCACAGATTATCACATCACAACATATACAAATAAATTCAACAAAGTGAAGAATGCAGTTGGATCTCTCCAACTTGTTTCACACAGATGTTAGCACAATAATTAAATACCAATTCCACTTCGAGGGGGAATATCGCGGTGTATGGGATTATATAATATCATCCGCTACTATACGGCGCATAGGGTCTCATCCGCTATACATGCGGTAAATCAGTCACTCCAAATACACACACACACACACACTCTACTGTATATACTACCACATCCAAACATTCAATCAATAACTAAAATTCCAATTTTAATTTGAGTGAGAAGATCTCATCTTTTATTTGCAATCCATTCCAACTCATTTCCATTCCAGCTTGTTTCTCCATTTTAGACCTTGTATAACATTTATACAATTCATTCATACTCGAAATAATCGAATAACCAATTTCCTTTTAACTAATCAACTAGTAATTTAATTCTAAACTGATGATTAAATTTTAAATAATTTCTTTTAATAAATTTATTTAACTAAAGGTTTAATTTTAAAAGTAATTTTCCTTTAATAAATTATTTTTAGTGACAAAATAAATTTTAAAAAAGTTAATTAAACAAAAAAACCACCTAAAAAATTATTTTAAAATAAACTGGTAAAATAAAATATCTATATGTTTGTTTATTTCTTTAGGACTAAGAATACCCATATGGATTTAAAAATCAATTTTAAATAACCTGTCCAACATTTGAAATTTCTATTCCCAAAATCTTATAAGTATATATATACTATCACTGCTTTACTATTTAAAATCCTAATACATACATACATACATACATACATAGATATATATATATATATGTAAAAATATAAAAAGTCTGGATTTTTAAATATTCCTATGCATATATATATATATATATATATATATATATATATATATTTAACTTAAAACAGAACTGATTCAAATCTTATATAAACGCCTAAAAAATTTCGGTTTACATATAAAATTTAATAAAATAAATAAGATAAAAATTTAAAATTATTACCCATATCTACACCGACGGCCGCTACTTGCGAATGGCCGAGATCACCGCAGCCATCACATCGCGAAACCCTAGGCCGTGCAGTCACTCACCCTCCGTAGCTCGCCGCGATTTTGAAAACCGCAATCGATGCTTGCCGTCGCCGCGATTTGCCTGGAATCGAGGATCGTCTCCCTTCATCATCGCGATTCGCTGCGAGAAATCGGCGACGCCATCGACCGCCTTCATTTACTTGGCACGAACAAATTATCTTGGTCTGAATTGATTTTGTTTATCGAATGGTCGTTTGAAGGCTTCGTCCATAAAAACTTTCTTCGTTCCGATTTCAGTTTTTTTAAGGGGAAAAGGAAAGAGATTTTTTTTTGGAATTTTTTTGGTTACCACGGACATGAATTTTATGAATTTGATTTGAATGGAACGAAGAAAAGTGTAACGAGCCACTATTTTGGACCATCCAAATCGACAATAATCCACACATGTCAGACTTGAATAATTCAAAACAACAGATTGTAATAAAATTTGGTGCAAATAAAATCATTCACAGAATCACAGAAATATCAGAATACTCGCAGCGGAAATAAAATGCCATAGTAGTTCATGAAGCTAGTATATACATACTCTCAAAATATATACAAAATCTCATAGTAAAATAGATACAATATAAGTCAGGATACATAAACAACAGTACAGAGACAGATACCGAATAGGAACTAACTGGAAGAAGTAGACGAATAGATAGACAAATATGCTCCAGCAAAACTCTAGCCCCAAAAGGTGAATCCAAAGCTGTGATTCTCAGGCTGACCCGAGCGTAAAGTAAAACACAAACACTCGAGTCAGGACATACATACTTATACAATGTAAACCAACTCAAGTGTACTGTACTAGCATTGCACAATAACTTAAAGGATGCTTGGGATCGTCCATCCTTTAAGGATTAGTCGAACCATCAATTAAGTAGTAATAAACATTATCCTAGAAATGTCCATATTAAAGTAAAAAAAAGCAAATAACCGTGTTATTGTGACTAGGGTAGCATAGAGCTGTAGTAACCGCTCACCACTAGCCCCACTCTTAAAATCAAAGGTATGCATCAAACAATCACAAGGAAATCACATGACACACAAAGCAGTGCACCCGTGGTTATAAATTTCAAAATGATTTATAATTCCGAATTAAAATCATTCATTTAAACCATTAAAAAGTGAAGTCATTATTCCTTCAAATCAAATATTCAATTCCTAAAAATTTAGCCTTTTTTGAGTTCATATATACAGTTAAACACTTCAAATATTGAAATTTTAGCTTTTCGCAGCACTTAGAATATGCTACGGTAAGTTATAATTGAAAACAATTCAATTCAGTAAGGACAACATTTAAAAATTGCTGTAATAGTTCAGTTTTAGTTTATTTTCAGAAATGCTACTAAATAAATTTCCAGATTTATAAAAAGACTTCAGAAACAATTAAACTTTAATTTTTAACCATTTTAACTTTAAAAAAAAATCATATTTTTCCACTTTAAAAGTGTTCATTTGAATACCCTTTAACTTATGATTTTTATAAAGTAAAATTTTATACATTAATTTAAAAATCTAAATGTTTCACTTAATAAGGTCAACATACAATTTTTCCAACTTTCATCTACTTTACACATTAATTATTTTACCATTTCATAAATTAAATTAAATTTCCATTTTATTTTCTTAACTTGACTTTTATTTTAAACCAAACTTCACATTTCCAAGTCAAATTATGTTTCAGATTACATATTTTACCATCCATTTATTTAACATTTTAAACTAATTACATAAATTCAAAATACACTGTAAGTTGCTTAACTTTATTTTACAAATAACTTGATATTTTCTTTTACTTTATATTTATCCAATTCATACATCAATTATATTAATTACCAAGTTAAGCTTATAAGTCCATTTTTTTCTTAAATTTCCATTATTAAGTTAAATCAAACTTTCACACTACAACTCAAACCATCTATTAACTTAAACCATTTAACCTTTTAGAAAATCACTGCTTAACCATTTTAAATCCAATATAAGTCAAATTTTATATTTTTTTTCTTTCATTTACAATACATGGAATTTATAAGAAATCATATTTTGAAATCAACCACGGGTCCGGATAATATTTCACACTTAAATCAAGTGATACAGAAATTATCATTTAAATCTGCAATCAGTAAAATTTCTGGGTTTTGATCATTTCAAACTCGAAATCCCAAGACAAATACAAATAAGTAAAAATCACCCATGCCTATCATTTCAGCCCGTAATGATTTTTCCCTATTCTAATTTCGTTCGGGTATGTATCATTTCAACCCATAGTGATTTCTATACTAATAGGGAACTTGCAGTGATGACCAAAATAAATCGAACAGTAATAACATATAGTTGTATCAGATGATATGACAGATAAATAAATAGGATTAACATTATATAATTTATAACATAGGCAGGTATAACATGGTAATAAAATCTACAGATTCACATGGTGTCAATTTACTAATTATATAAGTACAGTTGTCATGTGTGAATTACTCACCTTTTATGCTGGATTTAGCAAATCAAAACACACAAACGAATACCAGAAAGCATGATACGACTTTTGATTTGAGTGGAGAGAGAGAGCCAAGATGTTAAACTTGCATTCAACAAAAAAAAAATCCATATATAAATATAGATACAATACCAAAGATAAATTGAAACAAGGTGGAAATTAGAAGCAACAAAGAGCATCACCTTGCTTTTAATCAATTTTGCTTGTCCCTAACACATCATGTGCTCGGCCATACATGCCTTAGGCTCGGCTTTGGCATGTTTTCAGGTGGGAATGGATCAGGTTTGGAACATATAGGCATGACTAGGTCACAAATGTAAAGGGTTTGGAGTTACAAAAGGAAGAATGCAAAGAGGCTAGGCTTGAATGGAGCATTGGTGCAACCATGATCACGGCCTATGGTCCTATGGGCTCGGCTAGGGGCTGCTACAGGTCTAGACAGTGGGTAGTGTGATAGCTAGGGGTGTGTACTTATTGGTTGTGGCGGCTAGAGGTGGTGGCCATGGAAAAGATATGAAGGTGATGGTGAATACTAGGTTAGGCCAGGCAATTTTGTAGAGGTCTTCAATATTTTGTGGAGTTTTCATCATGGGATGGTCACAGCTTAGGCAAGACAAGTGGAGAGGAGGGTGATGTGGCCGTGGGTGGTGGTGGTGCTGGTCGTGGAGATGGTGGAGGGGCTATGGCCAAGCATAAGCATGTAGAAGCAAGGCAATTTTCAATGGAAAATTAATAAAAAGAAGAGGAAAATAGTAGATAAATTTTAAGAAGCCATTACCTTCTTCCTTTGAGATCTGAAACCTTGCTGAAAAGTGAGATAAGAAGATATGTTTTCACATGAATTTTATAAAGAAAAAGTCACGACTATCAAGGAGAAGTTATGGTAGAAAATTAAGGGATGGAAAGATAAAAAGGTAATAAATCAAAACGTAACGCAAGCCTTTAATTAAAAATAGGAACATATCTAAGTTTGATTTGTTTCCCATCTATTTAATAAAATATATGCCAAAGAAATAATTTAATAAATACATACCATTCATATAAACAATATATAAATAAATAAGAAAAAGGTTATAGAAACGTATAAATTAATTGTTATTTACATCTTTGTATGTTACTTAATTTACAAAGTATATATCCAAATGAAATGAAACAAAATGGACAAATGTTTTAAATATATACATAACATGTAATGTTAAATATATATACACAATTATCACATGATATATCAACCAAAAATATTACTTATATTAATTAAATTAAACATTTAAAGGTATGCCTTTTAAAACAATAACGTGTATATATATATTTGAAATTTCTTTCCAAGAAATAAGTAGGGATCTAAATACTTATCCATTTAATTACTAAATAAATGTATAAATAGGAAAAATAAGGTAGAGATAGATATTATGAAGAATAAATAAATAGCTTTAGGAAAAGTACGAAATAAATAAAGAAAATACTTTATTTAATGGAACTAGAATTAAAAATTGAAAACAATATACAATCAACATTTGAAAATTATAACTATACTTGAAAATGTTTTAAAAATAAAATATATGCATAACATATCATGTTACACAGATTAGAACATGATTTTACAAACAAAGATATTATTTATATAAATTTAAAATAAACAAATTTGTTAAATAAAACCATCTACACACGATATTGTAAAAAGCATAACGCTCACAATATTAATCTGATTTCAACGAAATGAAAAGTAGTATTCCTAAAATTAAATCTATTTTCATAATAAAAGATAAAATTCAAAAATTCAAAATTTTAAATTTAGAATTTAAAATTCAAAGTTTGATCATTTTGACAAAAATTCACATTTTTGGAAAATACTTTATTTATTTATGTTTGGAATTATAATTCGCACAAAAATAAAAATATATGTAACAACCTAGAATTTCTATCATTTGAAATTCGTATATTTAATTGATTTTAAATATTAACAAGTAAAATTTGCAAGTCGAATAAATTTTATTTCGATTATCTAGATTTAATTGGATAATTAAATCGATAATTTAATTTGTGAAATTACAGAAATAATTGGAAATTGGGTTTAATGTGATTGAAAATGATTTCTAAAGCTGTATTAAATCATATTGGAGCTAGAATGGTGTTATTGAACTTTTAAAATCGAATTAAAAGTTAATTTGTAAAAATTGAATATTTTAATATTTAATTGACGAGTAAAAATAGCCATTTTTCAAACAGTCCCGGATTTCAACGAAACTAGTTTCATCTGATCCGTAATGTTATATCATTGTATGGTTTCAAATTTCATGTCAATCGGATTTACGGTTTGTCCGGGGCTAGCTAAAACGCGCAGAAATCGGTTTAAATTTTAAAATTTAAATTTGTCGATTTGAAAATCTATCTTCCAAATTTGATCGAATTGTCTCCCGATATATATTCCATTGCGTTCGGAATGGAGGCAAAACATTATAAATGCCAGGCGGCATGCTTCGATTGGAGTTCGGAAAATTTCGGGATGAATAGTGTTTCGATATTTTCTATAAAAGCACCTCATTTATTTCATTTTACACCAAAACTCTACTTCAAGCTTCAGCCGCCACTTGATTTTTCAGTGGTTGAAAATTTCAATTCTTCTCCCCTTAGTCTCTTCTAATCCACGCATCAATTCAAGAAACCGTCAGCATGAGAATTGTAGAGCTAAGCGAGATCCTCAGATTCATACAGCGATGATCGTCGATGGAGCATCGTAGGTGCCAGATTTTGGCTGAGTACGCAGCACGTTCGCACGCGTTTTTAAGCGCAAGAGGGAGGGGTCGAGCTCGATCGGTTTCACGGCTTTGATGGCTCTTGAGTTGGGCTTCGCAATGGTGGTTCCTGATCATCTTCAAGATCGTCGTATTGGCCGCGGCTATTAGGGTTTGTGGAGGCGAGATGGGTTTCTCGGTCGCGTTTTACCTGAAGGGGAGAAAATGAAGATTCACGGCCGAGATTCTAGGGGATTGAATTGAACGGCTATGATGGGTGCAGGGTGTAAAATATAAAAGAATTTGTAAATTAATATATATCAAAATTCGTATAAACTTTGAAATATTATAACTTTTTGATACGAGGTCGAAAATTGACGAAACAAATTGCATCGGCTTCGTATTGATGAATACTACGCGATGGAGCTAGACTAGAGCTGATTGGAGCTAGTGAAAATTTTGGGTAAAATTAAACGCGTGTTTAATTTTATTTGGAATAAAACACTGCAACTGTATTTGAAACAAGGTGAGAACTTCTCACTCAACCGAATTTGTTTCGATTAAAATTTTAAATAGTTAGATTTAAAATTGCTTGATTGTATGTTTGGATGATAAATTATTATCTATTGTAATGAAATAGACCCTATACGCTGTATATTAAGCGGATGTTATTTATTAAACACATATACCGCGATATTCCATCTTAAAGTGGAATAGGTATTATATATGTACTTGGCGTTGATTTCCCGCATTATATAGCGGATGAGACCCTATTGCGTCGCACAATAGCGGATAATATTTTATATAAACCCATGTACCGCGATATTCCGTCTTGAAACGGGATTGGTATCGTGTTGACGTCTATGGATGTAGGGAAACAGGTTGGACGGATCCAACAGGATTCCTCAACAGTATTGATTTATTTACAGATATTTGTGATATATTCTGTTATCATATTGATATATGATGTTTGGATGCCGTGGTTGATGTATTGGTGCTGTTGCAGCATTGGGCCTATTTTTAGAATCTTAAAAATGTTAAAGTAACGATTTCGAATTTAAAAGGATTTTCAAGTGATTTTTTGAAAGTATACATTTTTTTGAATCTTGGAATTGATTCATTTCAAATAAATAAACGTTATAATTTTTATGCTATAAAAATAATGATTTTTGTGAAATATAACCGAAATGTGATTTTTGAAATAAGTAGTTGATTATTTTGTAAAATAATTTAAATGGGGATTTTTGAATTATTATAAACGATTTATGTAAAAGATTTATAGAATCGATATTTATAAATTAAAATATTGGAATTGTAAAATGGGCTTTTGTAAGTGTTAAAATGAAGTATAAATGGATTTCATAAGTGAATGAAATTTATAGATTTATAAATTGTGAAGTTATAAAACGAATAGATTTTGTAAAATAAAAGATTTATAAGTAATTAACTTATAAATTGGCTTTTGGCATTTAAATGAGATTTAAATAGAATTTGTTAATTAGGGGATTTTATAAGTTGAAGTTTTTATAATATATATATATATATCTATGTGTGTGTGTGAATTTATAATGTTGTTTATAAATCCGAAAATCAATTGAATTTGATAAGTAAATATGAAAGCTTATTAAAGGAGATATACCACGATTTTGGACAGTGGATAATCCTTTTATTAAATATGTAGAAGTGTTGAATTTGGTAAACGATTTATATTCATCGATTTTGGACGGTGAATAATATATTTAAAGAAATGTTTTGGGAAGTGTTCTTTTAAATAGAATTAAAAGGAGTTTTAAAGATGTTTTAGAATGTGTTAAGGATCGAAACCATAGATTTCAACATTCATTGTTGAAATAGACGTTTTTGAAAAATAAGGAAAAGATGGACTATAACCATGTTGTTATAGTAAATGATTTTTGAAAGGAAATGTTTTTGTATAGTATTGGGATTTATATATCTATCTAAATTCTGAATCCCTATACTAGTGATTTTGGGTTGTCGTAACGATGTTTTACGCAACATTCGTTTTGAATCAAACGTATGTGTTTAAGAGAATGTTTTCCTTAAAGAATAGATTATATACTTAATTGTGACTTAAGTATATTGAATATTTTCCAAATGTTGATATAAATAGATTTGTGAATTACTTATTATTAAATAAGTATGGAAATGTTTTCCAATGTGAAGTGAAATGTTTAGAGATAATATATTTTAAAGATAAATTGAAAGTGAATATTTGAAATCGATTTGGAAAATAATACATCAACAGATATTTTGGAAATGTGAATTCACATGGAATTTATAAAGGAAAGAGAAAATTGTTTAAAAATAAACATTGATTTATTTTTGAAGTGTGGAAAGAAATTTATGACGACCCGAAATTTTTGAGCATTTGAAATTGGAATATTTAATTGATTTTAAATATTTAAAAGTTAATTTTTAACTTGAATTCAAATATCACAATTTATTTGATAATTAAACTATTTAATTAAATAATTTGAAGTTGAGCTAAATGTTGAATATGAAGTTTTAAGCTTGTCGAAAATAATTTGAAGGCTTGTAAGATTTATATTGATAAGGCTGAAGATAATAGAAGTTGTAAAATTGAAATTAACAGTGGTTTGTTCATTTTTAAAATTTTATCGTTTTAATTGAATATAAAAATAGCCTTCAGAGGCGCAGTCTCAGAATTCGACGAAACCAGTTCCATTAGGTCCGTAATATTGAATTATTACCGGATTTCAAATTTGGTAGCTTTCGAAATTAACGTGTAATCGTACGAGGTATAAACGCTTAGACGATAATTATCGATCTAATTTAAATATCCTTTTCTGAACGAAATCAAATCAGTAGTCACCCTCTATTTCCTTTAGCCAACCTATCTCTGTTGTAACCGACACGTAGAAACAATTTTTCATGCGAAAACGTCTTTCCCTGTTCCCTTGTTATCCCTTTTATAATGCAACCCTTATCGATCTCGTTTAGACTGGATATAATGAAATTTTCCTCTGCTTCCTTTCCTATTTCGACTGACCATTCAAAAACAAATAAAAGGGAAATTCATTTTCCCTCTTTGCAATTAATTCAGATTGGAAATAGGAGGAAAGAAGAGATTCTCTGAAGGTAATATTAATGGCGACTTTGAATCGCCGTTCACCCAAATAGCTAGGGTTCGAAGTCGAATGATTTGAGCGGCTGCGAGGGATATCGCGAGTGACCTCGTGAACTTGGTAAAGCATTGGGGAACGAGGCTGTTGTTTTGTGGATCTTATTCGAAGCTGCTCAAACTAGGGTTCAAGATTTAGGGAGGCTACGCGAGGGATGGGTTCGGCTTTTTTGCTTTGGGGTTGGCAGGCGATGGTGCTGCTCGAATTGTGTGGCATTTGGTGGTAGTTCAGTCAATGAAAGGGAGACTCTCGTGGGTATCGCGGTGATTGGTGGTGGATTCAAGTGTTCGAAAGGTCTGTGGTCGCGAGCACGACTCTGAGCAGATCAGGGGTTCGAGCGAGAATCGTCGGTGGCGCGTGGGCGATGGTCGACTCGGTGGTGCTTGCTGAGATGAAGGTATAATACTTCATCATTTTTTTTACTACTGGATAGATATGTCAGTTAAAATATATGCAGTGATATGAAAACCATATCTGTTTAATATATATATATATATATATATATATATATATATATATATATATATATATATATATATATATATGTCTGAAAGAGATTTTATTTTAGAATTTAATAAATATATATATAGGTCAGAAAATATAACACAGTATTGATTTAAGTTATAAACTTCTATTTAATTTAAAAGTAATACATAGGTATATAAACAGCAAAGTAAATTTACTGCAGAAAGTGAACAGGAAAGTAAGGTAAATGTTGATAGATTTTAAACTACAGAAAGATATATAAATATATATAAGTAAACATGAAGGATATATATAGATAAGATTTTGAATATAGGAATTTTAAATGTTGAAAGGTTTATGTAAAATTCAGGTTTTTGAAATCTATGGTTCATTTCCATAAGTATAAGTAGTTTCAAATATATATATGTGTGTGTGTGTGTGTGTGTGTGTGTGTATAAATACCCATTTTTAAATTTACTAGTTTATTTATAAAAAAATGATGTATTATGGTTATTAACTCATTTAATAAACTTACTTAAATTTTTAGTTACTGAGAATTGTTTATTATAGGAAATTAGTTTGAAATAAAATTATTAGTTTAGATTAAATTAATAAATGATAATAGATTATTCAATTAGTTGAGATATTAATAAATAACTTAATGTTATACAAGGTCTAAAATAGAGAAACAAGCTGGATTAGAAGTGTATTGGAATGGTCTGCAAATTTTAAGTCAAAGGTGAGTTAATCTCACTCAGTTCAATTTAAATTTAAATTTAAATGATCAAAGTTAAATAATTGGTTGAATGGATGAATTGATTGATGTGTTATAGTTTGGTATATTTTGGAATTGGTATTTTATATTGTGCTAACATCTGTGGATGTAAGGAAAACAGGTTGGAGGGATCCAATTGGACCCCTCAACATTTATTTAAATTATTTAATATTCTCTGCTGTGAATATTGGTATTCTATGATGAGATATTGGAATATTGAACGTTATGGTTTGATTGGATATATTTGGGTACAATGAATTACCAAAAATATATATAAATTGGATTGTTGGGAAGAAAATAAAGGAAGTAAACTTGTAAGCGAAATAATTATAGGAAATTTGAATGAATTAAGAATGAATTGAAAAGAAATAGAAGTAATATGAAAATAATAATAAATAACTTCGAGTATGAAAGGAATTTTGAATGAACCGAAATTAATGAATTATAAACTTAAGTTATATCAATTAATGGAATAAAAAATTATTTTAAAATTCAAAGTTAAATTTATTTAAAGGATTAAGAGGAAATTTGAGAAACCAAAAATTGGTATTCTTAGTTAAAAATATTTTAAATCATAATTAAGAAATAAAATCTGAAATTAATTGATTTTGAAATAAAGGGGAGTAAATTGGAAATCAATTTGAAAATTGATTCAAGTGTTTGAAATTGGTAATTTAAAGAAGAATGTTAAGAGAAGTATATTTCTCTGGATAGCCAAGTACGTTTTCAAAGTAAATTTTTAAATATAAGATAAAAGTTTAATGTTGTTTTAAAAAGCATGTTTAGAAAATTTATTATTTCTAAATGTGTAGATTCTAAGGTAAATATTTTTAAAATCAATTATCGTAGACTTGGTATTTTGTTTAAAAAGAGAAATTTAGTTCTATATTCTATAAACTAACTTTATTTTAATTATTTTTAAAGTATATACATTTTTAATAAAATATTAAAGTAGTTTTTAATTTAAATGTTTTAAAGTATATTCATAATAAAGAGTTTTAAATTATTTTTAAAAATCTAAAGTTTTGTGCTTGGTGATTCCAGTGGAAATAAAAATACTTGGAATTTATTCTAAGAAAGGAAGATAGTTTTGAAAACTGTTTTCAAGAAGGGTTTGAAAAGTGAAAATATATCATGTGAAGATATTTTTGAGGTTAATAAATAATTGAAAAATTATTCATTGTTGGATGGCTGTTTCTGAATATTAATTGATAGTTAAATCACCGACTATCAATATTGGACAAATGCGTTGATCGTTTCGAAGAGACCGGGATCGAGATTTATGTCTCGAAAACCACTTCGATCCGGTTTGTACGTTTCATGGAAAATGATTTTGGATTCGAAGATAGAACAGTGAAGTGAAAGGGCTAGGCGCTACTAATCCTGAGGATATTTCCAAAATGGATGTAGTAGGAATAGTGCCTTCGGTTCTGTTCGAACCCCGGACGGACTTGTATGGATAAATGCTTGCGAAACATCGTCAGGTGGACGATGAGCATTCTAAGGGATATGTTCTAAAAAGATAATGCTTAGCCTCAAGCCTCATCAACCGGGAATAACTGAAAATCAGGGGTTATGCAGCAAGGCTAGTTGGGTAGCACCCAAGCAGGGTGAGGTCATCCCTGCCAAGATGCCCCTTTTTATGTCGGCTTAGTGGGCGGTTGTTGATCCCAACCGCGGGGTGATCTCACTCAGGATTATCCAGTAAGGGGTAGTCCCGGTCTTGTGTTGCAGGGGAGCGGGCATACTCCTCGGGACACGTACTGTGACAGGTGGTACCCTAATGCCTAGTCATTAGTTGGAAATCCATTCTCCATACGAGCCTTGTACGAGTTTTGTTTGTATTACCCACTCTGTGGCTAGTAGCTGGAATTTAATCATGTAATAATTTTGGCTATTTTATAAGTATTTGTATATAGACCCTATTATAATATCAGAGGATTTCTATAAAAATTGTTTTAGCTATCGTAAGGTACGACATTTTTATTTGTGGCATAGTCTTACGAGATGCTTTGTTTTCAAAGGATTTTTGAAACCTTAATAATCAATTGAGTGTGATTTTCTCACGCTGGTATTCTAGACTGACTCAAGTGTTATTTAACTATAATGCTCGGGTCATACCGAGTATTATAGGATACAAGATATGATGCTGTGGAGCTCAGGAGACGAGCTGGATGACGGTACGTACTTCCGTACTTGTTTTATATATTCCGCTGTAAAGAGTAGTTGTGTGTCCAGGTGTATGTTATTGATGTTTAGACTCTGATAATGATGTACTCTGATGTATGTATAAACAGCTATATTTGTTTTTGTGTAAAGATCATTGATTTACATATATATTATAATTTATTCCGCTACGATGGTTAGATTCTGATGTTGATTTCTATTTTCTTCTTCTATCTCTTCTTCTTTAACCCAAATTGTGATGCCCCACCTCTATACCCACGCTAGCCAAGGACACTACAGGGTAATGCCATCAACTAACATGGAGAATAAGGCTGGTTAGGAGCGACCGTCTATAGCCTTGCTCAAACTATCTATTGAATACATCGACAATAGACATACCTAGCTGGTCGACATAACCATTGAATACTTAAAACAAAACCATAGGTGGTTGGAGGATCTATCAGAACAGAATATAACAACTCAAATATACATCACAGAACAGTAGATCATCATATACACATATACAGATACATAACAGAGTATACAAACTAATACATGTCAAGTGGTATAGCAAACCACACTATACAGACGATTCCAGATGAATACATATCAGAGTTACAACAAAATAGGACCGCACAAAAAGCTATGACAAAAAGAAGCTAGCGGAGTAGTCCATGCGGAAGCAAAATAGGCTAAGTCTAAATGCACCTATCCTGAAACATCTCGGTCTGGCCCGAGTATAAAATACACGGGTCAGTCTAGCTAAACAAATCAGTTAGATAAACTGAACAACAATAACCTGCAAGGTCACAATGTATAACAAATATCTCTAAAAGAGATAACACAATCATCTAACAAAAGATGAATTATATCATAACAAGCCTCATACCATCGGAAACACAACAAACAAAGGATATGAATATCCCAAAACAAGTCAAAAAAGCAAATAACAAATACTAATGAAGGTAACATAAGTTCCACAAGGTAATCGCTATATATCGTGCGGCTTAAAAAGGCCAACACCGAAGAGCGATACCTAGGAAATATACATATCAATGAAACATCAGAAAATTTGCACGTGCTCAGTACTGTATAAACAAGGATCCATAACCCCTAAGGCTCCAAACCCAAATATCACTCGAGCGGCTCATAAAGACCAACTCCGAAAGCGACATTATTAGGGCAACAAACCCGAAGGCACAAACCCGAAGGCAACATACCCGAAGGCAACAAAACTGAAGGAGACAGTCCGAAGACACTATCCCAAAGGCAACAAACCGTAGTGGTGAAGGTCCGGAGGCCCTGTACCGGACACCACCAACTGGTAGAATGTGTCACAGCTCTCGAAAAGGAATCCGAAAAGTGGTAACGTGAGTCCCATAACCACTCATTCGCACTAAACGGTTTACTATCCGTTAGTTAATTTCACACTCAAAGAAGTACAAAGTTTACCTCGTTTCATCGGTAAACCAGACCCGAAGGTCAAAACGATCAATCGAATAGGCCGGGGAGTAATAGGAAAGATGAACGCATGGATTCATGGTCCGTGTTTTACCTAACCATTTAATCTTCCTTCCACTTCACTTGAAGTGCGAAATTGTGTGTATGCATTATAAATAGAATTTATGAATTGGAGAAGGAAACTTTTAATACGATTTGAAGATTATTTTATAAAACCCCGTGGATGAAGTCAAAAATAAGTTATCAAAGACAATGATGCAATAACAACCACTAAGAACAAACTTGAATCGATAAAATTTGAAAAACCAATCAAAATAAGCAAAAATTGGCAAAATAGGAAAAATAGGAGCATGTCGGTCGACCGGACTTCCTGAGTCGGTCGGCTGAACCAGAGGCAGAGAAGTGCTCGGGGTAGCAGGTCGGTCGACCGGACTTCCTTGGTCGGACGGCCGGAGCCTAAATTCCTTCACTTCCATAACAGAGGCAGGGAAGTGCTCAGGCAGCAGGTCGGTCGACCGAACCCTGAGTTCGGTCGGCCGGAGCCTAAATTCCTACACATCCTGCCCTATCTAATGAATGCCAATCCTTTCCAAATCAAAAGCAATAGCACATGAATATTTGTTAGGAATTCATACCCAACATCAATGAAATCAAGAGAACTAGATGTGAGTTCAAAACTCACCTTTTTACACACAAACAAAGATGAGAAGCACAACACAAGAAGGAGATTAACCACTCTTCACTTTAACTCTATTAGCTTCAATCTAAGAATAAAACACATATTTCCCAAATTAGGTTTAGGAAACATTCTGAAATTGAAAAGGAGAAGAGTTGGAGAAGATGTAGAGGAGGCTTAACAATAGCTTCTCTTTGATTTTGGAGCAAGAATTCAAGTTGCAAGAAGAAACTAGGGCTTGGAATTTCTAATTCCTCTTTCTTTCCTCCATTTTCAGTTTTAGCTTGAGTTTTAGAATGGAAAATGAGTGAATGGAAGGAGAGGGACTGAGTTAGGGTATTTAGTTAGTTAGTGGGCTGAACCCAAACCCAAAACTCAACTAGAAAAATTAGCAAAATTCAAATTACTTCAAACATATCAAAGATTATACTCAAAAAGATCACAAATGCCATTTTGGACTCAATGGAGGTGGTTTCGAGTCCTAATTCAGCCATTTGCAAAAAAGTAACATTTCGGACCTAAAAATCCGATAAACGACACTCTATTTAAATAAAACATTTAAATATAAAATCGTTAAATATGCGGGTTGTTACAGATCTCCCCTCCTTACAAAATTGCGCCCCCCAATTCCTAGAGACGATACTTGTAACAACTACATACATACATCATTCAAAAGAAAGGGAAATAAGTTTAAGATGAAAAGATATTCTTACCGTTGCCAAGCAAAGATAGAAAACCCGAATAAGATTGCTCGATATACTCTCTGGTTTCCCAAGTACAGTCATTGGGATTAGCGGATCATTGAACTTTAATGACTGGCATGTCCTTGTTTCGAAGGTGTCGCACCTCCGTGTCAAGTACGCGAACAACCTGCCATACAATAGATAAGTCTGGTGAGACCTCAAGCTCTTGCAAATCAGGAGAAGTAATGACAGAATCTGACTCCCGAAGACACTTTCGAAGTTCAGAGACGTGAAACACGTCATGAATGCCAGATAAATGAGTAGGAAGTGAAACTCTATAAGCCACAGGGCCAGTACTTTCAGTAATAGAAAATGGTCCTATAAAACGAGGAGCCAATTTTCCAGTCGCACTGAAGCGCATCACCCCTTTCAAAGGAGAAACACGAAGCAAGATAAGAGCACCAATCAAGAACTCGAGAGGCTTCCTACGGTTGTCCTCGTAGGATTTCTAGCGTCTTTGTGCCTCTTTCATTCTCAACCGAATAAGATCAATCTTCTCGGAAGAATCACAAACAAAATTTGGATCAAGAATAAGCTTCTCCCCAGATTCCAACCAACAAGAAGGTGATCGACATGGCCTTCCATATAAAGCTTCGAAAGGAGCCATACCGATACTAGACTGAAAACTATTATTGTAGGAGAACTCTACAAGAGGTAGATGATCCTCCCAACTTCCCTCAAAAATCAAAAATACAAATACGAAGAACATCTTCCAAGATACGATTCACCCGTTCAGTTTGTCCGTCAGACTACGGATGATAAGTTGTGCTGAAATTAAGCTTTGTTCCTAAAGCTTGCTGAAGACTCTGCCAAAAATGACTTGTGAATAAAGGATCACATTCACTCATAATAGAACTAGGAACACCGTGAAGTCCCATGATTTCCTTGACATACAACTTAGCCAAATGAGAAGCAGTCTTATTAGACTTAATAGGGATAAAATGAGCAGACTTAGTGATGCGATCCACAATAACCTAGATACTAGAATGGCCCAATCTCGAACGAGGTAGGCCGTCAACGAATTCCATGGAAATCTGATCCCATTTCGACAATGGAATTTCTAGAGGCTGAAGAAGACTCGAAGGACGCTGATGTTCGGCCTTAGTACACTGACAAGTTATGCAATTACTCACATAACTCGCCACATCGCGCTTCATGCCTTCCCAATAATAAAGACGACGCATATCCCCATACATCTTACTACTACCAGGATGAATGGTATACTTAGAACGGTGACAGTCATCAAGAATGTCATGCCTAAGTGCAAAATCAGAAGGCACAAAATGACGGCACTTCTTGCGAAGACAACCATGAGAATCAATGCTGAAATCCCGCAACGCCTCATCACAGGATCCAGACTCACAAAGCTGAATAAGATGCAACAAATCAGGATCACGCCGCTGAGCATCGGCAATACGATCCAACAAAATGGGTCGAGCTCCCAAACTAAATAATAGAACAGGAGAATCAGAAGATGAACCTCAATCACGAATTTCACAAAAAGATAGAGTCTCAAGAATATCCCATTCGGCAAGAATCATAGAAACTACAGCCGAATGTTTGCGACTAAGCGCATCAGCAACACAATTACCCTTTCCAGGGGTATACTGGGTATCAAAATCATAGGAGGCAAGAAACTCAAGCCAACGTTGTTGTCTCATATTGAGTTCCTTCTGAGTAAACGTATACTTCAAGGATTTATGATCGGTATAGAGAATGAAGCGCTCGCCTAATAAGTAGTGTCGCCAAATCTTCAAGGCAAAGACAATGGCGGTTAACTCAAGATCATGAGTGGCATAGCGAACTTCATTCGGACGCAGTTGCCTAGAAGCATAAGCAACTGCCCGATCCTTCTGCGTAAGAACTGCACCGAGACCACTACTACAAGCATCAGTGTAAACAACAAGATCCTAATTCCCTTTAGGAACCACTAAAATAGGGGCATTAGTGAGAAGTTCCTTCAATGTCTGAAAGGAAGCTTCACACTTGTCAGACCAAATAAAACGAATGACTTTCCGAGTAAGGCTGGTGAGAGGAAGCACAACACGGGAAAAATCCTTAATTAATCGACGGTAATACCCCGCCAATCCAAGGAAACTACGAATCTCATGCACATTCTCAGGTCTCTTCCAATTCTGGATGGCTTCGATCTTTGAGGGATCGACAGAAATGCCATCGGAAGATACAACATGGCCTAAGAACTTAACCCTATTCTCCAAAAAATGGCATTTGGAGAATTTGGCTCTAAGCTGATGATGACGGAGAGTACTCAAGACAATTCTCAAGTGATTAGCATGCTCAGCTTCAGACTTATAATAAATAAGGATATCATCAATGAACACCAGGACGAATTTATCGAGATATTCGTGGAATACTCGATTCCTGAGATCAACAAAGAAAGCAGGAGCGTTCATCAAACCGAACGGCATAACGAGCCACTCAAAAGAACCATATCGAGTGCGGAAAGCTGTAAGAGGTATGCTATCCTCCGTGACTCATAATTGATGAAAACCCGTGGTAAGGTCAAGCTGAGAAAAGACCTTAGCACCACTCAATAGATCGAACATATCATCGATCCTAGGCAATGGATACCTATTCCTAATGGCTAACTCGTTAAGCTTGCGATAGTTAATGCAAATCCTAAGAGTTCCATCGGACTTCTTCACGAAGACGACCGCGGATTCCCACAGAGAAAAACTGGACTGAATCAACTGCTTGGACTCAAGCTCTAAAAGCTGCTTCTTGAGTTCCTCATTTTCCTTTGTAGACATCCTCATAGGAGGACGACTAACTGGCTGCGCGCCTGGAATGAGATCAATGTGGAACACAATTGCCCGCTTGGATGGCAAACCCGAAACAGGCTCAAAAACATCAGAAAAGTCACAAGCAATAGGAATACAAGATATGTCATCATCATCTCGTGAATCAAGAGAAGATAAAGCCATTTCGGAATTATCCACATCTCGAAGAATAAGAGATAACTGAGTAGGCGAATCCGGATGTCGAAGATACAAAATTCTCTCCGAACAAATAATCTTGGCATCATATCTCACTAGCCAGTCCATTCCCAAAATCCTATCAAATCCCAGACAAGAAATAACGTGCAGATTCGCACGAAAGGAAAAACCGCATAAAACAATCTCAACATCATCACAAAGCAGGCTAAGGGTCGCGGATCCCCTAATAGGATTCGCAATCCTTAAAGAAGTAACCAAACAAGAAACATCCAAAGATAAATCATCGACGAGCTTCTTCGATACGAAGGAATGTGAAGCACCCGTATCGAAAAGAACTCGTATACTATGGTCATGAAATAAAATAGAACCTTCCAAAATAGATGGAGATGTACCTTTGGGTTGAGAAAGGCCTTCAGAAGCCTTGGCAGCATTAAGCTTGCCTAACTTAGGACCACCAGGAACAGTAGGGCAAGTGGATACATGATTGTAACGACCTGAAAATTTTTAATAATTTTATTTGTTTTATTTATACATTTAATTGAAATTTTCGTGAAACTTTATGTAATGACCCAAGATTTTAGGAATTTATTTTGGAAAAAAAAATAAATAAGTTTAAAACAATTTTTTTTTTTAAAACCAATTTTAAAAGGGAAATTGATATGGCTTGATATGGTGTAACTATATGAGTGTATATGTGGGCATAGAGAATACATATGAAATGAAAAGCTAAATCTCTGAATAATATGAATAAGCACATGTGGATGTGTATGGAAAAAAATATGTGTATATATATATATATATATATATATATATTTACAGATAAATAAAGAAAATCCTCAAGTGTGCTATATGCAGATATATATATGTATATGTATATATAACTAAGGATACATGTGCATATGTGTGTCAAAAGAAAAAAAAAATATAAATAAATAAATAAATATATATGAAATAAATTGCTGGAAATCAGATCACACATTTAGCATGCAAATAGACAAGAGAAAAGCATTTTCTGGAAAAGTAAAATTTCTGAAAATAACCAAAGTAGTTAACCACTCTCTTCTTCACCAAATTAAGCCAGGGAGGGTAGAACTTTGGGTTCAAATAAAAAGGCAGATAACATAAATTTTCTGATGGGCAAAAATGTCTTTAGCTAGTGCCTGAAAACCCTATACCCTGCATACATAAGCAGTGATATGAGGAACTTCCTCTTCCCCGGATAGCTCTTGAAAAAAAAAATATATATATGCATTTTATAAAAATAAAATAAGTGAAGAAAAGGGTTGAAGGCAGAAGCTTACCAATCAACTAGGGAAGTAAAGGAGAACTAGGTGAGAAAACTCACTCAAAAATTTAAGGCAATAAGTCCTAATGAAGGTAGCCAGTTTATAAATTAATTTTATTTTATTTAAAAAAAAGGTATGAACTGTCTTTCAGAAATTAGAGATACTTTGATACTAGATGGTTGTTCTGTTTGTTTTATTTTATGTGAATATTTTAGGTATATGATCAGTATGAATAAAGAAGTATCTTAAAAACCCAGATCTCTTCCTGATATGATAATGTTAGAAATATGGATAAATACCCAGAAAATAAAATGTTAAATATAGGCAAGTAGTGATTGGATTTGGCTCAACCCAGAAGAATTAATAAACATGTGAGCTGCAATATACATATGTGTATGTGCTGAGGCTTAAGATAAAAAGGAATCAGGGGTGCAATAGGTTTGCCTATGTGCTGATACTCCTGAATTCAAAGAAAATATACAATACCCATGTACTCAGCAAATGAAATCCTGTTATTTAGGAAGCTTAGTAAATCTGAGTTTAACTGAAACACAGATGTTTGCAAAGCCATATGCCAATATTAGTTGCCTATACTTCCTTGGAAAAAAAAAATGTAAATATTTATTTACCTGTGCAGAAGCTTGTTTATTAGACATGTATGTGAAATTGCCTGTTTGTTTCCTTGGTTATGGATGATATGAAATGCCATGAGATGAATGCTTGTTATAGTGAGATGACTCATTGAATAGGTTTGCCATGGGAAAATATAAAAGAGATAGTACCTAATAACCTGATTAGGAAATGGGTCAAGACCACTGCAGGAATGACTTGTATTCTTGAGTAATGCAAGTTGACACATGGCTTGTTTAAGTCCTGAGATCTTTGTGTAATGAAGTGAATTAGTTCATTACAGTGTGTCCACTGATTCATATGTTTGCAGATGAGACCAGGGTAGATAAATATATCAAAGAAGGAATATTTGATATGAAGAGGAACTAGGAATAAAATAAGGGGAGGGAATAAAATGATTTAACTCATGTTAATGATTTTTCTGTTCTGTGGGAATGATTATTTGATTTATGATTAATTTGTTTGCATGAATAAATGTGTTATGTCTACACAAAATCTCTGGAAAGAAAGATTAGTGTGCACCAACACAATGACACAGAACCTGCACACAAGTAATAATTGTTTTCAAAGAGGCAGAACTACAAGTATATGTACTTAATTCAATTTTTACTGAATTAATAAACTGTTTTGGTGGATTTTCTCATACCAGACATGTGACTGACCCTAGTGTGCTAATGGCATCTGGGGTGTCTCATTCTATATGGGGCAGCTTCAAATGCTTTTTCAGGAACAGCAGCCTCTAAGTAAGAGTAGGAGCAAGGATTTGAGAAGAAGATTATAGCATGCTAGAATTAAATAGATAAGAGCTTAAATGATGAAATGTGCATGTATAGATATTTTTGAATTACTATTTGTATTAAGTACTGAATGTTGGATTGGATATTCTGCCAAGTATTTGGTTAAGGAATTTACTTATAATTAGAATCTGGAAATCTGAATACTTTTGTCTAGAAAGTTGAAGATGTTTATCTATAATTTTATAAGTAAATTGAGTGAGAATTTTATGACAAATAAGAAGGTTATACTTTATATATGTATTATGTGTCTGCATATCTTTTCTAAAAATGCAAAGTTTAAAGTATGCCAAAATTTTTATATATTATTCTTAAATGAAGAAAGGATCTGAAATATAGGAGTTGAGGACCATGTCCATGAAAATATACATATGTATATGTTTAAAAATGTTTTGATTTAGATACTAGTACCTCAGTACCAAGGTAATAAAGGGATGAATCTGAATCCTTTATTTTTAGATTGAAGTTTTGAAAGAAAAATATGCCTTTTAAAACCCTATGAAGTATGCCAGAACTAAGAGTTCAAGTGAACCATGTTTCCTTTGCAAAGTATTTACAGAACTCAGGAGATTCACCTTAGTTTACATTTCATTTTAGTTTAGCATCATAGCATCAAGGAATTAGGCTTCTGAAATATGTTAACTTACTTAGAAATATTCCAAAAGAAGAAATTATACCTGGTAGATTTTATAGGAGAGCTAATTTAGAAAATGACAGAAGCTTATATCATTTTCAAAGCACATGCACTACACCATTAAAGTTTAAAGATAAATATCACAAAATTGTCTGATTTCTTAGATCCATATTTTATAAGGAATCTACCCTGTAATCAATAAAAATAATAATCAGGCTGATGTCCATATAAATGTAGTTTTATTACATGTATTGAATATAGCTATGTGAGAATTGATTAAATCTAATCAATTAAATTATTCTCTTGTTTTACCATAACTCTGATTTAAACAAGAGGTGCACATGCATCTCCATATGTGTGTGTATATGTTGTGAATATACTGATATGTTTATATTGGTAAACTTGATGATCCTGGATAAAGTTGTTTATTTGAAAAAGGGAAAATGACTCTGGGCCTTAGAAGTATATATATATATGATGATAAATATATGTATATCATAAAAAAAAAAAAAATTAGGTGCAAATTAGAGAGGGTCATTCCATTTGGTATCAGAGCTATGTTATTAAACATAGCAGAAATATAGATCAAGTTCTCTGGAAAAAAAAAAAAATCTAAAGAGACTGAATATATAGCAATGTTTTCAGTGAAAAAAAAAACCACTAAAGTAATTAAATTACCTATCAAACTAACTAGCTATGTAAATTATTACTAGCAAACTATGGTTGGAAGACCACCAAGTCAGGGAGCAGGATCTTCCAATGCACCACCAATGGTCAATCTGCAAGACTTGGTGAGGGCATTTAGGGATGGGGCAGGACAAAGGCAAGAAAGTCCCCATGAAGAGCTCTCAAAACTACTCAAGACGTATACTCATTTAGGAGGAAAAAGCTTTGAAGGGACAGAGAATATTATGGAAATTCAAGCATGGTTGAGAACATTGGATAGAATTTTTAATGACATGCAACTGGATGATCAAAGAAAGAGGCAAGTGGCTTCAAGGCAGCTAAAAGGAGTAGCTTTGAGTTGGTGGGAAGTAATCATTGCAGGAAGAAATGAGAATGAACTCACTTGGAACCAATTCAAGGAGATGTTGGAAGCAAGGTTTGTACCAGCATCAGCTAAGGCTACCTTGCTAGAAGAATTTATTAGACTTAGGCAAGGAACCATGACTGTCACAGAATACACTCAAAGGTTTGAGGGACTTTCCACATATGGAGCAATGCTGGTGGCAGATGAAGCATCCAAAAATGATAGGTACATAAAAGGTTTGAACCCAGGACTTAGCAGGGCTATGTTACCTTATGCTGACAGGACCTTTGACCAAGTGATAGACTTAGCTTTGAGATTGGAGCAGCATGACAAGGAAAGGGAAAAATTCAGATATTTCAAGAAAAATAACAGTAAGAAGAGTAAGGGGAGATATCATCCTTATGATAAGAAGAAAGAAGAGGCCAGTAACAAGTCTACTGGGGATATTAAAGCTAAGGAAACCAAGAAGAAAATTGTGTGTAATCAATGTGGAAAAGAAGGACATATCAAACCCAGATGTCCAGAATTGAAAGGAGGAGCTTTCAAGTGCTATTTATGTGGGAAAGAGGGGCATATGAAAAGAAATTGTCCTGACAATAAGCAGCAAGGAAAGTTAGCAAACTTGGGAGAAAAAGGAAAAACAGTGGAGGCCAATGCTGAGGAACACAGACAAGTGGAAGGTATACTATTTATTTGTAATATACCCATGGCAGTAGTATATGATACTGGGGCAACTCATTCTTTAATTTCCTATGAATTAGTTAAAATGCTGAAATTAAGTTGCATATTGGTTGAAACCCCTTTACACATACAAAGTCCACTGGGAAGTTCTAGTGTTTTAAACATGATTTGTGTGGATGTGGAATTAAACATAGGTGGAGATATTTTTATTTCCAATTTATATGTTTTAAATTACCCAAACATAGGTGTCATTTTGGGAGTAGATTGGTTAAGGCAATTCAAGGCCATAATTAACTTAGATTCATCCACCATATCATTGCAAAACCATGGAAGCCAGAGGATCACATTTTTGTGTGAAGTGTCTAAAGGAAGAAAATTGTGTCATTTAATTAATTTGGGTAAAGATATCAGTGAGCATATTGTTGAAGAAATTCCCATAGTCAAGGAATACTTGGATGTTTTTGAGGAAGTAAATGGTGTTCCAAACCATAGGCCAGTGGAATTCCAAATTCATTTAGTTCCAGGTGCAAGCCCAGTGATTAAAAAGCCAACAAGAATGGGGCCAAATGAACTAAAAGAATTAAAGAAACAATTAGAAGAATTAGAAAATAAGGGTTTTATAAGACCCAGTAATTCTTGCTGGGGGGCACCAGTGGTATTTGTTAAGAAACAAGATGGTACCTTGAGACTCTGCATAGATTATAGGGAATTAAACAAGGTAACCATTAAAAATAAATACCCACTGCCAAGAATAGATGATCTTTTTGATCAATTGGCTGGAGCAAGAGTATTCTCTAGACTAGATTTAGCATCTGGTTTTCATCAAATGAAGGTAGAAGAATCAAGTATCAAGTACACTGCCTTTAACACTAGATATGGGTTGTATGAATTTTTGGTTATGCCATTTGGCTTGACCAATGCACCCTCATACTTTGTAGATTTAATGAATAGAACCTTTAGAGATTATTTAGACAAATTTGTGCTTATTTTTATAGATGACATTTTAATTTATTCCAAAACAGTGGAAGAGCATGAAAGTCATCTGCATATGGTTTTGTCTAGACTAAGGGAAAAAGACTTAAAGGCAAAATACTCAAAATGTGAATTTTGGAAAGAGGAAGTGCATTTTCTTGGCCATGTCATATCTGCCCAAGGGATTTCTGTGAACCCCAATAAAGTGGTGGCTATTCAAGCCTGGAAGAGGCCAAGCACTGTGAGTGAAGTGAGGTCATTTATGGGTATGGTAGGGTATTATAGGAGATTTATAAAAGATTTTTCAAAAATATCCACCCCACTTACTAACCTAACCAGGAAAAACCAAGCTTTTGTTTGGTCAGAAAAATGTGAAAAGTCTTTTGAACAGTTAAAGGAGGCATTAGTGAATGCTCCAATTTTAAAAGTACCTCATGGAAATGAAGAATTAGTTGTATACACTGATGCTAGTGGGTTTGGCTTGGGAGCAGTGTTGATGCAACAAGGCCATTGCATACGCATCTAGACAACTTAAACCCCATGAAGCAAGATATGCAATACATGATCTTGAATTAGCAGCTGTGGTATATTCTTTGAAACTTTGGAGACATTATTTGTTAGGAACTAAGTTTAAACTTTACACTGATCACAAGTCTTTAAAATATTTATTTTCACAAAAAGACTTGAACATGAGGCAACATAGATGGGTGGAGTTTTTAGCTGCTTATGACTTTGACATACTCTATACACCAGGCAAAGCAAACAAGGTTGCTGATGCTCTAAGTAGACAGCATGCAAAATTGGCTATGATGATGATAGAAGAATTTAAGGACTTTTCTTTGCTGACTGAGTTAGAAATTGGAGAGAATGGTTGTGTACACATGGATGTGCAGATGCATGGTGGACAAGAAAATAAAGGGAAATTAAGCTTAATAACACTTGAACCAGATTTAATTTTGAAGGTGGGGAAAATGCAAGAACAGGATGCAAATTTATTAGAGAAGAAAACTCTCACCTCAAAAGGGGAGGAAGTGATGAAGCATCATATTGATGAAAATGGTTATTTAAGGTACCAAAACAGAATGTGTGTGCCAGAGAACATAGAATTGAAGAAGGAGATATTAGATGAATATCACCGAAGCAAATACTCTATACACCCAGGCAACACAAAGATGTACCAAAATTTGAAAAGAGACTTCTGGTGGAAAGGGATGAAATCTGATGTAGCTAAATATATTGCCAAATGTATGACTTGCCAACAAGTCAAGGCTGAAACCCAAAGACCATCAGGATTGATGCAGCCTCTTAGTGTACCACAGTGGAAGTGGGAAGATATATCTATGGATTTCATAGATGGACTGCCTAGATCTAAGAAAGGAAATACAAGCATATGGGTAATAGTTGATAGCCTAACTAAAGTAGCACACTTTATCCCAGTCAAGTCAGAAAGAAAAGCACCAAAATTAGCTCAAGTTTTTATGAAGGAAGTGGTAAAGTTACATGGTATTCCCAAAACCATTGTGAGTGACAGGGATACCATCTTCACCTCAAAATTCTGGAGAAGCTTTCAAGAAGCAATGGGAAGTGAACTATGCTTAAGTACTGCCTACCACCCTCAATCAGATGGACAAACTGAAGTAGTAAACAAGGTTTTGGAGGACATGTTGAGAGCATGTGTATTGGATTTTGGGGGCAACTGGGAAGATTATCTTCATTTAGTTGAATTTACATACAACAACAGCTATCAAAGCACCATAGGAATGGCTCCATTTGAGGCCTTATATGGTAAGCCTTGTTTGTCACCTGTTTGTTGGGTAGAAGCAGGAGAAAGGGCCATTTTAGGGCCTGAGTATATACAAGAAACTAAGGAGAAAATTGAGTTGATAAGGAGAAGAATGGCAGCAGCACAAGATAGGCAAAAGAAATTTGCAGACAGGAGAAGAAAGCAGGTAGAATATGAAGTGGGAAATTTTGTTTTCATCAAAATCTCACATATGAAAAATGTATTGAGATTTGGAAAACAAGGCAAGTTAACCCCAAGATATATTGGGCCATACAAAATTCTGGAAAGAATTGGTTCCTTAGCATATAAGTTGGAGTTGCTAGAAAACATGCAAGGAATACATGATGTTTTTCATGTATCACAACTAAGAAGGTGGGTACATGACAAGGCAGAAATTTTAGAGACCCCAACCCAAGTGCAAATAAATACCAATTTGGTTTATGAAAAAGATCCAGTGGGAATTTTGGCAAAAGATGTGAAGAAATTAAGGAATAAATCACTGAAACTTGTGAAAGTACAGTGGAGTCTTGATCCCAGTGATTGCACATGGGAATTAGAAGACAAAGTTAAGATGAACTACCCTAAGCTATTTTCAGATTAAAGGTAATTTTAGTTAAAAAAAAAATCATTTTTCCAGTGGATGAATGTATTTTTAGTTATTAGGATAGGTCTAAAAGATCTATTTGATTATGTACTTGTTCTCTGAATTAAGTTTGAATTTGATTTAAGCCTAGGAAAAATTGTGGGACACAATTTCTAAAAGGTGGGGTGTATGTAATGACCCAAGATTTTAGGAATTTATTTTGGAAAAAAAAATAAATAAGTTTAAAACAATTTTTTTTTTTAAAACCAATTTTAAAAGGGAAATTGATATGGCTTGATATGGTGTAACTATATGAGTGTATATGTGGGCATAGAGAATACATATGAAATGAAAAGCTAAATCTCTGAATAATATGAATAAGCACATGTGGATGTGTATGGAAAAAAATATGTATATATATATATATATATTTACAGATAAATAAAGAAAATCCTCAAGTGTGCTATATGCAGATATATATATGTATATATATATATAACTAAGGATACATGTGCATATGTGTGTCAAAAGAAAAAAAAAATATAAATAAATAAATAAATATATATGAAATAAATTGCTGGAAATCAGATCACACATTTAGCATGCAAATAGACAAGAGAAAAGCATTTTCTGGAAAAGTAAAATTTCTGAAAATAACCAAAGTAGTTAACCACTCTCTTCTTCACCAAATTAAGCCAGGGAGGGTAGAACTTTGGGTTCAAATAAAAAGGCAGATAACATAAATTTTCTGATGGGCAAAAATGTCTTTAGCTAGTGCCTGAAAACCCTATACCCTGCATACATAAGCAGTGATATGAGGAACTTCCTCTTCCCCGGATAGCTCTTGAAAAAAAAAATATATATATGCATTTTATAAAAATAAAATAAGTGAAGAAAAGGGTTGAAGGCAGAAGCTTACCAATCAACTAGGGAAGTAAAGGAGAACTAGGTGAGAAAACTCACTCAAAAATTTAAGGCAATAAGTCCTAATGAAGGTAGCCAGTTTATAAATTAATTTTATTTTATTTAAAAAAAAGGTATGAACTGTCTTTCAGAAATTAGAGATACTTTGATACTAGATGGTTGTTCTGTTTGTTTTATTTTATGTGAATATTTTAGGTATATGATCAGTATGAATAAAGAAGTATCTTAAAAACCCAGATCTCTTCCTGATATGATAATGTTAGAAATATGGATAAATACCCAGAAAATAAAATGTTAAATATAGGCAAGTAGTGATTGGATTTGGCTCAACCCAGAAGAATTAATAAACATGTGAGCTGCAATATACATATGTGTATGTGCTGAGGCTTAAGATAAAAAGGAATCAGGGGTGCAATAGGTTTGCCTATGTGCTGATACTCCTGAATTCAAAGAAAATATACAATACCCATGTACTCAGCAAATGAAATCCTGTTATTTAGGAAGCTTAGTAAATCTGAGTTTAACTGAAACACAGATGTTTGCAAAGCCATATGCCAATATTAGTTGCCTATACTTCCTTGGAAAAAAAAATGTAAATATTTATTTACCTGTGCAGAAGCTTGTTTATTAGACATGTATGTGAAATTGCCTGTTTGTTTCCTTGGTTATGGATGATATGAAATGCCATGAGATGAATGCTTGTTATAGTGAGATGACTCATTGAATAGGTTTGCCATGGGAAAATATAAAAGAGATAGTACCTAATAACCTGATTAGGAAATGGGTCAAGACCACTGCAGGAATGACTTGTATTCTTGAGTAATGCAAGTTGACACATGGCTTGTTTAAGTCCTGAGATCTTTGTGTAATGAAGTGAATTAGTTCATTACAGTGTGTCCACTGATTCATATGTTTGCAGATGAGACCAGGGTAGATAAATATATCAAAGAAGGAATATTTGATATGAAGAGGAACTAGGAATAAAATAAGGGGAGGGAATAAAATGATTTAACTCATGTTAATGATTTTTCTGTTCTGTGGGAATGATTATTTGATTTATGATTAATTTGTTTGCATGAATAAATGTGTTATGTCTACACAAAATCTCTGGAAAGAAAGATTAGTGTGCACCAACACAATGACACAGAACCTGCACACAAGTAATAATTGTTTTCAAAGAGGCAGAACTATAAGTATATGTACTTAATTCAATTTTTACTGAATTAATAAACTGTTTTGGTGGATTTTCTCATACCAGACATGTGTCTGACCCTAGTGTGCTAATGGCATCTGGGGTGTCTCATTCTATATGGGGCAGCTTCAAATGCTTTTTCAGGAACAGCAGCCTCTAAGCAAGAGTAGGAGCAAGGATTTGAGAAGAAGATTATAGCATGCTAGAATTAAATAGATAAGAGCTTAAATGATGAAATGTGCATGTATAGATATTTTTGAATTACTATTTGTATTAAGTACTGAATGTTGGATTGGATATTCTGCCAAGTATTTGGTTAAGGAATTTACTTATAATTAGAATCTGGAAATCTGAATACTTTTGTCTAGAAAGTTGAAGATGTTTATCTATAATTTTATAAGTAAATTGAGTGAGAATTTTATGACAAATAAGAAGGTTATACTTTATATATGTATTATGTGTCTGCATATCTTTTCTAAAAATGCAAAGTTTAAAGTATGCCAAAATTTTTATATATTATTCTTAAATGAAGAAAGGATCTGAAATATAGGAGTTGAGGACCATGTCCATGAAAATATACATATGTATATGTTTAAAAATGTTTTGATTCAGATACTAGTACCTCAGTACCAAGGTAATAAAGGGATGAATCTGAATCCTTTATTTTTAGATTGAAGTTTTGAAAGAAAAATATGCCTTTTAAAACCCTATGAAGTATGCCAGAACTAAGAGTTCAAGTGAACCATGTTTCCTTTGCAAAGTATTTACAGAACTCAGGAGATTCACCTTAGTTTACATTTCATTTTAGTTTAGCATCATAGCATCAAGGAATTAGGCTTCTGAAATATGTTAACTTACTTAGAAATATTCCAAAAGAAGAAATTATACCTGGTAGATTTTATAGGAGAGCTAATTTAGAAAATGACAGAAGCTTATATCATTTTCAAAGCACATGCACTACACCATTAAAGTTTAAAGATAAATATCACAAAATTGTCTGATTTCTTAGATCCATATTTTATAAGGAATCTACCCTGTAATCAATAAAAATAATAATCAGGTTGATGTCCATATAAATGTAGTTTTATTACATGTATTGAATATAGCTATGTGAGAATTGATTAAATCTAATCAATTAAATTATTCTCTTGTTTTAACATAACTCTGATTTAAACAAGAGGTGCACATGCATCTCCATATGTGTGTGTATATGTTGTGAATATACTGATATGTTTATATTGGTAAACTTGATGATCCTGGATAAAGTTGTTTATTTGAAAAAGGGAAAATGACTCTGGGCCTTAGAAGTATATATATATATGATGATAAATATATGTATATCATAAAAAAAAAAAAAAAAATTTAGGTGCAAATTAGAGAGGGTCATTCCACTTTAGAAATAAAATTTTGAAATATAAATTTGATATTTAGAACGCGTCTAGTTAAACATAGCAACTGGTAAATTTTCGTCCGAAAATATGAAAGTTTATTTCGTGCGTAAAATTTACTTCAATTTAATCAGTTAAAAAGCAATGAAAATAAAATGTTTTAAAAACCAAAATATTTTTACATAGAAAAATTCTAAAACATCTTCTGAGCAAGATGCCAGTTTGTCGTTTTTCCAAATTCGGACATCTTTCGCTCCGTCGATCTTAATTTTCTGTGATTTTTACGCATTTTCCGCTGGTAGAAAATTCGAATTTATATAATTCAATCGTATCGCTAATATCAGTACATCGTTTTGATCGTCTCGTCGTGCTGATCGCTACGGTATATATATTTCTATGTTTTGATGGCCAATACGCATCGGAAACCGTGAAACGGTCAACCTTATCGGTACCGTTTGAGTTTATTTGTATTCGGTGGCTATTCAAATTTTGCACTGGGTAATAATCAATGGTCATCAGTATTAACTTGCCTTGAATTCCATCATCTTGATGTTTCTATTCCCAAAGTTGAATTTTTGTGAAAACCGTTCGTGCCTATCCACCTTCTCTCTCCTTGTACATATTTTTTTTTCACAATAACACTTCGTCTTCTCTCTGCATGAAACAAAAAGAAGCCTGTAGTCACTAGTTCCAATATTTTTCCTTTGGCCATTTACTTGTTCTGGGAAAAATAAAAAAAAAGAATAAAATGATACCTCTTCTATTCGTAAACAACTTTCTTCCCACCCATTGAAACAACGCAAAGTACATATCCACTTTCATCAAAATTCTTCTCCTCTCATTCTTCCTATCATTGTTCTGTGTTGCTTTCGACAAAAGAAAAATTTAAGTCTAATAACATATGTTAATTTATAAAACAGTGCTTAGACATAAAAAAAAAGGGACTCGTCCACTGTATCTCGCTTCCGCCAGCTGCTACCAACCACCGAGAATACCACGTCCTCTTCACCATCATCACGCGTCTCACCTCCCCTCCCTACGGCATATCAGCTGTTCTCTCACACGGCCCTCCATCCCATACGAGCCAGCAGCACTGCCGCTTGTTCCTCTCTCCCTCTCTCTCATCAAATTCGGCCTGAGCCGACTTCAACTTCACCACCGGCATCGCATACAGTTCCTTGCCGAGCCTCTTCGAGTTCCTTTTCTGGCAAGTATGTATTACTTTATATAAAAAAAAAATTGTACATGCGTTTATATACATTGTTAGTTTTAAATGTGCAATATGTTTACAAAATGCATGTATATTATATAACACTATACATTTTCTTAAGGTATATTTTAAGTGTGTAGTTGTATGCCTATATGCATGTTGTAGGCTGTGACCTGTAGCCTTCATTAAAAAAGCAAGGGTCTTATATAAATGTCTTTTTACAACTTTCTTTACCGTATATTGTTTTTGGATTATATATAGGTTATATTGTAGTTTGGGTTTAGGTTTTTAATAAAGCATGCACAGAGATGTATTTGCATATATAATGTATGGGTGAGTTTTGTATAGATGTCGCAGTCTGCGTTTAGATATTATATAGTCGGTCGGGTGCGTCTATTTGTTTGTATAGGATGTTTACAGTCTTCTGTTATACATATAATATAATACTAGTTTATATATACATTTGGGTTAATTGTAATTTATGGCTCATTTATATATTATATAAAGAATTGTTATAGATATGCTATATTGTATATAGTTTACAATAATAATAATAAAATATGTTTATGATTTTTTTAAAAAGAAACATATATACGTATATAAATTTGTATCCATTGTATGTATATGTACAATATATTAAATAAAAAGAATCTTATTTCTGTTCCATGAAATATAATGTGCCAGTGGTATAAATTGTATAAGTGTTAGTCACATTATATGTTTTGCACTTTATTATACATATATCACGCGTAAGGTATGTATTTTTGAAACTTTAATATGGATATGGATATATAAAAGTATTTATTTCATATATATTATATGTAAGTATGTCGATTTTAATATTGAGTTTATTTTGAAACAATGGTTTTGAAATGGAGATATATATTTAATTTAGTACATGATTGAAGTTAAAATTGGATTTTTACATATATATTTGTATATCAGTTCAGCTATTCCAATTTATCTTCATCGATCTCGTTCTAATGTATTCTATCGATTTCTGTTATCAGCTTTAATCGTTTAATTAATGCCAAATTGCTTTGCTTGGATTTGTAACTCAAGTCTGGGTCCGTATCAGTGTGCGTATCCGTGTCATCTTCATTGTCTATTCTCTAGCTTCGAAAGGTGAGCAATCACTCACGATTAATGTTCTTTTATTTAATAAATTGGATTTCAATTGAAACGACAATTGAAATATGTTGCTGTTAGTTATTTACACTGTTATATATGTGCTATTACCTGTATCAGTTCACCTGTGATATCTGACACCATTATCTGTTGATAATACGATGATAATCCTGTTGGTTGGAAATTGATTGATTGTTTGTTGTTTATATTGGATGTAAATTGAGACGTATAAAGTGATAAATATTATGCAATTTAATTTGATGTAGAATAGTAAAAAAAATGAATCGACATATGTGTTGAATTTGGTTAGTTAAATTGGTTTAATGCGACCTCTTAAATATTTAATCATTTGACACGAAGAAAAATAGTCAATTACCCTTGAACCATTTGAATTCGTATCGTATAAATTAATGAAGTATGAAATTGAATAATTGATGTCACTTGAAGAACCGTATGAATATTGATGTAATAATCTGTAATCTACATAAAATGATAGTGTAGATTCTAGAAATAATTATATTAATTCGCACAAACAAGAATGTGAATTAATACGATTATTTCGGGATTATTTGAATTGATTATTGGATTGTGTTTGATTGTTGTTATTGCTTGTTTATTTAATTTGACACTATCCCTGTTATCACACTGCAAGTTCCCTTTACTATGCTTTGATTTGTAAATTGGAATTGGAATCGGTTTGAAATGATATATACCCAAATGAATTGACCTAGGATAGAGAATTAAATAAAATACGATTGGTAATAATTTGATTTTAAAATAAGATAACGATTTTATTCGAGCAAAGAATAAGTTTTGAAATGAATTTGGAATTTGAATTCTTGAAAGGAAAATGTAAAGATTGAAATATGAAACAAATATTAACGTAGTAAGTGATGAAAGAACATTGTTTGAAATTTAATTATTTAATAATTAAATTTGGAATTATTGATAAATAATTTGGAATTAGTAATAATTGAGTTTTGAAATTTTTAAGTTTGAAATCATTTAATAATTAAAATTTGAAATTATAATTAAGTTGCAATTATAATTTAAGTTCGAAATTGTTAAGTTGAATTTATAATTAAGTTGAAATGATTTAATAATTAAGTTTGAATTTATAATCAAGTTGTAATTATTAAGTTTTGAAATTATTAATAATTAAGATTGAAATTATTTAATAATTGAATAAGATTTAAATTATTTGATAATTAAATAAAAATTGAATTCATTAATAAGAAAAAATTTAACTTTGAAGAAGTGGATTTGGACATAGTTAATAAATGAAATTGAGTTTCTTTATTTATTAAAGTTTTGGAAAAATTATTTAGGTAAGTTAATAAGTGAAATTGAAACTTCTCGATTATGTGAAATTCAGTTCTTTATTAATTGAGTTAGAAATTTGTAACGAAGTCAATAAATAGGTGAAAATTGAATTTCTTTAAAAAGAAATAAAATATGATTTATTGAAATGAATGGGATTTATTGAAATTAACGTAAGACTTGTAATTTAAAGAATTGATTTGACGAATTTAATTTATTTCAATTTGAAGTTGATATAATGAAGTTGAACTTAAGTAATTGATTTAATGAATTGGAAATCTAATGGAAATTATTTTGAAAGATAAATAAACTTAACGAATATTGAATGAAATCGATTAATGAATTGAAATTTATTTTGAATGTTAAGTTAAATTAATTTTAATGATTTCAGAATGAAACTTATGTATACGAACTTGAATTAATAATTGAATTGTTTAAAATAAAATTGAAATTGAATTGTAAGACTTTGAAATGGAAATTGGGAAATTTGAACGTAAATTTTGGAAATTGATTTAGAAAGACAAACGTAATGTTGATTTTCGAATTTTAATTAAAATTGAAATTGATTTGGTTTGAAATATATTAAATGACCAATCGGTGTAATAATTACGAAAGTTATTAAAGAAATCAGAATCGGTTATGGACATACTCTCTGTCTAAACCGAAAACCACTTTAATAACTATACGCGGAGTGATGATCCAGAATGAAGTGGTTGGAATGATGTACGTGATGACTGAAGAAAGAGAACGATAATGGATAGCCTTGACACTTGTGTCAAATTGGAAATGACTAAAACAGGAGCCGTGACAGGCCAAATGGGGTTAGCCACCTCGAGCGGACACACTTCTTCGTAACTACTACTCATTACTTGTGATTGATTGGTGCACCCTCGGAATTTCAGGATTGTTGTTTTGCGGTTTGCGATCGCTGCGGTGATGCGTTCTCACTAGTCCGGATCAGACAAACGGAAGTTTCACTACCTTGGTATTGCCTCATGTGCCTTGTCATACTTGTATCCCTATATACGCAACCACTACGAATTTGTTTTGTGTTATACTTATGGAGTACTCCCTGATATCCCACTAGTTTACGGTGGAGTTTACAGTGCTGTATAGACTATGACATATATATAAAATGTGTTAAGCGGGATAATGGTAACGCCTTAACACTATTTCGATTTTTATAATACTGATAGACATTATCTACTTAGCATACACTACTATATAGTAGATAGTTTAACGGATCCTTAAAGGATGGTTATTCCAACGTCCTTTGAGTTATTGTATTTCAATTGTTATTTCACTTGAGTTGGATTTATTGATATAAGAATATTAATCCTGACTCGAGTGTTTTGTGTTTTGCTTTACGCTCGGGTCAGACTAAGAGTACCAGCTTTCGAGACTCACCTTTGGAGTTGGATATTCGCATGGAAATCCAGCTATTTATCCGGCTTTCAGAGATTCAGTTGATTCCAGTGATGTATATTGATTCTTGTATTCGATTATTGTATTCGAGAATTCTGTTGTAACTTATTTAACTCTGTTATATATATATAGTAGCTTCATGAACTACTATCTCTTTTACTTCCACTGCATATTATTACTTTGTGTCTGTGATTATGTGATTGTTTATTTACCGTATATCTGTGTTTTGCCAAATTTAAATTAACAATTCGGTATTTTGAATTATTCAAGTCCGACAGGTGCGGATGCGAATAGTCCAAAATAGCGGGTCGTTACAGTTGGTATCAGAGCTTTTGGTAGCTCTAGGCAGAACTTGGCATATAGGGTAAATGTATTTACAGAATCACTCTTATTCGAGTTTCAATCTCTTCCTTTTGACTCAATTCCTTTGAATTATGGAACGTTCCCTACCGTTCCAAAATTCATTCGTATCCCTCACTATTCGTCTTCTTTCAATTCTGGAGCATCCCATAACTCCACTTCGAATGATATCTATAATAGATCGGTGGCCTCGCTAATCTTCGAATTATTTGTAAATGGATGAAATTCCTTTATAATAGACATCGATTTACCGGAGATTTCTATATCCTCGATTTACGATGCCATCTATTTCTTGCTATACCTGAATTCTATTTCTTAAGGTCGAATGTCGATTTGCCTCAGAATTCTGCATCGATCTTATTTTTGAAGTCACGGTCGACCTTTTAGGGTTGCCCGCGATTTATGTAAACTTATCCATCTTCCTATATTGGTTATTTAATCATCTTATCTTTTCTTTCGAACTTGTATTTGAATCAAATTTCTCTTTAATTTGAGTCCAACAAATTTTAAATCCTATCCTTATTTTGAAAATTCATTCCTGTATCGTCGAGCAAAGAAATGTATTTGTAAACTAATCTTTAAATGTTTTAATATATGTTGTGTTGTTTGAGTTGTTGATGTTGATTTGTGTTTCCGATCGATTCATCTGATCAACGCTATCGATAGGATTTCCAAAACGCTTGAGCAGAGCAAACTGACACAATATTGTTTTTCAAATTTAGTAAATAATTTTGAATGATTATATTATGCAAGTATAAATTTTTCTAAAATTAAATTGTTAACGAATTTGTCGCCTCAAATGATAATAATTAATTTTCATTTATTGTTTGTAAACCATTGACTATTGCATAATATAAATAAATGAATTCACAAAACTTCGTTATAATTTGATTTGGAATTTGAAGTGACTATAAATTAGAATTTGAGAATTTAATTTCCGATAATTTCAAACTATGGTCTTAAAGTTTAAAATGTATTTTAGATAAAATATTATTATATAGAAATAGTTTTCAAAGAATTTTAAATAATTGAAATCAGTGCTCTTTTCTTTGTCACTGGAAAATAATTTCGGTGATGACGGCCGCATCATCGACATTTATTTTCGAGTTTCGAAGTGGCGAGATTATTCTGTAGCCTTGCTATGGTTTGTTTTGGAAAAATAAATTGATTTGAATTTCTAAATATGACTTGATTTATAATATATATTGAAGATTTTTAATTTTGATTTGATATACATTATGTGTATATATATATATTTATTTATTTCATCTATAAAATGGTTTGAAGTTAACCGAAAATTAATTCTTAAAATTTTGATTTAAGGATGATTTCAATTACAAATGAAACCAAAATTTTGAATTAATATTTAAACTTGGAGTATTGAATTTGAAATTTACTTGTATAATACCCGGTTGCATTACGATATAACCTACCAAAATTATCCAGGGGTTAACTAAGTAATAGGATATCGTACTGTATAAACTAAATGATGTTAAAAGAAATTTTAAATAAAGTTGAGTAAGTATAATAAGAGTAAATATACTTAATATGTATGTGATAAGATATATTAAGTAGAATAAATTTAATAATAATTTGAAATAAAAAGAATTAAATTTGTCGAATAAAGTATGATTATGATAAATAACTATTTAAATTTATGATCTTTGAAATTGTTAATTTAAGAAAATTTGATAATATACAATATAAAATTGTCTTCATAAATAAAATGTGAGTACGTATAATAAATGTTAATCACTAAAATTTTAATTATAAAATGTTTATGGAGATAAATAGAATAATAAGTTGAATAAATAACAGATGTGATTAATAGAATAAAATTTTATTTTAAAATGTAGTAAATTGAAATTAAATCAAATTAATGAAATATCTTGAATTTAAATCAATTATTGAATATTAATTTATTTAAATTGGATTTTTGTTTTGAAAGAAACCTTTTTATATCTAACATTAATAAATGAGAGCTTAAATAAATTTAATGGAAACCTTGAATTTAACAAACAAATTGCTGAATATAAATTTATTTAAATTGAAATTTATATGGTTTGGATTAATTGTTTTACTCTATTTTCAATCTATTTTCTTTCTGGTTGTTTCTATTCTCCTACCACCTTTCTTTTCGAGGACGAAAAGTTTGAGTGGGGGAGAATGTAACGACCCAAATTTTTTTAATAATTTTATTTGTTTTATTTATACATTTAATTGAAATTTTCATGAAACTTTAGAAATAAAATTTCGAAATATAAATTTGATATTTGGAATGCGTCTAGTTTAACATAGCAACTGGTAAAATTTCGTCCGAAAATATGAAAGTTTACTTATTGCGTAAAATTTACTTCAATTTAATCAGTTAAAAAGCAATGAAAATAAAACTTTTTCAAAACCAAAATATTTTTACATAGAAAAATTATAAAGCATCTTCTGAGCAAGATGCCAGTTTGTCATTTTTCCAAATTCGGAAATCTTTGGCTCCGTCGATCTTAATTTTCTGCGATTTTTACGCATTTTCCGCTTGTAGAAAATTCGAATCGTACCGCTAATATCTGTATATCGTTTTGATCGTCTCGTCGTGCTGATCGCTACGGTATATATATTTCTGTGTTTTGATGGCCAATACGCATCGGAAACCATGAAACGGTCAACATTATCGGTACCGTTTGAGTTTATTTGTATTCGGTGGCTATTCAAATTTTGCACTGGGTAATAATCAACGGTCATCAGTATTAAGTTGCCTTGAATTCCATCATCTTGATGTTTCTATTCCCAACGTTGAATTTTTGTGAAAACCGTTCGTGCCTATCCACCTTCTCTCTCCTTGTACATTTTTTTTTCACAATAACACTTCATCATCTCTCTGCATGAAATAAAAAGAAGCCTGTAGCTACTAGTTCCAATATTTTTCCTTTGGCCATTTACTTGTTTTGGAAAAAAAAGAATAAAATGATACCTCTTCTATTCGTAAACAACCTTCTTCCCACCCATTGAAACAACGCAAAGTACATCTCCACTTTCATCAAAATTCCTCTCCTCTCGTTCTTCCTATCTTTGTTCAGTGTAGCTTTCGATAGAAGAAAAATTTAAGTCTAATAACATATGTTAATTTATAAAACAGTGCTTAGACATAAAAAAAGGAACTCGTCCACTGTATCTCGCTTCCACCAGCTGCTACCAACCACCGAGAACACCACGTCCTCTTCACCATCATCACGCGTCTCACCACACCTCCCTACGGCATATCAGGTGTTCTCTCACACGGCCCTCCATCCCATACAAGCCAGCAGCACCGCCCCTTGTTCCTCTCTCTCTCATCAAATCTCTGCCTGAGCCGACTTCAACTTCACCGTCGGCTTCGCATACAGTTCCTTGCCGAGCCTCTTCGAGTTCCTTTTCTGGCAAGTATGTATTACTTTATATAAAAAAAATTTGTACATGCGTTTATATACATTGTTAGTTTTAAATGTGCAGTATGTTTACAAAATGCATGTATATTATATAACACTGTACATTTGCTTAAGGTATATTTTAAGTGTGTAGTTGTATGCCTATATGCATGTTGTAGGCTGTGACCTGTAGCCTTCATTTCAAAAGAAAGGGTCTTATATAAATGTCTTTTCACAACTTTCTTTACCGTATATTGTTTTTGGATTATATATAGGTTATATTGTAGTTTGGGTTTAGGCTTTTAATAAAGCATGCACAGAGATGTATTTGCAAATATAATGTATGGGTGAGTTTTGTATAGATGCCGCAGTCTGCGTTTAGCTATTATATAGTCGGTCGGGTGCGTCTATTTGTTTGTATAGGATGTTTACAGTCTTCTGTTATATATATAATATAATACTAGTTTATATGTACATTTGGGATAAATGTAATTTATGGTTCATTTATATATTATATAAAGAATTGTTATAGATATGCTATATTGTATATAGTTTACAATAATAATAATAAAATATGTTTATGATTTTTTTAAAAAGAAACATATATACATATATAAATTTGTATCTATTGTATGTATATGTACGATATATTAAATAAAAAGAATCTTATTTCTGTTCCATGAAATATTATGTGCCAGTGGTATAAATTATATAAGTGTTAGTCACATTATATGTTTTGCACTTTATTATACATATATCACGCGTAAGGTATGTATTTTTGAAACTTTAATATGGATATGGATATATAAAAGTATTTATTTCATATATATTATATGTAAGTATGTCGATTTTAATATTGAGTTTATTTTGAAACAATGGTTTTGAAATGGAGATATATATTTAATTTAGTACATGATTGAAGTTAAAATAGGATTTTTACATATATAGTTGTATATCAGTTCAGCTATTCCAATTTATCTTCATCGATCTCGTTCTAATGTATTCTATCGATTTCTGTTATCAGCTTTGATCGTTTAATTAATGCCAATTTGCTTTGCTTGGATTTTTAACTCAAGTTTGGGTCCGTATCAGTGTGCGTATCCGTGTCATCTTCATTGTCTATTCTCTAGCCTCGAAAGGTGAGCAATCACTCACGATTATGTTCTTTTATTTAATAAATTGGATTTCAATTGAAACGACAATTGAAATATGTTGCTATTAGTTATTTACACTGTTATATATGTGCTATTACCTGTATCAGTTCACCTGTGATATCTGACACCATTATCTATTGATAATACGATGATAATCCTGTTGGTTGGAAATTGATTGATTGTTTGTTGTTTATGTTGGATGTAAATTGAAACGTATAAAGTGATAAATATTATGCAATTTAATTTGGTGTAGAATAGTAAAAAAAAATGAATCGACATATGTGTTGACTTTGGTTAGTTAAATTGATTTAATACGACCCCTTAAAAGTTTAATCATTTGACACGAAGAAAAATAGTCAATTACCCTTGAACCATTTGAATTCGTGTCGTATAAATTAATGAAGTATGAAATTGAATAATTGATGTCACTTGAAGAACCGTATGAATATTGATGTAATAACCTTTAATCTACATAAAATGATAGTGTAGATTCTAGAAATAATTATATTAATTCACACAAACAACAATGTCAATTAATACGATTATTTCGGGATTATTTGAATTGATTATTGGATTGTGTTTGATTGTTGTTATTGCTTGTTTATTTACTTTGACACCATCCCTGTTATCACACTGCAAGTTCCCTTTACTATGCTTTGATTTGTGAATTGGAATTGAAATCGGGTTGAAATGATATATACCCAAATGAATTGACCTAGGATAGAGAATTAAATAAAATCTGATTGGTAATAATTTGATTTTAAAATAAGATAACGATTTTATTCGAGCAAAGAATAAGTTTTGAAATGAAGTTGGAATTTGAATTCTTGAAAGGAAAATGTAAAGATTGAAATCTGAAACAAGTATTAACGTAGTAAGTGATGAAAGAACGTTATTTAAAATTTAATTATTTAGTTATTAAATTTGGAATTATTGATAAATAATTTGGAATTAGTAATAATTGAGTTTTGAAATTTTTAAGTTTGAAATCATTTAATAATTAAAATTTGAAATTATAATTAAGTTGGAATTGTAATTTAAGTTCGAAATTATTAAGTTGAATTTATAATTAAGTTGAAATGATTTAATAATTAAGTTTGAATTTATAATCAAGTTGTAATTATTAAGTTTTGAAATTATTTATAATTAAGATTGAAATTATTTAATAATGGAATAAGATTTAAATTATTTGATAATTAAATAAAAATTGAATTCTTTGATAAGAGAAAATTTAACTTTGAATAAGTGGATTTGGGCATAGTTAATAAATGAAATTGAGTTTCTTTATTTATTAAAGTTTTGGAAAAATTATTTAGGTAATTTAATGAGTGAAATTGAAACTTTTCGATTATGTGAAATTCAGTTCTTTATTAATTGAGTTAGAAATTTGTAACGAAGTCAATAAATAGGTGAAAATTGAATTTCTTTAACAAGAAATAAAATATGATTTATTGAAATGAATGGGATTTATTGAAACTAACGTAAGACTTGTAATTTAAAGAATTGATTTGATGAATTTAATTTATTTCAATTTGAAGTTGATATAATGAAGTTGAACTTAAGTAATTGATTTAATGAATTGGAAATTTAATGGAAATTATTTTGAAAGATAAATAAACTTAACGAATATTGAATGAAATCGATTAATGAATTAAAATTGATTTTGAATGTTAAGTTAAATTAATTTAAATGATTTCAGAATGAAACTTATGTATACGAACTTGAATTAATAATTGAATTGTTTAAAATAAAATTGAAATTGAATTGTAAGACTTTGAAATGGAAATTGGGAAAGTTGAACGTAAATTTTGGAAATTGATTTAAAAAGACAAACGGAATGTTGATTTTCGAATTTTAATTGAAATTGAATTTGATTTGATTTGAAATATATTAAACGACCAATCGGTGTAATAATTACGAAAGTTATTAAGAAATAGGAATCGGTTATGGACATACTCTCTGTCTAAACCGAAAACCACTTTAATAACTATACGCGGAGTGATGATCCAGAATGAAGTGGTTGGAATGATGTACATGATGAATGAAGAAAGAGAACGATAATGGATAGCCTTGACACTTGTGTCAAATTGGAAATGACTAAAACATGAGCCGTGCTAGGCCAAATGGGGTTAGCCACCTCGAGCGGACACACTTCTTCGTAACTACTACTCATTACTTGTGATTGATTGGTGCACCCTCGGAATTTCAGGAGTGTTGTTTCGCGGTGTTGCGATCGATGTGGCGATGCGTTCTCACCAGTCCGGATCAGGCAAACGGTAGTTTCACTACCTTGGGTATTGCCTCATGTGCCTTGTCATACTTGTATCCCTATATTCGTGACCACTACGAATTTGTTTTGTGTTATACCTATGGAGTACTCCTTGATATCCCACTAGTTTACGGTGGAGTTTACAGTGCTGTATAGACTATGACATATATATAAAATGTGTTAAGGGGGATAATGGTAACGCCTTAACACTAGTTTGATATTTATATTACTGATAGACATTATCTACTTAGCGTACACTATTATATAGTAGATAGTTTAACGGATCCTTAAAGAATGGTTATTCCGACGTCCTTTGAGGTATTGTATTTCAATTGTTATTTCACTTGAGTTGGATTTATTGATATAAGAATATTAATCCTGACTCGAGTGTTTTTTGTTTTGCTTTACACTCGGGTCAGACTGAGAGTACCAACTTTCGAGACTCACCTTTGGAGTTGGAGCTTCGCTTGGAAATCCAGCTATTTTTCCAGCTTTCAGAGATTCAGTTGATTCCAGTGATGTATATTGATTCTTGTATTTGATTATTGTATTCGAGAATTCTGTTGTAACTTATTTAACTCTGTTATATATATATAGTAGCTTCATGAACTACTATCTCTTTTACTTCCGCTGCATATTATTACTCTGTGTCTGTGATTATGTGATTGTTTATTTACCGTATATCTGTGTTTTGCCAAATTTAAATTAACAATTCGGTATTTTGGATTATTCAAGTCCGACAGGTGCGGATGCGAATAGTCCAAAATAGCGGGTCGTTACAATAACGACCTTCCTTCTTGCAATAGCGGCAGAAGAGAGGTTTGGAACAAGCTCGAATCATATGATCAGGAGAACCACAATTGAAACACTTCCGAACGAAAGGTGTTCCAGAAGACTGAGGCTGAGAACTAGAACCACCAGTCTTCTTCTTATTAGAAGGAAAAGACCTCTTCTGAAATCAAAACGGCTTCTTGTTGGGGTTCTTGGAAACCTCAACATCCTCACTACTATCACACTCCTCCTCGACGGTTTCAAGATGAAGCGCAGAATACACCAACTCCTCAAAAGAAAGCTTAAGCTGGAGCAACAAAGACTTCTTAAGATACTTCTTAAGACCAGAAACAAACTTCATATTCTTCTTATAAGAAGTGCTAATGAATTCAAGACCATACTTAGATAAAGCCTCGAATGATGCAACATACTCAGAAACAGAAGATTTCCCTTGCTTCAACTCAAGGAAGCGACGGGTCAATTAAACTTTTTTAGATTTAGGAACGGACTTGAGTTCAAATCGCTCCCAAAATTGAGTCCAAAAAAAGTGTAGACTCATCAATTTCAGTTATAAAAAGCTCATACCAATCAAGAGCACGCTCTTGTAATAAACTAGAAGTTACAAGAACTCTATCATGATCAGAATGATCCTTGCGAGAGAAAATACACTCGCACGTGCGAAGCCAAGCTTGGACTTCAAGAACAGACTCAGAGCCTTTAAACGGCTTCCCTCCAAGATTAGCAAAATCACTACACTGACGTGTAAAGGCAGACTTGCGAGGTGGAGATACTCGAGGAGCAACTGGAGGCTGAGTGCTCCTAAACAATTCCAAAAAATGATCAGTAGACATATAAACGCCATCCGGATGTGAGCCACTGGATTGCCCAGCATCCGAACGTCGCCCCCTGCCTCTTCCAGCCATACGCTGAAAGTTAGGATAAGTACAAAATTATTCACATGGTAGATATCATTAATTCAAATGTGGAATACTACGGAACAAAATGCATTCCTAGACGTATTACCACATTCTATCTACCACCAGAGGCACAAAAGGAATATAGTGGCACGATGGTACAAAGATTTGTATCACTTATACACTTTGATGTACCGGAATATGTGCTTCTATTCTGCGTTTATCATACTTTGTTCTGAACTCAGCTTTGATACCAAGCTGTGACGCCCCACCTCTATACCCACGCTAGCCAAGGACACTACAGGGTAATGTCGTCAACTAACACATGAATAAGGCTGGTTAGGAGCGACCATCTATAGCCTTGCTCTAACTATCTATTGAATACATCGACAATAGATATACCAAGCAGGTCGACATACCCAATGAATACTTAAAACAAAACCGTAGGTGGTTGGAGGATCTATCAGAAGAGAATATAACAACTCAAATGTAATGTACATCACAGAACAGTAGATCATCATATACACATATACAGATACATAACAGAGTATACAAACTAATACATGTCAAGTGGTATAGCAAACCACAATATACAGACGATTCCAGATGAATAGGACTACACAAAAAGCTATGACAAAAAGAAGCTAGCGGAGTAGTCCATGGGGAAGCAAAATAGGCTAAGTCCAAATGCACCTAACCTGAAACATCTCAGTCTGACCCGAGTATAAAATACACGGGTCAGTCTAGCTAAACAAATCAGTTAGATAAACTGAACAACAATAACCTGCAAGGTCACACACAAATATCTCTAAAAGAGATAACACAATCATCTAACAAAAGATGAATCATATCATAACAAGCCTCATATCATCGGCAACACAACAAACAAAGGATATGAATATCCCAAAACAAGCCAAAAAGGCAAATAACAAATACCAATGAAGGTAACACAGGTTCCACAAGGTAATCGCTGTATATCGTGCGGCTCGAAAAGACCAACACCGAAGAGCGATACCTAGGGAATATACATATCAATGAAACATCAGAAAATTTGCACATGCTCAGTACTTTATAAACAAGGATCCATAACCTCGAAGGCTCCAAACCCAAATATCACTCGAGCGACTCATAAAGACCAACTTCGAAAGCGACACTATTAGGGCAACAAACCCGAAGGCATAAACCCGAAGGTACAAACCCGACCTAAAGGAGACAGTCTGAAGACATTATCCCAAAGGCAACAAACCGTAGTGGTGAAGGTCCGGAGGCCCAGTACTGGACACCACTAACTGGCAGAATGTAACATCCAGCCTTTTCGCACGATTTAAACCGACACATATGCCGATTCAAACCATACGGAAGGGCGGATGGTTATGGGGTAAATAAGAAAAACAGAGAAGAAAAAAACCAAAATAGAATCTTACAGCGGAAGGATAAAATATAATAATAAAATATACAGTTTATAAAACTGTTTACAAAACCTTTGATTCTTCTTTATACCATTAAATATCAGAGTTCACATACCAATAATATCAATGCAGCGGAATATAGTGTAGTGGAATAAAATAGTAGATAGTAATACTACAAATCTTCGTCTTCGTCCTCCAGAGCTAAAGTCTTCGATCCTGAAACGCTCGGACTGACCCGAGCGAATTTGAAAAGACAAAAACACTCGAGTCAGAACTAAAAGATCTTATGTAAGTTAAATCAACAAAATAAATATGAGTACAATAACTCAAAAGATGTTCGGGATTTACATCTCTTAAGGATCCGTTAAACTATTTACAATGTAGTATATTACGCTACTATAGTAGTGTCTATTCATACAATAAACTTACTTTTAAATAGCGTTAAGGGGTTACCCATATAGCCCTTAACACAGAATATATTCCCATAGTCTATACAGTACCGTAATCTCCCCCATACTGGGCGTCGTCAGAGGGCACTCCATAGGTATGGTACAAAAAAAAATCGTATAAGGCACGCTAGGGTAGGTAACACGGCACAACAAGGCAATGCCAGGGTAGATATACCAATTACGCTTCCGGGCCGATGGTAACGCGTAGCCGCAGCTACCGCCCACCTCGAACAAACTCCCCAAAATCAAAGTAAAAGTGGCCACTGAATCAATCCAAAGTCAAAGTATAATATCGAAGAGGAGTGTCCGATCAGAGGAATGACCTCATTAACCCGTCGATCGCTCCTGTTTTAGCCACCTTATGCCAACTCACGGGAGTTGGGTCCACGTATTTACCTTACAGGAAACGTCGCCACCATCCTACTTCATTCTGGAATCTCCCCCGCGTACACGGTAAGTCAAAGTGGTTTTCGGTATCGACAGAGAGTATGTCCATATCCGATCCCGGTCTCTTTGCCAACCAATCGTTATTATAACACCGCGGTCATTTAAAATTAGTTTATACTTTAAAACCAGGATAAAATTTCCCATTTCAAAACTAGGAATTTCGATATGATTTTATAAACCCAAAACAATATGATATCATTTTAGCCCAAATATAATTCTTTTCCAAAAATCATACTGCTTTAAAACTTATAACATCTGGAAACCAAATATTTGAATTATAGTTTCAAAGCATAATGTTCGAAATTCAAAATTTTAAGACCATAACTTCTAAAACTTGAATGGTTTGGATATTCAACGGCATATAGAATATATGGTTTAACTTTAAGGTTACTTTGTAAAGAAAATAATTTCTTTCATGGCTTTACAAATATATTTCTTTATTTAAAGTCTAAACCAAAATTTAAATATCACTTTCAAGTTCCAAAACCACCTCAATTTCTATATATATATATATATATCCATTTGGAGTATTAATATTTTAAAAACAAAAGCTGGAATTTATTCTTTCTATAAATTAAATGTTCTATTATTTAGTCTTGAATATTCACATAAAATAAATAAATAAAACTCCAATTTCTAGCAATTAAATATTTTCTTCAATTTAATTTATACTAAAATATTCATTTTATATTATTTTGGAAAAATCCCGTTATAAATATCAAATCTTAAAATTTCCAACTTAGACATATAATATAAATTATCAAATTCCATTTCTCAAATTTTTCCAATTTTTATTTAACAGATTTATACCCAGCTTGACTTCAAATTTTTTAACTTCATACTTATATATATAGAAGGATAATTATTTATAAAATATCAAAGTTAAAATTTTTATGAACCGTATCCCATCCATACCATAGAAATCTCTTTAAAATATTTATATATAGACCACGGTGCCTGTATAAAATTTTCTATCCTATGGTCAAGTGATACGGATATTTAACATTTCAATCCGCAATTAAAAATATAAAATTCTGCGGTTGTATATCATTTCAAACCACAATCCCGAATGAAATGAAAAATGCATGATAACTTGCAGTTTAATGATATACAATAAAACATCCATTCATCCATCATCAATCAAAATTATTTCAAACATCATCAGTTTAACAACCATCAATATATGGCATATACAATATAACAGGAAATAATTGATAGTTTTAACTAACATTTTATATTCAATTAAATTTATAACTGTTTAACTAGCAGTTTATATGCAAATAAATAAATTCTAACTCTCAATTAATATGCAATAAATGAATTAAATTAACAGTTAAATTAAATAAATGTGAATTAACAGATATGCCGAATAAAATATGCCAAGCAGTCATAAATAAATTTCTACTCATATCTAAAATAAATTTAACAAACATAAAAACTTGTAGAAGTTGTGAGTGGGTTAAAACACTCACCTTCTGAATTTAAATCGAATTTAAATCCGATTTAAACCCAAAATTCGACGGTCTCCAAATCCATCCAAACCAGCGTCATCAGATTTGAAATTTAATTACGATCCTAACGAAAAAAATCTCGTGTGAAACGGAGTTCGTATGCGAGAGTTATAGCAAAAATTGCGATTGAGAACAATTAAAATTAAATAAATAACAAGAACACATTCTCACCTAACTTTATGCCACGTCACGTACATTTTGTCCCAACCTGACGCTCCTAGGAACTCACGCACTTTGGAACGAAGGACGACCGCCACAAAACCCCACTTCTCTGAATTTTCACGCCGCCTACGACCCCCCATACCACGATCGAAGTACGCCACTGGGATGAGCCATTCCGGCCGCCCCTATGGCCACAAGCGCGGCCACTCCGGCCCCTCCCTGCCGAGAACGAAAAACGGCCGCCTTTTCTCGATTTCTGGCGAATTTTAAACATCCTGAGCCAAGCGACTATGAGATCCATAACCTACTCTTCACCCTCTTCGCAACGCCACCTTCCGATCGTCGATTGGGCAAAGATCCACCGTTGGATCGTCCAAAATTCCATACGAACGGCTTAGAATGATTCGCGATTTCTGGGAAAACTGAGACCCGAATCGAAAAAGAATACCACCAGGAGATTACGTATTTTGCGCACTTCAACATATATTTTTTTGGGAATTTTCTTGAGAGTTTGAATTTTCACTTTTGATTTTGAACTGTAGATAGATCTAGGTTTTGCAACCATTGAGGAAGAGAAAGAGATGAAGAAAATGAACGTATAGACAAATGATAGAAGATGGAGGCTAGGGTTTATAATCGTCTATTTATAAGTAGGGTTGGATTGGAGTAGATAGACCAAATAGATGAACGTATGGAACAAACTATGGCCCAAAAAGCCCGTTCTAACCCCGGAACGAAATATGTTAAACATATATATCCAGATAGGTATTTTAAAATATTCTAAAGGCGATGGCAAAAATTTCACGTCCAAATTCGATCGTATGAAGAAGTTATGCTGAAAACAAAATTCCCAAATTGATTTTAATTAAATCGATTTCAAGGCATTTCGCGTCCGTACGATCAAACGACAGGTCCGATCGATACGAAACTTGAAATCCTACAATAATTCACCGATACGGATCCGATGAAACTGGTTTCGTCGAAATCCGAGTCCACGGCCAAAATGGCTATTTTTATATTCATTAAATAAATTAAAATAAATCATAAAATCCAATTTTATATTTAAATTCTAAAATTTGACCAAATTTTATCGCTTTTATATTTCATAATCAATTTAAACGATTTAACAAGTTTAGATGTGAATTAAAAGTTGATAAGTCTATCAATTTCAGTGTTAACTTCTCTACTTACTTATTTAGAAATTATAAATTAAATTATCAAAGACCCATATATTAGATTTTCAACCTTTATATTCTCACCTATTATCCAAAAATAAGGGTTCCACAAACATTAGTGCATGATTTCACTTTAATATCCACAATTCCATTTAAATTTCAATAACGTAATATTTAAACGTTAATTCCATTTTATTTTGCAATAAATACCATTGTTGAATTTTGATACTTTAATTAAATTTATAAATCCCGCTTTCTGTACTAAAACAACCCATGGTCCTATTATAAGTAGAATTAGCATAAATTTTGTCTTATAAAATTAACTCTCTACAATTACAAACAAAAATCTACGCTAACTACACCTTTTAAATCAATTAATTGTAATTAAGTCTACATTAAAAGTTATAAATTATAAATCGGAACCTCAATAAATTCGTTTATTGATTTAAAACTTTCTATTCGGTGAATAGACATTTATGGGTATAAATAACATTGAATTATAATATATTTCATTAGTGCATTCTTCATTCTTATAAATTCCCTTTTATTAACTAGAACACATTAACAACCAAAATAATTAATTTAGATTTATTTAAATCGATTGCCCTTCTTAACTTGATTTACTCCCTAAATGCTTAACCTAAATAATTGTTACCCTTTTTCATTCAAATTCACCTACAACTATTATTAACAACAATGTTTCCATAGATTTAGATTTAATTAAATAAATGAATGATTAAAAATTGGTAATTTTCACAAATGCCCAATATATATGCATTAATTACTACCTATTATTAGAATTCATTTATAAATTTACTAGTTGCCTTTGTCTTCTTATTTCCTACTTACTACCAAACTTCCTATTTAGTTATAGCTTATCAATATATAATCACCTAGGCAAATCAATTTATTACCATTTTAAGTACGTTTATTATCGACAACATTCATTAAAATTAGTTATCTACACTTATTGCATTGGTTTATTCAACGGTCACTTTTTTTTAGTCACTATCTATTTTACAACCAAATGTACAATCTCCACTATTGATTTCTATATTAATGAATCCCATTCTAGTTAATATTTTTATTAATATTCACTAATTCAATATTTATATTGGTTTCTTATATTTAACTTATAACTAAGTATGACAATTTACGTTATTCAAATCTATTGCCATATAAATATTAAATTGTTTAACATTAAATTACAAATTACTATATCTAATTCCTAAATTTACTCAAATACAATCTTAAGACTTTTATTTCATTCTAAATTAGATTAGAAATTATATTAAATTAACTCATTTAATATCATCAAATTTAACGGGTTGTTACACTCTCCCCCACTCAAAACTTTTTGTCCCCGAAAAGGAAAAAGAATGGAGAAGGAAGAATTTAAAACAGTACAACTTATTTCAAATATTAACTTATAAACAATAATTTACTAAATAAATTTCCTTAAATGAAATATACCCGTTTTATAATCATTATATCATTTGATACTTAAATAATTAAAGTTTGAAAACATTCTGAACAAAATTCTAAGTCCAAAATTTACAGAAAATTTTGGCAGAGTCTCTTTTGTACGGAGAGATTCGGAAGAAAATATAATATTACATATAACAAAATATCATATATAATATTCAAAATAATATATCCCAATATGGGAAAAATATACAAAATAACGCTACAAAACGTAATCCGAAAACGTACCTATTTGTCGGGCAATTTACGCTTATTATTATGGAACCAAAAGCAGTAGCAATTGTTTCCATAACCTGCATTTCACTTATAAAATCCAAAGGGTTAACTATTTATATAAAGTGAAATATTTTCAAGGTTTCAAACACTAACAACAATCAATACAACAACCATCAATTTTAACAAACAGCACACACCACAAACAACAACCATTAAATCAAACAAACAAATAGTTGTTCGGGTTAAAACTTGAAATGGTACGGAGTGAAAAATAACTATCCAGTGCATCATTTACTCAACAGTCTTAGATGGGACAAAAATAGATTATTTATCCATCCAACAACGTCAAATTTCCTTACCCAACCAACCATAGATCAAACAATAACAATTCAAACCAACAAATCAAATTACCTTATATAAATTCTTTACATACTCTAGTTGTTTGATTTCCTTTCCTTTATTCATACCACATAAATTTTCTTTTTTATAATTTACATTTATTTCTAACAAACTTCAAATTTTATTTCTCATTCAATGGTTGTTTCCTTATTTCTATTTATTACTTACAATTATCCATTTATATCTATTCAGGTTATGTAAGTTTCTGTTATTTGTATTACATTTAATGCACTTCTCAATTTCAATAATTTATTAAATGCTTACATTCTATTATATTTAATTATAGCAACCCTTTTTAATTTCACTTAAATTCTTAAACTTATAACATCCATTCTTATAAATAAAGGATTTTATTAATTCATTAACTAGGGTTTGCAACCATTTATTATATTACCTACTTTTTTATTATTAGCTAGTAGCCTTTATATCATACTTAAGTGTATAACCCTACACATCTATCCTTATTTATTAAAGTATTTCATTTTATTTACTTAAGTTTAAAATCACCTATTTATAATACTTACCTTTAATTTTAGTAAAATTCTAATCATAACTTAAGTTTATACCATTAAATTCTCATTTATAATAGCAATTCATTGAATACTTCATTATTTTCAAAACTTCTACTTGTATAATATTCTATTCAAATCTCTTATTTAACATTTCAACTTTTCATATTTGGTAAGTTATATATGTTAAAGAAAATGCAAAAGAACTTATACAAAGTTTATCTCTTCTTTTAATTAAATTTAATGTTCAACAATATTACTTTTTGTCTCATATGTTAAAAATTCCAAATTTCCCTTTATAACTTTGCATTAATTTCTTGCCTAATTTAGAGATTTCAATTCATTTATTACTACCCTTTTATTTCACTAAAATAATTTAAACAATTAATTAACGGAAATTTAAGAATTAAATACCGGGTCAAATTTCAAATTATTTTAAAAATAATAGATAAATAATTTCTTACCACTTTAATATCTCTAATTATATTTAGAACAATTAAAATTTTAGATAATTTGAAAATAAATCTGCAGTAGAATTTACTACAGTGGCATTTCCCCTTCGAAACTCGAAAATGAAAGTCGATGATGCGGCCGCCATCACCGAGGTTATTTTCCAGCGACAGAGAGGAAAGCACAAAGCTTATTTCTCCATAATCTTCTTTAAAAAAAAATTTCCCTAATTATATTAAATATTTATATAAGAAAATACTTATAAACAAAATTATTATATTTCATAAATCCTTTGAAAACAAAATTTCAAAATCCCGGACTTAAGTTCTAAAATTTCCAAATTCCATTGATTTTAATTTCAATCTAATTGTACCTATTATTTATAAATTTAATCCTAACAACCAATCTATTACAACAAAATATAGGTATCTTTGGAAATTTATTTTATATATATAGAAAATATAATAGGCAAAATTATTTCATTCACCTATATTAAAAACAAATATTATGTCGGTCTGCCCTATTAAGTGTTTAGAAATCCCTATTGATGCCATAGCGTCCCATGCACCAACCAGAATTTATAAATACAAAACGGAACAGATTAACACAATATCAAAATCTTTTTATAACACTAACAAATACGCTCTCTCATATATATACATTCAGCGACTCCCATAGGGTATTACTAACCTATTAACAAAGAGTCAAGCCCCACAAAGCTAAGGTTTATCGCACAGGTCAAGCGTGGTGGGCCCATAACCCACAGGTCCCAGGATCGAAACCTAGCTCTGATACCAACTGTTACATCCAGCCTTTTCGCATGATTTAAACCGACACACATGCCGATTCAAACCATACGGAAGGGCGGATGGTTATGGGGTAAATAAGAAAAACAGAGAAGAAAAAAACCAAAATAGTATCTCACAGCGGAAGGATAAAATATAATAATAAAATATACAGTTTATAAAACGGTTTACAAAACCTTTGAATCTTCTTTATACCATTAAATATCATAGTTCACATACCAATAATATCAGTGCAGCGGAATACAGTGTAGTGGAATAAAATAGTAGATAGTAATACTACAAATCTTCGTCTTCGTCCTCCAGAGCTAAAGTCTTCGATCCTGAAACGCTCGGACTAACCTGAGAGAATTTGAAAAGACAAAAACACTCGAGTCAGAACTAAAAGATCTTATGTAAGTTAAATCAACAAAATAAATATGAGTACAATAACTCAAAAGATGTTCGGGATTTACATCTCTTAAGGGTCCGTTAAACTATTTACTATGTAGTATATTGCGCTACTATAGTAGTGTCTATTCATAAAATAAACTTACTTTTAAATAGCGTTAAGGGGTTACCCATAAAGCCCTTAACACGGAATATATTCCCATAGTCTATACAGTACCGTAATCTCCCCCGTACTGGGCGTCGTCAAACGGCACTCCATAGGTATGGTACAAAACAAAATCGTATAAGGCGCGCTAGGGTAGGTGACACGACACAACTAGGCAATGCCAGGGTAGATATACCAATTACGCTTCCGGGCCGATGGTAACGCATAGCCGCAGCTACCGTCCACCTCGAACAAACTCCCCAAAATCAAAGTAAAAGTGGCCATTGAATCAATCCAAAGTCAAAGTATAATATCGAAGAGGAGTGTCCGATCAGAGGAATGACCTCATTAACCCGTCGATCGCTCCTGTTTTAGCCACCTTATGCCAACTCACGGGAGTTGGGTCCACGTATTTACCTTCCAGGAAACGTCGCCACCATCCTACTTCATTCTGGAATCTCCCCCGCGTACACGGTTAGTCAAAGTGGTTTTCGGTATCGACAGAGAGTATGTCCATATCCGATCCCGGTCTCTTTGCCAACCAATCGTTATTATAACACTGCGGTCATTTAAAATTAGTTTATACTTTAAAACCAGGATAAAATTTCCCATTTCAAAACTAGGAATTTCGATATCATTTTAAAAACCCAAAACAATATGATATCATTTTAGCCCAAATATAATTCTTTTCCAAAAATCATACTGCTTTAAAACTTATAACATCTGGAAACCAAATATTTGAATTATACTTTCAAAGCATAATATTCGAAATTCAAAATTTTAAGACCATAACTTCTAAAACTTGAATGGTTTGGATATTCAACGGCATATAAAATAGATGGTTTAACTTTAAGGTTACTTTGTAAAGAAAATAATTTCTTTCTTGGCTTTACAAATATATTTCTTTATTTAAAGTCTAAACCAAAATTTAAATATCACTTTCAAGTTCCAAAACCACCTCAATTTCTATATATATATCCATTTGGAGTATTAATATTTTAAAAACTAAAGCTGGAATTTATTCTTTCCACAAATTAAATGTTCTATTATTTAGTCTTGAATATTCACATAAAATAAATAAATAAACTCCAATTTCTAGCAATTAAATATTTTCTTCAATTTAATTTATACTAAAATATTCATTTTATATTATTTTGGAAAAATCCCGTTATAAATATCATATCTTAAAATTTCCAACTTAGACATATAATATAAATTATCAAATTCCATTTCTCAAATTTTTCCAATTTTTATTTAACAGATTTATACCCAGCTTGACTTCAAAATTTTTAACTTCATACGTATATATATAGAAGGATAATTATTTATAAAATATCAAAGTTAAAATTTTTATGAACCGTATCCCATACAAACCATAGAAATCTCTTTAAAATATTTATATATAGACCACGGTGCCTGTATAAAATTTTCTATCCTATGGTCAAGTGATACGGATATTTATCATTTCAATCCGCAATTTAAAATATAAAATTCTGCGGTTGTATATCATTTCAAACCACAATCCCGAATGAAATGAAAAATGCATGATAACTTGCAGTTTAATGATATACAATAAAACATCCATTCATCCATCAACAATCAAAATTTTTTGAAACATCATCAGTTTAACAACCATCAATATATGGCATATACAATATAACAGGAAATAATTGATAGTTTTAACTAACATTTTATATTCAATTAAATTTACAACTATTTAACTAGCAGTTTATATGCAAATAAATAAATTCTAACTGTCAATTAATATGCAATAAATGAATTAAATTAACAGTTAAATTAAATAAATGTGAATTAACAGATATGCCGAATAAAATATGCCAAGCAGTCATAAATAAATTTCTACTCATATCTAAAATAAATTTAACAAACATAAAAACTTGTAGAAGTTGTGAGTGGGTTAAAACAATCACCTTCTGAATTTAAATCGAATTTAAATCCGATTTAAACCCAAAATTCGACGGTCTCCAAATCCATCCAAACCAGCGTCATCAGATCCGAAATTTAGTTACAATCCCAACGAAAAAAATCTCGTGTGAAACGGAGTTCGTATGCGAGAGTTATAGCAAAAATTGCGATTGAGAACAATTAAAATTAAATAAATAACAAGAACACATTCTCACCTAACTTTATGCCACGTCACGTACATTTTGTCCCAACCTGACGCTCCTAGGAACTCACGCACTTTGGAACAAAGGACGGCCGCCACAAAACCCACTCTTCTCTGAATTTTCGCGCCGCCTACGACCCCCCATACCACGATCGAAGTACGCCACTGGGATGAGCCACTCCGGCCGCCCCTATGGCCACAAGCGCGGCCACTCCGGCCTCTCCCTGCCGAGAACGAAAAACGGCCGCCTTTTCTCGATTTCTGGCGAATTTTAAACATCCTGAGCCAAGCGACTATGAGATCTATAACCTACTCTTCACCCTCTTCGCAACGCCACCTTCCGATCGTCGATTGGGCAAAGATCCACCGTTGGATCGTCCAAAATTCCATACGAACGGCTTAGAATGATTCGCGATTTCTGGGAAAACTGAGACCCGAATCGAAAAACGAATACCACCAAGAGATTACGTATTTTGAGCACTTCAACGTATATTTTTTTGGGAATTTTCTAGAGAGTTTGAATTTTCACTTTTGATTTTGAACTATAGATAGATCTAGGTTTTGCAACCATTGAGGAAGAGAAAGAGATGAAAAAAATGAACGTATAGACAAATGATAGAAGATGGAGGCTAGGGTTTATAATCGTCTATTTATAAGTAGGGTTGGATTGGAGTAGATAGACCAGATAGATGAACGTACGGAACAAACTATGGCCCAAAAAGGCCGTTCTAACCCCGAAACGAAATATGTTAAACCCATGTATCCAGATAGGTATTTTAAAATATTCTGAACGTGATGGAAAAAGTTTCACGTCCAAATTCGATCGTATGAAGAAGTTATGCTGAAAACAAAATTCCCAAATTGATTTCAAATTGATTTTAATTAAATCGATTTCAAGGCGTTTCGCGTCCGTACGATCAAACGACAGGTCCGATCAATACGAAACTTGAAATCCTATAATAATTCATCGATACGGATCCGATGAAACTGGTTTCGTCGAAATCCGAGTCCGTTGCCAAAATGGCTATTTTTATATTCATTAAATAAATTAAAATAAATCATAAAATCCAATTTTAATAATTAAATTCTAAAATTTGACCAAATTTTATCGCTTTTATATTTCATAATCAATTTAAATGACTTAACAAGTTTAGATGTGAATTAAAAGTTGATAAGTCTATCAATTTCAGTGTTAACTTCTCTACTTACTTATTTAGAAATTATAAATTAAATTATCAAAGACCCATATATTAGATTTTCAACCTTTGTATTCTCACCTATTATCCAATGTGACGCCCCACCTCTATACCCACGCTAGCCAAGAACATTACTGTGAATGCTGTCAACTAGCACGGAGAATAAGGCTGTTGAGGAGCGACCATCTGTATAATTGCTTTGTGCGAGTACCGATATACCGGGTGAAAATATAACTTTTCATCTCAAGAGGAAATCCGACATACCGACACAAACTCAAAGCTACTACACAGTGGCTATAATTTCTTCGGAAACAAATATAGAAATAAACATAACATAAATCAGTCATAGACAATTCATATCACAAAGGCGGAAATAGATATGAATATTACACATGAAAGTGTACATCAGAGTAGTGGTCTAAAAAGATCCACATATCACAAAAGAAATAGTTACATGAACAACACAAAAGAATAAGTATACATCATAGAGTCTGTATCTCAAATGTATACAACAAAAGACTACTAAATTAAAGTAGTCAACCAAAAGTCGGGATGATAGTCCGATGAGGAGTCAAGCAGAAGCACCTGTTAAATCTCAGTCTGACCCGAGTATTATTTATAAGAAAATAATAAATAGATCAGTCTAGCTATAAATATCAGATGAAGTGATATATAATAAGAGATATGACATAAACATATAATAATCACAATGCCAAGCTGTGATAAATAAGTAATTGAAAATCAACAAGAGATTAATCAATATCACAATAATCTACTCAAGATAAAAAGGAATGTCATACTCCTAATTTCATTCACCAAGCCACAATAAATGACATATATAACAATGCCAATCGTAAAAGTTGGTGAAACATAAATTCCAGAAATCAACCCAAGAAATCCAGAAATCACAACAAAAGGAACAACGACGTCGTACAGCGGGACATCCGATGAACCAAATCACAATAAAAAGGATGGCCAATCCCCGGAAAAAGAAACTGGACATCGACACACCTAAAAAGATGTGCCCCATGAACAGTCGAATATCGACGCACCTAGAAAGATACGCCCCATGCTCTAGCATCGACGCACCTAGAAAGATACGCCCCATGCACAAATAAACATCGATGCACCTAGAAAGATACACCCCATGTAATGTCGAACATCGATGCACCTAGAAAGATACACCCCATGCTCTAGCATCGACGCACCTAGAAAGATACGCCCCATGCACAAATAAATAAACATCGATGCACCTAGAAAGATACACCCCATGCTCTAGCATCGACGCACCTAGAAAGATACGCCCCATGCACAAATAAATAAACATCGATGCACCTAGAAAGATACACCCCATGCTCTAGCATCGACGCACCTAGAAAGATACGCCCCATGCACAAATAAATAAACATCGATGCACCTAGAAAGATACACCCCATGCTCTAGCATCGACGCACCTAGAAAGATACGCCCCATGCACAAATAAATAAACATCGATGCACCTAGAAAGATACACCCCATGTTCTAAAATGAGACGAAACTCAATAAAATGAGGAACAGTCCTCCACATAGACAAAGAGACATCGCACATTGCTAGTCTAAACCACAAAGATGATCGTCATGATCAAAGAGAAGTGTCGACTACAATAAGCTAGTAAATATATGAGCTTAGCTTCATGTCCCATAACCACTAGCTTAACTTAAATATTTACGAACAAATTGTAGATCTCCACTAGGAAATTGTCACAAGAGGTTCAATCGAACAAGTCCAAGAATTAACCGACGAAGTAAACGCAAGCGTTTCATACCACTTGTTTTACTAAGTCGTTTAATTAGATTTCTCATACGAGTGAGGTAAAGGTTTGTATATACTAATAGATTGGAAAACGGTTTTATAAATGAATTTGGTATTAAAATAGTATAGAAAACCTTTATATTTTTAAAGTGACAAAGCACAAGGGGGATTGTAGAAACAATCAATCACAAAGATCACATTCGAAGATGTGAATAAAAATCCAATGAAATCGATAAAGGATCCATCGAAGTGGATATATCTAAAATTCCCAAAGAAAATAAGTCATCAAAGATGATAATAAATGATGACAATAAATAGGATCATCACGAATCGATTTAAATTGGAAATTCAATCCAAAAAGGCAAATTGGACTAAAACAGCAGGTTCAGTCGACTGAACAGAGATTTTCAGTCGACTGACCCTGTACATGGAAATTTTCCAGGTTCAGGAAACTTTCTGTTTCCAGTTTCAGTCGACTGTGCAGAGATTTTCAGTCGACTGAATCATGCCTGGAAACTCTCGGGTTTCAGGTTCAGTCGACTGAACAGAGTTTTCAGTCGACTGAATCATGCCTGGGCTGTTTTTCAGCCTTATACAAATGAAGAGCAAACTCTTCCAAAATGCAATCGGACGAACATTGGCTCTAAGGGTTTATGCCAATCGACGACCCGGCCTTATATGCTCCTCGATGCATCACCAAAAGCATGATCAAACATCCATAAAAGGATTTTACACAAATTTGACTTAAAAACCCAAAAATTGGAGTATTCACAAAATCAATCCAAAACAAGAGCAAATGCACATGAAGAAGTGTTAGGAATTCATACCTAACAAACAAAGATAATTATAGTCATAGATGTGAGATAAAAATCTCACCTTTAAACTAAATTTATGAAGATGAAGCTTGAAAGCAACGGCAAGAACAAGCACTCTTCAATCTCAACACTAGAAGCTTGAATCTAAGCTTAAAAGAGAAACATTCCCTAAATTAGGTTTAGGAAATTTCTGAAATTGAATGGAGAAAGAGTTGGAGAAGGTGAAGGAGATGCTTACCAAGGGGTTCTCTTTGATTTTGGAGCAAGAACTTGGATTTGCAAAGGAAGCTAGGGCTTGGAGTTTTAATTTCCTCTTCCACCCTCCATTAACATAAAAGCTTGAGTATTAGGAAAATAGAAGAGAAGTGAATGAAGAGGAGAGGGTTGGAACTGAGTTAGTAAGTGGTTAATTGGCTCAGCCCAAACCAAAACCCTAAGCAAAAAGTAGCAAAATTCAACTTTCTCCAAACATATCGAAGCTTATACTCAAAAAGGTCGCAAACGTCATTTTGAACTCAATGGAGGTGGTCTCGAGTCCTAATTCGACCGTATGCAAAAAGTAGGTTTTCGGACTAATCCGACGAACGATAAAATATTTAAATAAAATATTAAAATATAAAATCGATAAATATGCGGGTTGTTACAGACTCCCCTCCTTAAAGAAATTGCGTCCTCGCAATACGTAAGAAGGAAATATATGAAGTAACAACCATAGAAGCATATTAACACAACAGAAAATTTTGAAATAGGAAGTTTACCATAAAGTTCACAAAAGAGTTAGCAAGAAATCTGGTGAAACTTCAATTTCCACAATAACACCGTGCTCAAGAATGAAAACGGGAATCCCTAAGGCATTCCCGTAGATAAAAGACGTGGGGAACGTCAAGAATAGCAGAAAATTGAGCCGGTGCAACGACGTAGTACAAAAACGGTACGCCCGAAAAACTAGAAACTCAAACAATTTGGGACATCAGCGTAGTACAAAAACGGTACGCCCAATGAACCCAAGCAAAGACATCGATGTAGTACAAACGGTACGTCCGATGAATCAAATAGCAAAGACATCAATGTAGTACAACGGTACATCCGATGAATCAAAAGCAAAGACATCGATGTAGTACAAACGGTACATCCGATGAATCAAAAAGCAAAGACATCGATGTAGTACAAACGGAACATCCGATGAATCAAAAGCAAAGACATCGATGTAGTACAACGGTACATCCGATGAATCAAAACGAAAGACATCGATGTAGTACAACGGTACATCCGATGAATCAAATAGCAAAGACATCGATGTAGTACAACGGTACATCCGATGAATCAAAAGCAAAGACATCGATGTAGTACAACGGTACATCCGATGAATCAAAAGAAAAGACATCGATGTAGTACAAACGGTACATCCGATGAATCAAAAGAAAAGACATCGATGTAGTACAACGGTACATCCGATGAACCAAAAGCAAAGACATCGATGTAGTACAACGGTACATCCGATGAATCATAAAGCAAAGACATCGATGTAGTACAACGGTACATCCGATGAATCAAAAGAAAAGACATCGATGTAGTACAAACGGTACATCCGATGAATCAAAAGCAAAGACATCGATGTAGTACAACGGTACATCCGATGAATCATAAAGCAAAGGCATCGATGTAGTACAACGGTACATCCGATGAATCAAATAGAAAAGACATCGATGTAGTACAAACGGTACATCCGATGAATCAAAAGAAAAGACATCGATGTAGTACAACGGTACATCCGATGAATCAAAAGAAAAGACATCGATGTAGTACAACGGTACATCCGATGAATCAAAAGCAAAGACATTGATGTAGTACAAACGGTACATCCGATGAATCAAAAGAAAAGACATCGATGTAGTACAACGGTACATCCGATGAACCGAACACAATAAAAGGACATCGGACGCTAGTCCTTAAAAGGAATGAGATAAAGCTCAATAAACGAAGTATACCAAAACGTTCGATGAACTTGATAGAAAAATAATTCCATTCAGACAACATCAAAGAATCAACCACTTGTTGCCTACGACAAAGCGCATTGGCAACACGATTTCCCTTCTCGGGAATAAAAGAATATCAAGATCATAGGAAGCTAGGAACTCGAGTCTACAAGCAGTTCCTTAAGAGAACATAAATATTCCAAAGATTTATGATCGAGATGGAGAACAAATTTCTTCCCCAAAGATGATGATGTCAAATTCCAAAAGCAAAAACAATAGCCTCGAACACTAGATCATGAGTGGCATATCTAGTCTCGATAAGCTATAATGATTTAGAAGCACAAGCGATATCACGTCCTCCTTTGTAAGAGAATGGCATTCCAAACCAATACGACTAGTATCGGTACAAATAGCAAAGTCTTGGTTCCCCTCCAGGAATCACAAGAATAAAAGTATCGAAAAGAAAGAACTTCTTTTTAAAATAATTCTCTTCTTCGAAAAGTTAAAACTTTCAAAATTACATTTATCATTATGTAATAATCTTTCTAGAAAAATTTACATTTTTACAAGTCAATATATCGTGTCTGACTGTCTCATCAAAGCGTTTAGGAAATTCCTATCGATAACGTTGATCAAGCGCATCGACCAAAATTCTTAAAGCACTCAACGGGCAATACAATCACAAAGTCATCTTTTTTAGGACAAATAAATCTCTTAAAAGGTTTTAAGAATATTCTTTGCTCGTTTTAAGAGTAAAAAATCAAATTGCACTTATAATTAAATCTTATGAAAAAGATTTGCAAAATTTTAAATTTCTATTTCCATCCAAAATCCATAAATAAGAATGGTCTCATTGAAATTTTCATAGAATATTGGATTTATAAAATGGATGAAACAAGCTGGACAAATTGAATGACATAATAATTCATTCATAGGAATCATAACAAGTGCGGAATGCGATAAGTGAAATGCTAACTTCCGCAACTTGTAGCAAATGAAAACGGTGGTAAAGTCGAACTAAAAAGACCTTAGCACCACACAAAAGATTACTTAGGTCATAATCCTAAGACAAGTCAAATATACCGGAAAATTCTCAAACTATTTAGATGAGAGAAATAACACTTTCCTCACCATAAGGACTTTAAAGAATAAAATGATGCCATCAAGATGGAATCAAAATCACAAAGAAAAATAGAAATCTGCTTAACAGATTGAAAATGTCGAAGATGAATAATCCACTCGGAAAAATAGGATATGGGCTTCACAATGATTAAGCCAATCCTTACAGAAAGGTCAATTCCGAAGCCAAAGCAAAAATATCGGCTCGGAAAGAAAAGTCACATAAAACAATCTCGACATCTAAACAAAAGCAAATTGAGTGTTGCGGATCTACCATCCGGATTCGCAATTCTCAATGAAGTCAATAAGCCCAAAATATTCAAAGAAAAAGAATTAACAATTCCTTTTGATATATCATAGTGAGATGGAAACTATATCAAAAAGAACATGAACAAGATAATCACAAAGCAAATGTCATCAAGGATTGAATGAAAAATACCTTGACCAAGAGAAGAGTTGCTAGGGGCTTGCACAATATTTAGTTTTCTCATGTCCATATTCAAAAGTTTGGGACATGCAGATAAAAGATGACCCGGTTTCTTGCAATAGCGACAAGAATGGGGTTTTGGACACATATTCGCATAGTGTTCCTTAGAATTACAATTGTAGCATCCTCCACGATCAGGGATTGGAGTCTTTGCTACAAAAGTAGTTTGCTTCACTCTCTTATTGGGATTAAGGCTCTTGAACTTAATATGCCTCTTCTTGGAAGTCCCAATATCACAAACACTTCCTTTACCAACCTCTCCAGGAAGAAGAGTAACATCCACAAGCTGTTTGAAAGAAACTTCAAGTTTCAAAGGTAGAACCATTTCGGGGTTCTTACTCAAAGCATAGATAAACTCTTGATTGTTTACAAGATCCAAAAGTTGTTGAGCAGACATGAATACTCCATCCTGAGGAGTAGCGCTAGATTGACCGGCGCTGGAACGGCCTGGTCTAACCATTTCTCTTCTTTAAGAAAGAAAGAAAGAAGAGGAAAAGGTTAATCTCAAAATAAATATCAAGCAATTCTTGATAGATAAAACAAGGAATCATAAAGAAAATAGGATGAATCGGTACGAAGACCCGAATAAAATCCTAAACCACAACTCCTAAGAAAGACTTAGGACATGATCCTTGCTAAATTATTCTACATTGTTCCGAAGTTTGGCTCTGATACCAAGATGTGACGCCCCACCTCTATACCCACGCTAGCCAAGAACATTACTGTGAATGCTGTCAACTAGCACGGAGAATAAGGCTGTTGAGGAGCGACCATCTGTATAATTGCTTTGTGCGAGTACCGATATACCGGGTGAAAATATAACTTTTCATCTCAAGAGGAAATCCGACATACCGACACAAACTCAAAGCTACTACACAGTGGCTATAATTTCTTCGGAAACAAATATAGAAATAAACATAACATAAATCAGTCATAGACAATTCATATCACAAAGGCGGAAATAGATATGAATATTACACATGAAAGTGTACATCAGAGTAGTGGTCTAAAAAGATCCACATATCACAAAAGAAATAGTTACATGAACAACACAAAAGAATAAGTATACATCATAGAGTCTGTATCTCAAATGTATACAACAAAAGACTACTAAACTAAAGTAGTCAACCAAAAGTCGGGATGATAGTCCGATGAGGAGTCAAGCAGAAGCACCTGTTAAATCTCAGTCTGACCCGAGTATTATTTATAGGAAAATAATAAACGGATCAGTCTAGCTATAAATATCAGATGAAGTGATATATAATAAGAGATATGACATAAACATATAATAATCACAATGCCAAGCTGTGATAAATAAGTAATTGAAAATCAACAAGAGATTAATCAATATCACAATAATCCACTCAAGATAAAAAGGAATGTCATACTCCTAATTTCATTCACCAAGCCACAATAAATGACATATATAACAATGCCAATCGTAAAAGTTGGTGAAACATAAATTCCAGAAATCAACACAAGAAATCCAGAAATCACAACAAAAGGAACAATGACGTCGTACAGCGGGACATCCGATGAACCAAATCACAATAAAAAGGATGGCCAATCCCCGAAAAAAGAAACTGGACATCGACACACCTAAAAAGATGTGCCCCATGAATAGTCGAACATCGAGGCACCTAGAAAGATACGCCCCATGCTCTAGCATCGACGCACCTAGAAAGATACGTAAACATCGATGCACCTAGAAAGATACACCCCATGTAATGTCGAACATCGATGCACCTAGAAAGATACACCCCATGCTCTAGCATCGACGCACCTAGAAAGATACGCCCCATGCACAAATAAATAAACATCGATGCACCTAGAAAGATACACCCCATGCTCTAGCATCGACGCACCTAGAAAGATACGCCCCATGCACAAATAAATAAACATCGATGCACCTAGAAAGATACACCCCATGCTCTAGCATCGACGCACCTAGAAAGATACGCCCCATGCACAAATAAATAAACATCGATGCACCTAGAAAGATACACCCCATGTTCTAAAATGAGACGAAACTCAATAAAATGAGGAATAGTCCTCCACATAGACAAAGAGACATCGCACATTGCTAGTCTAAACCACAAAGATGATCGTCATGATCAAAGAGAAGTGTCAATTACAATAAGCTAGTAAATATATGAGCTTAGCTTCATGTCCCATAACCACTAGCTTAACTTAAATATTTACGAACAAATTGTAGATCTCCACTAGGAAATTGTCACAAGAGGTTCAATCGAACAAGTCCAAGAATTAACCGACGAAGTAAACGCAAGCGTTTCATACCACTTGTTTTACTAAGTCGTTTAATTAGATTTCTCATACGAGTGAGGTAAAGGTTTGTATATACTAATAGATTGGAAAACGGTTTTATAAACGAATTTGGTATTAAAATAGTATAAAAACCTTTATATTTTTAAAGTGACAAAGCACAAGGGGGATTGTAGAAACAATCAATCACAAAGATCACATTCGAAGATGTGAATAAAAATCCAATGAAATCGATAAAGGATCCATCGAAGTGGATATATCTAAAATTCCCAAAGAAAATAAGTCATCAAAGATGATAATAAATGATGACAATAAATAGGATCATCACGAATCGATTTAAATTGGAAATTCAATCCAAAAAGGCAAATTGGACTAAAACAGCAGGTTCAGTCGACTGAACAGAGATTTTCAGTCGACTGACCCTGTACATGGAAATTTTCCAGGTTCAGGAAACTTTCTGTTTCCAGTTTCAGTCGACTGTGCAGAGATTTTCAGTCGACTGAATCATGCCTGGAAACTCTCGGGTTTCAGGTTCAGTCGACTGAACAGAGTTTTCAGTCGACTGAATCATGCCTGGGCTGTTTTTCAGCCTTATACAAATGAAGAGCAAACTCTTCCAAAATGCAATCGGACGAACATTGGCTCTAAGGGTTTATGCCAATCGACGACCCGGCCTTATATGCTCCTCGATGCATCACCAAAAGCATGATCAAACATCCATAAAAGGATTTTACACAAATTTGACTTAAAAACCCAAAAATTGGAGTATTCACAAAATCAATCCAAAACAAGAGCAAATGCACATGAAGAAGTGTTAGGAATTCATACCTAACAAACAAAGATAATTATAGTCATAGATGTGAGATAAAAATCTCACCTTTAAACTAAATTTATGAAGATGAAGCTTGAAAGCAACGGCAAGAACAAGCACTCTTCAATCTCAACACTAGAAGCTTGAATCTAAGCTTAAAAGAGAAACATTCCCTAAATTAGGTTTAGGAAATTTCTGAAATTGAATGGAGAAAGAGTTGGAGAAGGTGAAGGAGATGCTTACCAAGGGGTTCTCTTTGATTTTGGAGCAAGAACTTGGATTTGCAAAGGAAGCTAGGGCTTGGAGTTTTAATTTCCTCTTCCACCCTCCATTAACATAAAAGCTTGAGTATTAGGAAAATAGAAGAGAAGTGAATGAAGAGGAGAGGGTTGGAACTGAGTTAGTAAGTGGTTAATTGGATCAGCCCAAACCAAAACCCTAAGCAAAAAGTAGCAAAATTCAACTTTCTCCAAACATATCGAAGCTTATACTCAAAAAGGTCGCAAACGTCATTTTGAACTCAATGGAGGTGGTCTCGAGTCCTAATTCGACCGTATGCAAAAAGTAGGTTTTCGGACTAATCCGACGAACGATAAAATATTTAAATAAAATATTAAAATATAAAATCGATAAATATGCGGGTTGTTACAGGGTGCCACAAACATTAGTGCATGATTTCACTTCAATATCCACAAATTCCATTTAAATTTCAATAACGTAATATTTAAACGTTAATTCCATTTTATTTTGCAATAAATACCATTGTTGAATTTTGATACTTTAATTAAATTTATAAATCCCGCTTTCTATACTAAAAAACTTATGGTCCTATTATAAGTAGAATTTGCATAAATTTTGTCTTATAAAATTAACCCTGTACAATTACAAACAAAAATCTACGCTAACTACACCTTTTAAATCAATTAATTGTAATTAAGTCTACATCAAAAGTTATAAATTATAAATCGGAACCTCAATAAATTCGTTTATTGATTTAAAACTTTCTATTCGGTGAATAGACATTTATGGGTATAAATAACATTGAATTATAATATATTCCATTAGTGCATTCTTCATTCTTATAAATTCCCTTTTATTAACTAGAACACATTAACAACCAAAATAATTAATTTCGATTTATTTAAATCGATTGCCCTTCTTAACTTGATATACTCCCTAAATGCTTAACCTAAATAATTGTTACCCTTTTTCATTCAAATTCACCTACAACTATTATTAACAAAAATGTTGCCATAGATTTAGATTTAATTAAATAAATGAATGATTAAAAATTGGTAATTATCACAAATGCCTAATATATGTGCATTAATTACTACCTATTATTAGAATTCATTTATAAATTTACTAGTTGCCTTTGTCTTATTATTTCCTATTTACTACCAAACTTCCTATTTAGTTATAGCTTATCAATATATAATCACCTAGGCAAATCAATTTATTACCATTTTAAGTACGTTTATTATCGGCAACATTCATTAAAATTACTTATCTACACTTATTGCATTGGTTTATTCAACGGTCACTTTTTTTTAGTCACTATCTATTTTACAACCAAATGTACAATCTCCACTATTGATTTCTATATTAATGAATCCCATTCTAGTTAATATTTTTATTAATATTCACTAATTCAATATTTATATTGGTTTTTTATATTTAACTTATAACTAAGTATGACAATTTACATTATTCAAATCTATTGCCATATAAATATTAAATTGTTTAACATTAAATTACAAATTACTATATCTAATTCCTACATTTACTCAAATAAAATCTTAAGACTTTTATTTCATTCTAAATTAGATTAGAAATCATACTAAATTAACTCATTTAATATCATCAAATTTAATGGGTCGTTGCACATAATGTGTCACAACTCTTGAAAAGAATCCGAAAAATGGTAACGTGAGTCCCATAACCACTCATTCGCACTAAAAGGTTTACTATCCGTTAGTTAATTTCACACTCAAAGTAGTACAAAGTTTACCTCGTTTCATCGGTAAACCAAGCCCGAAGGTCAAAACGATCAATCGAATAGGTTGGGGACTAATCGAAAAGATGAACGCATGGATTCATGGTCCATGTTTTACCTAACCATTTAATCTTCCTTCCACTTCGCTTGAAGTGTGAAATTGTGTGTGTGCATTATAAATAGAATTTATGAATTGGAGAAGGAAACTTTTAATACGATTTGAAGATAATTTTATAAAACCCCATGGATGAAGTCAAAAATAAGTTATCAAAGCCAAAGATGCAATAACAACAACTAAGAACAAACTTGAATCGATAAAATTTGGAAAACCAATCAAAATAAGCAAAAATTGGCAAAACAGAAAAAATAGGAGCAGGTCGGTTGACCGGACTTCCTAAGTCGGTCGGCTGAACCAGAGGCAGAGAATTGCTCGGGGTAGCAGGTCGGTCGACCAGATTTCCTGGGTCGGTCGACCAGAGCCTAAATTCCTGCACTTCCAAAATAGAGGCAGGGAAGTGCTCAGGTAGCAGGTCGGTCGACAGGACCCTGAGTTCGGTCGGCCAAAGCCTAAATTCCTGCACTTCCTGCCCTATCTAATGAATGCCAATCATTTCCAAATCAAAAGCAATAGCACATGAATACTTGTTAGGAATTCATTCCCAACATCAATGAAATCAAGAGAAGTAGATGTGAGTTCAAAACTCACCTTTTTACACACAAACAAAGCTGAGAAGCACAACACAAGAAGAAGGTTAACCACTCTTCACTTTAACTCTACAAGCTTCAATCTAAAAATAAAACACATATTTCCCAAATTAGGTTTAGGAAACATTCTGAAATTGAAGAGGAGAAGAGTTGGAGAAGATGAAGAGGAGGCTTACCAATAGCTTCTCTTTGATTTTGGAGCAAGAATTTAAGTTGCAAGAAGAAACTTGTAAGGACCCGATTCTTCGTCTTTCGAAAACTGACATCAATACGTCCACTGTATCAACTGCCGAGAAATCGAATGCTGAAAAACCGAACACTTAGGGTTTTAAGAAAAAGAGAAAGACAGAAGAAGAGAGAAGAAGAGAGGAAAGATAGAAAATAAAAAGAAATAGAAAACAACAGAAAACAACAGAACAATAACAGAATCTCACAATCCGCAGCGGAACAACATATAATAAATAAATGAATAATCTTTAAACAAAGAACTATATCAGTTATTACATTTCATACATTTCATTTCATTACACCATATCATCAGAGTGTACAACAACAACAACAAACAGTGGAAAAAGAAATACTATATAACTAGTAATACGCCATGCCATCCAGCTTGCCTCCAGCAATTCCAGAATATCCTGATAAACCTTAACTCTTGACTGCCCGTGTGGAAATTGGTGGGCACCCAGAGTTTAGGAAGGAAAACAATAAACTCCGAGTCAGTCATGTGACTAGTGTGAGAACTCAAAACAGTTTATTTATCTTTAAAATCAAAATAGAGGAATATTTTTAAAGTCAATTCGCAATGCTTTTAAAAATGAGACTACCATAAGACCTCCTGCCACACACACAATGCAAACGCAGACTTGGAGGAGATTTCTTCTTATGTTAGTCAAAGATGCTTGATACGCATTAAAAAGAAACATTTGATATTATTACTAGTGCATAGTGTAGAAAATATTTCGAAAGTAGAATATAAATCTTAGCCAGCATAGGTACCATTATAGTATGATTACCATAGCTACCGTATTAAATGGCAGGTTCTACAACTAAAACCGTACAAGTCTCGTATTGTTTCTTTGGATTTCCAACGAATGGTCAGGCCAAGGAACTTCCCATTGCCACATGAGAATGCCTCTGGAAGGACATCCCCGAGAACCAAACCGGATCCCTGCCAACACAAGGCCGGGTTACCCCTAACTGAGTAACAACTAACCGAATATGCCATCCCCCGGTCCTTTGGGACCTTTCACCGAGCGCTCGTAATCAATTCACACAATCATAAAGTGTTTTCAACATGAGTAAGTATCTGGGCTCCATACCATGATACCACCCTTTTCCAGAAGGAAATGCACATACTCTAAAGGGCGCTACCCCTCATAACCTTGCCGCATCTTTCCTGTTTTGACCATTCCCGAGGTGTGAGGCTCGACGAAGTCACGTCCACAAAAACACACTTTATACAAAAGCCGTGCTTTGGGTCAACAAATGATCATAGAAATGATCACCAGGATAGACGATCAAATAAATGATCCTATCACAAATAATCAACACAATGATCATTTCACAGCAACACTCAGCATGTCACATTACCAAATTGGGAATATATCGCTGATAACGTTCAACTACATAACCTCTGAGCTCGTATGTCTCAGAGAAGGGTGTTAAGCTAAAAGAATAAATTCTCCGCCACCAACAGAAATATATTTGAAAGAAATCTGCTTTATATCTCAATATGTAATGTCAGACATACAATCCATACAAGTCTGTTCCGGGCTCGAACAGAACCGAAGGCACTTACAAAGAAGTCCTTGCAATCCGGATATCCACAATCCTGATCGGATTTCCCATCACATATGGAGAACTCAATACCGGAGCAACTCGGTGCAAAGTCAATCGACAGGTCATCCTATCGCTCTCGCAAATACCGGGTCTTCAACACCGATCTTCAATGCTATCCATTACATCGTATCACTATTCGGAATGGGTAATCCGAATAACGAGCGCAATAATTTAAAAATATGTGTAGCATTCAAATTCAAAAAATCACAACAAATACCTTTCAAAGGTAAATATTGATAGTCGGTTATTGAACTATCAATGGATATGCACACATCACCAGATTCCAAATAATTTTCCAAATTATTTATTTTCCAAAAATCATATCTTTACAAGATATATAATTTTCACACTTCAAAAATAAATCAATATTTATTTTTAAACAAATTCTCCTTTTCATTTATAAATTGCATAGTGAATTTTCATTCCAAAACATCCATGCATATACGATTTCAATTATTCATTTCAATTTATCTTTAAAAAGATAAATTCTCTAAATATTCACTTTATATTGGAAAACATTTCCATACTTATTTAATAAGTAATTCACAAATCTTTTATTTTCAACCTTTGGAAAATATTCAATATACTTAAATCGAAATTAAGTATATATTTCATTCTTTAAGGAAATCATTCTCTTAAACATATTTATTTGGGCCAAAACGAATGTTGCGTAAAACATCATTACGACAACCCAAAATCACTAGTATAGGGATTCAAAATTAAAATAGATATATAAATCCCAATACTATACAAAACATTTCCTTTCGGAAATCATTTACTATAACAACAGTGTTATAGTCCACCATTTCCTTCTGTTTCTCGAAAATGTCTATTTCAACAATGAATGTTGAAATCTATGATTTCGAATCTTAACACATTTTAAAACATCGTTAGATCGTTTTAATTCTGTTTAAAATATCACATTCTAAACATTTTCTTTAACATATTATTCACTATTCAAAAACGTGAATATACTACGTTAACAAATTTCATCTTTTCTATACATTTCATTTTAAAGGATTATTCACAGTTCAAAAACGTGAATATAACTCCATAAATAAGTTATAACAATTTACTTATCAAAATAAGTCTTTGCGAATTTATAGAACAACGTTTATAAATTCCATTTCTATTTATTTTATAACTACTTCCTTTTACAAATTCCTTTATTAACATATCTCAATTCATATCTCAATGATATACTAGAAATTCATATTATAAGTCAAATACTTATAATTTATTTGTTTGCCAGAAATCATTCCTTTAAACTTCATAATTATAAATCTTATAACTTATAAGATTCGTTTATTTACCCAAATATATTCTTTAATAACTTCACTAAATTTATAAATCTTATTATTTATAAATTTCACTTATAACTTCACCATTTATAATTTTATAAATTCCATTCACTTATGCAATCCATTTTCACTTCATTCAAACACTTATAAAAACTCATTTTATAATTCAAATATTTTCATTTATAAATTATCAATTTATAAATCCTTTTATATAAATCAATTTTTATTATTCTTTTAAAACATCTTTAATCTCCTTTATAATTTCATCATTTTGATTCATAAAATTATTAAATTTTATAAATCCTATATTTTCAACTCTTTATAATAATTTCAAAAATCCCGATTAAAATATTTTATAAAATCATTAGCCTCATATTTTCGAAAATCAACCTTTAACTATATTTCTCAAAAATCATAATTTTTATAACATTAAAATTATAACGTTTATTTATTTAAAATGGATCAATTCCAAAAATATTTTATAACTTATACTTTCAAAAATCACTTTAAAAATCATTTTAAAATTCCAAAATTTGGTCCAATGATGCTACATACCAAATAGTCAATCATGACAACAACGATATCATATATCGATATGATAATCCATCAAATATCAAAATATCTGAAATCAAATAAAAACTGTTGAGGAATCCAGTTGGATCCCTCCAACCTGTTTTCCTGCATCCACAAACATTAGCACAATACCAATTCCGCTCCAGTACGAAATTATCGCGGTATATGGGATTTAAAATATTATCCGCTTAATAGACGGCGCAATAGGGTCTCATCCGCTATACAATGCGGGAAATCAATAACTCCAATATATACATATGCCAATATATATATATTGCTATCATACATAATACCAATTTCACTGTTTATGAAATATTCGCGGTATATGTTTTTAATAAATAACATCCGCTTACTAACGGCGCATAATGTCTATTTTAACAATCAATAGATAACAATCATCATTCAAACATGCATCCAAATATTTTAAATATAACTATTTAAAATTAAAATCGAAACTGATTCGATTGAGTGAGAAGATCTCACCTTGATTTCAATTTCGCTTTAGCGATTTATTTCGAATAAAATTAAACGGACGTTTAATTTTACCCAAAATTCTCACTAACTCCAAACGACTCCAATCTAATTCCATCGCGTAGTGCTCGTCCATACGATTCCAACGCAAAAAGTTTCGTCCGATTTGGACCTCGTATGAAAGAGATATCGCAGTTTAAAGTTTAACGAATTCATAATATAACTTTACAACATAAATTTAATTTTCTTAACCTAAATCTAATCTGGGCCGTAGGATCCCTTGCCTGCAAATCTCGGCCCTCCATATGCTTCTTCCCCACTCACGTAATTCCCAGGCCGACATACCCATAGCCGCCACCCAATTTACAAACTAGGGTTGATTTATGCTTCCGTAACACTCGATTATACTTCGATCAGCCACTTCCATTCAAACGAGCATCTCGAACTCCACCTCCACCATGAACCATGATGAACTCGGCCACCTATAGCCCATTGAATTTCGTGCGCAACCCAAGACCAACGGCCCCACCTAGCTTCCCCTCTGACGCTCCAAACACGATCATCACCGTATGGATTGAAAGCTCTCGTCGAGCTCTTCGACTTTCGTGTTGAACACTTTCTCTAAATGTTTATGGATTGGAAGTAATTGAGGAGGAAAGAATATTAATTTCTGGCCATTAATACTTTTAAGGGGGTGGCGGCTGCAGATTTTAGCCCTAGGGTTTTGTAATTTTTGCAAAAATGAAGAGAGGGGGGGTTTTATAGAAAATTCGCGCGACACTATTCATCCCGGATTTTCCGAACTCCAAACGAAGCGTGCCGGTTGGCGTTTCTAAGGTTTACCCCATGTTTCGGACACAATGGAACGTGTTTCGAAAGCTAATTCGGTCATCTGTGCGAGTTATGGCTATAAACGTTCAATTTGAATTAAACCGATTTAAACGATTTTCTAGGCGTTTTAATTTGTACCGGACAAACGGTAAATCCGATTGACACGAAATTTGAAACCTTACAATAATATCACATTACGGATCCGATGAAACTTGTTTCGTCGAAATCTGACACTGTTTGAAAAATGGCTATTTTAACTCGCCAAATTAATATTAAAAATAATTCGATGCGTTTCGAGCTGCCACGATCAAACGATAACTCCGATTGCTATGAAAATTGAAATCCGGTAATAACTAACTATTATGGATCCAATGGAACTAGTTTCGTCCAATTCTGAGACTGTTCCAAAATTGACTATTTCACTAGTCGATTTAAATATTAAAATATTCAATTTTCACAAATTAACTTTTAATTCGATTTTAAAAGTTTTAAAATATCGTTCTAACTGCAATATGATAAAATAAAATTTTACAAATCATTTTCAATCATATTTAACTCAATTTTCAATTATTTCCATAATTTAACATATTAAATTATCGATTTAATTATTCAATTAAATCCAATTATTCGAAATAAAATTTATTCGACTTATAAATTCACTTTTTAATATATAAAATTAATTAAATATTCAAATTTAAATTAATTAAAATCCTGGGTCGTTACAATCTTCCCCCCTTAAAAGAATTTCGTCCTCGAAATTATCAAGTAAGAAAAGTTATAGAATTCATTAATTTTCTATAAATCCATAGTTAAATTTCTTACAATACTTACTAAGTTTTCAAATCATACTTAGTTATCTTTTCAAAAACAACTACTATTGTTTAACTTTCAACTTCTAATCAAAATTAAAGTTTTCAAAATTTTCCAATTTGCTCAAATTTTTTCTAACGCCTTAAATTTTCAGAAAAATTCGCCATAGTCTCCTTTGCGCGGCTCGATCCGAAAAAAAATGACAGTATATATATCACAAATATACATCTCATCAAGCAATGAGGCATCCCGCGGGGAAAAAAAGTGTAAAAGTACGGTATGTAATCCGAGATATGTACCTTATATTTTACTAGGGAAAATATACGGCTAATATAGCGCGAAAGCGAGCTCCAAATGCGAAGCAAACGCGATCCGCACCTACTAAACACTCAACAAACAACATGAGAAACATGTATATATGAAAATAGTATCAATACACAACATATAGCAGCATAATAACTATATATGCCAACATAGCAAATGCAACAAAACAACAAATGCAAACATCAACCAACTATTATCCAACTAACATTCATAACCAATCTTAATTAGTTTGCATTCACTAATTCATATTCAAGTTGGTTCACTTCCAAATCAAATTCAATTTTATTTAAGATTCACTTAACTTCCAATTGAATTTAAATTACTTTAGCTTTCAATTTCATTAACATTTAATGAATTATATACAATCAACTAACAATCATATTACAACCAATGTATATTAATTGCAACCAAATTCCTTTGCTTATATTCATTCAATTTGGTTTAACACCATCACTTTCAATTGGTTTAATTAAATTGATTTTCATTCAATTATTCAACTTCCAATAACATTACATTTTAAGGAATTACACTTACATTCATTATTTCATATCAACTTAATTCACATTTAATTGATTAACATTTAATCCATTAATTCAATTCAATTACAAAAGTTGAATTTCATTTATATAACTCAAGTTCACATTTATTTAACTTTATTAATTTACTTTGATACCAATATCAACTTCATTCAACATCTCTTTAAGTTATATTCCATTTTACAAACATCACTTGGTTTTACTTAACTTAAATTCCAACTTATAAATCAATTCAGATTCCAAATTCTAAAGTAAATTTCCATTTAACTTTAAATTCATTTTTATTTCAGCTCATATTTATAAATATATTCATATAGTTTCACTTCTTATATATATAAGTTTATTTCACAATTGTAATTCACTTTAATTATAATTCAATTCTTATAATTCATTTGCTTATACAATTATTCTTTTATTTAGATTATTCAAACAACTAAACAATCAACTTATATACACTTTAATAATTCTGAAAAATTATTTCTTTATATATAAAATATATTTAGGTAAAATTATTTCATTTACCCAATTTAAAACAATACTGTGTCGAATTGTTCTATTCAAATGTTTATAAACCCCTTCGGCATAGTTGTCCAGACCGTGCTGACGAAGGTTCATATGCCACTCAATAAACCAATCATCACAATATAAAACAATTTTATATATTCACTAACAAATACGCTCTCATAGCTACTATTACACTCAAAATCATTCTAGAGTACTCTGACTCTATCTCTAATGAGTAATACCCAACAGAACCATGGTTGTCGCTTAACCATATGCTCTGGTACCACTTTGTAAGGACCAGATTCTTCGTCTTTCGAAAACTGACATCAATACGTCCATTGTATCAACTGCCGAGAAATCGAATGTCGAAAAACCGAACACTTAGGGTTTTAAGAAAAAGAGAAAGACAGAAGAAGAGAGAAGAAGAGAGGAAAGATAGAAAATGGAAAGAAATAGAAAACAACAGAAAACAGCAGAACAATAACAGAATCTCACAATTCGCAGCGGAACAACATATAATAAATAAATGAATAATCTTTAAACAAAGAACTATATCAGTTATTACATTTCATACATTTCATTTCATTACACCATATCATCAGAGTGTACAACAACAACAACAAACAGCGGAAAAAGAAATACTTTATAACTAGTAATACGCCATGCCATCCAGCTTGCCTCCAGCAATTCCAGAATATCCTGATAAACCTTAACTCTTGACTGCCCGTGTGGAAATTGGTGGGCACCGAGAGTTTAGGAAGGAAAACAATAAACTCCGAGTCAGTCATGTGACTAGTGTGAGAACTCAAAACAGTTTATTTATCTTTAAAATCAAAATAGAGGAATATTTTTAAAGTCAATTCGCAATGCTTTTAAAAATGAGACTACCATAAGACCTCCTGCCACACACACAATGCAAACGCAGACATGGAGGAGATTTCTTCTTATGTTAGTCAAAGATGCTTGATACGCATTAAAAAGAAACATTTGATATTATTACTAGTGCATAGTGTAGAAAATATTTCGAAAGTAGAATATAAATCTTAGCCAGCATAGGTACCATTATAGTATGCTTACTATAGCTACCATATTAAATGGCAGGTTCTACAACTAAAACCGTACAAGTCTCGTATTGTTTCTTTGGATTTCCAACGAATGGTCAGGCCAAGGAACTTCCCATTGCCACATGAGAATGCCTCTGGAAGGACATCCCCGAGAACCAAACCGGATCTCTGCCAACACAAGGCCGGGTTACCCCTAACTGAGTAACACCTGACCGAATATGCCATCCCCCGGTCCTTTGGGACCTTTCACCGAGCGCTCGTAATCAATTCACACAATCATAAAGTGTTTTCAACATGAGTAAGTATCTGGGCTCCATACCATGATACCACCCTTTTCCAGAAGGAAATGCACATACCCTAAAGGGCGCTACCCCTCATAACCTTGCCGCATCTTTCCTGTTTTGACCATTCCCGAGGTGTGAGGCTCGACGAAGTCACGTCCACAAAAACACACTTTATACAAAAGCCGTGCTTTGGGTCAACAAATGATCATAGAAATGATCACCAGGATAGACGATCAAATAAATGATCCTATCACAAATAATCAACACAATGATCATTTCACAGCAACACTCAGCATGTCACATTACCAAATTGGGAATATATCGCTGATAACATTCAACTACACAACCTCTGAGCTCGTACGTCTCAGAGAAGGGTGTTAAGCTAAAAGAATAAATTCTCCGCCACCAACAGAAATATATTTGAAAGAAATCTGTTTTATATCTCAATTTGTAATGTCAGACATACAATCCATACAAGTCTGTTCCGGGCTCGAACAGAACCGAAGGCACTTACAAAGAAGTCCTTACAATCCGGATATCCACAATCCTGATCGGATTTCCCATCACATATGGAGAACTCAATACCGGAGCAACTCGGTGCAGAGTCAATCGACAGGTCACCCTATCGCTTTCGCAAATACCGGGTCTTCAACACCGATCTTCAATGCTATCCATTACGTCGTATCACTATTCGGAATGGGTAATCCGAATAACGAGCGCAATAATTTAAAAATAAGTGTAGCATTCAAATTCAACAAATCACAACAAATACCTTTCAAAGGTAAATATTGATAGTCGGTTATTGAATTATCAATGGATATGCACACATCACCAGATTCCAAATAATTTTCCAAATAATTTATTTCCCAAAAATCATATCTTTACAAGATATATAATTTTCACACTTTAAAAATAAATCAATATTTATTTTTAAACAAATTCTCCTTTTCATTTATAAATTCCATAGTGAATTTTCATTCCAAAACATCCATGCATATACGATTTCAATTATTCATTTCAATTTATCTTCAAAAAGATAAATTCTCTAAATATTCACTTTATATTGGAAAACATTTCCATACTTATTTAATAAGTAATTCACAAATCTTTTATTTTCAACCTTTGGAAAATATTCAATATAGTTAAATCGAAATTAAGTATATATTTCATTCTTTAAGGAAATCATTCTCTTAAATATATTTATTTGGGCCAAAACGAATGTTGCGTAAAACATCGTTACGACAACCCAAAATCACTAGTATAGGGATTCAAAATTAAAATAGATATATAAATCCCAATACTATACAAAACATTTCCTTTCGGAAATCATTTACTATAACAACAGTGTTATAGTCCACCATTTCCTTCTATTTCTCGAAAACGTCTATTTCAACAATGAATGTTGAAATCTATGATTTCGAATCTTAACACATTTTAAAACATCGTTAGATCGTTTTAATTCTGTTTAAAATATCACATTCTAAACATTTTCTTTAACATATTATTCACTATTCAAAAACGTGAATATACTACGTTAACAAATTTCATCTTTTCTATACATTTCATTTTAAAGGATTATTCACAGTTCAAAAACGTGAATATAACTCCATAAATAAGTTATAACAATTTACTTATCAAAATAAGTCTTTGCGAATTTATAGAACAACGTTTATAAATTCCATTTCTATTTATTTTATAACTACTTCCTTTTATAAATTCCATTATTAACCTGTCTCAATTCATATCTCAATGATATACTAGAAATTCATATTATAAGTCAAATACTTATAATTTATTTGTTTGCCAGAAATCGTTCCTTTAAACTTCATAATTATAAATCTTATAACTTATAAGATTCGTTTATTTACCCAAATATATTCTTTAATAACTTCACGAAATTTATAATTCTTATTATTTATAAATTTCACTTATAACTTCACCATTTATAATTTTATAAATTCCATTCACTTATGCAATCCATTTTCACTTCATTCAAACACTTATAAAAACTCGTTTTATAATTCAAATATTTTCATTTATAAATTATCAATTTATAAATCTTTTTATATAAATCAATTTTTATTATTCTTTTAAAACATCTTTAATCTCCTTTATAATTTCATCATTTTAATTCATAAAATAATTAAATTGTATAAATCCTATATTTTCAACTCTTTATAATAATTTCAAAAATCCCGAATAAACTATTTTATAAAATCATTAGCCTCATATTTTCGAAAATCAACCTTTAACTATATTTCTCAAAAATCATAATTTTTATAACATTAAAATTATAACGTTTATTTATTTAAAATGGATCAATTCCAAAAATATTTTATAACTTATACTTTCAAAAATCACTTTAAAAATCATTTTAAAATTCCAAAATTTGGTCCAATGATGCTACATACCAAATAGTCAATCACGACAACAACGATATCATATATCGATATGATAATCCATAAAATATCAAAATATCTGAGATCAAATAAAAACTGTTGAGGAATCCAGTTGGATCCCTCCAACCTGTTTTCCTGCATCCACAAACATTAGCACAATACCAATTCCGCTCCAGTACGAAATTATCGCGGTATATGGGATTTAAAATATTATCCGCTTAATAGACGGCGCAATAGGGTCTCATCAGCTATACAATACGGGAAATCAATAACTCCAATATATACATATGCCAATATATATATATTGCTATCATATATAATACCAATTTCACTGTTTATGAAATATTCGCGGTATATGTTTTTAATAAATAACATCCGCTTACTAACGGCGCATAATGTCTATTTTAACAATCAATAGATAACAATCATCATTCAAACATGCATTAAAATATTTTGAATATAACTATTTAAAATTAAAATCGAAACTGATTCGATTGAGTGAGAAATTCTCACCTTGATTTCAATTTCGCTTTAGCGATTTATTTCGAATAAAATTAAACGGACGTTTAATTTTACTCAAAATTCTCACTAACTCCAAACGACTCCAATCCAATTTCATCGCGTAGTGCTCGTCCATACAATTCCAACGCAAAAAGTTTCGTCCGATTTGGACCTCGTATGAAAGAGATATCGCAGTTTAAAGTTTAACGAATTCATAATATAACTTTACAACATAAATTTAATTTTCTTAACCTAAATCTAATCTGGGCCGTAGGATCCCTTGCCTGCAAATCTCGGCCCTCCATATGCTTCTTCCCCACTCACGTAATTCCCAGGCCGACATACCCATAGCCGCCACCCAATTTACAAACTAGGGTTGATTTATGCTTCCATAACACTCGATTATACTTCGATCAGCCACTTCCATTCAAATGAGCATCTCGAACTCCACCTCCACCATGAACCATGATGAACTCGGCCACATATAGCCCATTGAATTTCGTGCGCAACCCAAGACCAACGGCCCCCTAGCTTCCCCTCTGACGCTCCAAACACGATCATCACCGTATGGATTGAAAGCTCTCGTCGAGCTCTTCGACTTTCGTGTTGAACACTTTCTCTAAATGTTTATGGATTGGAAGTAATTGAGGAGAAAAGAATATTAATTTCTGGCCATTGGTAGTTTTAAGGGGGTGGCGGCTGCAGATTTTAGCCCTAGGGTTTTGTAATTTTTGCAAAAATTAAGAGGGGGGGGTTATAGAAAATTCGCGCGACACTATTCATCCCGGATTTTCCGAACTCCAAACGAAGCGTGCCGATTGGCGTTTCTAAGGTTTACCCCATGTTCCGGACACAATGGAACGTGTTTCGAAAGCTAATTCGGTGATCTGTGCAAGTTATGGCTATAAACGTTCAATTTAAATTACACCGATTTAAACGATTTTCAAGGCGTTTTAATTTGTACCGGACAAACGGTAAATCCGATTGACACGAAATTTGAAACCTTACAATAATATCACATTACGGATCCGATGAAACTGGTTTCGTCGTAATCCGACACTATTTGAAAAATGGCTATTTTAACTCGCCAAATTAATATTAAAAATAATTCGATGCGTTTCAAGCTGCCACGATCAAACGATAACTCCGATTGCTACGAAAATTGAAATCCGGTAATAACTAACTATTACGGATCCAATGGATCTGGTTTCGTCCAATTCTGAGACTGTTTAAAAATTGACTATTTTACTAGTCGATTTAAATATTAAAATATTCAATTTTCACAAATTAACTTTTAATTCGATTTTAAAAGTTCTAAAATATCGTTCTAACTCCAATATGATAAAATAAAATTTTACAAATCATTTTCAATCATATTTAACTCAATTTTCAATTATTTCCATAATTTAACATATTAAATTATCGATTTAATTATTCAATTAAATCCAATTTTTCGAAATAAAATTTATTCGACTTATAAATTCACTTTTTAATATATAAAATTAATTAAATATTCAAATTTAAATTAATTAAAATCCTGGGTCGTTACAAAACTAGGGCTTGGAATTTCTAATTCCTCTTCCTTTCCCCCATTTTCAGTTTTAGCTTGAGTTTTAGAATGGAAAATGAGTGAATGGAAGGAGTGGGACTGAGTTAGGGTATTTAGTTAGTTAGTGGGCTGAACGCAAACCCAAAACCCAACTAGAAAAAGTAGCAAAATTCAACTTACTCCAAACATATAAAAGCTTATACTCAAAAAGATCACAAACGCCATTTTGGACTCAATGGAGGTGGTTTCGAGTCCTAATTCGGCCATTTGCAAAAAGTAACATTTCAAACCTAAAAATCCGACTAACGACACTATATTTAAATAAAATATTTAAATATAAAATCGTTAAATATGCGGGTTGTTACACAAATTGTTCGTATTTTGTACAACTTGAGTTGATTTAGGTAGAATACTGCTGAATCAAGGGGTACGGATTTGCGGGCTGTTACGGTTGGTATCAGAGCTTAGGTTAGCGATAACTTTGGCTTTGGTGGGAATTACTAATTTAAATAGAGTCAATAGTACTCTAGGATGAGTTTGAGCGTATTAATAGATATGAGCGCGTATTTGTTAGTGAATATGAAATGATTTTATATTGTGTTGATTGGTTTATTGAGTAGTTCATGGATTCTGGTCAATACGAGTAATTAACGTTATTGATAGCGATCTCTAAACACTTGAATAGAACAATTCGACACGGTATTGTTTTAAAGTAGGGTAAACGAAATAATTTTACCCAAATTATTTTTGTATATAAAAAGATATAATTTTTGTAAAGTATTATAGTATTTGGATGCTTGATTGTAAAGGAATGATAACATTAAATTATTAACACTATTTGTTGAAATTGAATAAGAAATTGAAATGTTATAACTAAAGTTGAAGAATAAATTTATATAACAAAATGGAATTTGAAATATAGATTATAAATGTAATTTATAAATTGAAATAAACTTTATATACAAATGAGATTTGTAAATGTAAACTGTAAAGATGATTATAATTTTGAAATAGAATTTCAGAGAAAATTTGAAAATGAAATGAGATAAAATTCCAGATAATGTTTGAATATAGATTTAAAGGAATTGGAATTTGGAATTTTTGGGAAAAAATTAAATTCCTTTGGGTTTGAAAACGGTTTTCAAAGGTTTGGAGGAATAATAGTAATATTTTGAAAATATTTTGAGTTGTATTTGAAATCTTGCGAGATTAGAAAATTAAAAATATTTGAAATGTTGTTAAAGCGATAAAAGCATTAAACTCTTTCGGTCGCTGGAAAATAATTCCGATGATGATCGTGATATCATCGGTATTCATTTTCGAGTTTCCAAGAGAGGAATTGCTACCTGAAAATTTTTAATTGGAATTGTTTGCGAACTAGGTTTGGTTTTGAAAACTCAAAGGGATAATTGAATTTGCCAAAGGATTTTGGGATGTAGTTGATTTCAAAAGTGATTTTGAAATTTTGGAAAATTGTTTGAACTCTGGAATTTTATTTTAAATGTTTATGGAATAATAAAATATATCGGCTAAATAAAATGTATAATTCCGAGTTAAAAGTAAAACGTGAATGGGATTGATTGTCCATTGATGAAAGTATTAAATAAGTTTGTGACTTGTAAAATTTAGAAGTGAAATAAATAAGCCAAAATAAAATTGATTTGAATTTTGGGAAGTGAATGAAAAATTCAAAACTTAAATTATAAAATAAATTGACCTCCAGTAAAATAGTTAAAGTGGTTTGAGATAAAAATAAAATATTGGGAATAAACCTTGAATAAACAAACTAATAATTAATTGGTAATGAAATATGGAGATGGAACTTGAATTGGTTAAATGAAAGTCGAATACCAATTTAATGTGGCTAATGTTTTGTGTAACGACCCGTATTTTTAGCTATTTTAATTAGAAAATTTAAGGTGATTATTGAAGGAAAATGATTATTAATGTAATTTGTTGAATAATTTAATATTTGAAATTATTTGAATAATTGGATAACGGGTTTAATATGATTAAAAATGATTTGTAAAATTCTATTTTATCATATTAAAGTTGGAATGATGTTGTAGAACTTTTAAAATCGAATTAAAAGTAAATTTGTGAAAATTGAATATTTTAATATTTAATTGACGAGTTAAAATAGCCATTTTTCAAATAGTCTCGGATTTCGACGAAACTTGTTTCATCGGATCCGTAATAGTAAATTATGGTAGAATTTCAATTTTCGTAGCAATTGGACTTGTCGTTTGGCCGTGCGAGCTTGAAACGCGTAGAAATTTAATTTCGAATTTAATTAAAATAATCGACTTCGAAAAGCTATCTTCCAGATATGACCGAATTAGGCCTTGAAACTAGTTCCATTGCGTCCGGAATGGGGGTAAAACCTTATAAACGCCTGGCGGCACGTCTCGATTGGAGTTCGGATGATTTTGGACCTACCTATATAAATACGCACGCAAACCGAGACAGTTTTATTATTATTTTAATTCAGAAACCCTAATTCTAAATCATGGCCGCCACCTATTCCATGGCCCGAAATTGCCGATCTTCTTTCCTTAATATCTCTCAATCCGTTCGACGAAATCGGAAAATTCCAAAAGCAAAAGTGTAGATCTCGACGATCTCTTCAAATCCATACGGTTGATGTATGCTAATTTTTCATGGATTCGTCCAGATCTGACTTGGAAGTGTGTACGTATTTCCTTGGAGTGCGTGCAAACGACGGCGAATGACGGGATGAAACTTGGCGCGTAGGTGGCTCTGGTGAAGGGCTTCGTGGTGGCGCTAGCTGATCGTTCTGGAAGTCGACGAGGTGGTCGTGAAAATTGCTTGAAGATCGGCGGCTAATTTGTTTGCATACGTGAATTTCACGTTGGGGAAGAAGCGCCGGAATCGCGGAGATGAGAGCTGCGCTGCAGTGCAGATCCGAAAGTGTTTGGAGCTCATTAAAATTTTATGTTAAATCGAACGTCGTTCGATTTGATTTAAAATCGTAAAATCAAGGTGAGTGTTTTATAACGCTCACAACGTACTGAATATCTTTATGCTAGTTAAATTTGACATTATGCATAGTTATGATTTTTATTTGTTGTTGTTTGATAAAATTTAATTATCATATTGATTGTCATTTGAATTCACCGTTAAAAAAATTAAATTGACAGTTAAATTAAAATTAAAATTGAATTGCGATTAAATTACCTGACATTGATAAATATGAAATTGCCGTGAATTGTATTGCCTATTGGATGATGTATTTCGATGGATGTTATTGGTTGATATTTAAATGTTTGGATGTTTATTTGTTTATATATATCCTGCTATGCATACATATGACACTGTGATTGATTTAAATGATATATTCATCCCTGACATTTAATTGTAATAACTAATCACTGGGCCATAGGTTAGAAAATTATATACGGACACCGAGTTGGATAAATTAAATGATTTTAAAAGTTGTTTTGAAATTATTTAAATGAATTGATTTTAAGAATAAAATCCAATTTATGGAAATTGAATTATTTTGAATTGGAGCTCGAAATGTTAGAATTTAAACTTGGTAAACGAAATTATTAAATAAAATCGAAGTTTAGATTTAAATTGAAAATTGAAAAACGGTGTAAATTTTTGAAAGTTGATTTGTTTTAAAAGATTGGACTTTTAATCGAACTCTGAATATTTCTAAGAAAATTGATATGAAATGATATTTCAAGTTTGGGTTTGGAATTGAAAATTTATTTGAAATTTAGATTTAAATTAATTTGGAATTGAATTGAAATTTAAAGAAATTTGTGAATTGAAATCGAAATTTACGTGGAATAGAAATTTATTCAAGTTGAAATTGGAATAAATCGATTAATCGAAATGGAATTTGGATTTGATTTGGATAGGAAATTTGGGAAGTTGACCGGTTTGACTTTGGAATTATTTATCAAATAATTTTTTATTTTTTCCAAACTATTTTATATATAAACCATTTTATATTCAAATTATTTTCGATTAAACTATTTAAATATTTTCTATTAAACTATTTTGAATTATTTAACTATTTTAAACTATTTAAACTATTTTCTTAAATTCAAACGGGTTAAAGAGACGGAAATGTTTATATTTAAACCTTTGGTTTAAATACGAACTAGGTTAAAGTAGAGATTATAACCTAAATTGAATTCGAATCAAATTTTGAAGTGAAATTGATTTATCGGACAAAATTGATAATTTTGAATATATGATGATTTTGAAATGGATTTGATTTTAAAGCGAATATGATATTTTGTTATCAATCATGAATCAATTTGAAATATAAAAGAGCCATCAGTGTAATAATACGTAGTTATTAAAGAGACCGGGATCGGATATGGACATACTCTCTGTCGATACCGAAAACCACTTTAATAACTATTATACGCGGAGTGTTGATCCAGAATGAAGTGGATGGTTTGGTGAACGCGTTGACTGAAGAAAGAGAACGATATTGGATGACCCCTGACATGACTAAAACAGGAGCCGCGCCGGGCCATTGAGGTTCGCCACCTCTAGCGAACACACTTCTTCGATACCATACCTATTACATTTGTGATTTGATTTGGGTGCACCCCTTGATTTGGGAGTGTTGTTTCGCGGTGTTGAGGTAGTAGCTGCTATGCTCAACATCAGTCCGGATCACGCAACTACTAGTATCCTAGTTGGTATCGCCTCATGTACCTTGTCATACTGATTATCCTATTCGCGACCACTACGTTTTGGTTTGTACCTTGAGTATATGGATTATCCTCTGGTGACTTCCGGTTTTGGGGAAACTACGGTCTTGTATATGCTTTTGGGAATATAAAATGTGCTAAAGGGGATTATGGTAACGCCTTAACGCTATTTTGATACTTTATATTACTGATAGACATTATCTACTTAGCGTACATTACTACATAGTAGATAGTTTAACGGATCCTTGAAAGATGGAAAATCCCGTAACATCTCTTAAGTTATTGCACGCACGTTGACACTGGATATGAGACAAACCCCGTAAACATCTCTGACGCCGTCACACTCATATTTATTTACGATTGATTTAACTTTCATGTGGATATTTTAGTCCTGACTTGAGTGTTTTGTCTTTTCATTACGCTCGGGTCAGTCCTGAGTTTTCAGATTTTTGAAGATCTATTCTGGAGGACGAAGACGAAGATTTGGTATACTATTACTATTATTATCTGTGCATCATGTTGTCTGTTGCATTATTTATTTGTTCTGTTTTATATGTATAACTCTGATAAATGTTGTATAAATAATTGTCTAAGTATAGTAAACAGCTTCATGAACTGTTTATTTGACTATTATATTTTATCGTTCCGCTGCGAGATTCTGTGTTGTTTCATTTCCTTTATTTCTTTTCTTTTCTTAATTACCCCAATAACCATCTGCCTTTTTTTAATGGTTTGGAACCGGCATGTGTATTTGATCGTCGGTTTAAACTGTCCAAAAAGGCGGGTCGTTACAGTTGGTATCAGAGCTTTGGTTTAGCGATAAACCTTGGCTCTAGTTGGGAATAACTCATTGAAATAGAGGTAAACTATATGAATGAGTTGAGTGTATATGAGAGAGCGTACTTGTTATTTGATATAAAATGGTTTTATATTGTGTTAATTTGTTCCGTTGAGTATTTATGAATTCTGGTCGATACTTGGGACGCCAAGGCGTCGATAGGAATTTCTAAACACTCGAATAGGACAAACCAACACAATATCATTTTGGAATATATTTTATATAAAAGAATTATTTTAATATTTATTCATTTTGATTGAATTGATTGTTAGGAGATGATAATATTAGATTATTATCGTTATTGTTTGATCAGTCAATATTTACAACAATTGATTACATAACAATGAATTTAGGAAAATGAAATCTTGTAAACACAATTGATAATGAATATAAATGAATTTTAACTTGGATTTGGGAATTTAAATTTCGGTGTTTGAGATTGACTTACAAGAATTTGAAAAATATAATATGAGCATTATATGATAGTATAATTGAGTTGAAATTGTTTTCGAAGGATTTTTTTTATGATAAGTGTTATATTCCCTTCTCTTGACGCTAGAAAATGATTTCGATGATGTGTGCACGCAACATTGGCGTTTATTTTCGAGAATCCGAGTAGGGGAGACCACTTAATAGCTTGTCTAAACCTTGTTTTGACTCAAATTTTATTTTGTTTTGCATTCTCTATAGTATGATTTGATATATAAATTATATAAGTATATATTATTTCAAACCTTGATTTGAAATGAAACCGAGATTGGAATTCTTAAGTTCTTTAATAATTAATGATTTTTTTTATGATTGAAATGAATTTAGACTTGAATCATTAAGGAACTTCTGAATTGTGAAATCAGAAATGAACCTAAGAGCTAAATGAAAATATCAATTGAAGTAGAAATCCTTAGAATTAGGAAATTATGAACTTAAAATAAAATTGAAACTGTAAAACTCGCATAGTATTAAATTTCATTCTATAGCTTAGATATAACTTACCAAAATACTTTAGAAGTTCAAAAATGTTATATGAATTGTTAATTGGATAATATACAAGTATAGGTTTGAATAATGAAATATGCATTTAATTATTGGTTTGCAAATATAAATAAAATTGTTAGTAAATAATTGGAATTTAAATTAACATTTAAAGGTGATTCACAATTATATTAATATAAAATGAAAATACTATATGTGAATGTAAATGTGAAATTAAATTATAGTGAAATTTAAGTAATGACTTAAGAATTGATAAATTGAAAATTCAACTTTGAATGAAAAGAAGTTGTATGTTGTTTAACTACATTCTATTTGCATAACTATAACTTACCAAATACTTAAAGGGTTTAAAATGCTAATAAGGATAAGTAGAGAAATAATATACCAGTGTGAGAGTGAAAAATAAAATGTAAAGATCTATTGATAGTTGTAAATATAAAAAAAATTTAAGATGTAAAATGAATGATACATGTATAAGTGAATGAAAAAAATTTAAACTTAATGAAATATAAAATTGGTAAATGGAAACTAATTAAATTTGAATATAACTAAATGTCAATAAACTTGGAAGTGTATGAAATTAAAATTGACTTGGAAATGTATAATTGATTTAGTGTAGATTTTGGATGGATGTTAATGTTTGATATGCATTGGTTGTTAGATGGATGATAATTGATTAAGTAGAATTCATTAGTGTTAATGGAATTGAATAAACGAAATAAAATTTTAAATAATTAAATTCAAATTGGGAGCAAATTGACTTGAATTAAAAATGTGAATGAAACAAACTTGAATAAATCGAAAACAAATTGAATGTAAACCTATTGCATGGATGAATAAGAAAATAGATGACTTTGTTGTTTATGATTGTTCTTTAGAAAATTTGAAGTTTTGATGTTTTGTACTTTGAAATAATAAAAGCAAATTTTTGGAAAAAAAAAAATCCAACATTGTCCAATATATGCTGAAACGAAAACAACCATAACTTTTAAATGGCTAAACGGAATTCGACGATTTTAGACTTTTCGGAAAGCTTAGAAACTATAACACAACTTTTATTTAGATAACTTGAGAAAATTCCTTCGTCTGCTTGGTTAAAAAACTTGAATGTTACTCGCTGTCCTGTGTAAAAATAAGTAAAATCAGTAGTATACACCCTTAGTATTTTCGTCATATCTTTTGACTGGTTTATCCGATTTTGATGATTTTGCACTTTCTGAAAAGCTAAGAACTTAAACTAAAACCTTTGTTTTAAGTGTTTTGTGTTTTGATATCGTTTAGAAGGTCGAAAACGTGGGTGAACGTCGCTGACCTGCGCAATTCATTGCCCTGGCTGAGGCATATCCTCTAAGTAAAATGGCCGTAACTTTTGAATGTATGGTCCGAATTCGATGATTTTGGACATTCCGGAAAGCTTGAAATGAATAAAACAACTTTTGTTTAGATTCTGTTGCCAAATTTTATAGTTTAGGTGACCTAAAACTGAGATTTGTTTGTTGTCGTGAAATTGAAATCTCAGTTTTGAAGCTAAATAGGTTATATATATGTTGTGTAGGCTAAATATATCGATCTATCTTTATATGCATGGTTCTAACTTACTTATTGAGCATTTTAGTAGGTAGCAAAGGGGCTGCGCTTCGTTGTAGAGCTCGCTTCTGTGATAAATACAAAATGTAAGTAAACTGCTAATAAATGCTAAATAAAAGGTACGTTTATGGTTTTATATGGTATTGGTGATATATATATGTTGTTTTCCCAGATATGGGATGCCTCATCATTGAGATGAGATGTATATTTGATATATATTGGTTATATTTGTGTTATATATTGAATTGTAAAATTTTTCGATCGAGCCGCGCAAAGGAGACCCTGCCGAAATTTTCCATGAATCCGGGTGTTAGAAATTTTTTCAAGTTTTTAAATTTTATAACTTGTTTTGATAACTAACTTTTAAATTTAAAAAGCCGTTCGGAGTAACATTGTGGAAGCGTAGTTATGACTTTATAAATGGAATTTCATTGTTTTATAAGTTGGTAACTTTGAATAAAATATATCTAATGTTGATTTCTATACTTAGTTCCTTTTCCCTTCTTTTCCTTTTCGGGGACGAAAAGTTTTGAGTGGGGGAGAGTGTAACGACCCGTATTTTTAGCTATTTTAATTAGAAAATTTAAGGTGATTATTGAAGGAAAATGATTATTAATGTAATTTGTTGAATAATTTAATATTTGAAATTATTTGAATAATTGGATAACGGGTTTAGTATGATTAAAAATGATTTGTAAAATTCTGTTTTATCATATTAAAGTTAGAATGATGTTGTAGAACTTTTAAAATCGAATTAAAAGTAAATTTGTGAAAATTGAATATTTTAATATTTAATTGACGAGTTAAAATAACCATTTTTCAAACAGTCTCGGATTTCGACGAAACTTGTTTCATAGGATCCGTAATAGTAAATTATGGTAGGATTTCAATTTTCGTAGCAATTGGACTTGTCGTTTGGCCGTGTGAGCTTGAAACGCGTAGAAATTTAATTTCGAATTTAATTAAAATAATCGACTTCGAAAAGCTATCTTCCAGATATGACCGAATTAGGCCTTGAAACTAGTTCCATTGCGTCCAGAATAGGGGTAAAACCTTATAAACGCCTGGCGGCACGTCTCGATTGGAGTTCGGATGATTTTGGACCTACCTATATAAATACAAACGCAAACCGAGACAGTTTTATTATTATTTTAATCCAGAAACCCTAATTATAAATCATGGCCGCCACCTATTCCATGGCCAGAAATTGTCGATCTTCTTTCCTTAATATCTCTCAATCCGTTCGACGAAATCGGAAAATTCCAAAAGCAAAAGTGTAGATCTCGACGATCTCTTCAAATTCATACGGTTGATGTATGCTAATTTTTCATGGATTCGTCCAGATCTGACTTGGAAGTGTATACGTATTTCCTTGGATTGCGTGCAAACGATGGCGAATGACGGGATGAAACTTGGCGCGTAGGTGGCTCTGGTGAAGGGCTTCGTGGTGGCGCTAGCTGATCGTTCTGGAAGTCGACGAGCTGGTCGTGAAAATTGCTTGAAGATCGGCGGCTAATGGGTTTGCATACGTGAACATTGGGGAAGAAGCGCCGGAATCGCGGAGATGATAGCTGCGCTGCAATGCAGATCTGAAAGTGTTTGGAGCTCATTAAAATTTTATGTTAAATCGAACGTCGTTCGATTTGATTTAAAATCGTAAAATCAAGGTGAGTGTTTTATAACGCTCACAACGTACTGAATATCTTTATGCTAGTTAAATTTGACATTATGCATAGTTATGATTTTTATTTGTTGTTGTTTGATAAAATTTAATTATCATATTGATTGTCATTTGAATTCACCGTTAAAAAAATTAAATTGATAGTTAAATTAAAATTAAAATTGAATTGCGATTAAATTACCTGACATTGATAAATATGAAATTACCGTGAATTGTATTGCCTATTGGATGATGTATTTCGATGGATGTTATTGGTTGATATTTAAATGTTTGGATGTTTATTTGTTTATATATATCCTGCTATGCATACATATGACAGTGTGATTGATTTAAATGATATATTCATCCCTGACATTTAATTGTAATAACTAATCACTTGGCCATAGGTTAGAAAATTATATACGGACACCGAGTTGGATAAATTAAATGATTTTAAAAGTTGTTTTGAAATTATTTAAATGAATTGATTTTAAGAATAAAATCCAATTTATGGAAATTGAATTATTTTGAATTGGAGCTCGAAATGTTAGAATTTAAACTTGGTAAACGAAATTATTAAATAAAATCGAAGTTTAGATTTAAATTGAAAATTGAAAAACGGTGTAAATTTTTGAAAGTTGATTTGTTTTAAAAGATTGGACTTTTAATCGAACTCTGAATATTTCTAAGAAAATTGATATGAAATGATATTTCAAGTTTGGGTTTGGAATTGAAAATTTATTTGAAATTTAGATTTAAATTAATTTGGAATTGAATTGAAATTTAAAGAAATTTGTGAATTGAAATCGAAATTTACGTGGAATAGAAATTTATTCAAGTTGAAATTGGAATAAATCGATTAATCGAAATGGAATTTGGATTTGATTTGGATAGGAAATTTGGGAAGTTGACCGGTTTGACTTTGGAATTATTTATCAAATAATTTTTTATTTTTTCCAAACTATTTTATATATAAACCATTTTATATTCAAATTATTTTCGATTAAACTATTTAAATATTTTCTATTAAACTATTTTGAATTATTTAACTATTTTAAACTATTTAAACTATTTTCTTAAATTCAAACTCGTTAAAGAGACGGAAATGTTTATATTTAAACCTTTGGTTTAAATACGAACTAGGTTAAAGTAGAGATTATAACCTAAATTGAATTCGAATCAAATTTTGAAGTGAAATTGATTTATCGGACAAAATTGATAATTTTGAATATATGATGATTTTGAAATGGATTTGATTTTAAAGCGAATATGATATTTTGTTATCAATCATGAATCAATTTGAAATATAAAAGAGCCATCAGTGTAATAATACGTAGTTATTAAAGAGACCGGGATCGGATATGGACATACTCTCTGTCGATACCGAAAACCACTTTAATAACTATTATACGCGGAGTGTTGATCCAGAATGAAGTGGATGGTTTGGTGAACGCGTTGACTGAAGAAAGAGAACGATATTGGATGACCCCTGACATGACTAAAACAGGAGCCGCGCCGGGCCATTGAGGTTCGCCACCTCTAGCGGACACACTTCTTCGATACCATATCTATTACATTTGTGATTTGATTTGGGTGCACCCCTTGATTTGGGAGTGTTGTTTCGCGGTGTTGAGGTAGTAGCTGCTATGCTCAACATCAGTCCGGATCACGCAACTACTAGTATCCTATTTGGTATCGCCTCATGTACCTTGTCATACTGATTATCCTATTCGCGACCACTACGTTTTGGTTTGTACCTTGAGTATATGGATTGCCCTCTGGTGACTTCCGGTTTTGGGGAAACAACGGTCTTGTATATGCTTTTGGGAATATAAAATGTGTTAAGGGGGATTATGGTAACGCCTTAACGTTATTTTGATACTTTATATTACTGATAGACATTGTCTACTTAGCGTACATTACTACCTAGTAGATAGTTTAACGGATCCTTGAAAGATGGAAAATCCCGTAACATCTCTTAAGTTATTGCACGCACGTTGACACTGGATATGAGATGTCAAACCCCGTAAACATCTCTGACGCCGTCACACTCATATTTATTTACGATTGATTTAACTTTCATATGGATATTTTAGTCCTGACTCGAGTGTTTTGTCTTTTCATTACGCTCGGGTCAGTCCTGAGTTTTCAGATTTTTGAAGATCTATTCTGGAGGACGAAGACGAAGATTTGGTATACTATTACTATTATTATCTGTGCATCATGTTGTCTGCTGCATTATTTATTTGTTCTGTTGTATATGTATAACTCTGATAAATGTTGTATAAATAATAGTCTAAGTATAGTAAACAGCTTCATGAACTGTTAATTTGACTATTATATTTTATCGTTCCGCTGCGAGATTCTGTGTTGTGACATTTCCTTTATTTCTTTTCTTTTCTTAATTACCCCAATAACCATCTGCTTTTTTTTAATGGTTTGGAACCGGCATGTGTATTTGATCGTCGGTTTAAACTGTCCAAAAAGGTGGGTCGTTACATTTTGTTTGCAAATAAATTATGAAATGAGTATTTGATGTAAACAATACGAAATGTTCCAAGATTAATAAATGGATTTAAATAAATTGAATGTGGATATCGAATGCGAAATAAATTGAACGGAATCAATTAAAATGAAATCAAATTAAGTATAGATTGAATTGTTATTAATTTAAAATAGTTATAAACAGGAATGGATATTCTTTTAAGTAAATATCACCGAATTTGCATAAAAATAATTGTCGTTTGACGTAAACGAGATTATATAAATTCAATGGATTAACAGAAGCCAATAAAATTGGTTTTTGAATCAATTGTAATAAATATGGGCTTGTTTGGATGAAAAATAAATTGAATGTAAGCAATGAAGTGTAAATGAATTCAGCTTGGATTGTCGATGAATTGAATATAATTCGAAGTATGAAATTCAAAATGGTTGACTGAATAAACTAATTTAAAATTATTTAGGAGGTGAAATTAATTGGTAATTGAAATCAAATTAAGGATTTAAATTGGAAAGTGCTTATAAAATATATATAATTTGAGTTTTAAAGTTGAAATAACTTGACGAAAAATAAAATAACTTATGTAATATTTGAATAAAAGCTTGATTTAAGTAAAATTGTGAAATGGTTGTGTCGAGTTTAATGAAATGGTTTTGAATAAAACTTGTTTGGTAAATGAAATGAAATTAGTAATTGAGTTAATTAACGTAAGTTATATTAATGAGGATTTGACTTTGGAAAAATGGGAGTTGGATTGCTTTTGGGATTAATTCATTTTAAAAGAGTTTGTTTGGACTAAGAATAAAATTGAGTTAAGTAGAGAGTGGTGTAATCATTTGAATTGAATAGGATGGTTTGAATATGGATTGAAAGTATTTAAATTGTGTGGAGCCTAATAAATTTTCTTATGGTATGTGTTTAGTGGATATTGCTTATGTACGTATATGTTTAGCTATTGAAATTAAGTGAAATGTTAATAAACTTTGTATATTTGTAACTTACCTGTTTAAATTAAGTAAGTACAGGTTTTTGGAAGACGTTTGACTGGTTTGACCGCGCTAACAGCTAAAATGAATAAGCCGTTCGCATAAAATGCTAAATAATGTATGCCTACGCAATACAAATAGGAAATATGGATTGTTTTTCTGTTTTCCGACCGTGTGGGTCGATGTATATATTTATATCTCTTGTCAAACTGCAAAAGCTCCTCCATACAAAGGAGACTCTGCCAAAAAATTTCAACAATTTTGGGGAGTTAAAATTTTCTTTTGAATCATTTGAAAATTTTCACTAGCGACAAATGATTTAAATTTGTTAAGCAAATAGAATTATAACTGAATGTTGAAATCTAATTTAATTTCTATATGTAAAGTAAGATGAACTGAAGATATTTTTCAAAGAAATTGAAGATAGAAAATGTTTGCAAACAAACTTTTATTCGAGATATAAAAACAAATTAGTAAGTGAAATTAATTTAAGGAATGATTAATCGAATATATTTTGAAATGAGATGAATTGAACTCAATATTTTGAATTGGAAGGTGAATTAAACTCAAGTAAAATTGAAAATGAAAGATGAGAATAAAAGTATTGAGGTTTGAAATTAATTCGCAAATTGAAGCAGATCGAATTTATTTGGAATTGGAATCCAAATTGATTAAATGAAAACTGGAAGTTGTGACAAGGGAAAGTGGGAATAAGTGAATAAAAATCAAAATAAATGGGAATAAAAAGGAAATTGATATAGTTGATAATCAATTAGGGAAAATACGTAGGATGTACGTATATTATTTTATTCGCATAGCTATTTGATCCAGATTTGAATATAGAATTTCGAGATAATTTTATCGATCCGAGTTAGGATTTTTCACTCGATTTTCGACGGCGAACCCTGGATATGGATTTTGTTTGATTCTGTAAATTCTCTATCATAGTTTACAGCTATGCAAGGGGAATGAAGGTTTCTGATTAAGAAACCAGATCTGAGTCCGCACTAGGAAGTCGTGTGGACGATACTAGTTTGGAAGTGAAATTGTGTGATCGAGTAGGCGATCAGATTCGGTATTGCGTATGAATGATGTAGGTAAATCGTACTGGCTTAAATGGAATGAATATTGAAAATGTGTAAAAGAAGTCAATAAAATGTTTTTGAATGTTGTGATTGGATATTAATGCTAAACAGGATATGCAGGAATGAAAAAGGGAAAGGAATATTGGTTTTGATTTCAGACAATAAACTAGTGCGTGGCCCGTGCTACGCACACGGGCAGTCGAGCTATAAAGATAGTTTAAGTTTTGAAGTTACTGTTTGGTGATTGTGACTGTATATATTTTTACCTTTTTGTAGCGTTGAACTGTGCTACCATTCATATGAATTTGTGAGACTCGTAAGGATGGGTATATCATGATTTATGTTATAATACCTCAAAATTATAGATGCTCATGACGATTTCATTCTTTTTTTAAATGCAGTTAGCATTAGTCTCAGTCGTGGAAACCAACCCATTATAAAATACTCTTTTTTAGGACATCTAAATGCAAATTGTACGTTAAGTTTTTCCTATTACTCCTTTATTTTATTGACAGTGTGTATAGATCATAACTGTATATTTGTATCATTATAGTGCTATAGCATTATTTTGCTTATTCTGGCGTCGAGATGAGTCTGCAATTACAGGGTATATTTGCACTGTTCTACAATTTATTGGAATAATTGCATATTTTTCGACAATTATTCGATATAATTGCAGAAAGTACAGAATTATATGGAATAATTGCAAAAGAGTCTGCTTATTCTACATAAAAGTGCAAGTATACAATTCTGTCTTAAGTTGATGTTTTTCAAATTTTAATTACCTGTGATAAATGAATTATATAATTGCTGATAAGAATGCAATTATTATGAATATTTGTAGAATTAAACACAATTATTCAGAATGATTGCTGATAACTATGCAATTGTTATGAAGAATTGCAGAGAAAGTCTGTAATTATATGCTATAGTTACACTTTTCTGCATTTGTAAGTAATAATTGCATACATTTTAAGAAAAATTGATGTTTTTCTTAAATTGCAGAATTTTCTACAAATATATGGTATAATTGCAAACTTACTGCAAATATGATTTTTTGGTATCGCAATGGATCTCATTTTGAAGATTGTAAAATTTGTGATTGTTTGATGAAAACTATATGCTGAACTGATATTTCTATAGAAATTTATACGCGTTTGAAATGTTAAAAATTTAAAAAGTATTTGGATCTTTCGGCACAAACAGATTTGAAAATAGGGACCGGAATGTAAGTTTATTTTGAAAGGATGTTTTATCCATTTTGAAACTTATTAGGGATGTGAGTCAAACTTTCTCTTGATTAACCAGCTGAAGAAATTGGTCAAATTAAATAAAATATAGAAAAATCAAATAAGGGAATTAGTCATCACCAATTAAAGGAATGTAATGACCTGATTTTTCCATTAATGCTATAAGTAAAGGTAAACCAATAAAGCATTTTCGTATAAAATATGTGAAAACAAAGAAATAGGGAGTTTAATTATAACCAACTAAAAGACGCAGGTGTTGGAATCTGAGAACATGTGATGGGTAGCAAGTATCCATGTAAAAAGGGATTGGAATTGGCAGTAAAAGCTGTGTAATCTAGAAATACAAAATTATCAGGGACATGATATTCGTTTTCCATGTCAGTACTGTTGAGTAAAATGAGTAACATCATGTTTTCCATGTTAGTACTGTTGAGTAAAATGAGTAACAGATAAAACATTCATTGATTTAGTTAGGTTCCAATTATGCAAAGACCTGTTGAAAACTATTATTGCTCTTAAAAGAAACGAAATAAATATATTCTATTGTTAAAACAGAGAATCACACGGTTCATAACTAATAATAAGAATGAGTGAAAACAATTTATGAACAACAATATAACGTTAAACAAATTGAGACATAATGAAGATTAATTACATATTTAAAATTGAAATCTTTTAGTCTGACATGGTGATGTATCAATATCAGATGCTAACTCATTGTATCTTCTGTCCCTTGGAAGCCATGCTAATCTCTGTAACGGTACCTCAAATTCTAATTAAGAATTACCACCTGAAATCAAAACATGAGCTTTATTGGTAATCTCAAACCGACTCAAAGTTCCATATCTCTTCACTCTTATTTCCATCATCATCCTAACTTTTTTTCCATCTATCCATTTTCTATGCATTTTATGCAAATTTCATAATTAGACACGAGTATATATGCACGTCCAGGTGGACCTGCATTTACAACATTAAAACCTTTAATATCCCTTAGTGCTTATCTGGGGATTTAAACAGCATTAGAAAAGTAATAAAAAACTAAAGAGTAATACTCTGCATCCATCAAATGTTCAACAACCGAATAAAATCAATTTAACACTGGTCCCTTTGAATTCAATATCCGTGGTTTTAAACATTCATGAAGGTTAGGCCTAGTCGAAAACATAGCTACTAAAATTAAAATAGTTTTTACAACATATGTTGTGGTTATAAAATTTCTTTCCATCTTAAGCAGTATATCTCCTCTTCGAAACTAATGATCACAACCCCATCAATTTATTTATGGCTACTTCAACTAACAAAACATCCCAACCCATTTAAATATTGAAACCGTTGGATTTTAACATAGAATACAAAGACATTATTGAGCTTCATCCCACCAAAACCAAAGTGTAACCGCATGCGTTTTGTGCATGAATTATTTTCCTTATTAGTTGTATATGTTTAAATTAGTAAAAATGATTCTTTATTTTCCAGTAATATTAAAATTTGAATATTTGTAAAGAAGTATTTTGAATTTGTAAGTGTTGTTTAATTTTAGATCCCATTTTTAGAAACGTTGATTATCAAAGCTTAAAATAGAAACCAAAAGCAAAGGCATCGGATAATAAGCACACCTCAAGACCTCAATGCAACACAGTAAAATAAATTTGATATAATTCATTATAATCTGGAGAGATGACGACGAATAACAAACTATAAAATAGACGTATGAACCACTATAAAAACTCTTGTGTCTCTTGTTACTTTTCTGCTATTTTTTACTTGTTTAATATGATATTTCTACTGCTTTTACATCAATTTTAAAAAAACTGGTGCTTTCATCTGATTTTCTAGGTGTTGATCCGTCTACTGCATTAACATTTATTGATATAAAATGTAAATTGAGTTTGTTGTTAATGTTTATGTATATATTTTAAGTTATGTGGTCACCTATGTATCTTTACGTTAATGATTTTTTTAATCAATTATGTTAACATGAATTTGGTGCACATATTGAAATTCTCATATTGTCATAAATTAGTAAAATAATAAATGAATATTAGTTAATTGGATTTATATAATTGGTTCAAATTTAAGATCATTTAGTCAGCTGATATATATGAAATGAAATGTAAAATATTAGGAGAAAAGTGAAATAAATTATATAAATAATTACGCAAACTTTAGATGTACGTATTTGAAGTTAAAATTAGTATTTATAGTGCAATGTATGATAAATTTATTGAGATAAATGAACTACATATTATTATTATTTTATGTGGCTGCAGCATTGCTCTTTTGAAAAAAGAAGTCAAACTTGTACAGAAAATATTGAGCTCAATAGTACATGCAATGCGTTTTTCTACCCCACGTCTTACTTGCAGTTGCAAAATTTTCTCTTCATCTCAGTTATTCCTTTCTAATATCTCCTCCACTACAATGTTAATTTTCTTTCCTACCTAACCAAATAAATTATTCATCAATCAAGGAATTATCTTCCTGTTATTCAATAAGGTCACTTATTTCAAAGCATCAAAAGTTAACTGTCTATTAGTACACTACTTGAAGAGAAGAATATTAACCATAAGTTGGTATGTTAATGACACTTCATTCCCACGCTAATAAAACCATCACATCTATTTTAATTCAATCTTCCATAATCTAATTTTACAACTATTCTATTGTAAAATGTATATTAAAACACCAAATACTACAAAGTACACAATTATATACATGTATAAAAATATCTAACCACAATCCATATGCAGCTATACGCATGAACACAATTAATTACAAAATAATTTAAACTTATTATAATTCTACACTTCCACGCTTCAGATGCAAAACTACAGCTTACATTTATGTAAGCTGACATATGGCTATATGAATGTTTGTAAATTACTACATTAGTCAACAATTATACTTGATTTGCATAACTGTATGCTGGCACATCCTGATTTGCTATGCTGGAATGATCGAAAAACTGATATGGCTTGAACCTATAACATGGAAACAAAATGAGTTTAACATTCTTTATTTATGTAAGGTAACACTCAAAACAAAATGCTGCTGGCACCAAATAACTACTTAGAACTTATTAATTATTTGTTTAATAATTCCTTCAAAAGAAATTCCTATACTTTGAGCTATACATTATTTTATTTCATGATGTATGTTTTGTTTATCTTCTAGATAAGTATGTCAAACTAAGATCATCATTTCTCACTTATGACAACATACAATTATGAAGTTAATACTAAACTCGAAAATTTTAGCAAAGACACCAATTTATGAAGGACTATTAATAACCCAACATGATTACTCACTTGAACATCGTACAATAACATTTGAGTTTCACCGAATGAACTCTGTAACACCATATTATGTGAATACACTGGTACATTCTTATCTCTAATGCAGAACTACTAACCAAAGCTTTATTTGACCATTGACATTAATAGGTATAGGGAACGGTGACAAATTATTTTATCAGATATAACCAATTATTGCCCTACTTCATACCAGTAACGTGCAAAAGCATTGAAAAAATTAAAGCAGTTGTACATGGAAACAAATTAATTTTAGTTAGTCCCACATCACCTAAAACATCTTTATTGTTAGTGTATATAAACTAAGAGATGAAGTAATAGGTTGTCCTGATGTGTAAAGCTTATAAAATTGTGATAAGGTAGGGATGGAAGGAGAAGTTAACTTGATCGCATAGTAGTTGAAAAATGATTATTATGTTTTCAAAATCTTTATTGATGTAAAGGCCATTTTTGGAATTTCAAAATGACACGGTTGAAACTAATGGGTTGTTATTAATAGTGGAGATAGAGATGTGATATGAATCAAAGGAAGTATATTAATTACTTCAGCATCGTAAACTTCCACTGCAATTTAAAGTTGTTAAAGTAGCGTCCTCTTTCAAAACAAAGCTAAAAGTGAGTGTATATGCATGCCCAAGTGGGGCTGCATTTAATCACAACATGTTTGCATTTATAGTTGCACATGTGGAAGTAGATTTGACTATACCGGTGCCAGCATAAACTATACCTTAAGTAATGACCAAGAAGATCGAGACAATTAAAGAAATTGTACTAATTTTGACAAAATTGTAAGTAGATATGAATTTACATAATAGTTTAAAAATGTAAAACTATGAACAGTCAATGCATATGGACAGAATCATATGTATGTAACAATATAATTGTATGGTCTTTTAACGACACAGAAATATGAGAAAAACTGTGTACAGATAATCACACAACAAAGAAATGCAGAATGAATACCTTTGGGTAAAAATTTAAGGAAGATACTACTCAACCATCAAAAATATAATAGATTTATACTCTATTTTTTTTGAATAATCTTGCCAGAACAATTCATGCAGCATATATACTATCAACTTGATGACAATTAGTTTACACGTGGTTCTGATGTGCAAATCGTTCTTAACCCCATCCATAACTTATTACATTATAATATTATTCATTGCAGTATGATTCAAAGTATATTGTAATGGCAATATTGTACTCCTACAGACAACCTTATTTTTTTGGACCTGGCAACAGTAAAAATAGACACCAATCAAATGGGTCTTCAAACCAGAAATAACCATATTTTGCACATGTCTGGCAAGTACATCTATCAAATATTCCAATGCATTCTACAGCATAATACAATACTTGACTTATACCCATGAGTTGACAAACTAATACAGTTGAGTAACATGATTTGAGCTGATTGCTTTGCTACATGATGAACAAAAACTGAAATCCAATCCCAATCATGGCTAGAATAATGTACTAAAAATAAATGACAACTGACTCGTGGTAAAAAAGCGCGGACAGTTGTCGAGTTTTGATAATGAGTAAGATAATAATGAAAGACAAATATTACACACTGCAGGATGTCCCATTACTGCTATGTCCTAAAATGAACAAACATGACTGTTTTTAAATATCATGATGGACCATCTAAATTGTCGACTACATAAACAATTTGTTGACAAAATATTAAACACAAACAACTATACTACGATCAGTTTATTCCATTTAAGAAAAACATTATTAACAATAACGTGAACAACTCAATCAAAATTGAACAGATGTGCGATGATAGAAAATAGAGTATACCTTTATCTTTTAACCTCGTTAGGCAGTTTATTTCCTTCACCTTCCACATATGAAAACTCACATCCAATTATGGCTAACACGATAATTTTGTTCGAAATGCCACTGGTATCTCAGATAGTAGCTGTGCACTGGTCATAGAAAACAACATATCATCAAATCTATATTTGAAAAAAAACGACAATCAATTGTCAAAATTAAAGACATGAGATGCACTACTACTTTTGACAGCATTACATAGACATTTATACCTAATAAATATACATTGAAAATCCGTATTCATTATGTAAAAAGATTTAAAAAAAAGTATAGTCAAAATGGAATATAAAAAATAAAACATTATCACCTAATAAATATGAACCTAGGTTGCCTGCTTTAAATATGGTTAGGTTGAAACATTTTTTTCCGTACATATAAATGTACACAAATTTGGTTCACATGTTGTTGTAAGTATATGTATCAGTACATGTTTTTTACCACACTGAAAAATACAGTAACCAGGTTATTTATGTGGTATAAAGTGAAACAATAATGCTATTTCTACGCCAAAAAAAATGTGACCATATTAATACATCAATATGATGGAAAATAAACGTACAACAACATGAAAATTTTAACAGATGAATAATAATTATTGATAGTGATACTATAATTGGTTTTCCAAGCTTGTAAAATAACATAAATTACATAGGAGTAGGTTGATTCAACTTAACCTATATGTTCACTTTTACAAAAAGACAACCAACTGGTACCTGTTAGCCATATTATCTAATTGATCTCTCTCACTAACCAACAAACATTTGGTATATTCAAGCCCGGTTAAAACAAAATTTTGTTTCTCAACAACGGTAGTACCATAACCAACAGTTCTGAACATTTAATTGTTGTAAAAAGGAAATCATGTGAGTCCAAACATATAAGATAAAACATTCCCCACATTGAAAACACAACTTGAAAGCAGATCAAGTTGTGTGCTCCAAGCAATATAATTACCAGGACTGACCATAATGACCCTGCTAATTAACAGTTGACAGATCTCCCACCGTGACTTCAGTTTTGGCCCTCTCACTTCCTCGGCATGTAGAAAATGTCCCACGGATAAAGTTCCAACCAATTACAACAGGTGTTTGTATGTATCGAGCCTTGAGGACAAATTACACAGACATGTTGCATGTATATCCAAACTACCATGCTTGGCTGATATCCTTATGTGCCACACGCTACTAATACCGATGCTCAGTCTCAATCCCACTATGCTCAAAATTGTCTATCAATATCGACTGAATAAGAATTACAAAGATAGTACTCAAAACCTGAAATCATCGCAGCAACCGAATTATCATTATTGACCGCCTTATCGACGATCCGCCTATTCGTATCCTTCTTCCTCTCAGTAATCGCGGTACTAAAATCGCAGGTGAAATCAAGGAATTGTGGTAAGTCTAGCATTTTTGTATTCCAAATATCTTTTGTATACAATATGGCTAACTATTCTAAATGCACTTTAGTTGCAAACCTAGCTCTAATGCTAATAGCTAAAGCCAAACATTTATGTTTGTTTAATGGCTCCCCTATTCCTTGCAGTTAACATTAGTATTGAACTTATTTCTTTTGTCTAACAATTAGTAGCTATGGATAAGTTTCTTATGCTAGAAAACCTAAAATCCTTGAATCGAAAACAAAATTATATAACCAAAAAAAGTTACCAATTTTAGACATTTTCCCCTCTTCCTCAAGCTCAATCATTATAAAGCACATTGCAAAGGTAAACATTGGAGACCTCTATCAATGAACTGGCACTTCCGATTTGCTACCGCCACTTTGACATATTAAGATAGATTTTCATGGTAGCAGGCTTATGCATTTGCATACTTATAAAGTATCGTTGAGTATCATAGGGGTTAATTAAACACTGCTACGTAGTCTCATTAACAATGAGTTGGTGTTGCATTAATATCCGTTTGAAATCTATTCCATAATTGAATCTCCGCTCTTTTTAATATTTTCATCAGCTAGCTATTAAATCTCAAAAAAAATAAAAAAAATTGATTAGTGAGATGAGAATATGATATATCAATGAAGTAAAAATTTAAAGCAAGCTACGAATATATTAATTAAAGCTTGCTTTAACAACTTAATGTAATAAGTGATATAATAATAGATGAATTAACTATTTAACATAGAAGAAGCATGAAGATAAAAAGTATTTATGAAGGCATCAAGATAAAGTAGAACCAAATTCATCTTTTCTTAGCGTACCAATTAGCCTACCGAAAAATTTAAAAGGTGTGATAGACAAAAAAAGATGTAAATAACAGATGATCGAGCAAGCAACTTATATATGTATTATTTTATCTCTTTTATATTTTTTCGCATAATGGATAAACGTACTATAACATATAAAAATGTAACTAATTAATCTAAATTTGTAGGACATATACCATTGTGGTTAGTTACAGTTGATAAAATCGTGCTTCTTTTTTACTATAATCAACTTTATTTGACAATTGAAATATGCATTGATTGGTCGCAACTAATAAAATTGACTGTAACTGAACCATTTTGCATGACACATAACTAGAACACAACCATAAACGTGCAAATACGACTATTAACTAAATAGAATAAATCTCATGCATAATACATGAAAGAAAAAGAAAGTTCAACAACACAATACTTGATGTTGGTTTGATGTATTTGCTGTCACAATTAGTTGCATTTGAAGAATTGAAACACATTTAAGCATCGACCTCTTAAGAATCAATACTTTGTCAATACCAAGCGCTAGTATGTCATCGTTAATAAAATCAAACATATATTTTAAAATATAGCATACAGTACTTGAAAGCCTTTTCACTTCAGTATCTTGACACATAATTATCATTGTGTCTTCATTGATAGCACTTCAATTGGGTGGGGATGGGTAAACGGTAAACCTATCAATTCAATAACGCTTGGTGCCTTCGGCCTGATTATAATAATATAGTGGAACAGACACACAATGTTAATATTTCAATTAACCCACTTTACATTCTTATTTGCAAACTTAAATCTGCTAAAAAATCTCTAAAAGAATGAAAAAGACAAAAGTTAGTAGCCAACAACCGTGTGATACAATCAGCATTGAAGCCAACCAAATTTTTAATCAATTAATTTAGAATTCGCGAGACAGTGAATTAATTAGACAATATGGGTAGAAAACTGGGCATTTATCTAATTCAATGTAGAAAATTGCAGTCAAAAACACTCAGAGAATGAAATTCAATTGGCTTACTCAAGGTGACTGGACTTCTAAATTCTTTCATAATAAAATGAAAATTCCAAAAAACAGTAAAAGAAGTAGATTTTTCTCTGAATGAAAATGGGGATATAAAATCAGCATCAAAATAAATTTCTCAGGAAACCACCTTTTTTCTCACAGTTGTACAATACCCCCTATGTTAATAATCTATTTTCAAACATAGTATGTAAGAAAATTTTAACGGAGAAAGCAAGATATGAGCTGGATAGACCTTTTCTTTTAGAGGCAGTGAAAACCGCATTGTTTCAAATTGAGGATAATAGCACTCTTGGCCTAGATGGTCATAATTCTAAATTCTTTACACAACACCGGGAGGTGTTAAAATATGATGTGTGGAATGCTATGCTTGGGATTCAGAGTTCAGATAAAATTATCAAAGAAATTACTCACACTTTCATTTGCCTTATTCCTAAGAAACCAAACCTAGCTTCTATATCATATTACAGACCGATTTCATTTTGTAATGTTACATATAAGATATTAGCCAATCTTTTATGTAACATAATGAAATGTTATCTGAATGACTTAATCTCATTGAACCAAAATGCTTTTATTGCTCATAGAGCTATATCAGAAAATTCCATATTAGCATATGAGATGGTCAGATCACTAAATGGCTGTTTTGTTGTAGTGGATCACTAAATCTTCATATATATGTTTTAGATAGTAATAATGATGACGACGATAATAGCAGTAACAATATAGTTTTTAAAACATCTTTAGTTGTGAACAGTAAATGGAGATGTGGTAGGGTTCATGACAGCAAGTCAAACTAAATTAGACTAAATCAACGTTGTATCATGACTTAAGTATATCTAAGCTGATTTATAAATTTATTTGTAAAATTAGTACATGTAAAGTAGTGAGAAAGCTACATGTTTCTTTCGTACTTCTTTTGCACTTATAAGCATATTCATATTACCTATATGTGGTAAGTAAGAAAAATACTTTTAATTTATTTATTTTTGCAAACATGGTTATTTCCTGCTGATTGATTTTCGCAAACATGAATATTTCCAATGTGCAATTTTAAATAACACTGATAATATATTATCCATGTTGTGACATAAAATTCTTCGACAACAGCAGTGAAAATGATGTACGATATGTTATATTACCAATTTATTTTCATTAAGTTGCAGCAATGAAATAATATACTTTCATGCATTGGCAAAAGGAAACTGCAATAAAATTAAAATACTTATGGCTTTAAAGGAAAATTGATGCGGCTTAGCTTAAACTTCAAAGAGAGCAAATAATAATTCCTTACTAAAGATCCCCACTTTAACTGCATAACGTAATTCCCTACCACACCAGACTCTTTTATTTGTAATACTTTTTAGTGCTTCATTAAGACAAAATCATTTTTCTTAACAACATATAACAAAAATTTGAAATTGAAACTAATTTTTAGACCTGGATTAAATGAAGAAAAATAGGCCATCGAATTTCATTGTAAATATTCCTCCATAGATCAAACTTTGCTCCCTCCCTTAATTTAGTTTGGCAACCCTCTGAGCCATCGTTTTCTTCAATTTAAATATGAGACTATACCTTAACACAGTCTAATAAATCAAAGTTGTTTCACCTATGTAAATAATGAATATAAAGTAGGACTACTTTACAGATATGTAATTCAAATGGAATAGAAGGGTTAAAATACATACAGTATTCAAGTACTATTGTGTATCCGAATATGTAGTCAACACCCCAACTGAATCTTTGTTGCATCAACAGAAAAGGCAAAATGAGTTTTATAACTACAAAAGCCAACCAGAAGCATGTTAAAAGAAAAGAATGCAACATATTTCATCTTAAGAATTATGAGTAAAATCACAAAATATTAATTGTCAAAATCAGTTTTTGGAATCATTTTATATTTTCAATAGGATACATAGACAGAGAAAACATGAAAAATGCAATCTATAAGAAAAATAGACGTACATAAAATTATTGGCAGTAGATGTTAAAAAATACTACTGGTTGGTTATGCCTGTTGTAATGCACAGTTCATTTGGAAACAGCTAAGAAATAACTAAGTGAATGATGTGAAGTAGGATTATAAAAGTATTAATCAACTACAATTAACAAAATTTCTTATAGCAGGATAAATTTTTGGAACACATTGGAAGTTGATTTGGGTCTGGCATAAAATTTGTAATGCACCACGATCTGTTTTTATTTCTTCTTACTCAGTTTATCTTCCAAATCGTCATATCATTGAAAATATCACCAACACTGCAAATAACTATACAACAATTTTCGAAAGATGTGACCATGAAGTAATATAAACTATTTAACTACTCCTGCATTATATAATGTGTAAACATGGACATGCTGAATTAACTAAGTTAGATTCATAGAAAACTAATGTCCCAATACCTGCTTCAATTCACCATTGAAAACAAATGTCCTGTTCACGTTAGAAAACTAATGTATCATACAAAAACACATCGACTATTGAAACAAAGTTAAGATTTAGAAGATAGACCAAGGTCAGCTAACATTTTAATCACTGTTTATGCATTTTATATATCCAAATACAAAGGACTGTCCAATTATGACCCGCTATTATATGAATACTAATTAAATTAAAATTGAAAGTTAAACATATAAACCACTGTTCTGTACCGTGTTACATTTCTGCACAGAATAAGCTAAAAAATTTCCATCCATAGTTATGGGATGCTCGCATACAGTGTAACACACTTCAACAAATAATTGAAAAGAGCAGAAGAGGCAAAATGGGTTATGTATTTACATCATTTCCCTAGCAGATCGTGCAAAGAAGGGCTCGAGAGCATCTCTTTTTGATTTGAAGTTCAAGTTTACTTATGTAAATCCGCAGGGAAAATTAAGTTTGAAATGTCAAAAATTGGTTATTTACCCACCAAATACCGTTAAACTGGTAAAATGACTGTAGTAACTTATTGAAAATCAATAAAGTATGCATTTCAGAGGAATAAATCATTTTTTGGTAAAAAATGTATTTTTACACCGTTACCGAAATGACTAAACATGTATACAAAAGAACTAAAAAATAAAGAGGCTAAATTTTTGTACATCTGCCCAACATTTTTATTCTCGAAATGTCTAATTCTCAACTAAACTAATGTCAAAAATAAAGCAGAACCCATACATTTTTTTGAAGAACTTACCTTTCTTGGTTGGGATTTTTGTTGACATCACATGAACTGTTACCCAAGGTATTATAATATAATCATTTCCCTGGTTATTTCTCAGTTCAGTTGATAATGTTTTCCATCATATTACAGAATGAAGAATGCATTTTTCATCATTCCTTTGATGGTGTTACCGTGCAATTTACGATTTTCTCAACTCCATATAGTAAGAATAAGTAAACTTGTAGTTAAGTGAAACAAATTGAAATATTATGCTTGAATCCAAACTTGTGTAATAAATAGGAGAAGTCCCCAGTAACTGAAGTTTGACAATCAATTTCCAATTTGGATTACTGGAGCAAATTAAAAACCATACAATTAAGACGGTCGCCACATCTATACTTGGGACAGTAAATTACACTACATCGCGAACTGAACTACAGCCAGTAAACCGATACAGTGGAAGTAAATAATTTCGGACGTACAGGTAAGCAATTGTAATGAAATATAACTACTCAAAAACGGTTATAACCCATATCCTAGCAACTGCCTTGGGCTGTATAGGAAATCCCTAATTAGAGTATTAAATATGAACAAATTACTCACCTATTTCCAGTTAACTCCCTCAGTCGACGATGAGATTTAATCAACCGCAGAGGATATCCGTTGGGTACAGGTTTGGTGAAGTGGAGTTGAACAAAAGGATAGGCAACAGTGGAAGAATTGGGTGGTGACGATGGTTTTTGAGGAAGGTGAAGTTCTTGTAAAAGGGTGGGAGGGCAGTTGAAAGCAATTGGAGAAGCAATGGGAGAATACCGGTTTAGTGGAGTTAAAAACTGGAAAAGGGAAGAATGACGGATGAAAGGAAGTATGTGGACAATACCGTTTTAATTAAATTGAAAAGAGAATCGGTAGGAATAAAGAACACGTGTCACTACATAAACACTTTGGTTCCTGCTTTCCTTTATAAGTAATAGATGAGAATTGCCCGACCAAAAAAGGTATGTGTTTAAATTTCTGTGAAATTTGATTGGGTTTTGGATCTAGCCACTTGGCTTTTGTTTTCTTTTGGAATTTGGGAGCCCATAGAGGCATTTTGTTGTTGTACCGAGCTTAGCCGTGCAAAGGAGACGCTGGCGAAATTTTTCGAAAATTTAAGGAGTTAGAAAGATTTTGAGAAATTTTGATAATTTAAAATTTGAACTAACAAGTAAGTGATATTTTTGGGACTTATGGATAAGTTTAAAAGGATAGAAAGAGGGATAGTGTGTCCTTAATAAAAAAAAGATGGTTTTGGGTATTGTTACAAACCGTTAGGTTTTGGGGAAGTTAATAAAACTATGAGGATGTGGAAGTTAGCTAACGGATTGAGGAGCATTCCTTTTAATTAGTAAATTTCGGGGATGAAATTCTTTTAAAGGGGGAGGAATGTGACGACCCGAAATTTTTGAGCATTTGAAATTGGAATCTTTAATTGATTTTAAATATTTAAAAGTTAATTTTTAACTTGAATTCAAATATCACAATTTATTTGATAATTAAACTATTTAATTAAATAATTTGAAGTTGAGCTAACTGTTGAATCTGAAGGTTTAAGCTTGTCGAAAATAATTTGAAGGCTTGTAAGATTTAAATTGATAACACTAATGATAATAGAAGTTGTAAAATTGAAATTAACAGTGGTTTGTTCAGTTTTAAAATTTTATTATTTTAATTGAATATAAGAATAGCCTTCCGAGGCCCAGTCTCAGAATTCGACGAAACCAGTTCCATTGGGTCCGTAATATTGAATTATTACCGGATTTCAAATTTCGTAGCTTTCAGAATTAACGTGTAATCGTACGAGGTATAAACGCTTAGACGATAATTATCGATCTAATTAAAATATCCTTATCTGAAAGAAATCAAATCAGCAGTCACCTCGTATTTCCTTTAGCGAACCTATCTCTGTTGTAGCCGACACTCAGAAACAATTTTTCACGCGAAACATCTTTCCCTGTTCCCTTGTTATCCCTTTTATAATGCAACCATTATCGATCTCGTAGAGATGGGATATAATGAAATCTTCCTCTGCTTCCTTTCCTATTTCGACTGGCCATTCAAAAACAAATAAAAGGAAAATTCGTTTTCCCTCTTTGCAATTAATTCAGATTGGAAATAGGAGGAAAGAAGAGATTCTCTGAAGGTAATATTAATGGCAACTTTGAATCGTCGTTCACCTATATAGCTTTCGAAGTCGAATGATTTGAGTGGCTACGAGGGATATCGCGAGTGATCTCATGAACTTGGGAAAACATTAGGGAATGAGGCTGTTGTTTTGTGGATCTTATTCGAAGCTGCTCGAACTAGGGTTCGAGATTTGGGGAGGCTGCGCGAGGGATGGGTTCGGCTTCATTGCTTTGGGGTTGACAGGCGATGGTGCTGCTCGAATTGTGTGGCATTTGGTGGTTGTTCAGTCAATGAAAGGGAGACTCCCGTGGGTATCGCGGTGATTGGCGGTGGATTAGAGTGTTCGGAAGGTCTATGGTCGCGAGCACCTCTCTGACCAGGTCAGGGGTTCGAGAGAGAATCATCGGTGGCGCGTGGGCGATGGTCGACTTGTTGGTGCTTGCTGAGATGAAGGTATAATACTTCATCATTTTTTTACTACTGGATAGATATGTCAGTTAAAATATATGTAGTGATATAAAAACCATATCTGTTTAATATATATATATATATGTTTGAAAGAGATTTTATTTTAGAATTTTATAAATATATATATAGGTCAGAAAATATAACACAATATTGATTTAAGTTATAAACTTCTGTTCAACTTAATAGTAATGCATAGGTATATAAACAGCAAAGTAAATTTACTGCAGAAAGTGAACAGGAAAGTAAGGTAAATGTTGATAGATTTTAAACTGCAGAAAGATATATAAATATATATAAGTAAACATGAAGGATATATATAGATAAGATATTGAATATAGGAATTTTAAATGTTGAAAGGTTTATGTAAAATTCAGGTTTTTGAAATCTATGGTTCATTTCTATAAGTATGAGTAGTTTCATATATATATATATATATATATATATATATATATATATATATATCTATGTATGTATAAATACCCATTTTTAAATTTACTAGTTTATTTATAAAATAATGATGTATTATGGTTATTAACTCATTTAATAAACTTACTTAAATTTTTAGTTACTCAGAATTGTTTATTATAGGAAATTAGTTTGAAATAAAATTATTAGTTTAGATTAAATTAATAAATGACAATTGATTATTCAATTAGTTCAGATATTATTAAATCACGTAATGTTATACAAGGTCTAAAATAGAGAAATAAGCCGGATTGAAAGTGGATTGGAATGGTCTGCAAATTTTAAGTCAAAGGCGAGTTAATCTCACCCAGTTGAATTTAAATTTAAATTTAAATGATCAATGTTAAACAATTGGTTGAATGGATGAATTGATTGATGTGCTATAGTTTGGTATTTTTGGAATTGATATTTTATATTGTGCTAACGTCTGTGGATGCAGGGAAAACAGGTTGGAGGGATCCAACTGGAGCTCTCAACATTTATTTAAATTATTTAATATTCTCTGCTGTGAATATTGGTATTCTATGATGAGTTATATTGTAATATTCAATGTTATGGTTTGATTGGATATATTTGGGTATAATGAATTACCAAAAATATATATAAATTTGATTGTTGGGAAGAAAATAAAGGAAGTAAACTTGTAAGCGAAATAATTATAGGAAATTTTATTAAATTAAGAATGAATTAAAAAGAAATAGAAGTAATATGAAAATAATAATAAATAAATTCGAGTATGAAAGGAATTTTGAATAAATCGAAATTAGTGAATTGTAAACTTAAGTTATATCAATTAAAGGAATAAAGAATTATTTTAAAATTAAAAGTTAAATTTATTTAAAGGATTAAGAAGAAATTTGAGAAGCCAAAAATTGGTATTCTCATTAAAAAATATTTAAATCATAATTAAGGAATAAAATCTGAAATTAATGGATTTTGAAATAAAGGGGAGTAAATTGGAAATCAATTTGAAAATTGATTCAAGTGTTTGAAATTGGTAATTTAAAGAAGAATGTGAAGAGAAGTATATTTCTTTGGATAGCCAAGTACGTTTTCAAAGTAAATTTTTAAATATAGGATAAAAGTTTAATGTTGTTTTAAAAATCAGGTTTAGAAAATTTGTTATTTCTAAATGTGTAAATTCTAAGGTAAATATTTTTAAAATCTATTATCGTAGATTTGGTATTTTGTTTAAAAGGAGAAATTTAGTTCTATATTCTATAAAGTAACTTTATTTTAATTATTTTTAAAGTATATACATTTTTAATAAAATATTAAAGTAGTTTTTAATTTAAATGTTTTAAAGTATATTTCATAATAAAGAGTTTTAAATTATTTTTAAAAATCTAAAGTTTTGTGCTTGGTGATTCCAGTGGAAATAGAAATACTTGGAATTTATTCTGAGAAAGGAAGATAGTTTTGGAAACTGTTTTCAAGAAGGGTTTGAAAAGTGAAAATATATCATGTGAAGATATTTTTGAGGTTAATAAATAATTGGAAAATTATTTATTGTTGGATGATTGTTTGTGAATATTAGTTGATAGTTAAATCACCGACTATCAATATTGGACAAATGCGTTGATCGTTTCGAAGAGACCGGGATCGAGATTTATGTCTCGAAAAACACTTCGATCCGGTTTGTACGTTTCGTGGAAAACGATTTTGGATTTGAAGATGAAGCAGTGAAGTGCAAGGGCTAGTCGCTACTAATCCTGAGGAAATTTCCAAAATGAATGTAGTAGGAATAGTGCCTTCGGTTCCGTTCGAACCCGGGACGGACTTGTATGGATGAATGTGTTTGAAACTTAGTCAGGTGGACGATGGGCATTCTAAGGAATATGTTCTAAAAAGGTAACGCTTAGCCTCAAGCCTTATCAACCGGGAATGATTGAAAATCAGGGGTTATGCGGCAGACTAGGTGGGTAGCACCCAAGCAGGGTGAGGTCATCCCTGCCTAGATGTCCCTTTTTATTTCGGCTTAGTGGGCCGCTGCTGATCCCAACCGCGGGGTGATCTCACTTGGGATTATCCATTAAGGGGTAGCCCCGGTCTTGTGTTGCAGGGGAGCGGGTGTACTCCTCGGTACTGTGATCTAGGCCACGTACTGTGACAGGTGGTACCACAGTGCCGAGTCATTAGTTGGAAATCCATTCTCTCTACGAGCCTTGTACGAGTTTTGTTTGTATTACCCACTCTGTGGCTAGTAGCTGGAATTTAATCATGCAACAATTTTGTCCATTTTATAAGTATCTGTATATAGACCCTATTATAATATAAGAGGATTTCTATAAAAATTGTTTTAGCTATCGTAAGGTAAAAACCCGACATTTTTATTTGTGGCATGGTCTTACGAGATGCTTTTGTTTTCAAAGGATTTTTGAAAACTTAATAATCAATTGAGTGTGATTTTCTCACGCTGGTATTCTAGACTGACTCGGGGGTTATTTAACTGTAATGCTCGGGTCAAATCGAGTATTATAGGATACAGGATGTGATGCTGTGGAGCTCAGGAGACGAGCTGGATGACGATACGTACTTCCGTACTTGTTTTATATATTCCGCTGTATAGAGTAGCTATGTGTCCAGATGTATGTTATTGATGTTTGGACTCCGATAATGATGTACTCTGATGTATGTATGTATAGTTATATTTGTTTTTGTGTAAAGATCATTGATTTACATATATATTATAATTTATTCTGCTGCGCTGGTTAGATTCTGATGTTGGTTTCTATTTTCTTCTTCTATCTCTTCTTATTTAACCCAATGGTACGTATTTCTGTACAACTTGAGTTGATTTAGGTAGAATAGTGCTGACTCAAGGGGTACAGATTTGTGGGCTGTTACAGTTGGTATCAGAGCTTAGGTTAGCGATATCCTTGGCTCTGGTGGGAATTACTCATTGAAATAGAGTCAATAGTACTCTAGGATGAGTTTGAGCGTATTAATACATATGAGCGCATTTTTGTTAGTGAATATGAAATGATTTTATATTGTGTTGATCGGTTTATTGATTAGTTTATGGATTCTGGTCAATACGAGTAATTAATGTTATTGATAGGGATCTCTAAACACTTGAATAGAACAATTCGACATAGTATTGTTTTAAAGTAAGGTAAATGAAATAATTTTACCTAAATTATTTTTTATATAAAAAGATATAATTTTTGTAAAGTATTATAGTATTTGGATGCTTGATTGTTAAGGAATGATAATATTCAATTATTAACGCTATTGTGTTGAAATTGAATAAGAAACTGAAAACTTATAACTAAAGTTGAAGAATAAATTTATATAACAAAATGGAATTTGAAATATAGATTATAAATGTAATTTATAAATTGAAATAAACATCATATACAAATGAGATTTGTAAATGTAAACTGTAAAGATGATTATAATTTTGAAATAGAATTCCAGAGAAAATTTGAAATTGAAATGAGATAAAATTACAGAGAATGTTTGAATATAGATTTAAAGGAATTGCAATTTGGAATTTTTAGGAAAAATTTAAATTTCTTTGGGTTTGAAAACAGTTTTCAAAGGTTTGGAGGAATAATAGTAATATTTTGGAAATATTTTGAGTTGTATTTGAAATCTTGCGAGATTTGGAAATTAAAAATATTTAAAATGTTGCTAAAGAGATAAAAGCACTAAACTCTTTCGGTCGCTGGAAAATAATTCCGATGATGATAGCGATATCATCGGTATTCATTTTCGAGTTTCCAAGAGAGGAATTGCTACCTGAATATTTTAGATTGGAATTGCTTGCGAACTGGGTTTGGTTTTGAAAACTCAAAGGGATAATTGAATTTGCCAAAGGATTTTGGGATGTAGTTGATTTAAAAAGTGATTTTGAAATTTTGGGAAATTGTTTGAAATCTGGAATTTTATTTTAAATGTTTATGGAATAATAAAAACATATCAGCTAAATAAAATGTATAATTCCGAGTTAAAAGTAAAACGTGAATGGGATTGATTGTCCATTGATGAAAGTATTAAATAAGTTTGTGACTTGTAAAATTTAGAAGTGAAATAAATAAGCCAAAATAAAATTGATTCGAATTTTGGGAAGTGAATGAAAAATTCAAAACTTAAATTATAAAATAAATTGACCTCCAGTAAAATAGTTAAAGTGGTTTGAGATAAAAATAAAATATTGGGAATAAATCTTGTATAAACAAACTAATAATTAATTGGTAATGAAATATTGAGATGGAACTTGAATTGGTTAAATGAAAGTCGAATACCAATTTAATGTGGAAAATGTTTAGCTTGCAAATAAATTATGAAATGAGTACTTATTGTAACCAATATGAAATTTTCCAAGATTAATAAATGGATTTAAATAAATTGAATGTGGGTATGGAATGCGAAATAAATTGAACGGAATCAACTAAAATGAAATCAAATTAAGTATAGATTGAATTGGTATTAATTTAAAATTGTTATAAACAGGAAAGGATATTCTTTTAAGTAAATATCACTGAATTTGCATAAAAATAATTGTCGTTTGACGTAAACGAGATTATATAGATTCTATGGATTAACAGAAGCCAACAAAATTGGTTTTTGAATCAATTGTAATAAATATGGGCTTGTTTGGATGAAAAATAAATTGAATGTAAGCAATGAAGTGTAAATGAATTCAGCTTGGATTGTCGGTGAATTGAATATAATTGGAAGTATGAGATTCAAAATGGTTGACTGAATAAACTAATTTAAAATTAGTTAGTAGGTGAAATTGGTTGGTAATTGAAATCAATTTAAGGATTTAAATTGGAAAGTGCTTATAAAATATATATAACTTGAGTTTTAAAGTTGAAATAACTTGACGAAAAATAAAATAACTTAAGTAATATTTGAATAAAAGCTTGATTTAAGTAAAATTGTGAAATGGTTATGTCGAGTTTTATGAAATGATTTTGAATAAAACTTGTTTGGTAAATGAAATGAAATTAGTAATTGAGTTAATTAACGTAAGTTATATTAATGAGGATTTGACTTCGAAAAATGGGAGTTGGATTGCTTTTGGGATTAATTCATTTTAAAAAGTTTGTTTGGAATAAGAATAAAATTGATTTAAGTAGAGAGTGGTGTAATCATTTGAATTGAATAGGATGGTTTGAATATGGATTGAAAGCATTTAAATTGTGTGGAGCCTAATAAATTTTCTTATGGTAAGTGTTTAGTGGATATTGCTTATGTATGTATGTGTTTAGCTATTGAAGTTAAGTGAAATGTTAATAAACTTTGTATATTTGTCACTTACCTGTTTAAATTAAGTAAGTACAGGTTTTTGGAAGCCGTTTGACTGGTTTGACCGCGCTAACATCTAAAATGAATATACCGTTTTCTTAAAATGCTAAATAAGGTACGCCTACGCAATACAAATAGGAAATATGAACTGTTTTTCTGTTTTGCAACCGTATGGGTCGATGTATATATTTATATCTCTTGTCAAACTGCAAAAGCTCCTCCATACAAAGGAGACTCTGCCAAAATTTTTAGAAAATTTTAGGGAGTTAGAATTTTTTCTGAATCTTTTGAAAATTTTCACTAACGACAAATGATTTAAATTTGTTAAGCAAATAGAATTATAACTGAATGTCGAAATCTAATTTAATTTGTATATGTAAAGTAAGTTGAACTGAAGATATTTTTCAAAGAAATTGAAGATAGAAAAAGTTTGCAAAAAAACTTTTATTCGAGATATAATAACAAATTAGTAAGTGAAATTAATTTAAGGAATGACTAATCGAATATATTTAGAAATGAGATGAATTGAACTCAATATTTTGAATTGGAAGGTGAATTAAACTCAAGTAAAATTGAAAGAATAAAAGTATTGAGGTTTGAAATTAATTTGCAAATTGAAGCAAATCGAATTTATTTGGAATTGGAATCCAAATTGATTAAATAAAAACTGGAAGTTGTGACAAGGGAAAGTGAGAATAAGTGAATAAAAATCAAAATAAATGAGAATAAAAAGGAAATTGATATAGTTGATAATCAATTAAGGCAAATACGTAGGATGTACGTATATTATTTTATTCGCATAGCTATTGGATCCATATTCGAATATAGAATTTCGAGATAATTTTATCGATCCGAGTTAGCATTTTTCACTCGATTTTCGACGGCGAACCCTGGATATGGATTTTGATTGATTCTGTAAATTCTCTATCATAGTTTACAGCTATGCAAGGTGAATGACTGTTTCTGACTAAGAAACCAGATCTGAGTCCGCACTAGGAAGTCGGGTGGACGATACTAGTTTGGAAGTGAAATTGTGTGATCGAGTAGGCGATCAAATTCGGTATTGCGTATGAATGATATAGGTAAATCGTACTGGCTTAAATGGAATGAATATTGAAAATGTGTAAAAGAAGTCAATAAAATGTTTTTGAATGTTGTGATTGGATATTAATGCTAAACCGGATATGCAGGCATGAAAAAGGGAAAGGAATATTGGTTTTGATTTCAGATAATAAATGAGAATTGCCCGACCAAAAAAGGTATGTGTTTAAATTTCTGTGAAATTTGATTGGGTTTTTGGATCTAGCCACTTGGCTTTTGTTTTCTTTTGAAATTTGGGAGCCCGTAGAGGCATTTTGTAGTTGTACCGAGCTAGATCCACGCAAAGGAGACGCTGGCGAAATTTTTTGGAAATTTAAGGAGTTAGAAAATTTTTGAGAAATTTTGATAACTTAAAATTTGAATTCAAATTTAAAATTTGAACTAACAAGTAAGTGATATTATTGGGACTTATGGATAAGTTTAAAAGGTTAGAAAGAGGGATACTGTGTCCTTAATAAAAAAAAGATGGCTTTGGGTATTGTTACAAACCGTAAGGTTTTGGGGAAGTTAATAAAACTATTAAGAAGTGGAAATTAGCTAACGAATTGAGGAGCATTCCTTTTAATTAGTAAATTTCGAGGATGACATTCTTTTAAGAGGGGAGGAATGTGACGACCCGAAATTTTTGAGCATTTGAAATTGGAATATTTAATTGATTTTAAATATTTAAAAGTTAATTTTTAACTTGAATTCAAATATCACAATTTATTTGATTATTAAACTATTTAATTAAATAATTTAAAGTTGAGCTAAATGTTGAATCTGAAGTTTTAAGCCCGTCGAAAATAATTTGAAGGCTTGTAAGATTTATATTGATAAAACTAAAGATAATAGAAGTTGTAAACTGAAATTAACAATGGTTTGCTCAGTTTTAAAATTTTATTGTTTTAATTGAATATAAAAATAGCCTTCCGAGGCGCAGTCTCAGAATTAGACGAAACCAGTTCCATTGGGTCCGTAATATTGAATTATTACCGGATTTCAAATTTCGTATCTTTCGGAATTAACGTGTAATCGTACGAGGTATAAACGCTTAGACGATAATTATCGATCTAATTTAAATATCCTTATCTGAAAGAAATCAAATCAGTAGTTACCCTGTATTTCCTTTAGCCAACCTATCTCTGTTATAGCCGACATGCAGAAACAATTTTTCACGTGAAACGTCTTTCCCTATTCCCTTTTTATCCCTTTTATAATGCAACCTTATCGATCTCGTTTAGACTTGATATAATGAAATCTTCCTCTGCTTCCTTTCCTATTTCGACTGGCCATTCAAAAACAAATAAAAGGAAAATTCGTTTTCCCTCTTTGCAATTAATTCAGATTGGAAATGGGAGGAAAGGAGAGATCCACTGAAGGTAATATTAATGGCGACTTTGAATCGTCGTTCACCCATATAGCTTTCGAAGTCGAATGATTTGAGCGGCTGCGAGGGATATCGCGAGTGATCTCGTGAACTTGGGAAAGCATTGGGGAAGGAGGCTGTTGTTTTGTGGATCTTATTCGAAGCTCCTCGAACTAGGGTTCGAGATTTGGAGAGGCTGCGCGAGGGATGGGTTCGGCTTCGTTGCTTTGGGGTTGGTAGGCGATGGTGCTGCTCGAATTGTGTGGCATTGGGTGGTTGTTCAGTCAAGGGAGACCCCCGTGGGTAACCGTGGTGATTGGTGGTGGATTCGGGTGTTCGGAAGGTCTGTGGTCGCGAGCACCTCTCTGACCAGGTCAGGGGTTCGAGGTAGAATCGTCGGTGGCGCGTGGGCGATGGTCGTCTCGGTGGTGCTTGCTGAGATGAAGGTATAATACTTCATCATTTTTATTACTACTGGATAGATATGTCAGTTAAAATATATGCAGTGATATAAAAACCATATCTGTTTAATATATATATATATATATATATATATATATTTGAAAGAGATTTTATTTTAGAATTTAATAAATATATATATAGGTCAGAAAATATAACACAGTATTGATTCAAGTTATAAACTTCTGTTTAATTTAAAATTAATACATAAGTATATAAACAGCAAAGTAAATTTACTGCAGAAAGTGAACAGGAAAGTAAGGGAAATGTTGATATATTGTAAACTGCAGAAAGATTTATAAATATATATAAGTAAACATGAAGGATATTTATAGATAAGATTTTGAATATAGGAATTTTAAATGTTGAAAGGTTTATTTAAAATTCAGGTTTTTGAAATCTATGGTTCATTTCTATAAGTATAAGTAGTTTCAAATATATATATATATATATATATATATGTATGTATGTATGTATGTATGTATGTATGTATAAATACCCATTTTTGAATTCACTAGTTTATCTATAAAAAAATGATGTATTGTGGTTATTAACTCATTTAATAAACTTAAATTTTTAGTTACTAAGAATTGTTTATTATAGGAAATTAGTTTGAAATAAAATTATTAGTTTAGATTAAATTAATAAATGATAATTGATTATTCAATTAGTTCAAATATTAATAAATCACGTAATGTTATACAAGGTCTAAAATAGAGAAACAAGTTGGATTGAAAGTGGATTGGAATGGTCTGCAAATTTTAAGTCAAAGGTGAGTTAATCTCACTCGGTTGAATTTAAATTTAAATGATCAAAGTTAAATAATTGGTTAAATGGATGAATTGATTGATGTGCTATAATTTAATATATTTTGGAATTGGTATTTTATATTGTGCTAACGTCTGTGGATGCAGGGAAAACAGGTTGGAGGGATCCAACTGGACCCCTCAACATTTATTTAAATTATTTAATATTCTCTGCTGTGAATATTGGTATTCTATGATGAGTTATATTGGAATATTGAATGTTATGGTTTAATTGGATATATTTGGGTATAATGAATTACCGAAAATAGATATAAATTGGATTGTTGGGAAGAAAATAAAGGAAGTAAACTTGTAAGCGAAATAATTAGAGGAAATTTGAATAAATTAAGAATGAATTGAAAAGAAATAGAAGTAATATGAAAATTATAATAAATAACTTCGAGTATGAAAGGAATTTTGAATAAACCAAAATTAATGAATTGTAAACTTAAGTTATATCAATTAAAGGAATAAAGAATTATTTTAAAATTCAAAGTTAAATTTATTTAAAGGATTAAGAAGAAATTTGAGAAACCAAAAATTGGTATTCTCAGTTAAAAATATTTTAAATCATAATTATGAAATAAAATCTGAAATTAATGGATTTTGAAATAAAGGGGAGTAAATTAGAAATCAATTTGAAAATTGATTCAAGTGTTTGAAATTGGTAATTTAAAGAAGAATGTGAAGAGAAGTATATTTCTCTGGATAGCCAAGTACGTTTTTAAAGTAAATTTTTAAATATATGATAAAAGTTTAATGTTGTTTTAAAAAGCATGTTTAGAAAATATATTATTTCTAAATGTGTAAATTCTAAGGTAAATATTTTTCAAATCTATTATCGTAGTAATTATTTAAGGTAAATTGGTATTTTTTTTAAAAGGAGAAATTTAGTTCTATATTCTATAAAGTAACTTTATTTTCATTATTTTTAAAGTATATGCATTTTTAATAAAATATTAAAGTAATTTTTGATTTAATGTTTTAAAGTGTATTTCATAATAAAGAGTTTTAAATTACTTTTAAAATTCTAAAGTTTTGTGCTTGGTTATTCCAGTGGAAATAGAAATACTTGGAATTTATTCTGAGAAAGGAAGATAGTTTTGAAAACTGTTTTCAAAAGGGGTTTGAAAAGTTAAAATATATCTTGTGAAGATATTTTTTGAGGTTAATAAATAATTGGAAAATTATTCATTGTTGGATGGTTGTTTGTGAATATTAATTAATAGTTAAAGCACTGACTATCAATATTGGACAAATGCGTTGATCGTTTCGAAGAGACCGAGATCGAGATTTATGTCTCGAAAACCACTTTTATCCAGTTTATACGTTTCGTGGAAAACGATTTTGGATTCGAAGATGGAGCAGTGAAGTGCAAGAGCTAACAGCTACTAATCCTGAGGATATTTCCAAAATGGATGTAGTAGGAATAGTGCCTTCGGTTCTGTTCGAACCCGGGACGGACTTGTATGGATGAATGCTTGCGAAACATCTCAGGTGGACCATGGGCATTCTAAGGGATATGTTCTAAAAAGGTAATGCTTAGCCTCAAGCCTCATCCACCGAGAATGACTGAAAATCAAGAGTTATGCAGCAAGGCTAGGTGGGTAGCACCCAAGCAGGGTGAGGTCATCCGTGCCTAGATGTCCCTTTTTATTTCGGCTTAGTGGGCGGTTGCTGATCCCAACCGCGGGGTGATCTTACTCGGGATTATCCAGTAAGGGGTAGTTTTGGTCTTTTGTTGCAGGGGAGCGGGCGTACTCCTCGGTACTGTGATCTAGGCCACGTATTATGACAGGTGGTACCCCAGTGCCTAGTCATTAGTTAGAAATCCATTCTCCCTACGAGCCTTGTACGAATTTTGTTTGTATTACCCACTTTGTGGCTAGTAGCTGGAATTTAATCATGTAACAATTTCGGCTATTTTATAAGTATTTGTATATAGACCCTATTATAATATCAGAGGATTTCTATAAAAATTGTTTTAGCTATCTTAAGGTAAAAATCCGACATTTTTATTTGTGCCATGGTCTTATGAGATGCTTTTGTTTTGAAAGGATTTTTGAAACCAAAATAATCAAATGAGTTTGATTTTCTGACGCTGGCATTCCAGACTGACTCAGGTGTTATTTAATTGTAATGCTTGGGTCAAACCGAGTATTATAGGATACGAGATATGATGTTGTGGAGCTCAGGAGACGAGCTGGATGATAATACGTACTTCCGTACTTGTTTTATATATTCCGTTGTATAGAGTAGTTGTGTGTCCAGGTGTATGTTATTGATGTTTGGACTCTGATAATGATGTACTCTGATGTATGTATAAACGGTTATATTTGTTTTTGTGTAAAGATCATTGATTTACATATATATTATAATTTATTCCGCTGCGATGGTTAGATTCTGATGTTGATTTATATTTTCTTCTTCTATCTCTTGTTCTTTAACCCAAATGGTTCATATTTCTGTACAACTTGAGTTGATTTAGGTAGAATAGTGCTGACTCAAGGGGTACAGATTTGCAGGCTGTTACAAAATTTATGGATTATCTTGCAAAGATATTTTTGGAAATTAAATAATTTGGGAAATTATTTGGAATCTGATGATGTTGTGCATATCTATTGAAAGTTAAATAACCGACTATCAATATTTACCTTTAAATGGGTATTTGTTGTGATTTGCTTGAATTTGAATGCTACACTTATTTTAAAATAAGCGCTCGTTATTCGGTTTAACCGGGAGAGGACCTTTGGTCATAAATCCCATTCCGAATAGTGATACGTCATAATGGATAGCATTTGAAGACCGGTGTTGAAGACTAGGTATTTTCGAAAACGGAAGGATTACCGTCGAATGTCTCTGCATGGACCGATCTCCGATATAGAGATTTTATCACTATTTGTGATGGGAAGTCGGGTCGTGGTTGGTGAATATCCGTATTTCAAGGGCTTCTTTGGAAGTGCCTTCGGTTCCGTTCGATCCCGGAACGGACTTGTATGGATGTGTGTGTGACGTTACGATTTGAGATGTAAAGCTGGTTTCTATCAAACATATTTCTGTTGGTGGCGGAGAATTTATTCTCTTAGCTTAACACCCTTCTCTGAGACGTACGAGCTCAGAGGTTATGTAGTTGATGGTTACTAGTGATACATTCCTTATTTGGTAATGTGACATACTAAGTGCTGCTGATCATTTGTTGATCAAAGCATAAGTTTTGTGAAAAGCATAGCTTTGTGGACGAGACTTCGTCGGACCTCAGACCCCGAAAATGGTCAAAACAGGAAAGATGCAGCGAGGTTTTACGGAGTAGCGCCCCTTAGGGTATGTGCATTTCCTTCTGGATATAAGTGGTATCATGTTATGGAGTCAGATACTTAACTTTGGTGAATGTCGCAAATATATAAATATGACTTTGTGATTGATGTTGGTTGAGGATCCTCGGATAAAGGTTGTTTACAACCGGGGGATGGCATACTCGTGTCAGTAGTTACCAACTTTTGCAGAGGTAATCCGGCCTTGTGTTGGCAGAGATCCGTTAGGTTCTCGGGGCATCTCTCTAGGGGCGTTTCTATGTGGCAATGGGAAGTTCCTTAGCCTGACCATTTGTTGGAAAATCCAAAGAAACAATACGAGCCCTGTACAGTGTTAGTTTTATAACCTGCCATTTACTTATGGTGGTGCCCCACTATTTGGATGATAGCTATAGTAGGCATACGATAATGGTCGTATGTTGGCTAAGATTTATATCATATTTCCGAAATGTTTTCCTGCACTTTGCGCTTATAGTAATAATATCAAAGAAATTTGCGTATCAAGCATGTTTAACTATCATAAGGAGAAATCTCCTCCGATTCTGCGTTTGCATTGTGTGTGTGTGCGGGAGGCCTTATGGTAGTTTCATTTTCTAAAAGCATTGCGAATCTATTATAAAATTATTCTTTGTTTTTTTTTTAAGATAAACTGTTTTAAGTTCTCACACCAGTCCCATGACTGACTTGGAGTTTATTGTTTCCTTCCTAAACTCTGGTTGCCCACCAATTTTGACACGGGCAGTCTAGAGTCAGCTTATCAGGTCATTCTGGAATTCAGGAGATGCTGTAGAGTTCAGGAGCAAGCTGGATGGCGTGGCATATCAACTAGTATATAGTATTTCTTTTCCGCTGTTTGTTGTTGCAAACTTTGATAATGTAATGATAATGTGATGTAATGTAATAACAGATATGATTCTTTGTTTTAAAGATTATTCATTGATATATTATATGTTGTTTCGCTGCGATTGTGAGATTCTGATGTTGGTTCTGTTTTCTTCTTTCTTTCTTTCTTCTTCTATCTTCTACGTCTTCTTAAACCCTAAGGGTTCGGTTTTCCGGCCTTTGATTGTTTGGCAGTTGATACAGTGGACGTATTAATGTCGACTTTTGGGAGTCGAAAATCATAATCCTCACATTTGGTATCAAAGCATTTGGTTAAGAGGCAACCTTGGCTCTGTTGGGTGTTACTCATTAGAGATAGAGTTAGTAGTACTCTAGAATGAGTTTGAGTGTAATAATAGATATGAGCGCGTATTTGTTAGTGAATATAAACATTTTTTTATATTTTGTTGATTGGTTTGTTGAGTGGTATATGGATTTTGGTCAATACAAGCAATTACGTTATTGATAGGAATCTCTAAACACTTGTGCAGAACAAATTCGACACGATATCGTTTTAAAATAGAGTAAATGAAATAATTTTACCTAAATTATTTTTGTATATAATGTGACGCCCCACCTCTGTGCTCACAATAACAAAGAGTATTAAAAAAAATACTATCTGTTATTACGAAAAATAAGGCTGGATAGGAACGACCATCCGTAGTTAGGCCTTACACTAGTATTGGCTACCTCGATAGGAGTGGTGTATATTTTTATTTTTCATCTCTTATTTATTTACTCCCATCGACGTATCCAAATTCAGCATAAAACGAACTACGATGGTACATAATAATTTAGGAAAATATATATAATAATAACACAGATCAGCTAAATGCTGAACACAAATAATAAAAGTCTCATATATATATAACTGAAGTTAGTTACAATACATGTGATACCATACATATGATACAACTATAACTGTCGACTGAGGAAGTTACATAAACAAGTACATTATCGTGAATAATATACATGAATATATATCATCCTATACAAATACACTGACTACTGTAAAATGACGACTACTACTCCAAAAGATATGTAAAGATTTCATAGCTCAAGCAGCAACCCAAAGAAAAATATCAACAACCTGTAATAACTTGGTCTGACCCGAGTATTAAATTCAAAAGAAAATGATACACGGGTCAGTCAAATTCATACTCAATTATTAATTCACGGAAGCAATAATAATTAAATAATAATTAGACTACAGCCAAAGCAAATTCACCTATCCAATCCTTAAATAAGAAGTCGGATAACGGTAAATATAACACGTAACAGTGTTAAACAACAAATCAACAGATTCAAATTATCAACGATGATAAATGAGAAGATTATCAATGAAGATAATTTAGAAAAAAACAGGATTGCCTAAACGACAATTAACAACAAAATCTAATTATTAAGTAAATAATTAGGAACTCATAATCTAATTATCTAGAAGATACTTCGACAACAAAAAAATATCAAATTAAACCAAATAAAAATACACTTCAAAATATATTGAATTGGCAACACGAAACAATTCCAGCAATTGAAATATCACATAAAAACATCAATTCTGGTAGGGCTGCAGCACACGCACGCGTGTACTGCCTCGCCACTACAGGATGAAATACACAAAAGATAAACGAATCAAAAGCAAAAGGAGATTCAAATATCAATGCAATGCAAACCAACAAACGAAAGACTGCATACAAAAGAAACTGCAGCCACCCCACGAATACAATCTCAAGTGAACGTGCTTGATTAATATGAAAAAGGGCAGTGGACAGGACAAGTGACTGCAACAGCCAAATGCAGACTGCAAGTACAACTAAAATGCAACTATATCCAATAGTGACAATGTGGATGCAGCAGATGTATGAGGCAATGCATAAGCAAGGCTACGGCATAGTGCACCAAAGGAATGCAACAGTATAAAGAAACAAACTCGGCAATGCTCAAGACCAATACACGTGAATACACAGTGCACACAAATGCACCAAGTAAATGACACATCTACAATGGTACTAATGGTGAACAAGTGAAGTTCAGGTCATAATGAAAATAAGTAAGTATAAACTGAACAGAGAAATTACACTGCAACTCAAAAGAGCCCAAATGTCCAAACAATGGACAACAAAAATAGTTCGACCACATAGACCACAAAAGTCGACAGTGCAAACAGTTACATGATCAGGGATGCAGACTCAAGTACATCCAGCAAAGAACTCGACCAATGGACACGACTACACATATGTCAATTACACCAGACCCCAAATGCAATGACCAGACAGCATAAGTTCAGGGCAGACCAAATTCTAAACAAACAAGCCAACATAACATAGTGAATGCGGACGCGAATGAACTCGACAGTGAACTAGGCCATACAACTACAAGAGCATCAACTACCAAAGTACTGTAATACCAACAGAGAGGTCAGAGGTAAAATAAATACAGTGTGCACATGACCAAGATAGAGGTCGAGGCTAGGACTGAAGCAACCCAGACTCATGAACCAGACTCGACAAATGACCAAAGCTACGATATGCAACACTCAGATAAACACATGGCCGAGGTCGAATACCAAAAATAATGCTCAACATCAAACAAGTTCAAATGTAAACCAGGCCGAAATAAGTACAGGTCAATGCAAAGCATACCAAAATCAAAAACAAATCAATTTATCAAAGTCAACAGATAAAGGAACGGAGCTAAAACCGGTAGCCATGGAATCAAGGAGTCGAATAAGTCAAGCTATAATCAAATTCAACACCGTGGAATTCAAGCAACGAAAATGTATTCGAATGGAACAAGTCATAAACCATCAACGACGAAACCAAATCAAACGCAAAACATAGTATTAAGTCGAATTAGATGTGAGGGTCACTCACCTTTCGTCGACGTAAAACTGGAGGAGCCGAGCACGAGATCGTCAATCGACCGAGCAGTTGAAGTCTGCAACCATGAATTACACAAAACCCTAATTTTTCGAACGAACGTGAAAGGAACGAGCCGCCATATTTTCTTTCGTATGCTTTAGGGTTTTCGAACGAAAATGAAGGAAGAATGAAAGGGGGACGGGTATTTACCTTGAAAATCTTCACGGCCTCATAATAAAACATGGGCCACAATTCAATTTTCAAAGCCTACCAACACTTAACAAATTTTTAAACGAATTATTAAAAGAATTTAACCCAATTTCAAAAGAATTCAACCGATTAAAACTTCAATAGCACTTTGTTAGCAATTTTAATCGTCTAATGCGATAACTAATCTAGGGTACAACCCCGGGTTGTTGCAGACTCCCCTCCTTATAAAAATTGCGTCCCCGCAATTTTCATAATTAAAGTTGTCAATAACAATTATTTTTCTAACATAAACTGGTTAAGCTAGAAAAATAAAGGTCGAGAATATAAACACCAAAGAAATCTTTTAGTTTCATAAAAGAGGTTCATAAATTCTCAACAAAATCTAATTATCCAATAGACAATCAAAAAGAACAAAACTGAATAATTACAATTATCAGCAATATTCAATTATGAATTAGATAATTAGAATAAAAAACCACAAAATAGCGATATCTAATTATCGATATGATAATTAGAAAACAACAAAACCTAATTATCAACAAAGACAATTAGAAAACACAAATCACAGATCACAAATCACAATTCGCAAATATCTAGTTATCCATCAGATAATTAGAAAACATGAACTCCATAATCAGCAAACTCTAACTATCAACAGAGATATATAGAAAACAATAATTCAATATAATCAACATAATCTAGAATCAATTAGAGACTAGAAAATCAAATAATAAACAAAAATGAGAAATTATCTAATTATCAAAAATGATAATCAGAAAACAACAAATATCCAATTATCAAAAACGATAATCAGAAACAACAATTATCCATTTATCAAAAACGATAATCAGAAATCTCAAATCAACAAATATCCAATTATCACAAACGATAATCAGAAATATCAAATCAACAAATATCCAATTATCACAAACGATAATCAGAAATCTCAAATCAACAAATATCTAATTTTTAAAAACGATAATCAGAAATCTCAAATCAACAAATATCTAATTATCAAAAACGATAATCAGAAATCTCAAATCAACAAATGTCCAATTATCATAAACGATAATCAGAAACCACAAATCAACAAATATCTAATTATCACAAACGATAATCAGAAATCTCAAATCAACAAATATCTAATTATCACAAACGATAATCAGAAAACGACAATCTGAAATCTCAAATCAACAAATATCCAATTATCACAAACCACAATCAGAAATCTCAAATCAACAAATATCCAATTATTACAAACGATAATCAGAAATCTCAAATCAACAAATATCCAATTATCACAAACGATAATCAGAAATCTCAAATCAACAAATATCCAATTACCACAAACGATAATCAGAAATTTCAAATCAACAAATATCTAATTATCAAAAAAGATAATCAGAAATCTCAAATCAACAAATATCTAATTATCACAAACGATAATCAGAAACAACAAATATCCAATTATCAAAAACGATAATCAAAATCAACAAATATCTAATTATCAAAAACGATAATCAGAACCGACAAATATCTAATTACCACAAACGAAAATCAGAATCAACAAATATCTAATTATCAAAAACGATAATCAGAATCAACAAATATCTAATTATCAACAAAGATAATTAGAACTCATATAAACAAATATCCAATTACCTGCAGATAATTTGTAACAACCCGCATATTTATCGAATTATATATAAAAATATTTTATTTAAATATTTTTTCGTTAGTCGAATTTTAGTCCGAAAATCTACTTTTTGCATACGGTCGAATTAGGACTCGGGACCGCTCCCGTTGAGTTTAAAATGCCGTTTGCGACCTTTTTGAGTATAAGCTTCGGTATGTTTGGAGAAAGTTGATTTTTGCTACTTTTCACTTTGGGTTTGGTTTGGGCTTAGCCCTATGTTAACTAATGCTCAAATCTGAGCCACTCTTCCCCACTCACTCTCATTCTCTTCTCATTTCAGTCTTCTTAGCATTAATGGTGGGAGAGATTGGAAATTAAAACTCCAAAACCCTAGTTTCTCTTGCAAATCAAATTCTTAGCTCCAAACTCAAGAAGAACCCATTGGTAAGCTTCTCTTCTTCTTCTCCAACTTATTCTCTTACCAATTTCAGAAATTCCTAAACCTAATTTCGGGAATGTTCTTGTTTTTGAGCTTAGATTCAAGCTCAATTGAGTTGTGTTGAAGAGAGGTTGATTCTCCATTTGCTTTCAAGCTTCTTCTTGTTCAATTTTGTGAAAAGGTGAGATTTTTATCTCACATCTATGACTATAATTATCTTTTGTTGTTGGGTATGAATTCCTAACACTTCTTCATGTGCATTTGCTCTCGATTTGGATTGGTTTTGTGAATATTCCAATTTTTGGGTTTTTAAGTCAAATTTGTGTGAAATCCTTTTATGGATGTTTGATCATGCTTTTAGTGATGTACCGAGGAGCATATAGGGCCGGGTTGCCGATTGGCATAAACCCTTCGAGCTATTGTTCGTCCGGTCGCATTTTGGAAGAGTTTGCTCTTCATTTGAATAAGGCTGAAAAACATCCCAGGCATGATTCAGTCGACTGAAAACTCTGTTCAGTCGACTGAACCTGGAACCCGAGAGTTTCCAGGCATGATTCACTTGACTGAAAAATTCTGCACAGTCGACTGAACCTGGAAACAGAAAGTTTCCTGAACCTGGAAAATTTCCAGGTACAGGGTCAGTCGACTGAAAACTCTGTCCAGTCGACTGAACCTGCTGTTTGAGTCCAATTTGCCTTTTTGGATTGAATTTCCAATTTAAATCGATTCGTGATGATCCTATTTATTGTCATCATTTATTATCATCTTTGATGACTTATTTTCTTTGGGAATTTTAGATATATCCACTTCGATGGATCCTTTATCGATTTCGTTGGATTTTTATTCACATCTTCGAATGTGATCTTTGTGATTGATTGTTTCTACAATCCCCCTTGTGCTTTGTCACTTTAAAAATATAAAGGTTTTCTATACTAGTAGTAAATATTAAAACTCTTTTCTTAAATGATTTCAATACTATTTTAATACCAAATTCGTTTATAAAACCGTTTTCCATTCTATTAGTATATATATAAACCTTTACCTCACTCGTATGAGAAATCTAATTAAACGACTTAGTAAAACGAGTGGTATGAAACGCTTGCGTTTAATTCGTCAGTTAATTCTTGGACTTGTTCGATTGAATCTCTTGTGACATTCTTCTAGTGGAGATTTACAGTTTGTTCGTAAATGTTTAAGTTAAGCAAGTGGTTATGGGACATGAAGCTAAACTTTTATATTTACTAGCTTAGTGTAATTGACACTTCTCGATGATCATGACGATCATTTTTGTGATTTAGACTAGCAATGTGCGATGTCTCTTTGTCTGCGTGGGAGACTAAACCCCGTTCGTGTGTCAAATTTGTGGGGTAGCTACCCACGGTCTTCGGACCATTCGTGTGTCAGGTCTTCAGACCATTCGTGTGTCAAATTAATGGCTAGCTACCATGAGATAGCTTCTCGTTCATGTGTTACAGCTGTTGGTGAGTTTTCATGCTCCCGTTCATGTGATAGGCCTCCCTCCTTATTTTGTGTGATTTCTGGATTTCGTGTGTCGAATTCTGGAATTTTCTTCTTCACCTATTTTTGTGATTTCTATTGATATGATTTATCAATTCTTGTGCATAGGTGAATTCGTGTGTCATTGACTGGATTTCTTGTGTTGATTTCTGGAATTTATGTTTCACCAACTTTGTGATTTCTATTGATATGGTTTATCAATTCTTGTGCATAGGTGATTTCGTGTGTCATTAACTTGTTGTGAATACATGTTTTGGGTATGATACCCTTTTTGGATCTTTGAGAAGATTCTTTGATATTGATTAATCGTTTGTTGATTATCATTTACATACTTATAGTAGTATGCCATTATGAATATTATACGTCTTTTCCATATCTTATATGTCATTTATTGTGGCTTGGTGAATGAAATCAGGAGTATAACATCCCTTTTTATCTTGAGTAGATTATCGTGATATTGATATATCCCTTGATGATTTTCAATTACTTATGTATATATCACAGCTTGGCATTGTGATTATAATGTGTTTAGTCATATCTCCTATTCTATATCATGTTATCTGATATTTATAGTTAGACGAATCCGTTTATTATTTTCTTATTAAATAATATTCGGGTCAGACCGAGATGTTACAGGTGCTTCTGCTTGACTTCTTTCTTGGGATTGATTTCTCTTGCTTTTGGTTAACTACTTAGATTAGTAGTTTTTGTTGTACACATTTGAGATATAGACTCCATAATCTATACTTATTCTTTTGTGTAGCTCATGTAACTATTCTTTTGTGATATTGTGGATCTTTTTAGACCACTACTCTGATGTACACTTCCAAGTGTAGTATTCATATCTATTTGCCGCCTTTGTGATATGAATTGCCTGTGACTGATTTGTGTTATGCTTATTTCTATATTTGTTTTCCGAAGGATTTATATAGCCACCGTGTAGTAGCTTTGAGTTTGTGTCGGTATGTCGGATTTCCTCTTGAAATAGAATGCATGTTATATTATCTGACATATCGGTGCTCGCGCAAAGAAATTACAAGGATGGTCGCTCCTCAACAGCCTTATTCTCCGTGCTATTCGACAGCAATCACCGTAATGTTCTTGGCTAGCGTGGGTATAGAGGTGGGGCGTCACAGCTTGGTATCAGAGCCAAACTTCGGAACAATATGGAATATTATAACAAGGATCATCGTCCTAAGTCTTTCTTAGGAGTCGTGCTTTAGGATTTAATTCGAGTCTTCGTATCGATTCATCCTATTTTCCTTATGATTCCTTATTTATCTATCAAGATTGCTTGATATTCAATTTGGTGAATAACCTTTTCTTCTTCGTCTTTCTTTCTAAAGGAAGAGAAATGTCTAGACCAGGCCGCCCCAGAGCCGTGCCATCTAGCACTCCACCCCAAGATGGAGTTTTTATGACTGCTCAAGCAGCTAGAGCTAACCCGGAACCTACTCACCCAAAGTCGGGATTTGCACGCTTGTGTAGCGATTACACTAATTTGGGTGGGGAGCCATTCAAAGGTTCCGAAACTGTTATTGAAGTACATGCTTGGCTAAGAACATGCGATCGCATCTTTTCGCGCATGAACCTTATTGACCTTCACCGAGTTCAGGTGGCCTCTAGTATGCTTCGAGAAAGAGCATTGGATTGGTACGAGCTTCTTATTTCTGAGATTAATGAAGCGGATCTCACCTGGGAGAAATTCCGAGAACGCTTCGAGTTGAAATTTGTACCGGAAGCAGAGAAAGTGACATTGGCTCGATGGTTTATAGACCTTGTTCAAGGTGAGTCCTCCGTGACTGATTACGTCGCCTCCTTCGAGTCGCTTTCCAAATATGGGGTTGAATACATCAACACCCCTCTGAAGAAGAATCAGAGATTTGTTTATAGCTTAAACAAAAGTCTCAAGAAGCCATTACTCCTAAAATTAGAAGTTTCTTTCGACCAACTCGTTGATATCGCTCTTCGTCTTGAAGAGGCGGATAGGGAGAATGATGTTGAAGTGGTGGGTTCCAAACCAAACTTCAACAACAAGAAGAGGCCAAGCAAATTCAGAGGTCCTTATCCCAATAAGAAAGGGAGGCAAGCAACTCCTGCTGAAAAGACCTTTTCCTCTACTCAAGGGAAATGCTATAATTGTGGTTCGAAAGACCATTTTGCGAACAAGTGTTCAAAGCCTCGTACTTGTCGCTATTGCAAAAGCCCGGACCATTTTATGCATGTGTGTCCCAAACTTCAAAATAGGAGGGAGGGAAAGTTAAATGTTGCTCAAGCCCCTGGCAACACATCTCGTGGCCAAGGTATTTCTCATTCTATTCTGGACGGAATTATTTTATTTCGTGATCATCCTATTCGAGTTCTTTTTGATACGGGTGCGTCCCATTCTTTTATATCAAAAGAACTTGTTGATACTTTGTCCTTGGATGTTTTGTTTTTAATGACTTCTTTGAGAATTGCGAATCCGGTTGGTGGATCCGCAACAATCAGTTTATTGTGTAAAGATGTCGAAATTATTTTGTGTGATTTTCCTTTCCTAGCCGATTTGCATGTCATGCGTTATTTAGGCTTTGGAATGATTTTGGGAATGGATTGGCTTAACCGTTATGAAGCTCATATCCTATGTCCTGAGCGGACTATTCATCTTCGACATCCTCAATCTGTTAAGCAGATTTCTATTAATCTTAAAGATTCAGATTCCAGCTTGGTCGCATCTTTATATTCTTTAAATCCTCGTGATGACGACGATGATGATGAGGGTGATATTATTTCTCTTATTCATGTCGTTCGTGAATTTTCCAACATATTCGAGCCCGTTTTAGGATTACCACCTAAGCGAGCAATTGAGTTCAGAATTAATCTCATTCCTGGAGCTCAACCTATCACTCGCCCTCCCTATCGTATGTCCAATAAAGAAAACGAGGAGATGCGTAAACAATTATCTGAATTGGAAACGAAGCAATTTATTAGCTCTAGTTCCTCGCCTTAGGGAGCTTCAGCTATTTTTGTGAAGAAATCCGATGGTACACTTAGGCTTTGCGTTGACTACTGCAAGCTTAATGATCTTACTATCAAAAATAAATATCCTTTACCTTGGATTGATGATCTATTCGATCAACTTAGTGGTGCTAGAGTCTTTTCACAATTGGACTTGGCTACCGGTTTTCATCAGCTTCGTATTGCAGAGGATAGAATTCCTTTGACATCGTTCCGTACTCCGTATGGATCTTATGAATGGCTTGTTATGCCATTTGGGTCAACAAATGCCCCAGCTTATTTCGTTGACTTAATGAATCGAGTTTTTAAAGACTTTCTCGACCGGTTTGTTCTCATCTTTATCGATGATATTCTTGTTTATTCTAAAACCGAGGTGGAGCATGAAAAACATATTCGGATTGTGTTGGAAACTCTTAGGAGTAATCAATTAAAGGCAAAATTTTCTAAATGCCATTTTTGGCAATCTCGTGTGAAGTTTCTCGGTCACATTATTTCCGAATCCGGAATTTCCATGGATCCTTCAAAGATTGAAGCGATTCAAGATCGGAAGAGACCGGAGAGTGTGACAGAGATTCATAGTTTTCTTGGATTGGCGGGCTATTACCGTTGTTTTATTAAAGACTTTTCTAAAATTGTCGTGCCTCTCACTAGCTTGACGAAGAAAGGTGTTAAATACATTTGGTCGGACAAATGTGAAGCTTCTTTTCAGAAATTAAAAGAACTTCTTTCTGATGCTCCTATTCTTATTATTGCCGATGGGAATCAAGATTTCGTTGTTTATATCGATGCTAGTCGCATTGGTTTGGGTGTCGTTCTTATGCAAAAGAAAGCGTTATTGCTTATGCTTCTAGGCAATTAAAGCCTGGTGAGACTAGATATGCCACTCATGATTTAGAGCTCGCGGCTATTGTTTTTGCTCTTCGGATTTGGCGTCATTATCTCTTAGGAGAGAAATTTGTTCTTTACACAGATCATAAGTCTTTGAAATATTTATTCTCTCAAAAGGAACTTAATTTGCGTCAACAGCGTTGGCTCGAATTTCTTGCACCATATGATCTTGATATTCTTTATACTCCCGGTAAGGGTAATCGTGTCGCCGATGCTCTTAGCCGTAAACAACATGCTGTTGTTTCTATGATGATATCCGAATGGAACGATCTCGGGATCTTATCCACTTGCGAAATTCGAGACCGTGTTTCCGATTTATGCTCATCATTTGTTTTATGTAGCCTTGAGGCTCATCCATCTCTTTTAGACCGCATTCTTGAAGCTCAAAGGCTAGATACTGAATTGGTTCTTCTTGGCCAAAATATTAAGGATAAAATTGATATTGAAGGTTTGAAAGACTTTGATATCGATTCTCGTGGCGGCATTCGGAAATTTGGTAGACTTATCGTGCCAAATGATAGGGATCTTCGTAAAGATATTTTAGAAGATTCTCATCACTCTAAATTTACCATTCATCCCGGTAGTAGTAAAATGTACGCGGATATGAAGCGACTTTATTATTGGGAGGGAATGAAACTTGACATCGCTAACTTCGTTAAATGTTGCATGACTTGCCAACTCCTTAAGGTCGAACATCAAAGGCCCGGAGGGTTATTGCAACCTTTAGAAATTCCAGTTTGGAAGTGGGATCAAATTTCCATGGATTTTATAGATGCCCTTCCCCGTTCTCGATCGGGTTATGATAGCTTATGGGTAATTGTTGATAGACTTACTAAATCCACCCATTTTTATTCCCGTTCGGTCTAACCGAACCGTTCCTCTTTTGGCCAAACTCTTTATTAAAGAGATTGTTAAATTGCATGGGGTTCCTACTTCAATTGTTAGTGATCGTGATCCATTGTTTACTAGTGGATTTTGGAAGAGTCTTCAAAAAGCTTTGGGAACGAAGCTTAATTTTAGCACCGCTTATCATCCCCAGTCCGATGGACAAACCGAGCGTGTGAATCAAACTCTTGAAGATCTTCTTCGTGCTTGTGTTCTTGATTTTGGTGGAAGTTGTGAAGATCATATTTCACTTGTTGAATTTTCCTATAATAATAGCTTCCAATCTAGTATTGGTATGGCACCTTTTGAGGCACTCTATGGAAGGCCATGCCGATCTCCTTCTTGTTGGCTTGAGACCGGTGAGAAGCTGGTTTTAGGTCCAGATTTTATTCGGGATTCTAAGAAAAGATTGATCTTATTCGTCATAGGATGAAAGAAGCCCAGAGTAGACAAAAATCCTATGCCGATAACCGGAGAAGAAAGTTAGAATTTTCTGTGGGAGATCTTGTGTTTATTCGTGTTTCACCAATGAAAGGTGTTGTACGTTTCAGTCGATCGGGAAAGTTAGCGCCTCGATATATTGGGCCATTTCCTATCACTGAACGTATTGGTTCCATGGCTTATTGCCTTTTATTACCGGCTCAATTTTCTGCTATTCATGACGTGTTTCACGTTCTCAATTACGGAAATGCCTTCGAGGTTCCGATTCTGTTCTTGAGCCCGGTGTTGTGTAAGAGATTGAAGTTTCGCCTAATTTAACTTATGAGCAACATCCTACTCGTATCATTGCTTCGGAAGTCAAACGACTTCGAAATAAAGATGTTCCGCTTGTTAAAGTTCAATGGTCTTCGAATCCTAAGGATTGTTCTTGGGAATCTAGAGAGTACATCGAGCGAACACATCCGGACTTACTTTCTCGTGCTCTTTGAGGTGAACTTCTTACTTCAAGTTTCTTTTGTGATCGAATATGCTTTTACGGTTGTTACTTTATGTTCTCTTCTTAAATATAGCGAGGACGCAATTTCTTTAAGGAGGGGAGTCTGTAACGACCCGCATATTTATCGATTTTATATTTAAATATTTTATTTAAATATTTTATCGTTAGTCGGATTTTAGTCTGAAAAGCTACTTTTTGCATACGGTCGAATTAGGACTCGGGACCACTCCCATTGAGTTTAAAATGCCGTTTGCGACCTTTTTGAGTATAAGCTTCGGTATGTTTGGAGAAAGTTGATTTTTGCTACTTTTCACTTTGGGTTTGGTTTTGGCTCAGCCCTATGTTATCTAATGCCCAAATCTGAGCCACTCTTCCCCACTCACTCTCATTCTCTTCTCATTTCAGTCTTCTTAGCACTAATGGTCGGAGAGATTGGAAATTAAAACTCCAAAACCCTAGTTTCTCTTGAAAATCAAATTCTTAGCTCCAAACTCAAGATGAACCCATTGGTAAGCTTCTCTTCTTCTTCTCTAACTTATTCTCTTACCAATTTCAGAAATTCCCAAACCTAATTTCGGGAATTTTCTTGTTTTTGAGCTTAGATTCAAGCTCAATTGAGTTGTGTTGAAGAGAGGTTGAGTCTCCATTTGCTTTCAAGCTTCTTCTTGTTTGATTTTGTGAAAAGGTGAGATTTTTATCTCACATCTATGACTATAATTATCTTTGGTTGTTGGGTATGAATTCCTAACACTTCTTCATGTGCATTTGCTCTCGATTTGGATTGGTTTTGTGAATATTCCAATTTTTGGGTTTTTAAGTCAAATTTGTGTGAAATCCTTTTATGGATGTTTGATCATGCTTTTAGTGATGCACCGAGGAGCATATAGGGCCAGGTTGCCGATTGGCATAAATCCTTAGAGCCATTGTTCGTCCGGTCGCATTTTGGAAGAGTTTGCTCTTCATTTGAATAAGGCTGAAAAACAGCCCAGGCATGATTCAGTCGACTGAAAACTCTGTTCAGTCGACTGAACCTGGAACCCGAGAGTTTCCAGGCATGATTCAGTCGACTGAAAAATTCTGCACAGTCGACTGAACCTGGAAACAGAAAGTTTCCTGAACCTGGAAAATTTCCAGGTACAGGGTCAGTCGACTGAAAACTCTGTTCAGTCGACTGAACCTGCTGTTTGAGTCCAATTTGCCTTTTTGGATTGAATTTCCAATTTAAATCGATTCGTGATGATCCTATTTATTGTCATCATTTATTATCATCTTTGATGACTTATTTTCTTTGGGAATTTTAGATATATCCACTTCGATGGATCCTTTATCGATTTCGTTGGATTTTTATTCACATCTTCGAATGTGATCTTTATGATTGATTGTTTCTACAATCCCCCTTGTGCTTTGTCACTTTAAAAATATAAAGGTTTTCTATACTAGCAGTAAATATTAAAACTCTTTTCTCAAACGATTTCAATACTATTTTAATACCAAATTCGTTTATAAAACCGTTTTCCAATCTATTAGTATATATATAAACCTTTACCTCACTCATATGAGAAATCTAATTAAACGACTTAGTAAAACGAGTGGTATGATACGCTTGCGTTTAATTCGTCGGTTAATTCTTGGACTTGTTCGATTGAATCTCTTGTGACATTCTTCTAGTGGAGATTTACAATTTGTTCGTAAATGTTTAAGTTAAGCAAGTGGTTATGGGACATGAAGCTAAACTTTTATATTTACTAGCTTAGTGTAATTGACACTTCTCGATGATCATGACGATCATTTTTGTGATTTAGACTAGCAATGTGCGATGTCTCTTTGTCTGCGTGGGAGACTAAACCCCGTTCGTGTGTCAAATTTGTGGGGTAGCTACCCACGGTCTTCGGACCATTCGTGTGTCAGGTCTTCGGACCATTCGTGTGTCAAATTAATGGCTAGCTACCATGAGATAGCTTCTCGTTCATGTGTTACAGCTGTTGGTGAGTTTTCATGCTCCCGTTCATGTGATAGGCCTCCCCCCCTTATTTTGTGTGATTTCTGGATTTCGCGTGTCGAATTCTGAAATTTTCTTCTTCGCCTATTTTTGTGATTTCTATTGATATGATTTATCAATTCTTGTGCATAGGTGAATTCGTGTGTCATTGACTGGATTTCTTGTGTTGATTTCTGGAATTTATGTTTCACCAACTTTGTGATTTCTATTGATATGGTTTATCAATTCTTGTGCATAGGTGATTTCGTGTGTCATTAACTTGTTGTGAATACAAGTTTTGGGTATGATACCCTTTTTGGATCTTTGAGAAGATTCTTTGATATTGATTAATCGTTTGTTGATTATCATTTACATACTTATAGTAGTATGCCATTATGAATATTATACGTCTTTGCCATATCTTATATGTCATTTATTGTGGCTTGGTGAATGAAATCAGGAGTATAACATCCCTTTTTATCTTGAGTAGATTATCGTGATATTGATATATCCCTTGACGATTTTCAATTACTTATGTATATATCACAGCTTGGCATTGTGATTATAATGTGTTTAGTCATATCTCCTATTCTATATCATGTTATCTGATATTTATAGTTAGACTGATCCGTTTATTATTTTCTTATTAAATAATACTCTGGGTAGACCGAGATGTTACAGGTGCTTCTGCTTGACTTCTCTCTTGAGATTGATTTCTCTTGCTTTTGGTTAACTACTTAGATTAGTAGTTTTTGTTGTACACATTTGAGATATAGACTCCATAATGTATGCTTATTCTTTTGTGTAGCTCATGTAACTATTCTTTTGTGATATTGTGGATCTTTTTAGACCACTACTCTGATGTACACTTCCAAGTGTAGTATTCATATCTATTTTCCGCCTTTGTGATATGAATTGTCTGTGACCGATTTGTGTTATGCTTATTTCTATATTTGTTTTCCGAAGGATTTATATAGCCACCATGTAGTAGCTTTGAGTTTGTGTCGGTTTGTCGGATTTCCTCTTGAAATAGAATGCATGTTATATTATCTGACATATCGGTGCTCGCGCAAAGAAATTACACGGATGGTCGCTCCTCAACAGCCTTATTCTCCGTGCTAGTCGACAGCAATCACCGTAATGTTCTTGGCTAGCGTGGGTATAGAGGTGGGGCGTCACATAATTGAAAACAAAAAGTATCTAGAAATCAATTAAGAAGACTAGAAAATCAACATAAAAGGTTGGATCGATCCCATCGGATGGCAAGTTTTTAGCTACGCCGCACGTGCATCAACAAATGGCCGAAGCCTACCAAGTACTGCCAACATAATTTTGGCGCCCAACAAATGACCCCGTGGTCCAACAAATGAACCGAAGGTCTAGTACTGGTATTGACCCGAAGGTCCAACATATGACCCGGTGGTCCAACATATTACCCGAAGGTCCAACGTAGTGGCTCGAAAGCACACGAAAATCATCAAAATCACCAAACAACAAATATTTCAATTAACGAGTCCGGAATTAACCAAAATAGCAAACGCACATGTCCTATAACCACGAGTTTTACTAAATCGTTTAATTCTCTTCATCATTTCCTTGATAGTGCAAAATTGCGTATTCCAAAAATAACATTTCACGTTCTCAAATGGACAAGTCCGGAGTTAAGCGAATCAGTCAAAAAAAAGGATCATAGTCCTCGATTTTGCTGAAACGTTTAAATCACTTCCTGATGCAGCACGATCTACAATTCCTCAAGAGTCAAGTCGGTCACGTGTTAAAATGATTCTAGGTCGTGAGGAGGAAGCTTTGGAGTTGGGTAGCTCGGAGATTTTAAGTCGTTACCGACTTACGGGACACAGTTCACGACCTAAGGCGAAGACTCCAAGTCGTTTGCGACTTATTAAAACAAAGGGGACGACCTAACTGAATCGTTCGAAGAGACAGGCCGCAAGGAACTGGGAAGCTGAGTCGTATGAGTGTTGAGTCGGTCAGTTGATGAGTCGGTTGAGTCATGAGTCGCATTGTATGTTGAGTCGTATTTTGTTAAGTCGGTATGAAGTTGAGTCGTAAGTCGCTTGGCAAGTTGAGTCGTTATTTGTTTTCTTGAGTCGGAGGTGTGGTCATAAGGCTGGGCATGTTGAGTCGTATACTTTTGAGTCGGTCAGGTGGTTACTATGTTTGAGTCGTGTAAACCGTGTTGTGTAGTTAAGTCGGCAACGACTTATGATGAGTCGGTCGTGCTTGAATCTCTTGCGTTGAGTCGGTGCCGACCTATAAGTTGTACAGCGTTGTGTTGTATTGTTGGGTGGAAAGCCTTAAGTCATGAGTTGTGGGGATGAGTCGTGAACGACTTAAGGCTGGGTTGTAACTCCTATAAATACGCGTGTGTTGTACATTTTGGAGGTTGATTTTTGAATAAAATTCTCTTTTGTTAGCTTTGTGCTTTCATACCAATTGGTAGTTGAGTGTAATCTCCTATCTCCTCTTTCGGTTAATCGAGTGCGCTCGATTCAACGATCGTAGAAGCCGATTCACGGAATCTAGTGCGCTAGATCAACGTGCGAAGAATCGTAGATCTTTGAACATGGTATAGTGCGCTATCAACGTGTTTGAGATAGCTAGAGTTCGGTATCTTTGGATCAACGAACTTGAGCATTTTGGTATCTTCAACTCACCGATTGCTACATTCCATCGATTGAAGTTTTGTTTGATTAATCCGCTGCGTCATTTATTGGTATCAGAGCCATACTTAGCCAATCATAGCTAAGTTGATTCTTGGAACCAAGTTTTTGAAGTTTGAAGTTGTTCATTGTGTTCATATTAAAGTTGCAACAAGTTTGACTTGTTTGATCCATTACATTTTGGATCAAAGTGAGCAAAGGAGTTTGAAATTGAAGAAGGCCGTGTATACTAGCGGGGAGTAGCCGAGCCTTGTGGAGTGTTTAAATTTGGAGCCGACTTAACCTAAGTCGCGACTTGTTGCCGAGTCAAGGGTTAAGCCGAGTCAAGCTAAGCCGTACATTGTTGAGCCGAGACTTGTTATTTTGTTGAAAGCTTTGGAGTTTTGTGTTTGAATTGTAGAAGTTTGTGAAGTTTTCAATCATGCCACCAAGGAGAGCTAATCGTCATCAAAACGTTGAAGCTTTGTATCGTCGAGAAGAAGCCGAGCTTATGGAACAACGTATTAATGAGAAGTTTGATGAAGTCATTGGTAAATTGGAGAAATTGATGAATGATTTGAATCAAAGGAGGAGATCACCAAACTCGAACCATGGAGGAAACCGAGTTTCGCCATCGGTTACGGAAGCGAGGAGGGTATCACCACATTCTTGTAGAGATAGAAGAGAAGCGTCAATTTCATCCCGAAGAGATCATCATGACTATGCACATGAAGAGAGAAGAAGTCAACGCGAATTTGACCATGAAGTATATAGGGATGAAGAGAGTCATAGTCAAAGAAGCATGCATGAACGAAGGGATGATAATGGTCAAGATCGATGTAGACGTACTTTTGATTTTGTTGAAGAAGGTGATAGAGCTAGTATTCATTATCGAGATCGAGACCAAGTTCGAAATTCTTATCGGGATGTTGAAGATGATCGTCGATGGGAATCTGGTATGAAGATGGAGATTCCGGAATTTAAAGGCGGGATGGTAGCGGAAGAATTTCTCGATTGGATTTCTAATGTTGAAGAGATCTTTGATTTCAAGGAGGTTCCTGAGCATAGAAGGGTGAAGTTGGTTGCTACTAGGTTGAGGGGGAGAGCTTTGGCGTGGTGGCAGCAAACTAAACTTACCAGGGAGAGAATGGGGATGTCAAAGATAGAATCTTGGGAGAAGATGAAAAAGTTGATGAGATCTACTTTCTTACCTTACAACTACCAATCACTTATGTACCAGAGGTTGCAGAATCTGAGGCAAGGAACAAAATCTGTTAGTGATTATGCTGATGAATTTTACCAACTCATTGCCAGGGATGATATTATGGAGACAGAAGAACAACTAACTGCTAGATTCATTGGAGGTTTGAGAATGCAGATCCAGGATATGGTTAATATGTTTGATCCTAGATCAGTTGCAGAGGCACATCAGAAAGCGTTGGCTTGGGAGAAACAAGGAAGGCGTGGAGGTGGTGTGTTTACTAATTCCAATAATCAAGCAAGGGGTGTTGGTGGAAGTTCTAATGTTCCTAAACCTGTTTCAAAGCCAGTGGTGAAGGAGGCTGAGAAGGCGAAGGTTAGCAGTGGGTTCAAATGTTATAATTGTCAGGAGTTGGGTCACAAAAGCAATGAATGTCTGAAGCCGAAGAAGAGAACCATGGTTGCAGAAGTTGAGGAGGATGATGGTGAGGAGGCAGAATGTTCAAATACACCTCATGTTGAGGAGGAAGAAGAATTGTTTGGAGATGAAGGTTGTAATCTTATGATGAGGAGGTCATGTCTTACACCAAAGCAAGATGAGGATTGTAGTTGGTTGAGAAGCAATATTTTTCAGTCGACATGCACTATTCTGGGGAAAGTTTGCAAGTTCGTTATTGATGCTGGGAGTTGTGATAATATTATTTCTACAGAAGCAGTGAGGAAGTTGAACTTGAAGACTGAGAAGCATCCTAAACCGTACAAGCTAGCATGGTTAAGGAAGGGTGGTGAAGTGAAGGTGTGTCGAAGAGCTTGTGTTAATTTTTCTATTGGGAAGAAGTACAAAGATGAAATTTGGTGTGATGTTGTAGACATGGACGTGTGTCATCTGTTGTTGGGCAGACCATGGCAGTTTGATAGAGCAGTTCAACATGACGGTCGTGCCAATAGTTACAGTTTCATGTTCGAGGGTACTAAAATCACTTTGGTTCCTAAGAAGCAACAACAAAAGGAGAGCAAGCTAGAAGAGATTGAGGAATTGAAAACTCTGTTGACTTTGAAGGAGTTTGTCAAGGAAGTCGAAGAAGAACCAGAAGTGTTTTTGTTGATTGGGAGAGAGAGTAGTGGAGAAGTTGAAATACCAGAAGCAGCAAAGCCAATTTTGAAAGAATTTGAAGATGTCTTTCCAGAGGAGTTGCCTAAGGAGTTACCGCCACTTAGAGACATTCAACATCAAATTGATCTTGTTCCGGGAGCAGTGTTACCACATCGACCACATTACCGAATGAGTCCGAAGGAACATGAGGAGTTACGAAGGCAGGTGGAAGAATTGTTGAAACAGGGACGTGTTCAGGAAAGCTTGAGTCCTTGTGCCGTGCCAGCATTGTTAGTACCAAAGAAGGACGGAACATGGAGGATGTGCACAGATAGTAGAGCTTTGAATAAGATCACTGTTCGATATAGATTTCCTATGCCGAGGTTGGATGACTTACTGGATCAGTTGAGTGGGGCAACTATATTTTCGAAGATTGATTTGAAGAGTGGTTATCATCAAATTCGAATCAGACCTGGAGACGAATGGAAGACAGCTTTTAAGACGAGAGAAGGGTTATACGAATGGTTGGTTATGCCATTTGGTTTGTCGAATGCACCTAGTACATTCATGCGGGTGATGAATCAAATCTTTAGACCATTCATTGGGAAGTTCGTTGTGGTTTATTTCGATGATATTCTGATTTACAGCAGAAGTATGGAGGAGCACGTTCTACATTTGAGGGAAGTGTTGATTATTCTTCGTGAGGAACAATTTTATGCTGCTACGAAGAAATGTGTGTTTATGACGCACAGAGTTCTATTCCTGGGTTATGTTGTTTCAAGAGAAGGTATTCAAGTTGACCGGAGTAAAGTTGAAGCAGTCAGGAATTGGCCACAGCCAAAGACAATTACGGAAGTGAGAAGTTTTCATGGGTTAGCATCATTCTACCGAAGATTCATACCACACTTCAGTAGCGTGATGGCTCCAGTTACTGATTGCATGAAAGGGAAACAATTTGTATGGTCAGAAGAAGCGGGGGTTGCTTTTGAAAAGATTAAGGAATTGTTGACATCTGCACCAATTCTTGTTTTACCGAATTTTCAGTTATTGTTTGAATTGCATACTGATGCTTCGAAGGTTGGTATTGGAGGAGTGTTGAGTCAGCAGGGAAGACCTATTGCATATTTCAGTGAAAAGTTGTCAGGGGCAAAGATGAGATACAGTACATATGACGTTGAATTCTATGCTGTTGTACAAGCTGTTAAGCATTGGAGACACTATCTATTTCAGAAGGAATTTGTCCTTTATACAGATCATGAAGCATTGAAACATTTACAGGGGCAGGATAAGATTTCAGCGAGACATGCATCGTGGATAGCATATTTACAGCAGTTTACTTTTGTTGTCAAACATAAATCAGGGGTGACAAATCGGGTAGCTGATGCTTTGAGTAGGAGGAGTCATTTATTAACGACAATGAAAGTTGAAGTGACAGGTTTTGAGATGTTGCCGGAGATGATTAATGAAGATCCTTACTTTGTGAAATATGTTGAGAAAATGAAGGGTGGGAGTACCGATGAATTTACGATGGTTGATGGTTTTCTGTTTAAAGGGAATCGTTTGTGTATTCCAGACTGTAGCTTGAGGTTGAAAATTGTCAAAGAGTTACACGAGGAAGGGCATGTGGGCCGTGATCGTACTTTGAAATTAATTTCACAGTCTTACTTTTGGCCGTCGATGAGAAAAGAGGTTGAAAGATTCGTGGAGAGATGCCATATTTGCCAGGTTTCAAAGGGAACAGCAACGAATGCAGGGTTGTATATGCCATTACCAGTACCATCTAAGCCATGGGTTGATATTAGCATGGATTTCGTTTTGGGTTTGCCTAGAACTCAAAGGGGAAATGATTCGATATTTGTTGTGGTGGACAGATTTTCGAAGATGGCACATTTTATTGCTTGCAAGAAGACAGCGGATGCAGTTCGAGTAGCACAGTTATTTTTCAAGGAGATCTATCGACTTCATGGATTGCCAGAATCTATTGTGTCGGATAGAGATACTCGTTTTCTGAGTCACTTTTGGTTGAGTTTGTGGAAGATGGTGGGAACGAAACTGAAATTTAGTAGTGCTTATCATCCACAGACAGATGGACAGACAGAAGTTGTTAACAGGTCATTGGGAAATTTGTTACGATGCCTTGTACAGGATAATTTGAGAAGTTGGGACATGAAGTTATGCCAAGCTGAGTTTGCACATAATCATGCAGTAAATCGTAGTACGGGATTCAGTCCATTTCAGATTGTTTATTCAAACTTACCCAGGGGACCGTTGGATTTGGCAGTGGTACCACAGGCGAAAGGAACAATTAAACGAGCTGTTGATTTTGTTGATGAGCTGACTGAATGTCATAAAATCGTTCAGGAACGATTGGAGAAATCGAATGAGAAGTATAAGAAGTTTGCAGATTTAAAGCGACGAAATGTTGAATTTAACGAAGGTGATTGGGTTTATGTTGTATTGACCAAAGATCGTTTTCCAGTGGGCGCATATAATAAGTTGAAAGCCAGAAAATTTGGACCTGTAGAAGTTGTAAAACGGATCAATGAGAATGCTTATAAGTTGAAGCTACCAGAGGATGTCTACACTTCTGACGTATTCAATGTTAAGCATCTTGTGCCATATTATGGAGATGGACAATCTGAGAGGGAAGAATTTACAAATTCGAGGACGAATTTTTCTCAACCAGGGGAGGATGATGCAGCACGATCTACAATTCCTCAAGAGTTAAGTCGGTCACGTGTTAAAATGATTCTAGGTCGTGAGGAGGAAGCTTTGGAGTTGGGTAGCTCGGAGATTTTAAGTCGTTACCGACTTACGGGACACAGTTCACGACCTAAGGCAAAGACTCCAAGTCGTTTGCGACTTATTAAAACAAAGGGGACGACCTAACTGAATCGTTCGAAGAGACAGGCCGCAAGGAACTGGGAAGCTGAGTCGTATGAGTGTTGAGTCGGTCAGTTGATGAGTCGGTTGAGTCATGAGTCGCATTGTATGTTGAGTCGTATTTTGTTAAGTCCGTATGAAGTTGAGTCGTAAGTCGCTTGGCAAGTTGAGTCGTTATTTGTTTTCTTGAGTCGGAGGTGTGGTCATAAGGCTGGGCCTGTTGAGTCGTATACTTTTGAGTCGGTCAGGTGGTTACTATGTTTGAGTCGTGTAAACCGTGTTGTGTAGTTAAGTCGGCAACGACTTATGATGAGTCGGTCGTGTTTGAATCTCTTGCGTTGAGTCGGTGCCGACCTATAAGTTGTACAGCGTTGTGTTGTTTTGTTGGGTCGAAAGCCTTAAGTCATGAGTTGTGGGGATGAGTCGTGAACGACTTAAGGCTGGGTTGTAACTCCTATAAATACGCGTGTGTTGTACATTTTGGAGGTTGATTTTTGAATAAAATTCTCTTTTGTTAGCTTTGTGCTTTCATACCAATTGGTAGTTGAGTGTAATCTCCTATCTCCTCTTTCGGTTAATCGAGTGCGCTCGATTCAACGATCGTAGAAGCCGATTCACGGAATCTAGTGCGCTAGATCAACGTGCGAAGAATCGTAGATCTTTGAACACGGTATAGTGCGCTATCAACGTGTTTGAGATAGCTAGAGTTCGGTATCTTTGGATCAACGAACTTGAGCATTTTGGTATCTTCAACTCACCGATTGCTACATTCCATCGATTGAAGTTTTGTTTGATTAATCCGCTGCGTCACTTCCTCATTCTTTTGAAAGCGCAAACTGCAAAACTTATGAAAACAATTTCATTTATTTTATAAAAGTAATAATTTACATTCTCAAACGGACAAGTCCGGAATTAAGCGAATCAGCAAAAGAAAGTGGTCATAGTCCTCGATTTTGCTGAAACGTTGAAATCGCTTCCTCATTCTTTTGAAAGCGTAAACTGTAAAAATTTTGAAAACAATTTTTATTTTGAAACAAATTTTAAAACACGTGATTAAAACAGCAACATCAGTAGCTACTTCGACAAGGAAATTGCACTTCTCAAAATACCGTAAAAATGGACAACAAAATCAGCGTTGCGGGATAACCGTTTGAAAATCCACTTTAAAATTTGACGGTTACTGAAGTCAAAGCGACAGTAATTTTAAACATCAAAATCTCATCAAAATAATTTGCATCAAAATATAATACCAGTGAATTTTCATTCATTAAAGATGTCAGCAAAACACCGTGCTTCAAAAGCTTAGCACCAATGTGAAAATCCCGTTATGAAAACGACAACAAAATACGTTTAAAACCAAACACCGGTTCAACGTAAAATTAATGCAGTAACGTGAAACTTAAATTTGCACGTATACCACAAAATGAACAAAGAAATCATTCAAATATATCTTCAACGAAGGTAATTCAAAACAACAAAAATCTCAACAAAATCACATAACTGCAACCGCTTCGGATCCCCAAATCGGATTCGAAATTTTCAAAGAAATCAAATTAAACACATCTATGTGAACAACAAATGAAATTTATTTCAATTTCATATTTTGAATTTTTAAATCAAAAAGGTTATCAGCTGTCCTCAGCGAAGATAGTCTCACTGTTTCCGCTGCGCACTCTGATAAACCGACACAAATTACTCAATCATTAAACACAGTTTCACTATTATTCTTAAATAAGGCTATTTAAAAATTCATCATAATTTCAAAACTTTAGTTTTGACTCAAGGCACAATAAAAACATCGACAATTAGTTGTAACACATGTTCTATCTAAGTTACGTTTTATATTATGTCCATAAACCCCAAGCTCTGATACCAACTGTGACGCCCCACCTCTATGCTCACAATATAAAAGAGTATTAAAAGAAATACTGTTTGTTATTACGAGGAATAAGGCTAGATAGGAGCGGCCATCCATAGTCAGGCCTTACACTAGTATTGGTTACCTCGATAGAAGTGGTATATATTTTTATTTTTCATCTCTTATTTATTTACTCCCATCGGCGTATCCAATTCCAGTTTAAAAGGAACTACGATTGTTCATAATAGTTTAGGACAATATATACAATAATAATACAGATCAGCTAAATGCGGAACACAGATAATAAAAAGTCTCATATATGTATAACCGAAGTCAGTTAAACACATGTGATACAATACATATGATACAACTATAACTGTCGACTCAGGAAGTTACATATACAAGTACATTATCGTGAATAATAACATGAATATATATCATCCTATACAAATACACTGACTACTATAAAATGACGACTACTCCAAAAGAAATGTAAAGACCTCATAGCTCAAGCACCAACCCAAAGCAAGATATTTACAACCTGTAATAACTCGGTCTGACCCGAGTATTAAATTCAAAAGAAAATAATACACGGGTCGGTCTAATTCAAACTCAGTTGTTAATGCATGGAGGCAATAGTAATTAAACAACAATTAGACTACAGTCAAAGCAAATTCACCTATCCAATCCTTAAATAAGAAATCAGATAACGGTAAATATAACACGTAACAGTGTTAAACAACAAATCAGCAAATTCAAATTATCAACGATGATAAATGAGAAGATTATCAATGAAGATAATTTAGAAAACAACAGGATTGCCTAAACGGCAATTAACAACAAAATCTAATTATTAGGTAAATAATTAGGAACTCATAATCTAATTATCTAGAGGATACTTAGACAACAACAAAATATTAAATTAAACCAAATCAAAACACACTTCAAAATATATTGAATTGGCAACACGAAACAATTCTAGCAATTGAAATATCACATAAAAACATCAATTCTGGTAGGGCTGTAGCACACGCAGGCGTGTACTGCCTCGCCACTACAGCATGAAATACGCAAAAGATCAACGAATCAAAGCAAATGGAGATTCAAATATCAATGCAATGCAAACCAACAAAGGCAAGACTGCATACAAAAGAAACTGCAGCCACCCCACAAATACAATCTCAAGTGAACGTGCTCGATTAATATGAAAAAGGGCAGTGGACGGGACAAGTGACAGCAACAACCGAATGCAGACTGCAGGTACAACTGAAATGCAACTATATCCAACAGTGACAATGTGGATGCAGCAGATGTATGAGGCAATGCACAAGCAAGGCTACGGCATAATGCACCAAAGGAATGCAACAGTATAAAGAAAAAAACTCGGCAATGCTCAAGACCAATACACGTGAATACACAGTGCACACAAATGCACCAAGTAAATAGCAACAATGGTACCAATAGTGAACAAGTGAAGTTCAGGTCATAATGAAAATAAGTAAGTATAAACTGAACAGAGCAATTACACTGCAACTCAAAAGAGCCCAAATGTCCAAACAATGGACAACAAAAATACTTCGACCACATAGACCACAAAAGTCGATAGTGCAAACAGTTACATGATCAGGGATGCAGACTCAAGTACATCTAGCAAAGAACTCGACCAATGGACACCACTGCACATATGTCAATTACACCAGACCCCAAATGCAATGACCAGACAACATAAGTTCAGGGCAGACCAAACTCTAAACCAACGAGCTAACATAACATAGTGAATGCAAACGCGAACGAACTCGACAGTGAACCAGGCCATACAACTACAAGAGCATCAACTACCGAAGTACTTGAATACCAACAAAGAGGTCAGAGGTAAAATCAATACAGTGTGCACATGACCAAGACAGAGGTCGAGGCTAGGACTGAAGCAACCCAGACTCATGAACTAGACTCGACAAATGACCAAAGCTACGATATTCAACACTCAGATAAACACATGGCCGAGGTCGAATACCAAAAACAATGCTCAACATCAAACAAGTTCAAATGTAAACCAGGCCGAAATAAGTACAGGTCAATGCAAAGCATACCAAAATAAATAAAAAATCAATTTATCAAAGTCAACAGACAAAGGAACGGAGCTAAAACCGGTAGCCAAGGAATCAAGGAGTCGAATAAGTCAAGCTATAATCAAAATCAACACCGTGGAATTCAAGCAAAGAAAATGTATTCGAATGGAATAAGTCATAAATCATCAACGAAGAAACTAAATCAAACGCAAAACATAGTATTAAGTCGAATTAGATGTGAGGGTCACTCACCTTGCTTCGACGCAAAACTGGAGGAGCCGAGCACGAGATCGTCGATCGACCGAGCAGTGGAAGTCGGCAACCATGAATTACACGAAACCCTAATTTTTCGAACGAACGTGAAAGGAACGAGCCTCCATATTTTCATTCGTATTCTTTAGGGTTTTCGAACGAAAATGAAGGAAGAATGAAAGGGGGACGGGTATTTACCTTGAAAATCTTCACGGCCTCATAATAAAACATGGGCCACAATTCAATTTTCAAAGCCCACCAACACTTAACAAATTTTTAAACAAATTTTTAAAATAATTTTAACCCAATTTTAAAAGAATTCAACCGATTAAAACTTCAATAGCACTTTGTTAGCAATTTTAGTCATCTAATGACGATAACTAATCCGGGGTACAACCCCGGGTTGTTACATATAAAAGAGAAAAAAATTCTGTGAATTATTATAATATATGATTGCTTGGTTGCTAGAAAGTGATGATATTAAATTATTATCATTAATGTTGAAAAATAAATTGAAATTGTAACTCCAAATTTAAGAAATAAATTCACATGCAAATAAAATTGGAGAATATAAATTGTAAATGTGATTTGTTATTTGAAATAAATTTCCAGAGGAATATTTGGAAATGTTTTAAAAGGGTTTGCAATTTGGAAAAGATTAAATTCCGTTTCGAGTTTGAAAATGGTTTTCAAAGGTTTGGAAAAATGTTTTTGGAGGGATAAAAGCTCTAAACTCTTTTCGCTCGCTGGAAAATAACTTCGGTGATGACTGTAGCATCATCGGTGTTCATTTTTGGGTTTCCAAAAGAGGGATTGCTGCCAAGTTGTTTTAAATGGAAGTTATTTGGAAAATTTGGGTTTGGGTTTTGAAATTCAAAGGATAATTTGAATTGATTTCAAAAATGGTTTTGAAATGTTGGAAAGACTCTGGAATCTGATAAAAATAGTTATGGAATAAAATTTATTGAGTTGAAAATAAATTTGGGGTATAAACAAATGAATTGAAATTGAGTTTGAATTATGGAAATAAATTTATGAATGAATGAATATACAATTGCGAGTAAATGAAATTGGAAACAAAATGCTGAAATTCATCTTGAAATTGCAAGTAAAAAAAAAAATTTGTCAAGTTGGATCAAATGAAGCTAAGTATTAAAATAAAATTAGTAAGTAAAACTAATTGAAGAAATGACATTTAATATGGGTTGAAATGAGTTGAATTCAACATTTATAAATAAACGGTAAATTAAATTCATATGGAATTTAAAATCCAGTTTAAATATAAGTGGTTATAAACCGAAATAGTGAATTGAATTGTGTTCGGGAACGAACAAAAGAATTAAAACTGAAATTGAAAACTGAATATCGAAAACCAATTTTAACTGTGCGAGATGAAATGAGTTAGAACTTGTAATGAATTAGTAAAAGAAACTAATTTAAAATAGCAAGATGAATCAGTTGTGAATGAAAAATAATTGATAAAATTCAATATTCAGAAGGTAAATTGAATCCAAATAGAATTGAAATTGTAAATTGAATTCAAATGAAATTGATAATGTGAGACTGAATGAAAATGGATATTATGGTTAGCAGGATATACAGGTGGATTAGAGGAAATTTGGATTTTGATTTCGAAGATAGATAAAAAAAATTGAATTGCTCGACAAAAGATATGTATTTGAATTTCAGTATGAAATTTGATGATTTTCTTGTCCAGCCACTTGGCTTTTTCTTTTCTTTTTGAAATCTGGCGGCCATGGTGCCATTTTGGTAGTCGTATCGAGCTAGCCGCAAAGGAAACGCTGGCGAAATTTTTCGAAAATTTAAGGCATTAGAATATTTTTAAGAAAATTGGAAATGATTGAAAAGATAACTAAGTATGATTTGAAAACTTTGTAAAGTTATTGTAAGAAGTTTAACTATGGATTTTGGAAAAGTTAAATTGTTTAAATGAATCTGAAATTTAATTTGAACAAATGGTTTTGAAAGGTTAATGGATCCTGTAACTTTTTCTTACTTGGTAATTTAGACGATGAAATTGTTTTAAGGCGGAAGTTTGTAAAGACCCAGAATTTCTGTCATTTGAAATTCGTATATTTAAATGATTTTAAATATTAACAAGTAAAATTTGTAAGTCGAATAAATTTTATTTCGAATATCTAGATTTAATTGGATAATTAAATCGATAATTTGATATGTGAAATTACAGAAATAACTGGAAATTGGGTTTAATGTGATTGAAAACGATTTATAAAGTTGTATTAAATCATATATGAGTTAGAATGATGTTATAGAACTTTTAAAATCGAATTAAAAGTTAATTTGTAGAAATTGAATATTTTAATATTTAATTGACGAGTGAAATAGTCATTTTTCAAACTCTCTCGGATTTCGACGAAACTAGTATCATCGAATCCGTAATATTATATCATTGTATGGTTTAAAATTTCGTGTCAATCGGATTTACGGTTTGTCCGGGGCAAGCTAAAACGCTCTGAAATCAGTTTAAGTGAATTATAAAACTTAAATTTGTTGATTTGTAAACCTATCTTCCAAATTTGATCGCATTGGCTCCCGATTTATATTCCATTGCATTCGGAATGGGGGTAAAATAATATAAACACCAGGCGGCACGCTTCGATTGGAGTTCGAAAAATTTTAGGATGAATAGTGTTTCGATATTTCCTATAAAAGCACCTCATTTATTTCATTTTACACCAAAACCCTAGTTCAAGCTTTAGCCGCCACTTTATTTTTCAATGCTCGAGAATTTCAATTCTTCTCTCATTAATCTCTTCTAATCCACGCATCAAGTTAAGAAACCTTCAACATGAGAATTGTAGAGCTAAGCGAGATCTTCAGATCAATACGGCGATGATCATTGATGGAGCATCGTAGGAGCCAGATTTTGGCCGAGTATGCAGCGCGTTCGCATGCGTTTTTAGGCGCAAGGGGGGGCGAGCTCGACCAGGTTCACGGCGTTGATGGCTCTCGAGTTGGGCTTCGCAATGGTGGTTCCTGATCATCTTCAATATCGTTGTATTGGCCACGACTATTAGGGTTTGTGGAGGCGAGATGGGTTTCTCGGTCGCGTTTTACCTGAAGGGGAGAAGATGAAGATTCATGGCCGAGATTCTGAGGTCTTGAATCGAACGGCTATGTTGGATGCAGGTTTTAAAATATAAAAGAATTTGTAAATTAATATATATTAAAATTCGTATAAACTTTGAAATAATATAACTTTTTGATACGAGGTTGAAAATTGACGAAACAAATTGCGTCGGGTTCGTATTGACGAATACTACGCGATGGAGCTGGATTGGAGTTGATTGGAGCTAGTGAAAATTTTGGGTAAAATTAAACGCGTGTTTAATTTTATTCGGAATAAAACATTGCAACTGTATTTGAAACAAGGTGCGAACTTCTCACTCAACCGAATTTGTTTCGATTTAAATTTTAAATAGTTAGATTTAAAATTGCTTAATTGTATGTTTGGATGATAAATTATTATCTATTGTATTGAAATAGACCATATACCCCGTATATTAAGCGGATGTTATTTATTAAACACATATACCGCGATATTCCATCTTGAAGTGGAATTTGTATTATATATGTACTTAGAGTTGATTTCCCACATTATATAGCGGACGAGACCCTATTGCGCCGCATAGTAGCGGATAATATTTTATATAAACCATGTACCGCGATATTCCGTCTTGAAACGGGATTGGTATCGTGCTAACATCTATGGATGTAGGGAAACAGGTTGGAGGGATCCAACTGGATTCCTCAACAGTATTGATTTATTTATAGTCATATTGATACATGATGTTTGGATGCAGTGGTCGATGTATTGGTCCTGTTGCAGCATTGGGCCTATTTTTAGAATTTTAAAAATGTTAAAGTAAGGATTTCGAATTTAAAAGGATTTTCAAGTTATTTTTTGAAAGTATACATTTTTTTGAATCTTGGAATTGATTCATTTTAAATAAATAAACGTTATAATTTTTATGTTATAAAAATAAAGATTTTTGTGAAATATAACCGAAATGTGATTTTTGAAATAAGTAGTTGATTATTTTGTGAAATAATTTAAATGGGGATTTTGAATTATTATAAACAGTTTATATAAAAGATTTATAGAATTGATATTTATAAATTAAAATATTGGAATTATAAAACGGGTTTTTATAAGTGTTAAAACGAAGTATGAATGGATTTCATAAGTGAATGAAATTTATAGATTTACAAATTGTGAAGTTATAAAAAGAATAGATTTTGTAAAATAACAGATTTATAAGTAATTAACTTATAAATTGGATTTTGGCATTTAAATGAGATTTAAATAGAATTTGTTAATTAAGGGATTTTATAAGTTGAAGTTTTTATGAAATACATATTTAAATGTGAATTTATAACATTGTTTATAAATCCGAAAATCAATTGAATTTGATAAGTAAATACGAAAGCTTATTAAAGAAGATATACCACGATTTTGGATAGTGGATAATCCTTTAATTAAATATGTAGAAGTGTTGAATTTGGTAAATGATTTATATTCACGATTTTGGATGGTGAATAATATATTTAAAGAAATGTTTTAGGAAGTGATCTTTTAAATAGAATTAAAAGGAGTTTTAAAGATGTTTTAGAATGTGTTAAGGATCGAAACCATAGATTTCAACATTCATTGTTGAAATAGACGTTTTCGAGAAATAAGGAAAAGATGGACTATAACACTGTTGCTATAGTAAATGATTTTTGAAAGGAAATGTTTTTGTATAGTATAAGGATTTATATATCTTTCTAAATTCCGAATCCCTATGCTAGTGATTTTGGGTTGTCGTAACGATGTTTTACGCAACATTCGTTTTGACTCAAACATACGTGTTAAAGAGAATGTTTTCCGTAAAGAATAAATTATATACTTAAATGTGATTTAAGTATATAGAATATTTTCCAAATGTTTAAAATAAATAGATTTGTGAATTACTTATTATTAAATAACTATGGAAATGTTTTCTGATATGAAGTGAAATGTTTTGAGATAATTCTTTTAAAGATAAATTGAAAGTGAATATTTGAAATCGATTTGGAAAATCGTATATCAATAGATATTTTGGAAATGTTAATTCACATGGAATTTATAAAGGAAAGAGAAATTTGTTTAAAAATAAACATTGATTTATTTTTGAAGTGTGGAAACAAATTTACGGGTTATCTTGTAAAGATATTTTTGGAAATTAAATAATTTGGGAAATTATTTTGCATTTGATGATGTTGTGCATATCTATTGATAGTTAAATAACCGAATATCAATATTTACCTTTAAATGGGTATTTGTTGTGATTTGCTTGAATTTGAATGCTACACTTATTTTAAAATAAGCGCTCGTTATTCGGTTTAGCCAGGAGAGGACCTTTAGTCATGAATCCCATTCCGAATAGTGATACTTCGTAATGGATAGCATTTGAAGACCGGTGTTGAAGACCGGGTATTTTTGAAAATGGAAGGATTACCGCCGAATGTCTCTGCATCGGCTGATCTTCGATATAGAGATTTTATCACCCTTTGTGATGGGAAGTCCGGTCGTGATTAGTGAATATCCGTATTTCAAGGGCTTCTTTGGATGTGACTTCGGTTCCGTTCGATCCCATAAAGGACTTGTATGGATGTGTGTCGGACCCTACAATTTGAAAGTAAGCTGGTTTCTATCAAATATATTTCTGTTGGTGGCGGAGAATTTATTCTCTTAGCTTAACACCCTTCTCTGAGACGTACGAGCTCAGAGGTTATGCTATTGATGGTTACTAGTGATACATTCCCAATTTGGTAATGTGGCATACGAAGTGCTGCTGATCATTTGTTGACAAAGCATTGCTTTTGTGAAAAACGTAGCTTTGTGGACGAGACTTCGTCGGACCTCACACCCCGAAAATGGTCAAAATAGGAAAGATGCAGCAAGGTTTTAGGGAGTAGCGCCCCTTAGGTTATGTGCATTTCCTTCTGGATATAAGTGGTATCATGGTATGGAGCCCAGATACTTAACTTCGTTGGATGTCGCAAATATATACATATATGACTTTGCGATTGATGTTGGTTGAGGATCCTCGGATAAAGGTTGTTTGCAACCGGGGGATGGCATACTCGTGTCAGTAGTTACCTACTTTTGCAGAGGTAACCCGGCCTTGTGTTGGCAGAGATCCGGTTAGGTTCTCGGGGCGTCTCTCCAGAGGCGTTTCCATGTGGCAATGAGAAGTTCCTTGGCCTGACCATTTGTTGGAAAATCCAAAGAAACAATATGAGCCCTGTACAGTGTTAGTTGTATAACCTGCCATTTACATATGTTGGCGCCCCACTGTTTAGATGGTAGCTATTGTAGGCATACGATAATGGTCGTATGTTGGCTAAGATTTATATCATATTTTCGAAATGTTTTACTACACTTTGCACTTATAGTAATAATATCAAAGAAATTTGCATATCAAGCATGTTTAACTATCATAAGGAGAAATCTCCTCCGATTCTGCATTTGCATTGTGTGTATGCGCGGGAGGCCTTATGGTAGTTTCATTTTCTAAAAGCATTGCGAATCTATTTTAGAAATATTTCTTTGTTTTTTTTTTAAGAAAAACGGTTTTATGTTCTCACACCAGTCCCATGACTAACCTGGAGTTTAGTGTTTCCTTCCTAAACTCTGGGTGCCCACCAATTTTCCCATGGGCAGTCTAGAGTCAGGTTATCAGGTCATTCTGGAATTCAAGAGATGCTGTGGAGTTCAGGAGCAAGCTGGATGGCGTGGCATATCAACTAGTATATAGTATTTCTTTTCCGCTGTTTATTGTTGTAAACTCCAATAATGTAACGATAATGTGATATAATGTAATAACATATATGATTCTTTGTTTTAAAGATTATTCATTGATATATTATATGTTGTTCTGCTGCGATTGTGAGATTCTGATATTGGTTCTGTTTCTTCTTTCTTTCTTTCTTTCTTCCATCTTCTACCTCTTCTTAAACCCTAAGGGTTCGGTTTTTCGGGCTTCAATTATTTGGCAGTTGATACAGTGGACGTATTAATGTCCACTTTCGGGAGTCGAAAATCGTAATCCTCGCATCTGGTATCAGAGCATTTGGTTAAAAGACAACCTTGGCTCTGTTGGGTGTTACTCATTAGAGATAGAGTCAGTAGTACTCTAGAATGAGTTTGAGTGTAATAATACATATAAGTGCGTATTTTTTAGTGAATATAAACATTGGTTTATATTTTGTTGATTGGTTTGTTGAGTGGTATATAGATTCTGGTCAATACGAGCAATTATCGTTATTGATAGGAATCCCTAAACACTTGTGCAGAACAAATTCGACACGATATCTTTTTAAAATAGGGTAAATGAAATAATTTTACCTAAATTATTTTCATATATAAAAGAGAAAATTTTTCAGTGAATTATTATAATATATGATTGCTTGGTTGCTAAAAAGTGATGATATTAAATTATTATCATTAATGTTGAAAAAGAAATTGAAATAGTAACTCCAAAGTTAAGAAATAAATTCACATACAAATAAAACTGGAGAATATAAATTGTAAACGTGATTTGTAATTCGAAGTAAAATTCCAGAGGAATATTTGAAAATGTTTAGAAAGGGTTTGCAATCTGAAAAAGATTAAATTTCTTTTTGAGTTTGAAAATGGTTTTCAAAAGTTTGGAAAAATGTTTTTGGAGGGATAAAAGCTCTAAACTCTTTTCGGTGGCTGGAAAATAACTTCGGTGATGACTGCAGCATCATCGGTGTTCATTTTCGGGTTTCCGGGTTTCCAAAAGAGGGATTGCTGCCAAGTTGTTTTAAATGGAAATTGTTTGGAAAATTTGGGATTGGGTTTTGAAATTAAAAAGATAATTTGAATTGATTTCAAAAATGGTTTTGAAATGTTGGAAAGACTCTGGAATCTGATAAAATAGTTATGGAATAAAATTTATTGAGTTGAAAATATATTTGGGGTAGAAACAAATAAATTGAAATTGAGTTTGAATTATGGAAATAAATTTATGAATGAATGAATTTACAATTGTGAGTAAATGAAATTGGAAATAAAATGTTGAAATTCATCTTGAAATTGCAAGTAAATAAAAAATTTGTCAAGTTGGATCAAATGAAACTAAGTATTAAAATAAAATTAGTAAGTAAAACTAATTGAAGAAATGACAAATTTAATATGGGTTGAAATGAATTGAATTCAACATTTTAAATAAAGGGTAAATTAAATTCATATGGAATTTGAAATCCAGTTTAAATATAAGTGGTTATAAACCAAAATAGTGAATTGAATTGTGTTTGGGAACGAACAAAAGAATGAAAACTGAAATTGAAAAATGAATATCGAAAACCAATTTGAATTGTGCGAGATGAAATGAGTTAGAACATGTAATGAATTAGTAAAAGAAACAAATTTAAAATAGTAATATGAATCAGTTGTGAATGAAAAATAATTGATAAAATTCAATATTCATAAGGTAAATTGAATCCAAATAGAATTGAAATTGTAAATTGGATTCAAATGAAATTGATAATGTGAGATTGAATGAAAATGGATATTATGGTTAGTAGGATATATAGGTGGATTAAAGGAAATTTGGATTTTGATTTCGAAGATAGATAAAAAAAAAATTGAATTGTTCGACAAAAGGTATGTATTTGAATTTCAGTATGAAATTTGATGATTTTCTTGTCCAGCCACTTGCCCTTTTCTTTTCTTTTTGAAATCTGGTGGTCGTGGTGCCATTTTTGTAGTCGTATAGAGCTAGCCGTGCAAAGGAGACGCTGGCGAAATTTTTCGAAAATTTAAGGCATTGGAATATTTTTAAGAAAATTGGAAAATTTTGAAAAAATAACTAAGTATGATTTGAAAACTTAGTAAAGTTATTGTAAGAAGTTTAACTATGGATTTTGAAAATTTTAAAATGTTTAAATGAATCTGAAATTTAATTTGAACAAATGGTTTTGAAAGGTTAATGGATTCTGTAACTTTTTCTTACTTGGTAATTTCGAGGACGAAATTCTTTTAAGGGCGGAAGTTTGTAACGACCCAGAATTTCTGTCATTTGAAATTTGTATATTTTATTGATTTCAAATATTAACAAGTAAAATTTGCAAGTCGAATAAATTTTATTTCGAATATCAAGATTTAATCGGATAATTAAATCGATAATTTAATATGTGAAACTACAGAAATAACTGGAAATTGGGTTTAATGTGATTGAAAATGATTTATAAAGTTTTATTAAATCATATTGGAGTTAGAATGATGTTATCAAACTTTTAAAATCGAATTAACAGTTAATTTGTAGAATTGAATATTTTAATGTTTAATTGACGAGTGAAAATAGCCATTTTTCAAACAGTCTCGGATTTCAACGAAACCAGTTTCATCGGATCCGTAATGTTATATCATTATATGGTTTCAAATTTCGTGTCAATCGGATTTACGGTTTGTCTAGGGCAAGCTAAAACGCGCTGAAATCGGTTAAAGTGAATTTTAAAATTAAAATTTATCGATTTGAAAACCTATCTTCCAAATTTGATCGAATTGGCTCCCGATATATATTCCATTGGATTCGGAATGGGGGTAAAACATTATAAACGCTAGGTGGCATGCTTCGATTGGAGTTCGGAAAATTTCGGGATGAATAGTGTTTTGATATTTTCTATAAAGCACCTCATTTATTTCATTTTACAACAAAACCCTAGTTCAAGCTTCAGCTGCCACTTGATTTTTAAATGGACGAAAATTTCAATTCTTCTCTCCTTATTCTCTTCTAATCCACGCATCAATTCAAGAAACCTTCAACATGAGAATTGTAGAGCTAAGCGAGATCTTCAGATGCATACGGCGATGATCATCGATGGAGCATCATATGGGCCAGATTTTGGTCGAGTACGCAGCGCGTTCGCATGCGTTTTTAGGTGCAAGGGGGGAGGGGCCGAGTTCAACTGGGTTCACGGCGTTGATGGCTCTCGAGTTAGGCTTCGCAATGGTGGTTCCTGATCATCTTCAGATCGTCGTATTGGCCACGGCTATTAGGGTTTGTGGAGGCGAGATGGATTTCTCGGTCGCGTTTTACCTGAAGGGGAGAAGATGAAGATTCACGGCCGAGATTCTAGGGGCTTGAATCGAACGGCTATGATGGATACAGGTTGTAAAATATAAAAGAATTTGTAAATTAATATATTAAAATTCGTATAAACTTTGAAATATTATAACTTTTTGATACGAGGTCGAAAATTGACGAAACAAATTGCGTCGGGTTCGTATTGACGAATATTACGTGATGGAGCTGGAATGGAGTTGATTGGAGCTGGTGAAAATTTTGGGTAAAATTAAACGCGTGTTTAATTTTATTCGGAATAAAACACTGCAACTGTATTTGAAACAAGGTAAGAACTTCTCACTCAACCGAATTTGTTTCGATTTAAATTTTAAATAGTTAGATTTAAAATTGCTTGATTGTATGTTTGGATGATAAATTATTATCTATTGTATTGAAATAGACCCTATACGCCGCATATTAAGCGGATGTTATTTATTAAACACATATACCGCGATATTCCATCTTGAAGTGGAATTGGTATTACATATGTACTTGGCGTTGATTTCCCGCATTATATAGCGGATGAGACCCTACTGCGTCGCACAATAGCGGATAATACTTTATAGAAACCCATGTACCGCGATATTCCGTCTTGAAACGAGATTGGTATTGTGCTGACATCTGTGGATGCAGGGAGAAAGGTTTGAGGGATCCAACTGGATTCCTCAACAGTATTGATTTATTTACAGATATTTGTGATATATTCTGTTATCATATTGATATATGATGTTTGGATGTCGTGGTTGATGTATTGGTGCTGTTGCAGCATTGGGCCTATTTTTAGAATTTTAAAAATGTTAAAGTAACGATTTCGAATATAAAAGGATTTTCAAGTGATTTTTTGAAAGTATACATTTTTTTTTGAATCTTGGAATTGATTCATTTTAAATAAATAAACGTTATAATGTTTATGTTATAAAAATAATGATTTTTGTGAAATATAACCGAAATGTTATTTTTGAAATAAGTAGTTGATTATTTTGTAAAATAATTTAAATGGGGATTTTTGAATTATTATAAACGGTTTATATAAAGATTTATAGAATTGATATTTATATATTAAAATATTCGAATTATAAAACAGGTTTTTATAAGTGTTAAAATGAAGTATAAATGGATTTCATAAGTGAATGAAATTTATAGATTTATAAATTGTGAAGTTATAAAACGAATAGATTTTATAAAATAAAAGATTTATAAGTAATTAACATATCAATTGGATTTTGGCATTTAAATGAGATTTAAATAGAATTTGTTAATTAAGGGATGTTGTAAGTTGAAGTTTTTATAGAATATATATATAAATGTGAATTTATAACGTTTTTTATAAATCCGAAAATCAATTAAATTCGATAAGTATATACGAAAGATTATTAAAGGAGATATACCACGATTTTGGACAGTGGATAATCCTTTAATTAAATATATAGAAGTGTTGAATTTGGTAAACTATTTATATTCACGATTTTGGACAGTGAATAATATATTTAAAGAAATGTTTTAGGAAGTGATCTTTTAAATAGAATTAAAAGGAGTTTTAAAGATGTTTTAGAATGTGTTAAGGATCGAAACCATAGATTTCAACATTCATTGTTGAAGTAGACGTTTTCGAGAAATAAGGAAAAGATGGACTATAACACTATTGTTATAGTAAATGATTTTAGAAAGGAAATGTTTTTGTGTAGTATTAGGATTTATATATCTATCTAAATTCCGAATCCCTATACTAGTGATTTTGGGTTGTCGTTATGATGTTTTACGCAACATTCGTTTTGAATTAAACGTATATGTTTAAGAGAATGTTTTCCTTAAAGAATAAATTATGTAATTAATTGTGATTTAAGTATATAGAATATTTTCCAAATGTTGAAAATAAATAGATTTGTGAATTACTTATTATTAAATAAGTGTGGAAACGTTTTCCAATATGAAGTGAAATGTTGTGAGATAATATCTTTAAAAGATAAATTGAAAGTGAATATTTGAAATCGATTGGGAAAATCGTATATCAATAGATATTTTGGAAATGTGAATTCACATGGAATTTATAAAGGAAAGAGAAATTTGTTTAAAAATAAACATTGATTTATTTTTGAAGTGCAGAAACAAATTTACGGATTATCTTGTAAAGATATTTTTGGAAATTAAATAATTTGGGAAATTAGTTGGAATTTGATGATGTTATGCATATCTATTGATAGTTAAATTACCGACTATTAATATTTAACTTTAAATGGGTATTTGTTGTGATTTGCTTGAATTTGAATGCTACACTTATTTTAAAATAAGCGCTCGTTATTCGGTTTAGCTGGGAGAGGACCTTTGGACATGAATCCCATTCCGAATAGTGATACATCGTAATGGATAGCATTTGATGACCTGTGTTGAAGATCGGGTATTTTCGAAAACGGAAGGATTACCATCGAATGTCTCTACATCGGCTGATCTTCGATATAGAGATTTTATCACCCTTTGTGATGGGAAGTCCGGTCGTGATTAGTGAATATTCGGATTTCAAGGGCTTCTTTGGAAGTGCCTTCGGTTCCGTTTGATCCCGGAACGGACTTGTATGGATGTGCGTCTGACGTTACAATTTGAGATGTAAAGCTGGTTTCTATCAAATATATTTCTGTTGGTGGCGGAGAATTTATTTTCTTAGCTTAACACCCTTCTCTGAGACATACGAGCTCAAAGGTTATGCTGTTGATGGTCTGTGACGCCCCACCTCTATACCCACGCTAGCCAAGAACATTACGGTGAATGCTGTCAACTAGCACGGAGAATAAGGCTGTGGTGGAGCGACCATCTGTATAATTGCTTTGTGCGAGTACCGATATACCGGATAAAAATATAACTTTTCATATCAAGAGGAAATCCGACATATCGACACAAACTCAAAGCTAGTACACAGTGGCTATAATGGTCTTCGGAAACAAATATAGAAATAAACATAACACAAATCAGTCACAGACAATTCATATCACAAAGGCGGAAATAGATATGAATATTACACTAGGAAGTGTACATCAGAGTAGTGGTCTAAAAAGATCCACAATATCACAAAAGAATAGTTACATGAACTACACAAAAGAATAAGTATACATTATGGAGTCTATATCTCAAATGTATACAACAAAAACTACTAATCTAAGTAGTTAACCAAAAGTCAGAGAAATCAATCCCAAGAGAGAAGTCAAGCAGAAGCACCTGTAACATCTCGGTCTGACCCGAGTATTATTTAATAGGAAAATAATAAATGGATCAGTCTAACTATAGATATCAGATGAAACGATATAGAATAAGAGATATGACTAAACACATAACAATCACAATTCCAAGGAGTGATATATATATAAGTTATTGAAAATCAACGAGAGATTAATCAATATCACCAAATCTACCCAAGAATCAAAGAAATGCCATACTCGTTATATCGTTCATCAAACCACAAATATTGACGATTATATCAATGTCAATCACAAAAGTCAATGACACACAAATTCCAGAATTCAATATGCGAAATCCAGAAATCACAAAAGTCAATGACACACAAATTCACCAATGCACAAATATTGATAAAACTTATCAATGGAAATCACGAAAATTGGTGAAACACAAATTCTAGAAATCATCTCAAGAAATCCAGAAATCACAAAGGGGGGAGGCCTATCACAAACGGGAGCATAAAGCTCACAAACACGTGTATCACAAACGGAACGCTAATTCCATGGTCGCTAACCATCACAAATTGAGCTGAAGCTCCACAAACGGTCCAAAGACCATGGGTTGCTACCCCACCAAATTGAGTCGAAACTCCACAAAACGGGGTTTAGTCTCCCACGCAGACAAAGAGACATCGCACATTGCTAGTCTAAATCACAAAGATGATCGTCATGATCAACGAGCAGTGTCGATTACAGTAAGCTAGTAAATATATGAGCTTAGCATCATGTCCCATAACCACTAGCTTAAGTTAAATATTTACGAACAAATTGCATATCTCCACTAGGAAATTGTCACAAGAGTTTCAATCGAACAAGTCCAAGAATTAACCAACAAAGTGAACGCAAGCGTTTCATACCACTTGTTTTACTAAGTCGTTTAATTAGATTTCTCATACGAATGAGGTAAAGGTTTATATATACTAATAGATTGGAAAATGGTTTTATAAACGAATTTGATATTAAAATAGTATTGAAATCGTTTGAGGAAAGAGTTTTGATATTTACTACTAGTATAGAAAACCTTTATATTTTTAAAGTGACAAAGCACAAGGTGGATTGTAGAAACAATCAATCACAAAGATCACATTCGAAGATGTGAATAAAAATCCAACAAAATCGATAAAGGATCCATTGAAGTGGATATATCTAAAATTCCCAGAGAAAATAAGTAATCAAAGATGATAATAAATGATGACAATAAATAGGATCATCACGAATCGATTTAAATTGGAAATTCAATCCAAAAAGGCAAATTGGACTCAAACAGCAGGTTCAGTCGACTGAACAGAGTTTTCAGTCGACTGACCCTGTACCTGGAAATTTTCCAGGTTCAGGGAACTTTCTGTTTCCAGTTTCAGTCGACTGAACGGAGTTTTCAGTCGACTGAATCATGCCTGGAAACTTTCGGGTTTCAGGTTCAGTTGACTGAACAGAGTTTTCAATCGACGGAATCATGCCTGGGCTGTTTTTCAGCCTATTCAAATGAAGAGCAAATTCTTCCAAAATGCAACCGGATGAACATTGGCTCTAAGGGTTTGTGCCAATCGGCAACCCGGCCCTATATGCTCCCCGATGCATCACCAAAAGCATGATCAAACATCCATAAAAGGTTTTTCACACAAATTGACTTAAAAACTCAAAAATTGGAATATTCACAAAACCAATCCAAATCAAAAGCAAATGCACATGAAGAAGTGTTAGGAATTCATACCCAACAACCAAAGATAATTATAGTCATAGATGTGAGATACAAATCTCACCTTTTCACAAAATCGAACAAGAAGAAGCTTGAAAGCAAATGGAGAATTAACCACTCTTCAACACAACCCAATTGAGCTTGAATCTAACCTCAAAAACAAGAACATTCCCAAAATTAGGTTTAGGATTTTCTGAAATTGGTAAGAGAATAAGTTGGAGAAGAAGAAGAGAAGCTTACCAATGGGTTCTTCTTGAGTTTGGAGCTAGGAATTTGATTTGCAAGAGAAACTAGGGTTTTGGAGTTTTAATTTCCAATCTCTCCCACCATTAATGTTATAAAAACTGAAAAGATAAGAGAATGAGGGTGAGTGGGGGAGAGTGGCTCAGATTTGAGTATAAGTTAACATAGGGCTGAGCCCAAAAACCAAACCCAAAGTGAAAAGTAGCAAAAATCAACTTTCTCCAAACATATCGAAGCTTATACTCAAAAAGGTCGCAAACGGAATTTTAAACTCAATAGGAGTGGTCCCGAGTCCTAATTCGACCGTACGCAAAAAGTAGCTTTTCGGACTAAAATCCGACTAACGATAAAATATTTAAATAAAATATTTAAATATAAAATCGATAAATATGCGGGTTGTTACAGACTCTCCTCCTTAAAGAAATTGCGTCCTCGCAATATACAAGAAGAGAACATAAAGTAACAACCATAAAAGCATATTCAACACAAAAGAAAATTGAAATAAGAAGTTCACCTCAAAGAGCATGAGAAAGTAAGTCCGGATGTGTTCGCTCGATGTACTATCTAGATTCCCAAGAACAATCCTTAGGATTTGAAGACCATAGAACTTTAACAAACGGAACATCTTTATTTCGAAGTCGTTTGACTTCCGAAGCAATGATACGAACAGGATGTTGCTCATAAGTTAAATTAGACGAAACTTCAATCTCTTCCACAACACCGGGCTCAAAAACAGAATCGGAATCTCGAAGACATTTCCGAAGTTGAGAAACGTGAAACACGTCATGCATAGCAGAAAACTGAGCCGGTAATAAAAGGCGATAAGCCATGGAACCAATACGTTTGGTGATAGGAAATGGCCCAATATATCGAGGCGCTAGTTTTCCCGATCGACTGAAACGTACAACACCTTTCATAGGTGACACACGAATGAACACAAGATCTCCCACAAAAAATTCTAACTTCCTTCTCCGGTTATCGGCATAGGATTTTTGTCTACTCTGGGCTTCTTTCATCCGATGACGAATAAGTTCAATTTTCTCTGTGGAAACACGAATAAAATCTGGACCTAAAACCAGCTTCTCACCGGCCTCAAGCCAACAAGAAGGAGATCGGCATGGCCTTCCGTAGAGTGCCTCAAAAGGTGCTGTACCTATACTAGATTGGAAGCTATTATTATAGGAAAATTCAACAAGTGAAATATGATCTTCCCAACTTCCACCAAAATCAAGAACACAAGCACAAAGAAGATCTTCAAGAGTTTGATTCACACGCTCGGTTTGTCCATCGGACTGGGGGTGATAAGCGGTGCTAAAATTAAGCTTCGTTCCTAAAGCTTTTTGAAGACTCTTCCAAAATCCACTAGTAAAAAATGGATCACGATCGCTAACAATAGAAGTAGGAACTCCATGCAATTTAACAATTTCTTTGATAAAGATTTTGGCCAAAAGAGGAATGGTTCGATTAGACCGAACGGGAATAAAATGGGCAGATTTAGTAAGCCTATCTACAATCACCCATAAGCTATCATGACCCGAACGAGAACGGGGAAGGCCATCTATAAAATCCATGGAAATTTGATCCTACTTCCAAACTAGAATTTCTAAAGGTTGCAATAACCCACCGGGCCTTTGATGTTCGGCCTTAACGAGTTGGCAAGTCATGCAACACTTAACAAAGTTAGCAATATCGAGTTTCATTCCCTCCCAATAATAAAGTCGCTTCATATCCGCGTACATTTTACTTCTACCGGGATGAATGGTAAATTTAGAACGATGAGAATCTTTTAAAATATCTTCACGAAGATCACCAATATTTGGCACGACAAGTCTACCAAACCTCCGAATGCCGCCACGAGAATCAATATCAATGTCTCTCAATCCTTCAATATCAATTTTATCCCTAATATTTTGGCCAAGAAGAGCCAATTCAGGATCTAGGCTTTGAGCTTCAAGAATGCGGTCAAAAAGAGAAGGATGAGCCTCAAGGCTACATAAAGCAAGAGATGAACATAAATCGAGAACACGGTCTCGAATCTCATAAGTGGATAAGATCTCGATATCGTTCCATTCGGATATCATCATAAAAACAACAGCTTGTTGTTTACGGCTAAAAGCATCGGCGACCCCATTACCCTTACCGGGAGTATAAAGAATATCAAGATCATATGGTGCAAGAAATTCGAGCCAACGCTGTTGACGCAAATTAAGTTCCTTTTGAGAGAATAAATATTTCAAAGACTTATGATCTGTGTAAAGAACAAATTTCTCTCCTAAGAGATAATGACACCAAACCCGTAGAGCGAAAACAATAGCCGCGAGTTCTAAATCATGAGTGGCATATCTAGTCTCGGCTGGCTTCAATTGCCTAGAAGCATAAGCAAGAACACGTTCTTTTTGCATAAGAACGGCACCCAAACCAATGCGACTAGCATCGGTATAAACAACGAAATCTTGATTCCCCTCGGGAATAACAAGAATAGGAGCATTAGATAGGAGTTCTTTTAATTTCTGAAAAGAAGCTTCACATTTGTCCGACCAAATGTATTTCACACCTTTCTTCGTCAAGCTAGTGAGAGGCACGGCAATCTTAGAAAAGTCTTTAATAAAACGACGGTAATAGCCCGCCAATCCAAGAAAACTACGAATCTCTGTCACACTCTCCGGTCTCTTCCAATCTTGAATCGCTTCAATCTTTGAAGGATCCACGGAAATTCCGGATTCGGAAATAATGTGACCGAGAAACTTCACACGAGATTGCCAAAAGTGGCACTTAGAAAATTTTGCCTTTAATTGATTACTCCTAAGAGTTTCCAACACAATCCGAAGATGTTTTTCATGCTCCTCCTTGGTTTTAGAATACACAAGAATATCATCAATAAAGATGAGAACAAATCGATCGAGAAAGTCTTTAAAAACTCGATTCATTAAGTCAACGAAATAAGCTGGGGCATTCGTTAACCCAAATGGCATCACAAGCCATTCATAAGATCCATAACGAGTACGGAACGAGGTCAATGGAATACTATCCTCTGCAATACGAAGCTGATGAAATCCAGTAGCTAAGTCTAAGTGTGAAAAGACTCTAGCACCACTAAGTTGATCGAATAGATCATCAATCCGAGGTAAAGGATATTTATTTTTGATAGTAAGATCATTAATCTTGCGGTAGTCAACGCAAAGCCTAAGTGTTCCATCGGATTTCTTCATAAAAATAGCTGAAGCTCCCCAAGGCGAAGAACTAGAGCGAATAAATTGCTTCGTCTCCAATTCGGATAATTGTTTACGCATTTCCTCGTTTTCTTTATTGGACATACGATACGGAGGACGAGTGATAGGTTGAGCTCCAGGAATAAGATTAATTCTGAACTCAATTGCTCGCTTAGGTGGTAATCCTAAAACCGGCTCGAATATGTCGGAAAATTCACGAACGACGTGAATAAGAGAAATAACATCACCCTCATCGTCATCATCGTCATCACGAGGATTTAAAGAATATAAAGATGCAACCAAGCTGGAATCTGAATCGTTAAGATTAATAGAAATTTGCTTAACAGATTGAGGATGTCGAAGATGAATAGTCCGCTCAGGACATAGGATATGAGCTTCATAACGGTTAAGCCAATCCATTCCCAAAATCATTCCAAAGCCTAAATAACGCATGACATGCAAATCGGCTAGGAAAGGAAAATCACACAAAATAATTTCGACATCTTTACACAATAAACTGATTGTTGCTGATCCACCAACCGGATTCGCAATTCTCAAAGAAGTCATTAAACACAAAACATCCAAAGAAAAATATCTACAAGTTCTTTTGATATAAAAGAATGGGACGCACCCGTATCAAAAAGAACTCGAATAGGATGATCACGAAATAAAATAATTCCATCAAGGATAGAATGAGGCATACCTTGACCACGAGATGTGTTTCCAGGGGCTTGAGCAACATTTAACTTTCCCTCCTTCCTGCCCTGAAGCTTGGGGCATGAAGATATAACATGTCCGGGAACTTTGCATAGCGACAAGAGAGAGACTTTGGGCACTTGTTCGCATAATGGTCCTTCGAACCACAATTATAGCATTCCCCACGGCCAAAGGAAGAAGTCTTTTCCACGGAGGTTGCTTGTTTCCCCTTTTTATTGGGATAAGGACCTTTAAATTTGTTTGGCCTCTTCTTGTTATTGTTGAAGTTTGGTTTGGAACCCACCACTTCAACATCATTCTCCTTATCCGCCTCTTCAAGACGAAGAGCAATATCAACGAGTTGGTCGAAAGAAACTTCTAACTTCAGAAGTAATGGCTTCTTGAGATTTTTGTTTAAGCCATAGACGAATCTCTGGTTCTTCTTTAAAGGGGTGTTGATATATTCAACCCCATATTTGGAAAGCGACTCGAAAGAGGCGACGTAATCAGTCACGGAGGACTCACCTTGAACAAGGTCTATGAATCGTCGAGCCAATGTCACTTTCTCACCTTCCGGTACGAATTTCAACTCGAAGCGTTCTCGGAATTTCTCCCAAGTGAGATCCGCTTCATTAATCTCAGAAATAAGAAGCTGGTACCAATCCAATGCTCTTTCTCGGAGCATACTAGAGGCCACCTGAACTCGGTGAAGGTCAATAAGATTCATGCGCGAAAAGACGCGATCGCATGTTCTAAGCCAAGCTTGGACTTCAATAACAGTTTCGGAACCTTTGAATGGCTCCCCACCCAAATTGGTGTAATCACTGCACAAGCGTGCAAATCCCGACTTCGGGTGAGTAGGTTCCGGGTTAGCTCCAGCTGCTTGAGCATTAGTTACCAAATCAAGAAGCTGTTGAGCAGTCATAAAAACTCCATCCTGGGGTGGAGTGCTAGATGGCACAGCTCTGGGGCGGCCTGGTCTAGACATTTCTCTTCCTTTAGAAAGAAAGAAGAAGAAGAAAAAGGTTATTCACCAAATTGAATATCAAGCAATCTTGATAGATAAACAAGGAATTATAAGGAAAATAGGATGAATCGGTACGAAGACTCGAATTAAATCCTAAAGCACGACTCCTAAGATGGACTTAGGACAATGATCATTGTTATAATATTCCATATTGTTCCGAAGTTTGGCTCTGATACCAAGCTGTGACGCCCCACCTTTATACCCACGCTAGCCAAGAACATTACGGTGAATGCTGTCAACTAGCACGGAGAATAAGGCTGTTGAGGAGCGACCATCTGTATAATTGCTTTATGCGAGTACCGATATACCGGATAAAAATATAACATTTCATATCAAGAGGAAATCCGACATATCGACACAAACTCAAAGCTACTACACAGTGGCTATAAAGGTCTTCGGAAACAAATATAGAAATAAACATAACACAAATCAGTCACAGACAATTCATATCACAAAGGCGGAAATAGATATGAATATTACACTAGGAAGTGTACATCAGAGTAGTGGTCTAAAAAGATTCACAATATCACAAAAGAATATTTACATGAACTACACAAAAGAATAAGTATACATTATGGAGTCTATATCTCAAATGTATACAACAAAAACTACTAATCTAAGTAGTTAACCAAAATTCAGAGAAATCAATCCCAAGAGAGAAGTCAAGCAGAAGCACCTCTAACATCTCGGTCTGACCCGAGTATTATTTAATAAGAAAATAATAAACGGATCAGTCTAACTATAGATATCAGATGAAACGATATAGAATAAGAGATATGACTAAACACATAACAATCACAATTCCAAGGAGTGATATATATATATATATATATATATATATAAGTTATTGAAAATCAACGAGAGATTAATCAATATCACCAAATCTACCCAAGAATCAAAGAAATGCCATACTCCTTATATCGTTCATCAAACCACAAATATTGACGATTATATCAATGACAATCACAAAAGTCAATGACACACAAATTCCAGAATTCAATATGAGAAATCCAGAAATCACAAAAGTCAATGACACACAAATTCACCAATGCACAAATATTGATAAAACTTATCAATGGAAATCACGAAAATTGGTGAAACACAAATTCTAGAAATCATCTCAAGAAATCCAGAAATCACAAAGGGGGGAGGCCTATCACAAATGGGAGCATAAAGCTCACCAACACGTGTATCACAAACGGAACGCTAATTCCATGGTCGCTAACCATCACAAATTGAGCCGAAGCTCCACAAACGGTCCGAAGACCATGGGTTGCTACCCCACCAAATTGAGTCAAAACTCCACAAAATGGGGTTTAGTCTCCCACGCAGACAAAGAGACATCGCACATTGCTAGTCTAAATCACAAAGATGATCGTCATGATCAACGAGTAGTGTCGATTACAGTAAGCTAGTAAATATATGAGCTTAGCATCATGTCCCATAACCACTAGCATAACTTAAATATTTACGAACAAATTGTATATCTCCACTAGAAAATTGTCACAAGAGTTTCAATCGAGCAAGTCCAAGAATTAACCAACAAAGTGAACGCAAGCGTTTTATACCACTTGTTTTACTAAGTGGTTTAATTAGATTTCTCATACGAGTGAGGTAAAGGTTTATATATAGTAATAGATTGGAAAATGGTTTTATAAATGAATTTGGTATTAAAATAGTATTGAAATCGTTTGAGGAAAGAGTTTTGATATTTACTACTAGTATAGAAAACCTTTATATTTTTAAAGTGACAAAGCACAAGGGGGATTGTAGAAACAATCAATCGCAAAGATCACATTCGAAGATGTGAATAAAAATCCAACGAAATCGATAAAGGATCCATCGAAGTGGATATATCTAAAATTTCCAGAGAAAATAAGTCATCAAAGATGATAATAAATGATGACAATAAATAGGATCATCACGAATCGATTTAAATTGGAAATTCAATCCAAAAAGGCAAATTGGACTCAAACAGCAGGTTCAGTCGACTGAACAGAGTTTTCAGTCGACTGACCCTGTACCTGGAAATTTTCCAGGTTCAGGAAACTTTCTGTTTCCAGTTTCAGTCGACTGAACAGAGTTTTCAGTCGACTGGATCATGCCTGGAAACTTTCGGGTTCCAGGTTCAGTCGACTGAATAGAGTTTTCAGTCGACTGAATCATGCCTGGGCTGTTTTTCAGCCTATTCAAATGAAGAGCAAATTCTTTCAAAATGCAACCGGACGAACATTGGCTCTAAGGGTTTGTGCCAATCGGCAACCCGGCCCTATATGCTCCCCGATGCATCACCAAAAGCATGATCAAACATCCATAAAAGGATTTTCACACAAATTGACTTAAAAACTCAAAAATTGGAATATTCACAAAACCAATCCAAATCAAAAGCAAATGCACATGAAGAAGTGTTAGGAATTCATACCCAACAACCAAAGATAATTATAGTCATAGATGTGAGATAAAAATCTCACCTTTTCACAAAATCGAACAAGAAGAAGCTTGAAAGCAAATGGAGAATCAACCTCTCTTCAACACAACCCAATTGAGCTTGAATCTAAGCTCAAAAACAAGAACATTCCCAAAATTAGGTTTAGGAATTTCTGAAATTGGTAAGAGAATAAGTTGGAGAAGAAGAAGAGAAGCTTATCAATGGTTCTTCTTGAGTTTGGAGCTAGGAATTTGATTTGCAAGAGAAACTAGGGTTTTGGAGTTTTAATTTCCAATCTCTCCCACCATTAATGTTATAAAAACTGAAAAGAGAAGAGAATGAGGGTGAGTGGGGGAGAGTGGCTCAGATTTGAGCATAAGTTAACATAGGGCTGAGCTCAAAAACCAAACCCAAAGTGAAAAGTAGCAAAAATCAAATTTCTCCAAACATATCGAAGCTTATACTCGAAAATGTCACAAACGGCATTTTAAACTCAATAGGAGTGGTCCCGAGTCCTAATTCGACCGTATGCAAAAAGTAGCTTTTCGGACTAAAATCCGACTAACGATAAAATATTAAAATAAAATATTTAAATATAAAATCGATAAATATGCGGGTTGTTACATGGTTACTAGTGATACATTCCCAATTTGGTAATGTGGCATACTAAGTGTTGCTGATCATTTGTTGATCAAGGCATAGCTTTTCTGAAAAGCATAGCTTTGTGGACGAGACTTCGTCGGTCCTCACACCCCGAAAATGGTTAAAACAGGAAAGATGCAGCAAGGTTATAGGGAGTAGCGGCCCATAGGGTATATGCATTTCCTTCTGTATATAAGTGGTATCATGTTATGGAGCCCAGATACATAACTTTGGTGGATGTCACAAATATATATATATATATATATATATGACTTTGTGATTGATGTTTGTTGAGGATCCTCGGATAAAGGTTGTTTGCAACCGAGGGATGGCATACTCGTGTCAGTAGTTACCTACTTTTGCAGAAATAACCCGGCCTTGTGTTGGCAGAGATCGAGTTAGGTTCTCGGGGAGTCTCTCCAGAGGCGTTTCCATGTGGCAATGGGAAGTTCCTTGGCCTGACCATTTGTTGGAAAATCCAAAGAAACAATACGAGCCCTGTACGGTGTTAGTGGTATAACCTACCATTTACTTATGGTCGCGCCCCACTGTTTAGATGGTGGCTATAGTAGGCATACGATAATGGTCGTATGTTGGCTAAGATTTATATCATATTTTCGAAATGTTTTCCTACACTTTGCACTTATAGTAATAATATCAAAGAAATTTGCGTATCAAGACTGTTTAACTATCATAAGGAGAAATCTCCTCCGATTCTACGTTTGCATTGTGTGTGTGTGTGGGAGGCCTTATGGTAGTTTCATTTTCTAAAAGCATTGCGAATCTATTTTAAAAATATTTCTTTGTTTGTTTTTTTAAGATAAAATGTTTTAAGTTCTCACACCAGTCCCATGACTGACCTGGAGTTTATTGTTTCCTTCCTAAACTCTGGGTGCCCACCAATTTCCATACGGGAAGTCTAGAGTCAGGCTATCAGGTCATTCTGGAATTTAGGAGAAGCTGTGGAGTTCAGGAGCAAGCTGGATGGCGTGGCATATCAACTAGTATATAGTATTTCTTTTCCGCTGTTTGTTGTTGTAAACTCTGAAAATGTAGTGATAATGTGATGTAATGTAATAACAGATATGATTCTTTGTTTTAAGAATTATTCATTGATATATTATATGTTGTTCCACTGCGATTGTGAGATTCTGATATTGGTTCTGTTTTCTTCTTTCTTCTTCTATCTTCTACCTCATCTTAAACCCTAAGGGTTCGGTTTTCCGGCCTTCGCTTGTTTGGCAGTTGATACAGTGGACGTATTAATGTCGACTATCGGGAGTCGAAAATCGTAATCCTCACATTTGGTATCAGAGCATTTGGTTAAGAGACAATCTTGGCTCTGTTGGGTGTTACTCATTGGTGATAGAGTCAATAGTACTCTAGAATGAGTTTGAGTGTAATAATAGATATGAGCGCTTATTTGTTAGTGAGTATAAAAATTGTTTTATATTTTGTTGATTGGTTTGTTGAGTGGTATATGGATTCTGGTCAATACGAGCAATTAACGTTATTGATAGGAATCTCTAAACACTTGTGCAGAACAAATTTGACACGATGTCATTTTAAAATAGGGGAAATGAAATAATTTTACCTAAATTATTTTCGTATATAAAAGAGAATTTTTTTTTTGTGAATTATTATAATATATGATTGCTTGTTTGCTAGAAAGTGATGATATTAAATTATAATCATTAATGTTGAAAAAAAAATTAAATCGTAACTCCAAAGTTAAGAAATAAATTTACATACAAATAAAATTGGAGAATATAAATTATAAACGTGATTTGTAATTTGAAGTAAAATTCCAAAGTAATGTTTGGAAATGTTTTGAAAGGGTTTGCAATTTGGAAAAGACTAAATTGCTTTTTGAGTTTGAAAATGGTTTTCAATGGTTTGGAAAAATGTTTTTGGAGGGATAAAAGCTCTAAACTCTTTTTGGTCGCCGAAAAATAACTTTGATGATGACTGCAGCATCATCGGTGTTCATTTTTGGGTTTCCAAAAGAGGGATTGCTGCCAAGTTGTTTTAAATGGAAGTTGTTTGGAAAATTTGGGTTTGGGTATTGAAATTCAAAGGATAATTTGAATTGATTTCAAAAATGGTTTTGAAATGTTGGAAAGACTCTGGAATCTGATAAAAATAGTTATGGAATAAAATTTATTGAGTTGAAAATAAATTTATGGGTAGAAACAAATGAATTGAAATTGAGTTTGAATAATGGAAATAATTTTATGAATGAATGAATTTACAATTATGAGTAAATGAAATTGGAAACAAAATGTTGAAGTTCATCTTGAAATTGCAAGTAAATAAAAAATTTGTCAAGTTGGATCAAATGAAGCTAAGTATTAAAATAAAATTAGTAAGTAAAACTAATTGAAGAAATGGCAGATTTAATATGGGTTGAAATGAATTGAACTCAACATTTATAAATAAAGGGTAAATTAAATTCATATGGAATTTGAAATCCAGTTTGAATATAGTTTGTTATAAACCGAAATAGTGAATTGAATTGTGTTTGGGAACGAACAAAAGAATAAAAACTGAAATTGAAAAATGAATATCGAAAACCAATTTAATTGTGCGCGATGAAATGATTAGAACTTGTAATGAATTAGTAAAAGAAACTAATTTAAAATGGCAAGATGAATCAGTTGTGAATGAAAAATAATTGATAAAATTCAATATTCAGAAGGTAAATTGAATCCAAATAGAATTGAAATTGTAAATTGAATTCAAATGAAATTGATAATGTGAGATTGAATGAAAATGGATATTATGGTAAGCAGGATATACAGATGAATTAAGGGAAATTTGGATTTTGATTTCGAAGATAGATTAAAAAAAATTGAATTGCTCGACAAAAGGTATGTATTTGAATTTCAGTATAAATTGGATGATTTTCTTGTCCAGCCACTTGGCCTTTTCTTTTCTTTATGAAATCTGGGGGCCGTGGTGCCATTTTTGTAGTCGTACCGAGCTAACCGCGCAAAGGAGACGCTAGCGAAATTTTTCTAAAATTTAAGGCTTTAGAATATTTTTAAGAAAATTGGAAAATTTTGAAAAGATAACTAAGTATGATTTGAAAACTTAGTAAAGTTATTGTAAGAAGTTTAACTATGGATTTTGGAAAAGTTAAAATGTCTAAATGAATCTGAAATTTTATTTGAACAAATGGTTTTGAAAGGTTAATGAATTTTGTAACTTTTTCTTACTTGGTAATTTTGAGGACAAAATTCTTTTAAGGGGGGAAGTTTGTAACGACCCATAATTTCTGTCATTTAAAATTCATATATTTAATTGATTTTAAATATTAACAAGTAAAATTTGTAGGTCGAATAAATTTTATTTCGAATATTTAGATTTAATTGGATAATTAAATCGATAATTTAATATGTGAAATTACAGAAATAACTTGAAATTGGGTTTATTGTGATTGAAAATGATTTATAAAGTTGTATTAAATCATATTAGAGTTAGAATGATGTTATAGAACTTTTAAAATCGAATTAAAAGTTAATTTGCAAAAATTGAATATTTTAATATTTAATTGACGAGTAAAAATAGCCATTTTTCAAAAAGTCTCAGATTTCGACGAAACCGGTTTCATCGGATCCGTAATGTTATATCATTGTATGGTTTCAAATTTCGTGTCAATCGGATTTACGGTTTGTCCAGGGCAAGCTAAAACGAGCTGAAATCAGTTTAAGTGAATATTAAAATTTAAATTTGTCGACTTGAAAACCTATCTTCCAAATGTTATCGAATTAGCTCCCATTATATATTCTATTGCGTTCGGAATAGGGGTGAAACATTATAATTGCCAGGCGGCATGCTTCGATTGGAGTTCGGAAAATTTCGGGATAAATAGTGTTTCGATATTTTCTATAAAAGCACCTCATTTATTTCATTTTACACCAAAACCCTAGTTCAAGCTTCAGCCACCACTTGATTTTTCAATGGCCGAAAAATTCGATTCTTCTCTCCTTAATCTCTTCTAATCCACGCATCAATTCAAGAAACCAACGACATGAGAATTGTAGAGCTAAGCGAGATCCTCAGATCCATACGGCGATGATCATCGATGGAGCATCGTTGGGGCCAGATTTTGGCCGAGTACGCAGCGCGTTCGCAAGCGTTTTTAGGCGCAAGGGGGAGAGGGGCGGGCGAGCTCGATCGGTTTTACGGCGTTGATGGCTCTCGAGTTGGGCTTCGCAATGGTGGTTCCTGATCATCTTCAAGATCGTCGTATTGGCCACGGCTATTAGGGTTTGTGGAGGCGAGATGAGTTTCTCGGTCGCGTTTTACCTGAAGGGGAGAAGATGAAGATTCACGGGCGAGATTCTAGGGGCTTGAATCGAAAGGCTATGATGGATGCAGGTTGTAAAATATAAAAGAATTTGTAAATTAATATACATTAAAATTCATACAAACTTTGAAATATTATAACTTTTTGATACGAGGTCGAAAATTGACAAAACAAATTGCGTCGGGTTCGTATTGACGTATACTATGCGATAGAGCTAGATTGGAGTTGATTGGAGCTAGTGAAAATTTTGGGTAAAATTAAACGCGTGTTTAATTTTATTCGGAATAAAACACTCCAACTGTATTTGAAACAAGGTGAGAACTTCTCACTCAAACGAATTTGTTTCGATTTAAATTTTAAATAGTTATATTTAAAATTTCTTGATTGTATGTTTGAATGATAAATTATTATCTATTGTATTGAAATAGACCCTATACGCCATATATTAAGCGGATGTTATTCATTAAACACATATACCGCGGTATTCCATCTTGAAGTGGAATTGGTATTATATATGTACTTGGTGTTGATTTCCCGCATTATATAGCGGATGAGACCCTATTGCGCTGCATAATAGCGGATAATATTTTATATAAACCCATGTACCGCGATATTCCATCTTGAAATGGGATTGGTATTGTGCTAACATCTGTGGATGCAGGGAAACAGGTTGGAGGGATCTAACTGGATTCCTCAACAATATTGATTTATTTACAGATATTTGTGATATATTCTATTATCTTATTGATATATGATGTTAACATCTTGAAGTGCTAAGAATGATGAAATGTGTTAAAATTTATCAATTTCATGAGAATATTTATAGTAATTTAATTTAAATTCAAATTAAAATTGAAATTGCCTCGATATCCGCAGCTTACAATCTCGATCTCCAATCGAGATGTGCCGTTAGGCGTTTACAACATTAAACCTTTATTTCGAATGCAATGGAAAAGGTTCCGAGCCCAAATTCGATCGTATGGAGAAGATGGCTTTTTTGGTCCAGTTATTAAACTGAATTTCGATATAATTTTCTGCGCGTTTGCTATCTGTACGGACAAACGATCACTCCAAACATTACGAAAATTTAAATCCGCTAATAATACAATATTACGGATACGATGGAACTGGTTTCGTCAAATTACAAGACTGTGCCTCGAAAGGCAATTTTTTAAATATCGATTTAAAGGATAAAATTCAAAACTGAATAAATCATTTTCAAATTCAATTCTAAAGCTTCCATTATTTTCAGTATCATCAATATAATTTTTCTAAGCCTTTAAAATATTTTTAATCAGCTTAAAAATCAAGATTTAATATTTTACCCAACTTCAATAAATTAAATTCAATAATTTAATTGCCCAATTCATAGTTATATTAGAAATTCAAATTAAATTAACTTTCAAATATTTAAATCAATTAACTATTTCGATTTAAAATGTTCAAAATTCTTGGTCGTCACATAAACATGTACGTTTTTTTACCTTAAAACAACCAAACCATTTCATATGAAATTATCTGATATTATAGTAGTATCTAAGATACAAATAATTATTAATCATAATCGAAATTGTTACATTAATTATATTCTAGCATAATAGGTATACAACTAAAATCATAAATGCACAACTGGAGAATGGATTCCATACAATGACTAGGCTACTGGAGTACCGCCCGCCACAGTGCATCTCTAGGCAAGCACACCGAGAACCTTGCCTGGATTCCCTACCAACACAGGATTGGCCAATCCCTTGTTGGATAGTGTAACAACTCTGTATTTTGTAATTATTTTAAACTGAAATTCCTAATTTAAAATCTTTTTTTTATTTATTAAATTGAATACATTTTGTTGTTATAAATATATATCTTTATTTTTATGTGAATTATAATTCCAAACATGAATGAATATAATATTTTCCAGAAATGTGAATTTTGGACAATATGGTCAAACTTTGACTTTTAAATTTAAAATTTTAAAATTTTGAATTTTTGAATTTTATCTTTTATTATGAAAATAAATAAAATTTTAAGTATATTGCTTTTCGTTTGGTTGAAATCTAATTAATATTGTGAAAGTTATGCTTTTTAAACCATTGTATGTAAATTGTTTTATTTAACAAATTTTTTTTATTTAACAAAATTGTTTATTTTAATTTATATAAATAATATTTTTGTTCATGATGTCATGTTCTAATTTATGTTCACATGTGTAACATGACATGTTATGGATACATATTTTATTTTAAAACAATTTAAAACTGTAGTTGAAATTTTCCAATGTCAGTTGTATTTTGTTTACAATTTGAAATTCTAGTTCCAATTAAATAAAGTATTTCCTTTATTTATTTTCTATTTTCCTAGACATTACTTTATTTTCATTTCCGCTTTATTTTGTTCAAATTTTACTTTATTTACTTTTTTTATTTGTTTGTATTGAATTAATAGAATTGGAAATTCGAAGAGTCTTTTGCTGCTTGTGTCTTTTCCTTTTCCTTATGCCTCTTCATTTGCTTGGCTCTTCATTGTCCTGACCTTCCATTTTCTTTTTGGCTATGTATTTTCCTTAGCTTTTCATGTGAAAACTTCTCATCCTCTTCACCATTCACGGCTATTCTCATTTGTGAGTAATGGCTTCTATTTCCTATCTTTCTTCTTCATTTTCTCTTTGATTTTGCCTTGCTCCTCCCAAGTTTTGCTCGGCCACAACCACCACCATCTTCTCCGACCACCACCACCATCTCCTCATCCTCATCATCCACTGCTAAACACCCACGCCACTGACCAGATCTGGCCACGACCATCTAGATGAACAAACACCACAAAAACTTTGCTAATTCCAAAAACAATGCATAAACGACCTCTATTCCACCATCACCTTCATGTCTAGCCCTGGCCACCACCCCTATCTCCACCACCAGCTCATGACATCACCTCTAGACGTCACATCAACCTCTGACCTGACCTGTAGTGACCATGGCCGAGCCAAATATTGGCATAGGTCGAGCCTATGCTGCACCAAAACCTTCCATCCCTTGAACCCTTGCTTGCTTTTTGAATTTGAGAAATTAAGTATATAAATTTGAATTAAATGTGCTTTTTGACTTTAAATTATACTTATAAAAATGTAGGTAAATAATGGAAATTAAATTTAAAGTTTTGAATTGATATTTGAAGTAAATTGTTAAGTTTTGTTAAATTTGCAAGTTAAGAAAACGGTGAATTTTCACTTAACAAATGAATTGAGTTTTAAGTTGGATATTTAATTATAAAATTTTATTGTGATAAATCATATGTTAAAATTATTTAAATGTGAAATTTTGAAGTCTTGAAATATGATTTATAAGTTTAAAATAACAAAAATTTAGAGTGTTAATGTTTATGAAGTTATAATAAAATCTGGAATTTTATTAATAGCATTTCAAAAAATGCCGTGGTCTTATGACAGCATTTTTAACTGCTTTTGTTTTTGAATCTAACTATGTTTGAAATAGCTAAACATCTATTACGGCATTTTATAAATGCCGTTATTCCTGAACTAAACTACTTTGGAAACTGAATACCTACTGTAGCACTTTATAAAGGCTGACGTTGTTGAAATTTGACAATGTTTTGAAATATTACAGATTTTAACACTGATTGAGTTATATTTTAAAAGTGTTAAATGATTTAACTTTTAGAATTGATTATTTGTGAAATTTAAGGAGTTTTGAATATATTTTAATATTTCAATTTGAATTTTTAAGGAATTTAAACTAAATTTGAATTTAAATAAGGTTTACTTGGTTATGTGTTAAATGGAATAAAACGAGATAAATGAATTTTTGAATGGAAATTTGTAATGTATTTTGTAATGATTTGTGAAATAATAAATGAATGACATAATTAATTTTTAAAAAGGTATTTAAATTTGTATATTTGATTTTGAATGATAATGAATTGATAAAGGATTTGAAAGGAAATGATTTTGAAATGGTTTTGAATGACATAATATTTATTTTGATAAAGCATGTGAATTTGGAATGATATTTGATTTTTTTTATTTATTCGATTTATTCGATAAATGAATATTTGAAGTTTATATTAGTATGAAAGGATATTTGGTTTACTTTAATTTTGGTTTATTTAAATGATATTGGATTTATGAAATGAATATTTAAAAACTAAGTAATAATGAAGTTAAATCAGAGTTATATGAAATTATAAAAATTTGTTTTGAAATGTGGGATATTAAAGCTTTGGAATATATTAAAAATTGAATAATTTATTTTGTTGACCAAACTATATTTGAAATTGATAAGATCTGAAATGGTTTGTTGGGAAACTAAATTGAATTGAAACTGATGGGTTGAATTGAATTAAATTGGAAATTTGAAAATTTTGGTTTAATTGAATAAATTTGAAAAATGTAAAGAACTAATGGAATGTTTCATGATTTTAAATGTATGATTTCAAAATGTTATGATTTCAAAAGTGTAATGAATTCAAGTATTTTGGTTTAGAAAGAGTTGTAACTTTGAAGGTATTATCATTTTTGAAAGGTGGATATATGTTTGAAATGGAAATGATAAACTATTTTGATTTGAAATAAAAATGGTTTTGTATCAAAGTATAAAGTATTTTAAAAGGAATATAGTTTGGAAATGAAATGATTTGATTATTGTAGTATAAACTATTTGAAATGACCACGGCGTTATAATAACGATTGGTTGTTACAGAGACCGGGATCAGAAGTTGTCATACTCTCTACCAACTCCGAAAACCGCTTTAACAACTGTGTACGCGGTGGAGTTTTCAAAATGAAGTTGGATGGTGGCGACGATCCTAGTGAGGTGTAAACGTGGACCCGACTCCTGTGAGTTGGCATTAGGTGGCTAAAACATGAGCGATCTCGGGCCAAGTGAGGTCATTCCTCCTATTGGACATATTTCTTCGATATTATACACTTACTTGTGATTGATTTGATGGCCATCCTCCGATTTTGATAGGGAGTGTGTTCCGAGGTAGGCGTAGTGGCTTATACGTTACCGCCAGCCCCTATGCGTAATTGGTATATCTACCATAGCATTGCCTTGTGTGCCGTGTCACCTACCATAGCAAGCTTTACTATGAGTTTAATTTGTGTCGTACCTATGGAGTATCTTCTCGTAGTCTCCCGATCAGGAGATATGTAGGTACTGATAGACTGCTGTCACTATTACGTGTTACGGGCTATATGGTTAAACCCTTAATGCTATTTTAAAGTAAGTTTATTTTACTGTAGACATTATTATAATAGCGAATATTACTACATAGTAAATAGTTTAACGGATCCTTAAAGAATGGGCAATCCCAAGCATCCTTTAAGTTACTGATGCATTTTTGTTACTGTTCACTTGAGTTGATTTATAGTTCATAAGTATGTATGTTCGGACTCGAGTGTTTTGTGTTTTGCTTTATGCTCGGGCCAGACTAAGTGATTTAGCATTCAAGACTCACCTTTAGAGTTCGAGCTTTGTTTGAAGATCCAGCCATCTATTTTTCTTTTAGTATCCAGTGGTTTCAGTGATGTATTCTGATGTGTACCTAATGTGTCTTGTTACTCTTCTTTGTATCTTGTTTAACTCTGATGTATCTTTTATATATATAGTAGCTTCATGAACTACTATCTCTTTTACATCCGCTGCATTATTAAATACTCTATGTTTGTGATTTTTGATTTATTAATTTACTGTATATTTTGAGATTTGCCTAATTTTATTTACAACGCGGTATTTTGAGCAATTCAAGTCCGACATGTGCGGATGCGAATGGTTGAAAATATTAGGTCGTTACGTGTGGTATCAGAGCTTTGGTTTTAGGCAAAACTTAGCGTGTATGGTAAATGTATTTACGGAATCACTTTCATTCGAGTTTGAATCTCTTACTTTTTGACTCAATTCCTTTGAATTTTGGAACGTTTCCTATGGTTCCAAAATCCATTCAAGTCCCTCACTATTCGTCTTCTTTTGATTTTGGAGTATCCCATAACTCCATTTCGAATAATCTTTATAATGAGTCGGCGGTCCCGCCATTTTCAAATTGATTTGTAAAGGGTGAAACTCCTTTACAACAGCATCGATTCACTGAAGATTTTATATCCTTGTTTAGATGCAAGTATCTCTTGAGACCGAATGTAGATTTACCCTAGAAAATCCACATCGATCTTATTCTTTTAATCACGGTTGACCGGTTAGAGTTGCTCGTGATTTATATAAGCTTATCCATCATCCAATTCTGTTATTTAATCATCTCATCTTTGTTTCCAACTTCTCTTCAAATCATTCTTGAAGTGTATTTGTAAATTAATATTTAAAATGTTTTATATATTGTGTTGTTTGAGTTTTTGATGTTGATTCGGGTTTCAAATTGATTCGACTGATCAACGCTATCGATAAGATTTCCAAAACACTTGAACAGAGCAAACTGACACAATATGGTTTTTCAAATTTAGTAATGAAATAAATTTTTAACTATATTATAAAAAAAATTCTATATTTTATTGAATTTGTTGTTAAGAAATAATATTTGATTTTATATATCATTTCTCTTGTTTCATATAAATAATTGAACTATAATCATGGCTATAAATTTATTTGGAAATTTAAAAAGAATTTAAAACATGAATTTGAGAATTTAATTTCCGATGGATTTTAAACCTTGTATTTAAAGTTTTAAAGGAAATATTATTTAAAGTATTTTCGAATAGAAATTTGCTTCCAAAGAATTTTAAAGTTTAAAATTAGTGCTTTCTCTTTGTCGCTGGAAAATAACTTCGATGATGACTACAACATCATCGACATTCATTTTCGAGTTTCGACTTGAAGAGACCGTTTTGTAGTCTTGTTATAGTTTTGATTTGGGGAATTTAATTGATTTGAATTTCCAAAATAAGACTGGATTTATAGCATATGCTGATATATGATTTAAATTTGAATGGATATATATATATAGTACATGTGCATTTATTTATCTCTAAATAGATTGGAATTTATCGGAAATTTAATTCCTAAATTTTATCTTGAAAGATAATTTTTGAGTATAATTTCAAGATTTGGATAAATATTCAAGCTTGAAATGATTAAATTAGAAGATTTTATTTGTATAATACGCAATTTCATTCTAAAATAACTGACCTAAATTATACAGAAGTTGAATACGTAATTGGATAATATACAATACGAAATGATTTTATAAATAAATTTTGAGTGGTTATAATAAATGTTATACACTTAAATTTTAGTTATAAAAAGATTAACAGAGGATAGAAAAAAGGGTAATGGAATAATTTACAATATAAAATGATGTTAAGGGAACTAAGAATAAATTTAAAGCAGTTATAATAAGTATAAACATATTTAACATAGGTGATAAGATATATTAAGGTGAATAAATTTAATTATAATTAAGAATAAAGAAGAATTAAATTTATTGAGTACATTATGAGTGTAAAAAATGATTTTTTTTCAAATCCATGATTTTAGAGATTGTTAATTTAGGATAATTGGATGATAAGATAATGAAATTAGAGATGGTTAAGATTTATTTAACTTATGTAAAATTAATTTTAAATTTAAGTTGAAATTTTCATGGTTTTAAATTTATTATCTTATTTTGTTTTTCAAACTATCTTTTGGTTGTTCTTATTTCCCTTATCTTGCTACAGAATGTGGGGGCTATTGCTTATACCTGTCTGTTTGGAATCTTTCTATAATCTTTGGTACTCATTTTGAATCTGAGCACTGCTTACCGTCCAAAGACCATCGGCTAAGCGAAGAGGGTGAATTAGATTCTAGAGGATTTTTTTGTGCTTGTGTTCTTGAAGCTGGAGGATCTTGGGAAGATCATCTCCACCTTGTTAAACTTACCTATAACAACAGTTATCAGGTAAAATTTCAATCTTCTTGTCATCTTGTCTCCATTCTATCTTAATATATGTTTTCCCGTGCCTCATTCCTTTTCGAGGACAAAAAGTTTTGAGTGGGGGAGAGTGTAACAACCCTGTATTTTGTAATTATTTTAAATTGAAATTCCTGATTTAAAATTTTTATTTTATTAACTAAAATGAATAAATTTTGTTATTTTAAATATAAATCTTGAATTTTATGTGAATTATAATTCCAAACATGAATAAATGGAATATTTTCCAAAAATGTAAATTTTGGTCAATATGGTCAAACTTTGACTTTTAAATTTAAAAATTTAAAATTTAAATTTTTTTTAATTTTATCTTCCATTATGAAAATAAATAATATATTAAGTATACTGATTTTCGTTTCGTTGAAATCTGATTAATATTGTGAAAGTTATGCTTTTTAAACCACTGTATGTAAATTGTTTTGTTTAACAAATTGTTAATTTTATTTATATAAATAATATTTTTGTTTGTCATGTCATGTTCGAATTTATGTTTACATGTGTAACATGGCATGTTATGGATATATATTTAATTTTAAAACATTTTAAAAGTGTATTTGAAATTTTCCAATGTCAGTTGTATTTTGTTTACAATTTTAAATTCTAGTTTCAATCAAATAAAGTATTTTCTTTATTTATTTTCTATTTTCCTAAGACATTATTTTATTTTCATTTCCACTTAATTTTGTTCATCTTTTATTTTATTTACTTGTTTTTTTATTTGTTTATATTAAATTAATAGAATTGGAAATTCGAAGAGTCTTTTGCTGCTTGTGTCTTTTCCTTTTCCTTATGCCTCTTCATTTGCTTGGCTTTTCGTTGTCTTGACCTTCCATTTTTGTAACAGCCCAAATTTTTAACAAGTATTTTTTCACTTGTATTTTAAAAACTTTGGGGTTTATTATATAAAAATCAAAATTTTAAAGTGATTAAAAATAAAAATAAAAACAATTGACCAAATTTTTAATTAAATAATAAGATCTCTGAAATTTTGACATGGTTAAGAATTAACTTTAATTTGGAAATTTGGGTTTTTGTCGAAGATGATAAATAACTTAATTTCTAGAAAAATAAAGTTTTAATTAAGAAAACATTAAAAGCTTAGGTGGTTAAGACATCTGGGCTATTCACAATAGGTCACGAGTTCGAGTCTCAACACGGTCAGAATTTCGAATTTTTCTTTAGTGTATAAATGAACTGGGTAATTACGCGTTAAAAAGGGCACGTAAATTTAGGGAATAAATACCGTGTGTGTGTATATATATATATATAAGAAAACGTATAGAATTTTAATCCGTTATTTCGGTATATTTTGGGAATAAAATATTATGGCTATGGTACACAATCTTAAAAATATGACCTTAGTGTAAATGAGTAAATTTATCAATGGCATGTGTTTTTAGAGGGAAGGAATATTCTAGCGTTCAAATCAAATATGTTGCCTCTAAATTCAACGCATTATTTTAAAATTTTGATTTCCATAGATTTTTTTTCCATCCAACAAAATTTATTTCTTGCATTTTTCAAAACACAATTTTCTCCTAAATCTCAGTCATGCGCAGTATCCATTCTCCTATCTGCTTGCCTATTTCATATGCGTTTTCTCTTTACTGATCATATCTCTTACGTTATTTTTCTCTTTCCAGTAAAATTTACTTCCCAATTTATATATATTTTAATTTGATCAAATCATTTCCAAAATGCTAACTAATAAATGAAAGTTTCATTTGTTTAAGGATAACTCTAAATGGGAATTTTAATAAAAAAAAAATTGGATTATATACTTGCTTTAAAAATTTGTAATATTTGGTCCATTTGGATAATATATCGCCTTTTTATGGTAATAAGAATCAGAGAGAGATGTAACCAAAGTTTTATCTTTTTAATTTAGTAATAAATGTTAAGAATTTATAGCATATTAATAAACTGATAATTTCGAATTTAAAAAGGGCACGCATTGTAATGGTATAAGTAACGTATAAACGTATAAATTAAAAATGTTACTTTTGCATAAATTTTGGGAGTATTGTATTGCGTCGGTTTGGCGTATTTTAAAATGCATACTGCAATATCTATATGGATTAATAAAATCAGTTAGGAGATTTCCAACCAAACGTATTGATTTCGTGCCTATCCGTTTCTCTAAAAGCATGCACTGATTAAGGAGATTCCCACTACCAATATTGTTTTCAAAATCGCGCTTCCCTTTTCACGCAAATATCATCTGGAAAGAAATCAAACTTGCTTTCCTTGCGCGTGACATATCAGTGAAATTTATTTCCATTAACATCTTTGTCATTTGCCTCTTTATAGAGATTTGATTTAAAAACTTTCACAAATAAATTTTATTCCACTTGCCATTCATTCCTCTCAATCAAATATAATTGCTTGCCTTCTAAACTTCAATCAATCAGAAAATTAATTTTTTACCATTTTCTCTCCGTGACATAAATCAACGCATGCATTCAAATCTGTCCTTGAAGTAGCATCCAAAGCAAATTAATACTTGCTGATTCTTTGTATATAAATCTCTCAGACTATATAAAACACGCAACTATTAATTGGGGAGAGAACAAAAAAGAGATAACGTTGAAATCAAATTTTTCATATATCTGGTAGTAAATCACGCATATATCATCTGAGAGAAAAGCAATTTGCCTTTCTTTGCACGTGACATAAAATTTTATTCTTTTTACATTTTTGGCATTTGCCTCTTACCATTTATTTCTTGCGCATGTCCCTGTAATTATTTTTATTCACGCAGACTTATCCATTCTAACAAACCAAACTGGGAAGTAAATCACGCAAGCCTTATCCACAAAAAAAAATAAAAACATCCATTTTTATTTAGTACGAAATTCACTGCTATCACAATCAAATTTGCGTAGACTGGGAATCATAAATCTTACCGAGATAACTTGCCTTGATTTTTCACATGTATATTTTACTTCCTTTCATACAAAGCAACTCCTCTTTATAAATACATAGCCTCGTCCAAAACTTTCCTCTGCATCTCATAGTTTAGCCTTCTTCTTCTTTTGTGCTGAAGCCTCTATCAGGTAATGGTTTTACTTTTTCTTTTCTTCTTCCATGGCACATCCCTCTAAGTTTTCATAACCGAGAATATAAATTTCATCAACTAATATCTAGATCATACCCTCACCTCAAACAAAACATATTTGCACACATACATGTCAGTTTCGTGAATAGGCAGGGCCGTACATATATTGTAGATACATGAAGCATGCATTCAGTTTTTCTTAAATTTTGGGCTGAGCGTGTTGAACTAGGAAGCAGTGCAATATCATTTTTTAAACATAGATGCGTGAGTCATAGTGATGTGAGTTAGCAAATGGGAATATATTTGGAGCCATCTGAATACTTTGTGATTTATTAGTTGCGTGTGCCATGCATAAGTGCTGCCTGCGTATTTTTTCCAAAGTGTTTATAAATTTGCAAATCCAGTTCACGTGTTGAAAAAGAAAATTGATATTTGGTAGAGAAAGAGAATAGGAGTGCAGAGTACACGTATATGGTTTATGAAGTAGCGTGTTTAGGTGCATGTGTGCATGTTTTGAAATTAAAGTGGCAGAGACGTATTGTATTTATGAACAGAGAGAGTTTGCATTAGGCAGAGACGCAAGTTTGTGTAAATACATATTTTTCAAACTAGATAAGTTGGACATGCCATTAGAAAAAAAAATATAAATAATAATAATAATAAATAGTATTGCCAAGCCTATGAAGTTGGGGTCGGGATGTGGGGTGAGGCAATCGAGCAAAAGCTGAGCCAAAATTTCTTTTACTCTATTCGTTCCAATTGTCTCAAAATTTTTGCTTTGACCGTAATTTTTAAGTCACGTATTCGGCATTTGGATCTTGAATCTAGGCGTGACATCCGGGGAAAATTTGATCGTTACCCGCTGTGCGATTCTTTTTCGAGGGATTTTCATTTTGAATCAAAATTTCTGCAGCATTAAGGTGAGTATTTCTCACCAGACAAACATACCTATATATCCGTGATTTATCACAAGTGTATTTGTAAATTATTCATTAAATTTTATCTGTCTGTAATATAACGTATGATGTTAAACCTCATTTAAATTGACACCTCATCAGTTGTTTATCTATTGTAATATTTTTGCTGTTATATTATGTAATGCTTATTTACTGATTAAATCATCACTGCAAGTTTCCCTGTAAATTTGAGATCGTTATAGGCTGAAATGATAGGCCTGCACGATAATTATTCATTTATTTATTTATTTAATTGTTTAAATTTAAATATTTAACTTGGGATTGCGGGTTTCAAATGATAGTACCCGGTTTTTTTTGTAAATTGCGGATTGAAATGATATATATCTGCATCACTTGACCTAGGCTAGAAAACTATATACAGACCCGTGGTTTATATAATATTTTTCTGAAATGTTTTAAAAATATTTTAAATGGGAAGTTATAATATTCTGGGTAAAAATTTATTTAAAGGATTTTTATAAAATTTATAATGATTTTTGAATGAGTCAACTGGTTAAATAAATAAATGTTAAGTAAAATTTGGGATTATAACTTATTTTGGAAATTCTGAATTTTTGTTAAAAGTGAGATGTTAGTTAAGTAAATTAATAAGTTATATTTTGGAATTTAAACTAAAGTTTAAGATTAATAATCTATTACAGCATTTAAATGCTATCTTTTATAAATGGACTGTTTTAACCTCTAACTTTAGGTAGCATTTTATAAGTACTACGGAAACTGAATTTTTGATTGTTTTAATAAAATGTAATAGAAATAATCTTTGGAAAAAGGCTTAAATTTCAGAATTTAATATGTAATTAATAAAAAATAAGGAATTGACTTTAAATGGTTTTATATGGAAGAATTTTACTTTTAAATGTGAGTTGAAAGGCAAATTAATTCCTAAATAAATTGAATAGATTTAAATGGTATTTTATAGTAAATAAAATGACTGATGTTTAAATAAATGATGGTTGAAATGATATTATGGTATTGAAATGTATTTGAAACTTATTTTGATTTTTAAAGTATAAATACCATTTCTAAAAGTTGTAACCACGGGTTATAATAATGTTTGGTTGTTAAAGAGACCGGGATCGGATATCTGGCATACTCTCTGTCGATACCGAAAACCACTTTAACAACTGTGTACGCGGTGGAGATTCCAGAATGAAGTAGGATGGTGGTGACGTTTCCTTTGAGGTATATACATGGACCCGACTCCCATGAGTTGGCATAAGGTGGCTAAAACAGGAGTGATCGACGGATTAATGAGGTAGCACCTCTGATCGGACGCACTTCTTCGTATGCCATTCTATTACTTTTGTGATTGTTTTGGTGCACACCTTTGATTTGGGAGTGTTGTTCGAGGTGGGCGGCAGCTGCGCGCTGCGCGTTTCCATCAGTCCGGAAGCGTAATTGGTATATCTACCCTGGCATTGCCTAGTTGTGCCGTGTCACCTACCATAGCGAGCCTTATACGATTTTGGTTTTGTACCATACCTATGGAGTGCCCTCTGACGACGCCCATTCCGGGGGAGATTATGGTACTGTATAGACTATGGGAATATATATTATGTGTTAAGGGCTATATGGGTAACCCCTTAACGCTATTTAAAAGTAAGTTTATTTTACTAATAGACATTATTATAATAGCGAAATATTACTACATAGTAAATAGTTTAACGGATCCTTAGAGAATGGGCGGTCCCAAGCATTCTTTAAGTTACTTGCTTTATATTACAGTACACTTGAATTAGCTTACACTATATAAGTATGTATGTCCTGACTCGAGTGTTTATGTTTTATTTTACGCTCGGGTCATCCTGAGTTGCAGTTCAGTCATCATCCCGGAGCTAGGACTTCTGTAGATCCTTTCAATTTGCTGGCATCTTTCTGTCCGTTATCTTATTTATGAAATCAATACTTTGGGATTTTTGAATTTACTATTTGATGATTTAAACTATATTTGGGATAGAAGACTTTGTAATTTGTATTTGTTGAGACTATTTATAGTGCCTTCATGAACCACTAAGTATTTTTAAATTCCGCTGCGAGTATTCTGTTTTTGTGTCTGTGATTAATTATTACTGTATATTTTGAGATTTGCCAAATTTTATTTACAACGCGGTATTTTGAACAATTCAAGTCCGACATGTGCGGATGCGAATGGTTGAAAATATCGGGTCGTTACAATTTTCTTTCTGGTCATGCATTTTCCATAGCTTTTCACGAGAAAACTTCTCATCCTCTTCACCATTCACGGCTATTCTCATTTGTGAAAAAAAATTGTGGGTAATGGCCATTTCTTATCTTTCTTCTTCATTTTCTCTTTATTTTGCCTTGCTCCTCTCTAGTTTTGCTCGGCCACAACCACCATCTCCATCTCCTCCTCCTTATCATCCACCGCCAAGAACCCACTCCTCTAACCAGATCTGGCCATAACCATCTAGATGAACAAACACCATAAAAACTTCGCTAAAATTCCAAAAACAATGCATGGACGACCTCTATTCCACCATCACCTACATGTCTAGCCTCGGCTACCACCCCTAGCTCCTCCACCAGCTCATGACATCACCTCTAGACATCACATAAACCTCTGACCAGATCTGTAGTGACCATGGCCAAGCCAAATATTGGCATAGGCCGAGCCTATGTTGCACCAAAACCTTCCATCCCTTGATCCCTTGCTTACCTTTTCCTCTTCATGCCTTTGCCTTCCATTTTCATGTCCATAGCCATGTCTCATGACTCATGGTCGACATACATGACCTCGGACGAGCCTAGGTGTGGTTAGCTCAAGCCCATTTGCATTTTGGACAAGCTTATGTTGTCTTGTACAAGTCTTTTGCTCCTAAGGTTTGGTTATCTTTCTTGTTTTGCAAACAAAAGTTGTTGACTTTATATGTATGTCAATATTTATATTTATGCTTATGTATGTTATATTTTGTGCTATTTACAAGGCTTTCCATCCATTTAAATCTAATCGTGCTTGTCGTTCCTTTGGAATCGTTCTTGTGTCTTGTTTTGGTCTCCAGGTTTGTTAATGGTGAGTCCTTCTCACTCTGACATTATTACTTATGAAATGATAAATGGATGACAAGTGATTAGTAATTAAAATGTTTATGCAAGTTAATGATGATTGTATGTGTAACGACCCAGGATTTTTAGTAATTAAAATTTGAATATTTAATTAATTTTAAATATAAATAAAGTGGAATTTATAAGTCAAATAAATTTTATTTGAATAATTGGATTTAATTGGATAATTAAATCGATAATTTAATATGTTAAATTATGAAAATAATTGAAAATTAAGTTAAATATGATTGAAAATGATTTGTAAAATTTTATTTTATCATATTGGAGTTAGAATGATATTTTAGAACTTTTAAAATCGAATTAAAAGTTAATTTGTGAAAAATGAATATTTTAATATTTAATCGACTAGTGAAAATAGTCAATTTTTGAACAGTCTCAGAATTTGACGAAACTTGTTCCATTGGATCCGTAATAATTAGTTATTACTGGATTTCAATTTTCGTAGCAATCGGAGTTACCGTTTGATCGTGGCAGCTCGAAACGCATCGAATTATTTTTAATATTAATTTGGCGAGTTAAAATCGCCATTTTTCAAAAAGTCTCGGATTTCGACGAAACTAGTTTCATCGGATCCGTAATGTGATATTATTGTAAGGTTTCAAATTTCGTGTCAATCGGATTTACCGTTTGTCCGGTACAAATTAAAACGCCTAGAAAATCGTTTAGATCGGTTTAATTTAAATCGAACGTTTATTGCCATAACTCGCACAGATGACCGAATTAGCTCCCGAAACATGTTCCATTGTGTCCGAAACGCGGGGTAAAGCCTAGAAACGCCAACCGGCACGCTTCGTTTGGAGTTCGGAAAATCCGGGATGAATAGTGTTTCGTCGGTTCCCTATAATTAGCCCCCTCTCACAAATAAAAAAATAAAAAAAAATTAAACCCTAATTCTATACAGCCAGCCGCCACCCTAGGTTCAATGGCCGATAATGCTCCTTTCATCCTTCGTTAATATCTTCAAATCCATGCAATATTATCAAAAACTTTCTTAATGAAAGATGGAGAGCACGCAACGAGCTTTGGATCCATACGGTTGAGATGGGGTTTAGCGTCGCGTGGAGGTGGGAAATTGGCCGTGTATGGCTGTAGTTGCGCACGTGAATCATGGCCATAGAGGTGGCCGAGCTCCAACTTGTCGCAGCCCATAGTAGCTTGTGTTATGGGCATTCGCGTGGAGGTAGTTGATCGAGTTCAAGTCGCTTGTGGGTGGAGTATAATTAAACCCTAAATTGAATGTGATGGGTTTGTTTTACTGGGTGCACGCGTGAATGAGAAGAAGAAGGGGGGGGGGGGGCGCTCGGATCTAAAGAAATCAATGGCCAGGAGTTTCTTAGGTTTATAAAATTTATTAAAAGTTGTAAATTTATATGGTTTAAATTCGTATAAACTTCATAATATCATAACTTTTTCATACGAGGTCGAAAACGCGCGAAACCAGTTGCATTGGGATCGTATGGACGAGCACTACGCTATGGAATTGGATTGGAGTCGTTTGGAGTTAGTGAGAATTTTGGGTAAAATTAAACGTCCGTTTAATTTTATTCAAAATAAATCGCTAAAGCGAAATTGAAATCAAGGTGAGAACTTCTCACTCAATCGAATCGGTTTCGATTTTATTTTAAATAGTTAGATTTAAAATATTTGAATGCATGTTTGAATAATGATTGTTATCTATTGATTGTTAAAATAGACATTGTGCGCCGTTAGTAAGCGGATGTTATTTATTAAAAAACATATGCCGCGAATATTTCATAAACAGTGAAATTGGTATTATATATAATAGCAATATATATATTGGCATATGTATATATTGGAGTTATTGATTTCTGCATTGTATAGCGGATGAGACCCTATTGCGCCGTCTATTAAGCGGATAATATTTTAAATCCCATATACCGCGATAGTTCCATACTGGAACGGAATTGGTATTGTGCTAATGTTTGTGGATGCAGGAAAACAGGTTGGAGGGATCCAACTGGATTCCTCAACAGTATTTATTTGATTTCAGATATTTTGATATTTGATAGATTATCATATCGATATATGATATCGTTGTTGTAACGACCCATTAAATTTGATGATATTAAATGAATTAATTTAATATAATTTCTAATCTAATTTAGAATAGAATAAAAGCTTTAAGATTTTATTTGAGAAAATGTAGTAATTTGTTATAGTAATTAGAATTTAATGTAACAATTTAATTTTTATGACAATAGATTTGGATAATGTAAATTGTCACACTTTGTTAAAAGTTAATTATAAGAAACTAATAAATGTTGAATTAGTGAATATTAATAAAAATATTTACTAGAATGGGATTCATTTAATATAAAAATAAATAGTGGTGATTGTACATTTGGTTGTAATAATAAGTAGTGACTAAATAAAAATGACCGTTGAATAAACCAATGAAATAAGTGTTGATAAGTAATTTTAATGATTGTTGTCAATAATAAATGTACTTAAAATGGTAATAAAATTGTTTTGCCTAGGTAATTTATGTATTGATAAGCTATAACTAAATTTGAAGTTTGGTAGTAAATAGGAAATAAGAAGACTATGGCAACTGGTAAATTAATAAATGAATTCTAATAATAAAGTAGTAATTAATGCATATGTTTTGGACATTGGTGATAAGTACAAGGTTTACCTATTCATCTAATTTATTTATTTAAATCTAAACGTATGGTAACATTTTTGTTAATAAAGGGTGTAAGTGAATTGGAATATAAAAGGATAACAAGTGTTTAGGTTAACCATTTGTTTTATTTAGTTAAGAATGGAAATAGATTGAAATAAATCTAAATTAATTATTTTGGTTGTTAATGTGTCTAGTAGAATAAAGGAGAATTTATAAGGAAAAAATGCACAAATGAAATGTATTAAAATTCCAAGGTTATTTATACCCACAAAAAGGTTTAATTACTGTATAGAAAGAGTCTAAATCAATAAATGAATTTATTTAGATTACATTTGTAATTTATAACATTTATGTAGATTTAATTTCAATTAATTCATTCAAATAGTGCAATTAGCGTAGATTTGTTTGGTAGATGAAGTAATTAATTCTATTAGGTGAAGTTAAGGCTAATTCTATTTATAAATTGACCTATTGTTGATATAGATTTTTTAGAAAGCAGGATCTATAAATTAAATTGAGTATTAGATTCAATAATTGCATTTATTGCATAAATAAAGAGAATTTAACGTTAAATTTTACGTTATTGAATTTAAAAGGAATTTGTGGATATTAAAGAGAAAACATAGACATGTTAAAGGGCATCTTTGTTTTGGATTTAAGTTGAGAGTATAAAAGTATAAGATTAAATAAATGGGTTTGAGAATAAAAATTTATAATTTCTAAATATAGGGAAGTGCAGAAATTAACACTGAAATTGATATACTTATCCACTTTTAATTCACAGCTAAACTTGTTAAATCATTTCAATTGATTATGAATTATATAAGAAATAAAATTTGGTCAATATTAGAAGTTAAGTAAAAATTGGATTTTTATAATTTGTTTTAATTTAATTTAATGAATATAAAGATAGCCATTTTGGTCACGGACTCGGATTTCGATGAAACCAGTTTCATCGGATCCGTAACGGTGAATTATTATAGGGTTTCAAGTTTCGAATCGATCGGACCTGTCGTTTAATCGTACGGACGCGAAACGACTTGAAATCAATTTAATTAAAATCAATTTGAAATCAATTTGGAAATTTTGTTTTCAGCATAACTTCTTCATACGATCAAATTTGGACGTGAAACTTTTTCCATCGCGTTCAGGATATTTTAAAATACCTATCTGGATATATGGGTTTGATAAATTTCGTTCCGGGGTCAGAACGGGCTTTTTGGCCAACTACCGTTTAGCGCGTTCGTTATCCGTACCCACCTAGCCTTCTTCTATTTGTCTATATATATGCGATCATAAACCCTAGCCTCCTTCCTATTTTCATTTGGCTGTACATACATTTTTCTTCATCTCCTTTCTCTTCCTCAATGGTTGAAAAACCTAGATCTATCTATAGTTCAAAATCAAAAGTCAAAATTCAAATTTTCCAGAAAAATTCCAGAAAAATATATGTTAAAGCTCTCGGAATACATAATCTGATGGTATAGCTCGTTTTTCGATTCAGTAGGGCGTTTGACGGAAAAATTCATAGTTGTCCCGGCCGTTCGTTTTGGACCTTTGGTTTGTACGGTAGATTCTCGATCGTATGACGATCGGGTGGCGCTGGAGTATGGAGGTTGGCGAGGGGCTTCGATCTGTACGGTCGTTTGGTCCCGGAGTTGGTTGTTCTCGCCGTGATTGGCAATGGAATCGTGGAGGAGGCGTTCGCTGGGGGGGCGTTTGGCCGTGTCGCGCGAGGCCAAGAGGCTCGGCCTCGAGTGGGGGTCACCATCGCGGTGTCAGATCGGAGATTGGTGGACCATGGAGCCACGATAATTCACGTGAAAGGCGGCGGCTAGGGTTGCAAACGAGTGCGACCTGATAATATTCACGAGTAGGAGAGGGAACGCACGCAGTTTATGATGACGTGGCAGTGATTGTGTGGTGAGTGAGGTTTTTCTTTTATTTTATTTTTATTTAAATTTAAATCGTTCAAACACGTGTAAATTTCACATACGATCTTCGTTTCGTACGAGATTTTTTTTGTTAGGTTTGTATTTGAATTCTGGATCTGTTGACGCTCGTTTGGATGAATTTGGAGACCGTCAAATTTTGGGTTTAAATCGGATTTAAATTCGATTTAAATTCAAAAGGTGAGTGTTTTAACCCACTCACAACTTCTAAAAGTTTTTATGTTTGTTAAATTTATTTTCGATATGAGTAGAAATTTATTTATGACTATTTGGCATGTTTTATTCATCATATCTGTTAAATCGCATTTATTTAATATAACTGTTTATTTAATTTTATTACTGCATATAGATTGACAGTTATAGTTATTTATTTGCATATAAACTATTAGTTTAATAGTTGTTAAATTTATTTTTGAATATAACTGCCAGTTATTACCTGTTATATATTATTAGATATATATTGATATTGATTTATTATTGGATGATGATTGTGATTTGGATGATGGATGATTTTGATGAATGGATGTTTTATTGTATATCATTTAACTGCAAGTTATCATGCAATTTTTGTTTCATTCGGGATTGTGGTTTGAAATGATATACAACTGCAAATTTTATTTTTAAATTGCGGATTGAAATGATAAATATCTGTATCACTTGAACATAGGATAGAAAATTATATACAGGCACCGTGGTCTATATATAAATTATTTAAAGTGATTTCTATGGTTTGGATGGATTACGGTTTATAATAATTTTAATTTTGATATTTTTCTTCTATACATGTATACATATGAAGTTAGAAATTTTGAATTTTAAAACTGTGTATAAATCTCTTAAAAAAAAAATTAATTAAAATTTGAGAAGATGGAGTTTTTATAATTTATATCATATGTTTAAATGTTTAAGTTTGGAAATATTAAGATATGATATTTATAACTGGATTTTTCCCAAGATAAATTTTGAAATGAATATTCTAGTATAAATTAAATTGAAGAAAATATTTAATTGCTAGAAATTGGAGTTTTATTTATGGATTTTATATGTGAATATTCAAGACTAAATAATAGAACATTAATTTGTTGAAAAAAAAATAAAATCCAACTTTAGTTTTGAAATATTAATACTCCAAATGGATATATATATGTATGTATGTATGTATGTATGTATAGAAATCGAAGTGGTTTTGGAACTTGATAGTGATATTTAAATTTTGGTTTAGACTTTAAATAAAGAAATATATTTGTAAAGCCATGGAAATTATTTTCTTTACAAAGTAACCTTAAAGTTAAACCATTATTCTATATGCCGTTGAATATCCAAACCATTCAAGTTTTAGAAGTATGGTTTTAAAAGTATGAATTCCGAAATATTATGTTTTGAAAATATAATTCAAATGTTTGGTTTCCAGATATTTATATTTTAAACCAGTATAATTTTGGAAAAAGAGTTATATTTGAGATAAAATGATATCATATTGTTTTGGGTTTTAAAATGATATCGTATTCATAGTTTTGAAAATAGGAAATTTTATCCTGGTTTTAAAGTATAAACTATTTTTAAATGACCGCGGTGTTATAATAACGATTGGTTGGCAAAGAGACCGGGATCGGATATGGACATACTCTCTGTCGATACCGAAAACCACTTTGACTAACCGTGTACGCGGTGGAGATTCCAGAATGAAGTAGGATGGTGGCGACGTTTCCTGTAAGGTAAATACGTGGACCCAACTCCCGTGAGTTGGCATAAGGTGGCTAAAACAGGAGCGATCGACGGGTTAATGAGGTCATTCCTCTGATCGGACACTCCTCTTCGATATTATACTTTGACTTTGGATTGATTCAGTGGCCACTTTTACTTTGATTTTTGGGGGAGTTTGTTCGAGGTGGGCGGTAGATGCGGCTACGCGTTACCATCGACCCGGAAGCGTAATTGGTATATCTACCCTGGCATTGCCTAGTTGTGCCGTGTCACCTACCCTAGCGCGCCTTATACGATTTTAGCTTTGTACCATACCTATGGAGTGCCCTCTGACGACGCCCAGTACGGGGGAGATTACGGTACTGTATAGACTATGGGAATATATTCCGTGTTAAGGGCTATATGGGTAACCCCTTAACGCTATTTAAAAGTAAGTTTATTTTACAATTAGACACTATTATAATAGCGCAATATACTACATAGTAAATAGTTTAACGGATCCTTAGGAGATGTAAATCCCGAGCATATCTTGAGTTACTGCACTCGTATTTATTTCTGTTAATTTAACTCACATAAGATCTTTTAGTTCTGACTCGAGTGTTTTGTCTTTTCAATTCGCTCGGGTCAGTCCGGGCGTTTCAGGATCGAAGACTTTAGCTTTGGAGGACGAAGACGAAGAACCCGTATTATTATTATTTATAGTTTTGCACCACATTCATACTGTTCCGCTGCAATTATTGTATTGGTATGTATAACTCTGATACTTATTGTATAAAGAAGAATCAAGTGTTTTGTAAACCGTTTACGAACTATATATTTATTATTGTATTTTATCCTTCCGCTATGAGATTCTGTTTTGTTTTATTTTCTTCTCTGTTTTCTTATTTACCCCATAACAATCCGCCCTTCTGTATGGTTTGAATTGGCACGTGTGTCGGTTTAAATCGTGCGAAAAGGCGGGATGTTACATCTGGTATCAGAGCTTTGGTTTAGCGACAAACCTTGGCTTTGTGGGGGTTTGACTCTTTGTTAATAAGGTAGTAATACCCTATGGGAGTCACTGAGTGTATATATATGAGAGAGCGTATTTGTTAGTGTTATAAAAGGGTTTTAATATTGTGTTAATCTGTTCCGTTTCGTATTTATAAATTCTGGTTGACGCATGGGACGCTACGTCATCAATAGGGATTTCTAAACACTTAATAGGACAGACCGACATAATATTTGTTTTAAAATAGGTGAATGAAATAATTTTGCCTATTATATTTTCTATATATAAAAATATTTTATAAAGATATATATATTTGGTTGTTATAGATTGGGTGTTAGGAAATAAAAATATTTATAATAAATTAAAGTTAAGTTGAAATTATAATAAATCAAATTGGAGATTTTAGAACTTAAGTCCGGGATTTTGAAAATCTGTTTTCAAAGGATTTATGAAGTATAATGATTTGGTTTATAAATATTTTCTTATATAAATATTTAGTCTAAATTCGAAAGAATTGTTTTAAAGAAGATTTTGGAGAAATAAATTTTGTACTTTCCTCTCTGTCGCTGGAAAATAATTTCGGTGATGGCGGCCGCATCATCGACTTTCATTTTCGAGTTTCGAAGGGGAAAGGCCACTGTAGTAAATTCTACTGCAGATTTGTTTTGAAATTATTTAAAATTTTAATTGTTTTAAAAGATAATTAGAGATATAAAAGTTGTAAGAAATTAATTATCTATTATTTTTAAAGTAATTTTGAGGTTTGACCCGGTATTTAATTCTTAAATTTCCATTAATTAATTGTTTTAAATTATTTTAGTGAAATAAAAGGTAAGTAATTAATTGAAACCTCTAATGTAGGTAAGAGAATTAATGAAAAGTTATAAAGAGAAATTTGAAATTGTTACAAAGAGTAATATTGATTAACATTAAATTTAATTAAAAGATGAGATAAAGCTTGTATAAGTTTAATTGCATTTTTCTTTAACATAAATAACTTACCAAATATGAAAAGTTGAAATGTCAAATAAGAAATTGGAATAGAATATTATACAGTAGAAATTTTGGAAAAAATGAAGTATTCAATGAATTGTTATATTAAATGAAAATTTAATGGTATAAACTTAAGTTATGATTGGAATTTTACCCAAATTAAAGGTGAGTATTTTTAATAGGTGATTTTAACTTAAGTAAATAAAATGAAATTCTTTAATAAATAAAGATTGATGTGTAGGGTTATAAACTTAAGTATGATATTAATGCTACTAGTTTAATATAATGGAAAGTAGATAATATGATTAAATGACTGTAACCCTAGGTAATAAATTAATAAAATTCCTTTATTTATAAGAATGAAGGTTATAGGGTTAATAATGTAAGTGTAATTAAAAATGGGTTACTATAATTAAATATAATAGAATGTAAGCATTTAATAAATGATTGAATTGAGAAGTGCTTTAAATGTAATCCAAATAAAGGAAACTTACATAACCTGAATAAATAAAAATGAATAAGGGTAAGTAATAAGTAGGAATAAGGAACAACCATTGAATGAGTAAGTAAAATTAAAGGTTGTTAGAAATAAATGTAAATTATAAAAAGATAATTTATGTGGTATATGAATGAAATAAATGAAAATTTAGGATAAACGGTTATGAATGGAAAGATCAAACAGCTAATGTATGAAATAAGAATTTATAGTGAGTTAATTGATTTGTTGGTTGAATTGTTATTGTTTAAGGTATGGTTGGTCGAGTAAGGAAATTTGAAGTTGTTGGATGAATAAATAATCTATTTTGTTCCATCTAAGACTGTTGAGTAAATGATGCACTTGATAGTTGTTTTTCATTCCGTACAATTTCAGATTTTGAACCCGAACAACTATTTGTTTGTTTGATTGAATGATTGTTTGTTTTGTTGTGTGTGCCGTTTGTTAAAATTGATGGTTGTTGTATTGATTGGATATTAATGATTGAATCCACTTAAATATTTCACTTTAATATAAATATTTAACCTTTTTAGATTATATAAGTGAAATGCAGGTTATGGAAGCAACTGCTACTGCTTTTGGTTCCATAATAAAAAGCGTATTGCCCGACAAATAGGTACGTTTTCGGATTACGTTTTGTAGCGCTATTTTATATAATTTTTCCCGTGTTGGTATAAAATATTTGGATAATATTTGTAATATATTTGTTATATTTTGATATTTTATTTTCTCCCGAGCCTCTCCGTACAAAGGAGACTCTGCCAAAATTTTCCGTAAATTTTGGACTTAGAATTTTGTTGAAAATATTTTCCCAACCTTAATAATTTAAGTATATAAAGGATATAATGTTTTAAACAGGTATATTTTATTTAAGTTAATTAATTTAGTAAATTATTGTTTATAAGTTAATATTTTGAAATAAGATGCACTGTTTATTGAATTCTTCCTTCTCCTTTCTTTTCCCCTTTCGGGGACGAAAAGTTTTGAGTGGGGGAGAGTGTAACGACCCGTTAAATTTGATGATATTAAATGAATTAATTTAATATAATTTCTAATCTAATTTAGAATAGAATAAAAGCTTTAAGATTTTATTTGAGAAAATGTAGTAATTTGTTATAGTAATTGGAATTTAATGTAACAATTTAATTTTTATGACAATAGATTTGGATAACGTAAATTGTCACACTTTGTTAAAAGTTAATTATAAGAAACCAATAAATGTTGAATTAGTGAATATTAATAAAAATATTTACTAGAATGGGATTCATTTAATATAAAAATAAATAGTGGTGATTGTACGTTTGGTTGTAATAATAAGTAGTGACTAAATAAAAATGACCGTTGAATAAACCAATGAAATAAGTGTTGATAAGTAATTTTAATGAATGTTGTCAATAATAAATGTACTTAAAATGGTAATAAAATTGTTTTGCCTAGGTAATTTATGTATTGATAAGCTATAACTAAATTTGAAGTTTGGTAGTAAATAGGAAATAAGAAGACTATGGCAACTGGTAAATTAATAAATGAATTCTAGTAATAAAGATATGTTTTGGACATTGGTGATAATTACAAGGTTTACCTATTCATCTAATTTATTTATTTAAATCTAAACCTATGGTAACATTTTTGTTAATAAAGGGTGTAAGTGAATTGGAATATAAAAGGATAACAAGTGTTTAGGTTAACCATTTGTTTTATTTAGTTAAGAAAGGAAATAGATTGAAATAAATCTAAATTAATTATTTTGGTTGTTAATGTGTCTAGTAGAATAAAGGAGAATGTATAAGGAAAAAATGCACAAATGAAATGTATTAAAATTCCAAGGTTATTTATACCCACAAAAAGGTTTAATTACTGTATAGAAAGAGTCTAAATCAATAAATGAATTTATTTAGATTACATTTGTAATTTAAAACATTTATGTAGATTTAATTTCAATTAATTCATTCAAATAGTGCAATTAGCGTAGATTTGGTTGGTAGATGAAGTAGTTAATTCTATTAGGTGAAGTTAAGGCTAATTCTATTTATAAATTGACTTATTGTTGATATAGATTTTTTAGAATGCAGGATCTATAAATTAAATTGAGTATTAGTTTCAATAATTGCATTTATGGCATAAATAAAGAGAATTTAACGTTAAATTTTACGTTATTGAATTTAAAAGGAATTTGTGGATATTAAAGAGAAAACATAGACATGTTAAAGGGCATCTTTGTTTTGGATTTAAATTGAGAGTATAAAAGTATAAGATTAAATAAATGGGTTTGAGAATAAAAATTTATAATTTCTAAATATAGGGAAGTGCAGAAATGAACACTGAAATTGATATACTTATCCACTTTTAATTCACATCTAAACTTGTTAAATCATTTCAATTGATTATGAATTATATAAGAAATAAAATTTGGTCAATATTAGAAGTTAAGTATAAAATTGGATTTTTATAATTTATTTTAATTTAATTTAATGAATATAAAGATAGCCATTTTGGTCACGGACTCGGATTTCGATGAAACCAGTTTCATCGGATCCGTAACAGTGAATTATTATAGGGTTTCAAGTTTCGAATCGATCGGACCTGTCGTTTGATCGTACGGACGCGAAACGCCTTGAAATCAATTTAATTAAAATCAATTTGAAATCAATTTGGAAATTTTGTTTTCAGCATAACTTCTTCATACGATCAAATTTGGACGTGAAACCTTTTCCATCGCGTTCAGGATATTTTAAAATACCTATCTGGATATATGGGTTTGATAAATTTCGTTCCGGGGTCAGAACGGGCTTTTTGGGCCAACTACCGTTTAGCGCGTTCGTTATCCGTACCCACCTAGCCTTCTTCTATTTGTCTATATATATGCGATCATAAACCCTAGCCTCCTTCCTATTGTCATTTGGCTGTACGTACATTTTTCTTCATCTCCTTTCTCTTCCTCAATGGTTGAAAAACCTAGATCTATCTACAATTCAAAATCAAAAGTCAAAATTCCAAATTTCCAGAAAAATTCCAGAAAAATATATGTTAAAGCTCTCGGAATACGTAATCTGATGGTATAGCTCGTTTTTCGATTCAGTAGGGCGTTTGACCGGAAAAATTCATAGTTGTCCCGGCCGTTCGTTTTGGACCTTTGGTTTGTACGGTAGATTCTCGATCGTATGACGATCGGGTGGCGCTGGAGTATGGAGGTTGGCGAGGGGCTTCGATCTGTACGGTCGTTTGGGCCCGGAGTTGGTTGTTTTCGCCGTGATTGGCAATGGAATCGTGGAGGAGGCGTTCGCTGGGGGGGCGTTTGGTCGTGTTGCGCGAGGCCAGGAGGCTCGGCCTCGAGTGGGGGTCACCATCGTGGTGTCAGATCGGAGATTGGTGGACCGTGGAGCCACGATAATTCACGTGAAAGGCGGCGGCTAGGGTTGCAAACGAGTGCGACCTGATACTATTCACGAGTAGGAGAGGGAACGCACGCAGTTTCTGATGACGTGGTAGTGATTGTGCGGTGAGTGAGGTTTTTCTTTTATTTTATTTTTATTTAAATTTAAATCGTTCAAACACGTGTAAATTTCACATACGATCTCCGTTTCGTACGAGATTTTTTTTTTGTTAGGTTTGTATTTGAATTCTGGATCTGTTGACGCTGGTTTGGATGAATTTGGAGACCGTCAAATTTTTGGGTTTAAATCGGATTTAAATTCGATTTAAATTCAAAAGGTGAGTGTTTTAACCCACTCACAACTTCTAAAAGTTTTTATGTTTGTTAAATTTATTTTCGATATGAGTAGAAATTTATTTATGACTATTTGGCATGTTTTATTCATCATATCTGTTAAATCGCATTTATTTAATATAACTGTTTATTTAATTTTATTACTGCATATAGATTGACAGTTATAGTTATTTATTTGCATATAAACTGTTAGTTTAATAGTTGTTAAATTTATTTTTGAATATAACTGCCAGTTATTACCTGTTATATATTATTAGATATATATTGATATTGATTTATTATTGGATGATGATTGTGATTTGGATGATGGATGATTTTGATGAATGGATGTTTTATTGTATATCATTTAACTGCAAGTTATCATGCAATTTTTGTTTCATTCGGGATTGTGGTTTGAAATGATATACAACCGCAAATTTTATTTTTAATTTGCAGATTGAAATGATAAATATCCGTATCACTTGACCATAGGATAGAAAATTATATACAGGCACCGTGGTCTATATATAAATTATTTAAAGTGATTTCTATGGTTTGGATGGATTACGGTTTATAATAATTTTAATTTTGATATTTTTCTTCTATACATGTATACATATGAAGTTAGAAATTTTGAATTTTAAAACTGTATATAAATCTCTTAAAAAAAAATTAATTAAAATTTGAGAAGATGGAGTTTTTATAATTTATATCATATGTTTAAATGTTTAAGTTTGGAAATATTAAGATATGATATTTATAACTGGATTTTTCCCAAGATAAATTCTGAAATGAATATTCTAGTATAAATTAAATTGAAGAAAATATTTAATTGCTAGAAATTGGAGTTTTATTTATGGATTTTATATGTGAATATTCAAGACTAAATAATAGAACATTAATTTGTTGAAAAAAAATAAAATCCAACTTTAGTTTTGAAATATTAATACTCCAAATGGATATATACATATATATATATATATATATATGTATGTATGTATAGAAATCGAAGTGGTTTTGGAACTTGATAGTGATATTTAAATTTTGGTTTATACTTTAAATAAAGAAATATATTTGTAAAGCCATGGAAATTATTTTCTTTACAAAGTAACCTTAAAGTTAAACCATTTATTCTATATGCCGTTGAATATCCAAACCATTCAAGTTTTAGAAGTATGGTTTTAAAAGTATGAATTCCGAAATATTATGTTTTGAAAATATAATTCAAATGTTTGGTTTCCAGATATTTATATTTTAAACCAGTATGATTTTGGAAAAAGAGTTATATTTGAGATAAAATGATATCATATTATTTTGGGTTTTTAAATTGATATCGAATTCATAGTTTTGAAATGGAAAATTTATTCTGGTTTTTAAAGTATAAACTATTTTTAAATGACCGCGGTGTTATAATAATGATTGGTTGGTAAAGAGACCAGGATCGGATATGGACATACTCTCTGTCGATACCGAAAACCACTTTGACTAACCGTGTACGCGGTGGAGATTCCAGAATGAAGTAGGATGGTGGCGACGTTTCCTGTAAGGTAAATACGTGGACCCAACTCCCGTGAGTTGGCATAAGGTGGCTAAAACAGGAGCGATCGAAGGGTTAATGAGGTCATTCCTCTGATCGGACACTCCTCTTCGATATTATACTTTGACTTTGGATTGATTCAGTGGCCACTTTTACTTTGATTTTTGGGGGAGTTTGTTCGAGGTGGGCGGTAGCTGCGGCTACGCGTTACCATCGACCCTGAAGCGTAATTGGTATATCTACCCTGGCATTGCCTAGTTGTGCCGTGTCACCTACCCTAGCGCGCCTTATACGATTTTAGCTTTGTACCTTACCTATGGAGTGCCCTCTGACGACGCCCAGTACGGGGGAGATTACGGTACTGTATAGACTATGGGAATATATTCTGTGTTAAGGGCTATATGGGTAACCCCTTAACGCTATTTAAAAGTAAGTTTATTTTACAATTAGACACTATTATAATAGCGCAATATACTACATAGTAAATAGTTTAACGGATCCTTAGGAGATGTAAATCCCGAGCATCTCTTGAGTTACTGCACTCTTATTTATTTTTGTTAATTTAACTCACATAAGATCTTTTAGTTCTGACTCGAGTGTTTTGTCTTTTCAATTCGCTCGGATCAGTCTGGGCGTTTCAGGATCGAAGACTTTAGCTTTGGAGGACGAAGAACCCGCATTATTATTATTTATAGTTTTGCACCACATTCATACTGTTCCGCTGCATTGATTGTATTGGTATGTGTAACTCTGATACTTATTGTATAAAGAAGAATCAAGTGTTTTGTAAACCGTTTACGAACTATATATTTATTATTGTATTTTATCCTTCCGCTGTGAGATTTTGTTTTGTTTTATTTTCTTCTCTGTTTTCTTATTTACCCCATAACAATCCGCCCTTCTGTATGGTTTGAATTGGCACGTGTGTCGGTTTAAATCGTGCGAAAAGGCGGGATGTTACAGTTGTAGTCGTGATTGTCTATTTGGTGTGTAGCATCATTGGACCAAGTTTTGGAAGTGATTTTTGAAAGTATACGTTGTAAAATAGTTTTGGGAATTTATCCATTTTAAATAAATAAACGTATAAATTTTAATGTTATAAAAACTATGATCTTTGAGAAATATAGTTAAAGGTTGATTTTTGAAAATATGAGGCTAATGATTTTATAAAATAGTTTAATCGGGATTTTTGAAATTATTATAAAAAGTTGAAAATATAGGATTTACAAAATTTAATTATTTTATAAATCAAAATGGTGAAATTATAAAAGAGATTAAAGATGTTTTAAAATAATAATATAAATTGATTTATATAAAAGATTTATAAAATTGATAATTTATAAATGAAAATATTTGAATTATAAAACGAGTTTTTATAAGTGTTAGAATGAATTATGAATGGATTTCATAAATGAATGAAATTTATAAAATTATAAATGGTGAAGTTATAAATGAAATTTATAAATAGTAGGATTTATAAATTTTGTGAAGTTATTAAAGAATATATTTGGGTAAATAAATGAATCTTATAAGTTATAAGATTTATAATTATGAAGTTTAAAGGAACGATTTTGTAAAATAATTGTTTTATAAGCATTTAACTTATAATATGAAATTCTAGTATATCAATTGAGATATGAATTGAGATAGGTTAATAAGGAATTTATAAAGGAAGTAGTTATAAAACAAATAGAAATGGAATTTATAAACATTGTTTTATAAATTCGCAATGACTTATTTTGATAAGTAAATTGTTGTAACCTATTAATGGAGTTATATTCACGTTTTTGACTGTGAATAATCCTTTGAAATAAAATGTATAGAAAAGATGAAATTGGTTAACACGGTATATCCACGTTTTTGAATGGTGAATAATATGTTAAAGAAATTGTTTTGAATGTGATGTTTTAAATAGAATTAAAACGATCTAACGATGTTTTAAATGTGTTGAGATTCAAAACCATAGATTTCAACATTTATTGTTGAAATAGATGTTTTCGAGAAATAGAAGGAAATGGTGGACTATAACACCGTTGTTATAGTAAATGATTTCCGAAAGGAAATGTTTTGTATAGTATTGGGATTTATATATCTATTTTAATTTCGAATCCCTATACTAGTGATTTTGGGTTGTCGTAACGATGTTTTACGCAACATTCGTTTTGACCCAAATAAATATGTTTAAGAGCCTGTTTACCTTAAAGAATGAAATATATACTTAATTTCGATTTAAGTATATTGAATATTTTCCAAGAGTTGAAAATAAAAAGATTTGTGAATTTCTTATTAAATAAGTATGGAAATGTTTTCCAATATAAAGTGAATATTAGAGAATTTATCTTTTTAAGGATAAATTGAAATGAATAATTGAAATCGTATATGCATGGATATTTTGGAATGAAAATTCTCTATGGAATTTATAAAAGAATGGGGAAATTTGTTTAAAAATAAATATTGATTTATTTTTGAGGTATTGAAATTATATATCTTGTAAAGACATTTTTGGGAAATAAATAATTTGGAAAATTATTTGGAATCTGGTGATGTGTGCATATTCATTGATAGTTCAATAACCGACTATCAATATTTACCTTTGAAAGGTATTTGTTGGGATTTGTTGACTTTGAATGCTACACTTGTTTTTAAATTATTGCGCTCGTTATTCGGATTACCCATTCCGAATAGTGATACGACGTAATGGATAGCATTGAAGATCGGTGTTGAAGACCCGGTATTTGCGAGAGCGATAGGATGACCTATCGATTGACTCTGCCCCGAGTAGCTACGGTATTGAGTTCCCCATATGTGATGGGAAATCCGATCAGGATTGTGGATATCCGGATTGCAAGGACTTCTTTGTAAGTGCCTTCGGTTCTGTTCGAGCCTGGAACAGACTTGTATGGATTGTATGTCTGACGTTACAGATTGAGATATAAATCAGATTTCTTTCAAATATATTTCTGTTGGTGGCGAAGAATTTATTCTTTTAGCTTAACACCCTTCTCTGAGACGTACGAGCTCAGAGGTTATATGGTTGAATGTTATCAGCGATATATTCCCAATTTGGTAATGTGACATGCTGAGTGTTGCTGTGAAATGATCATTGTGTTGATTATTTGTGATAGGATCATTTATTTGATCATCTATCCTGGTGATCATTTCTATGATCATTTGTTGACCCAAAGCATGGCTTTTGTATAAAGTATGTTTTTGTGGACGTGACTTTGTCGAGCCTCACACCTCGGGAATGGTCAAAACAGGAAAGATGCGGCAAGGTTATGAGGGGTAGCGCCCTTTAGGGTATGTGCATTTCCTTCTGGAAAAGGGTGGTATCATGGTATGGAGCCCAGATACTTACTCATGTTGAAAACACTTTATGATTGCGTGAATTGATTACGAGCGCTCGGTTAAAGGTCCAAAAGGACCGGGGGATGGCATATTCGGTCGGTTGTTTACTCAGTTAGGGGTAACCCGGCCTTGTGTTGGTAGAGATCCGGTTTGGTTCTCGGGGATGTCCTTCCAGAGGCATTCTCATGTGGCAATGGGAAGTTCCTTGGCCTGATCATTCGTTGGAAATCCAATTCCCAATACGAAACCTTGTACGGTATTAGTTGTAGAACCTGCCATTTACTTATGGTGGTCACCACTGTTTAGATGGTAGCTATAGTAGGCATACGATAATGGTCGTATGTTGGCTAAGATTTATATTCTACTTTCGAAATGAATTTTTCTCTACACTATGCACTAGTAATAATATCAAATGTTCTTTTTAATGCGTATCAAGCATCTTTGACTATCGTAAGGAGAAATCTCCTCCGATTCTGCGTTTGCATTGTGTGTGTGTGTGGGAGGCCTTATGGTAGTCTCATTTTTAAAAAGCATTGCGAATTGACTTTAAAAATATTCCTCTATTTTGATTTTTAAAGATAAATAAACTGTTTTGAGTTCTCACACCAGTCACATGACTGACTTGGAGTTTATTGTTTTCCTTCCTAAACTTTGGGTGCCCACCAATTTCCACACGGGCAGTCAAGAGTTAAGGTTTATCAGGATATTCTGGATATTCTGGAGTTGCTGGAGGCAAGATGGATGGCATGGCGTACTACTAGTATATAGTATTTCTTTTTCCGCTGTTTGATGTTGTATGATGTTGTACACTCTGATGATGATGTAATGAAATGTGATGTAATGTAATAACTGATATAGTTCTTTGTTTAAAGATTATTCATTTATTTATTATATGTTGTTCCGCTGCGATTGTGAGATTCTGATATTGTTCTGTTGTTTTCTGTTCCGTTCTATTTTCTATTTTCTTTCCTCTCTATTTTCTATCTTTTCTCTCTTCTTCTTCCTCTTTCTCTTTCTTTTCCTTTTCTTAAAACCCTAAGTGTTCGGTTTTTCGGCATTCGATTTCTCGGCAGTTGATACAGTGGACGTATTGATGTCAGTTTTCGGAAGACGAAGAACCGGGTCCTTACATCTGGTTTATATAAAAGAATTTATAAATTGATATTTATAAATTAAAAATATTTTCTTTGATTTGTAAAATTTTATTTTATCATATTGGTGTCAAAGTAAATTAATAAAGTTAAGTGATAAATGTGAACTTGAGTTATATAAATGAAATTCAACTTTAGTAATTGAATTGAATTAATGGATTGAATGTTGATCAATTAAATGTGAATTAAGTTGATATGAAATAATGAATGTTAGTGTTAATTCATTAAAATCTAATGTTATAGAAGTTGAATAATTGAATGAAAATCAATTTAATTAAACCAATTGAAAGTGATGGTGTTAAACCAAATTGAATGAATATAAGCAAAGGAATTTGGTTGAAATTAATATACCTTGGTTGATATATGATTGTTAGTTGATTGTATATAATTCATTAAGTATTAATGGAATTGGAAGCTAAAGTAATTAAAATCCAATTGAAAGTTAAATGAATCTGGAATAGAATTGAATTTGATTTGGAAGTGAACCAAGTTGAATATAAATTAGTGAATATAAACTAATTGAAAATGAATGTTAGTAAACATCCACTGTTAATGAATCAAATGTGATTAAATTGCAAACCTATTTCATTGAATATTAATGAGAATATGAATGAATATTTATTAGTTATGAATGTTAGTTGGATGATAGTTGGTTGATGTTTGCATTTGTTGTTTTGTTTCATTTGCTATGTTGGCATATATAGTTATTATGTTGCTATATGTTGTATATTGATACTATTGTCTATATACATGGTTCTCATGTTGTTTGTTGAGTGTTTAGTAGGTGCGGATCGCGTTTGCTTCGCATTTGGAGCTCGCTTTCGCGCTATATTAGCCGTATATGCTTGCTAATAAAATATAAGGTACATATCTCGGATTACATACCGTACTTTTACATTTTTTTCCTTGCGAGATGCCTCATTACATGATGAGATGTATATTTGTGATATATATACTGTCATTTTTTTTCCGGATCGTGCCGCGCAAAGGAGACTATGGCGAATTTTTCCGAAAATTTAAGGCGTTAGAAAATTTTTAAGAAAATTGGAAAATTTTGAAAACTATAACTTTGATTTGGAATTGAAAGTTAAAAAATAGTAGATGTTTTTGAAAAGATAACTAAGTATGATTTGAAAACTTAGTAAAGATTTTGTAAGAAGTTTAATTATGAATTTTTGGAAAGTTAATAGATTCTGTAACTTTTCTTAATTGGTAATTTCGAGGACGAAATTCCTTTAAGAGGGCAAGATTGTAATGACCCAGGATTTTTAGTAACTAAAATTTGAATATTTAATTAATTTTACATATAAATAAAGTCGAATTTATAAGTCAAATAAATTTTATTTGAATAATTGGATTTAATTGGATAATTAAATCGATAATTTAATATGTTAAATTATGAAAATAATTGAAAATTAAGTTAAATATGATTGAAAATGATTTGTAAAATTTTATTTTATCATATTGGAGTTATAATGATATTTTAGAACTTTTAAAATCGAATTAAAGGTTAATTTGTGAAAATTGAATATTTTAATATTTATTCGACTAGTGAAAATAGTCAATTTTTGAACAGTCTCAGAATTTGACGAAACTTGTTCCATTGGATCCGTAATAATTAGTTATTACCGGATTTCAATTTTCGTAGCAATCGGAGTTACCGTTTAATCGTGGCAGCTCGAAACGTATCGAATTATTTTTAATATTAATTTAGCGAGTTAAAATAGCCATTTTTCAAAAAGTCTCGGATTTCGACGAAACTAGTTTCATCGGATCCATAATGTGATATTATTGTAAGGTTTCAAATTTCGTGTCAATAGGATTTACCGTTTGTCCGGTACAAATTAAAACGCCTAGAAAATCGTTTAGATCGGTTTAATTTAAATCGAACGTTTATTGCCATAACTCGCACAGATGACCGAATTAGCTCCCGAAACATGTTCCATTGTGTCCGGAACGCGGGGTAAACCTTAGAAACGCCAACGGGCACGCTTCGTTTGGAGTTCGGAAAATCCGGGATGAATAGTGTTTCGTCGGTTCCCTATAAATAGCCCCCTCTCACAAATAAAAAAAAATTAAACCCTAATTCTATACAAAATTAAACCCTAATTCTATACAGCCAGCCGCCACCCTAGGTTCAATGGCCGATAATGCTCCTTTCTTCCTTCGTTAATATCTTCAAATCCATGCAATATTATCAAAAACTTTCTTAATGAAAGATGGAGAGCACGCAACGAGCTTTGGATCCATACGGTTGAGATGGGGTTTAGCGTCGCGTGGAGGTGGGAAATTGGCCGTGTATGGCTGTAGTTGCGCACGTGAATCGTGGCCATAGAGGTGGCCGAGCTCCACCTTGTCGCAGCCGATAGTAGCTTGTGTTATGGGCATTCGCGTGGAGGTAGTTGATCGAGTTCAAGTCGCTTGTGGGTGGAGTATAATTAAACCCTAAATTGAATGTGATGGGTTTGTTTTACTGGGTGCACGCGTGAATGAGAAGAAGAAGAAGGGAGGGGGGGGGGGCACGCTCGGATCTGAAGAAATCAATGGCCAGGATTTGCTTAGGTTTATAAAATTTATTAAAAGTTGTAAATTTATATAGTTTAAATTCGTATAAACTTCATAATATCATAACTTTTTCATACGAGGTCGAAAACGCGCGAAACCAGTTGCGTTGGGATCGTATGGACGAGCACTATGCTATTGTATTGGATTGGAGTCGCTTATAGTTAGTGAGAATTTTGGATAAAATTAAACGTCCGTTTAATTTTATTCGAAATAAATCGCTAAAGCGAAATTGAACTCAAGGTGAGAACTTCTCACTCAACGGAATCAGTTTCGATTTTAATTTTAAATAGTTAGATTTAAAATATTTGAATGCATGCTTGAATGATGATTGTTATCTATTGATTGTTAAAATAGACATTATGCGCCGTTAGTAAGCGGATGTTATTTATTAAAAAACATATACCGCGAATATTTCATAAACAGTGAAATTGGTATTATATGTAATAGCAATATATATATTGGCATATGTATATATTGGAGTTATTGATTTCCCGCATTGTATAGCGGATGAGACCCTATTGCACCGTCTATTAAGCGGATAATATTTTAAATCCCATATACCGCGATAATTCCATACTGGAACGGAATTGGTATTGTGCTAATGTTTGTGGATGCAGGAAAACAGGTTGGAGGGATCCAACTGGATTCCTCAACAGTATTTATTTGATTTCGGATATTTTGATATTTGATGGATTATCATATCGATATATGATATCGTTATAGTCGTGATTGTCTATTTGGTGTGTAGCATCATTGGACCAAGTTTTGGAGTTTTAAAATGATTTTATAAAGTGATTTTTGAAAGTATACGTTGTAAAATATTTTTGGGAATTTATCCATTTTAAATAAATAAATGTATAAATTTTAATGTTATAAAAACTATGATCTTTGAGAAATGTAGTTAAAGGTTGATTTTTGAAAATATGAGGCTAATGATTTTATAAAATAGTTTAATCGGGATTTTTGAAATTATTATAAAAAGTTGAAAATATAGGATTTATAAAATTTAATTGTTTTATAAATCAAAATGGTGAAATTATAAAAGAGATTAAAGATGTTTTAAAATAATAATATAAATTGATTTATATAAAAGATTTATAAAATTGATAATTTATAAATGAAAATATTTGAATTATAAAACGAGTTTTTGTAAGTGTTAGAATGAATTATGAATGGATTTCATAAATGAATGAAATTTATAAAATTATAAATGGTGAAGTTATAAATGAAATTTATAAATAGTAGGATTTATAAATTTTGTGAAGTTATTAAAGAATATATTTGGGTAAATAAATGAATCTTATAAGTTATAAGATTTATAATTATGAAGTTTAAAGGAACGATTTTGTAAAATAATTGTTTTATAAGCATTTAACTTATAATATGAAATTCTAGTATATCAATTGAGATATGAATTGAGATAGGTTAATAAGGAATTTATAAAGGAAGTAGTTATAAAACAAATAGAAATGGAATTTATAAACATTGTTTTATAAATTCGCAATGACTTATTTTGATAAGTAAATTGTTGTAGCCTATTAATGGAGTTATATTCACGTTTTTGACTGTGAATAATCCTTTGAAATAAAATGTACAGAAAAGATGAAATTGGTTAACACGGTATATTCACGTTTTTGAATGGTGGATAATGTGTTAAAGAAATTGTTTTGAATGTGATGTTTTAAATAGAATTAAAACGATCTAACGATGTTTTAAATGTGTTGAGATTCAAAACCATAGATTTCAACATTTATTGTTGAAATAGATGTTTTCGAGAAATAGAAGGAAATGGTGGGCTATAACACCGTTGTTATAGTAAATGATTTCCGAAAGGAAATGTTTTGTGTAGTATTGGGATTTATATATCTATTTTAATTTCGAATCCCTATACTAGTGATTTTGGGTTGTCGTAACGATGTTTTATGCAACATTCGTTTTGACCCAAATAAATATGTTTAAGAGCATGTTTACCTTAAAGAATGAAATATATACTTAATTTCGATTTAAGTATATTGAATATTTTCCAAGAGTGGAAAATAAAAAGATTTGTGAATTTCTTATTAAATAAGTATGGAAATGTTTTCCAATATAAAGTGAATATTAGAGAATTTATCTTTTTAAGGATAAATTGAAATGAATAATTGAAATTGTATATGCATGGATATTTTGGAATGAAAATTCACTATGGAATTTATAAAAGAATGGGGAAATTTGTTTAAAAATAAATATTGATTTATTTTTGAGGTATTGAAATTATATATCTTGTAAAGATATTTTTAAGAAATAAATAATTTGGAAAATTATTTGGAATCTGGTGATGTGTGCATATCCATTGATAGTTCAATAACCGACTATCAATATTTACCTTTGAAAGGTATTTGTTGGGACTTGTTGAATTTGAATGCTACACTTGTTTTTAAATTATTGCGCTCGTTATTCGGATTACCCATTCCGAATAGTGGTACGACGTAATGGATAGCATTGAAGATCGGTGTTGAAGACCCGGTATTTGCGAGAGCGATAGGATGACCTGTCGATTGACTCTGCACCGAGTAGCTACGGTATTGAGTTCTCCATATGTGATGGGAAATCCAATCAGGATTGTGGATATCCGGATTGCAAGGACTTATATGTAAGTGCCTTCGGTTCTGTTCGAGCCCGGAACAGACTTGTATGGATTGTATGTCTGACATTACAGATTGAGATATAAAGCAGATTTCTTTCAAATATATTTCTGTTGGTGGCGAAGAATTTATTCTTTTAGCTTAACACCCTTCTCTGAGACGTACGAGCTCAGAGGTTATGTAGTTGAATGTTATCAGCGATATATTCCCAATTTGGTAATGTGACATGCTGAGTGTGGCTGTGAAATGATCACTCTGTTGATTATTTGTGATAGAATCATTTATTTGATCGTCTATCCTGGTGATCATTTCTATGATCATTTGTTGACCCAAAGCATGGCTTTTGTATAAAGTATGTTTTTGTGGACGTGACTTCGTCGAGCCTAACACCTCGGGAATGGTCAAAACAGGAAAGATGCGGCAAGGTTATGAGGGGTAGCGCCCTTTAGGATATGTGCATTTCCTTCTGGAAAAGAGTGGTATCTTGGTATTGAGCCCAGATACTTACTCATGTTGAAAACACTTTATGATTGTGTGAATTGATTGCGAGCGCTCGGTTAAAGGTCCCAAAGGACCGGGGGATGGCATATTCGGTTAGTTGTTACTCAGTTAGGGGTAACCCGGCCTTATGTTGGTAGAGATCCGGTTTGGTTCTCGGGGATGTCCTTCCAGAGGCATTCTCATGTGGCAATGGGAAGTTCCTTGGCCCGATCATTCGTTGGAAATCCAATTCCCAATACGAAACCTTGTACGATATTAGTTGTAGAACCTACCATTTACTTATGGTGGTCACCACTATTTAGATGGTAGCTATAGTAGGCATACGATAATGGTCGTATGTTGGCTAAGATTTATATTCTACTTTCGAAATGAATTTTTCTCTACACTATGCACTAGTAATAATATCAAATGTTCTTTTTAATGCGTATCAAGCATCTTTGACTATCGTAAGGAGAAATCTCCTCCGATTCTGCGTTTGCATTGTGTGTGTGTGTGGGAGGCCTTATGGTAGTCTCATTTTTAAAAAGCATTGCGAATTGACTTTAAAAATATTCCTCTATTTTGATTTTTAAAGATAAATAAACTGTTTTGAGTTCTCACACCAGTCACATGACTGACTTGGAGTTTATTGTTTTCCTTCCTAAACTTTGGGTGCCCACCAATTTCCACACGGGCAGTCAAGAGTTAAGGTTTATCAGGATATTCTGGATATTCTGGAGTTGCTGGAGGCAAGATGGATGGCATGGCGTATTACTAGTATATAGTATTTCTTTTTCCGCTGTTTGATGTTGTATGATGTTGTACACTCTGATGATGATGTAATGAAATGTGATGTAATGTAATAACTGATATAATTCTTTGTTTAAAGATTATTCATTTATTTATTATATGTTGTTCCGCTGCGATTGTGAGATTCTGATATTGTTCTGTTGTTTTCTGTTCCGTTCTATTTTCTATTTTCTTTCCTCTCTATTTTCTATCTTTTCTCTCTTCTTCTCTCTCTTTCTCTTTCTTTTCCTTTTCTTAAAACCCTAAGTGTTCGGTTTTTCGGCATTCGATTTCTCGGCAGTTGATACAGTGGACGTATTGATGTCAGTTTTCGGAAGACGAAGAACCGGGTCCTTACAGTATGATATGTTATTTCTTGTTATTACCGTGTTAACTTTGTTAATTATCACCAGGATTGTAAAGACCCCGAATTTTTACTAAATTTAAATTGATAAATAAATTAATTTTTGAATTAAAATCTATAAAATTTATTAGTAAATTGATTCGAGTTTCCCTAAATTCAAATAGAAAAATATATTAAATCATATGAATTTAAATATTGTACATATGTGATTTGGATTTAAATTTCAAGTAAATGGATTTATAATAATTGAATATGTATGTATATATGTACATGCATTGAGTTTGAGTTAAATTTCAACCTAATGGTTTAAAGACAAATTGTAATGATAAAAATAAAGTAAATAATCAATTGCTAAAATTTAAAATAAAAATCTAGAAATTCATCTATGTTACAAAATAAATAGATATATAGTTTATATAAAATGAAGTAAAGATATAATTTTAATATCATAATACAAATAGAAACAAATAATAATAATAAAAGAAAAGGAAAAATAAGATAAAAATTTGAAGTACACAAATACATAAACATGTACACTTACTAAATGAAGAAAACACAAAAATGTACACTTGTAAAAGAAAATAAACAAAGTAATAGAACATAACAAAAGTATAAAAATCAAAGCCTGTAAAAGTGTTTATGTATAGAGCAAAGAGGTTTAAATATGTATACAACAGGTGGGGATTTATTCATGCAAGACCAAGACAAAACAAATATCTACATTACAACTAAGTACATATAAGGGGAGGCTGTAAACAGAAATTTTACAAACAAAACTGTATATGCATGATTTAAATAGCATAGTCGTAAACAAGGAAGGACTTGAGAAATTAATGAAAGAACCTCTTTAGTACACAATATATATTCATCGGCCACCAAGCAAAAAAAAGAAAAAGAAAGAAATATATGCAAAATATAAACTGCACATATACAATCCATATGTAAACAAAATTGGGTACATATGCATTAAATGCCATCATCTTGGCAGCAAACAAAGTCAATTCGAATTATTCAACCACCATATCAAGAAGATATCTTTGCCTAGTATTGTACAAAGTATTATACCCGGTTGTATAAACAAACAACAATAATATCCTGTACAAAAAAATAAGTAAACCCTATATATCTCTTTGTTTATATTAACTTCATCTCAGTTTCGAGTAGCATTTGAAGTGAATGTCAACTAAAAGTTAAACAAAATTCAGTTTAGAAACATCAACCTGGAAAGCAAAAAAAAGCTTTGTCATTTCTGGAACCATGGTTTGGAAGGTGAGTAACTTGTAGGATCGATTTCACCCTAGAGGGGGGGTGAATAGGGTGATGGTATAAACTATAAAAATTAATCGCGGAAGCTTATCAATTAATTTCAATTCAGATCACAGAATAGCAGCACAGATATCGCAGAATATAAAATAACAGAATAAAACAGAACAACACAGAATTTACCCAGCTTCGGCAAAACCCTGCCTACGTGCTGCCCCCAAGGTTTCTACTAGAAATTAGATAGTCCCTCGCTTACACACGTAAACTCGCTATACCCGCTATTGACTAATCTAATTCTACGCTCAAAACCCTGACCACAACTCAACCACCGAGTTGCGAATTCCCAAACTACACACCGTAGTTTGTCCGCTAGTCACACGACTAGAAAATTAAAAATGGTTTAAAAGAAAAATAAAATTTAAAAACAATTTAAAACACAATATCCCTTATTTAAATTTAAACCCTTAAAATAAAAAGTAAGCCCAAATTAATAAACACAGGCCGGCCCCTTATTCACTTCTTCAACCCGTTCCTTTTGCTTTGTGAAAGTATGGCCGATCCTCTTTCGTTCTTCTTTGCGAATTAGGGCTTCTGGTAATTTGCTTTTGCTCCTTGCGATTTAAACTAGGGTTGTGCAAAAAGATGTTCGCTTCTTGGTACAGTTTGATTGTATGCTTCGATGCTGTTTGCTTTGCCCACGGCTCTTCAATTTTGATCGAGTTCGATTCGTGATTTCGGTATGTATTTTATCCTTTTGCTTTTTTGATTTTGGCTTGTTCGAACTCGATACACTTGCCGATGATGTGAATTTGATTTATATAGGGTTTGTAAATCCTATTCTTGCGTTCGTATAAAATCATTTGAATTTGTCAAATTCTTTTGATCGGCCGTTTGATTATGCTTGAACGATTGATGATCGAACTGACTTTGTCAACTTCGTACCTTTTGCGTTCCTTGGTTGTCACGGTTTTGAATTTATTTTCGTGATAAACACGGCTTTGATTTCTGGTATTTTTACATTGTTGACTTGTTCTTGTATATTTGCCTGAGTCACCCTGTTTCACTGTGTACTGCCTGTTCATGTATGTTTGTGTAACAGCCCTAGTTTTTAGCTATTTATTTCTTTTAATTATTTAGATTTTGAAACATATTTTATATAAATTGTGTTTACCAATATAGTTTAATTATTTAAATTGGAGATATATTTTATAAAATTTTGAATGTAAATAAAAGTAAATAATAACTGTGAAAATTTAAGCTATGTTTGAACTGTAAAATTTCGCGTTTAAAAGACGCGTCAATTATAGGGTATAAGTGACGTAATAAAACGTGTGTTTTTAAAATGTTATTTTTATCGAAAATTTTGATGTTTTAGACTGCGTCTGTTTAATATTTTCAAACCTTTTTGAAGAAAAATATCAGTCAGTAAATTTCTACCCAACATTTCTTGGTTAACTAACAGTTTGATTTCAAATATATTTGTATACGTTTTTCTCTACATAAATATTTACCATTTCATTTATTGTTTTCAAAACTAAAAAAATCAAAATGTATATATGAAATGAGATGGACACAAAGTAACGAACAAACATTAAAACCAGACATATATTCATTGCATACGTTTTTTTTTGCTTTGCCTTAAGTTTGGCCAGTTCATACATTTGATACAAATCAAAACTTATGTAAATATAAATGAATCATCATCTTTTACTCATGCTATCAATACGTGAGAAACTATTGAATTCAAAAATTGATAATCCATAAATCACGCAAGCTCTAAGTAACGTATTATCAACCTTTGCTCTGCTTCATCAGTCATCAACCTATAATCACGCATTTATATTTATAACTGAAGAGAAATCATATGAGTCAACATTCAACATAAAACTGATACATCTTTTCTCTTCCCCTGATCTCGCCAGGTATCACATCTATTAAAAATGTAACGTTCGAACCTATTCCTTCTCCCATTATCTAAAGAAACCGACACATTCATATTTACACAAAAAAAAAAAAAAAAAAAATTAACTGATGCTCTCTCCATTTATCTCTCACTCCTTTGATCAAGTTTCAAACCTGGAAACTCTCGGCCTCATTGGATTGATACAAAAATCAACAAATTCTTTTCCTCTGCCCTGATCATCAGGTATCAAACTATAATCACGCGTGACCATCTTGATTCTCTGATGAATTGAAAACCTTAAATCACGTATTCGTATTCATATCAAAATAACTGATATGATTTTGCTTTTACTTCCTCTGCCTATATATATACTTTCCCACTTCATCATTTTTCCTTTCTGGATCTCAACTTCATTTTTCCTCTCTGATCCAAGCTTCATCAGGTAATTACTTTTTCTTCTTCAGTCCCTTTGTTTTCCTTTCCTAGATGCCTTGCTCGACCATTCCATTTTATTTTGCCATGCTTGCCATAGGACTGTCTGCATAGGACCCATAATTTGTATGAAATAGGTAGGCTAGTGGCTGATCTGGTTCAATAGAAGTCTGAATAGTAGGTAAGTTTCAGATTTCATATCAAAGGATAAGTCTGCATAAGCATCTAGGATTTTCAGTTACATATGACTTAGACTTTTGCATATATACATGAGATAAAACAATGGTGATGTAGAAGGCATGTCTGAGTTGTCAGTTGCATTTATGTTTAAAGTGGTCTGCATATATAAATAGATTTGTAATTTAGGCATGGTCAGTTCAGTCTGAAAGAATTTAAAACATAAGATGAGTGGTAATGTTAGGAGTTGTTGAAAACTGAAGTTGTTTTAGTTGAAGCTAGGTTTTAAATGAGAAGATTGGCAGTACATTTGGAAAAATAGGTGACTAGAGCAGTGATGCAAAGATAATAAGACATGGTACATATAGGGTGTGAGTTTTCCAGATTTCAAATTCATAAGAAGTTGTCTGCATATACAAAATCCACAGTGGGCAGTACATATCTTTGTATCCCAGTAGGCATGTTAGCTGAACTAAAGAGAGAGGGAAGACCTTTGCATATATACAAGGTTAAGCAGAGGAGGTAGGGAAGCAAATTGTGTCTCTGTGTATATGTTTGTGTCAGTTGGATACAATGTATCTCTGTGATAAAACTGACCAGAGTAGAAGACATGACTGAAGTGCTAGAAAGTAGTGTATATGTGTGTATATGTGACCCAAAGATTGGGACGTGCCTTTGGACCAGTTAATAGGAAATAGTGTAGTGGGATCCTCCACCACTGCTGTATGACAAAGGTGTGCATTCATATTTGCATAGCTTAAGGAGAGGACTTAGGCTATGAGTTTTGGTAGGTGTTAGCCAAGGTGTGGATATAAAACTTAAAAGTTGTTACGTGTGAAGATCGAGTAGCTGTAGCCCAGACAATAAGTATGGGGTTAGAACCATAGGTTATAAATCAATCAGACTTATATATTTCAAAACCAATTACTCCTGACTAATAACAAATCGAAATGCATAACAAAGAGAGAAGTCTGTGCATATACTTTGCATATGTTCATATTTTATTTAGAAGCTTGCATTTATGTTTAGAAGTAAGTCTGCATTTATAACCAAACCTTGGAAGGGCTGTGCACATTGGTATCACTGGATGTGCATGTTAGTGTCACTGAGTGCATGGTCTTCGAAGTTGCTTGGAGTGGGAAGTCTGGAATAGTTGATGTTAAATCAGAATGTAATAGTGATGGCATTTGAGTTGATGGAGGGAAGTACAGAGCAATATATAAGGTAGTAATAGTATTAGTGTTAGAGATGGGGGTTGAGTAAATTAGTCATAGAGTTTACAGACGTGACTCGAAGTTTTGGCAAGATGGACTCGAAGAGTTTCCACATTTTTCTCGAAGAAGTCACCTGATTGGCTCAAAGTATTTAGAGGGATGACTCGGGTAGGGATGTGTTAACTGATGCAGTTCGAATGTGGGAAGAAAAGAAAAAAAAATTTAGACTGTAAAGCAATTGTTTGTAGAATCAAACTGAGTAAAAGTGAGGCAAGCATACTCAGGTGTACACATATATATATGCATTGTTTAGAAAGGGAGTAGAAGAGGGAGGCTGTGCATGTGGTTGTTGGGAAGTTGACAGTGAGTTGTGTAAAGTTTTGCCTGGTGAACTGGAAAAAAAAATATATAGGAGCTGAAACATGAAGTTGAATCAAATCTTGATAGTAGGTTAACGTAGGAGTAGGAAAATGTGATGTTAATAGTGTTTGGAGTGTGTTTTCTGAAAGAGAAAAAAAAAAGAAGAAAAATAAAATGTGTGCACGTGTACATATATATCCCGACTTATAGTAGAGAAGCTTCACCATATTGTTTAGTCGGTCTTTAGGAAATTTGGTCGAAAATTTTAGCGTTAGCACGGTTCACGTTTTTGGGTATATTTTGGTCACATTACACGGTGGAGTGGTCGAGCAAGTCAAACAAATTTTCGTCCCATTTTAATTTTTCTTTGACCGTAAATTCTAAAGTCGCGTTTCAATATTTTGAAATTTTGTTCTAGATTTGAATCTAGGCGACATCCGAGAAATTTTGATCGTATTCTCTGTCATTCTTTACCGGTGAATAGCCGTTTGAATTCAAATTTTCTGCAACTCTCAGGTGAGTATTTCTCACCAGACATACGTATTTATATTTTAGTAAATTATTACAAGTGTATGTGTAAATTTGTATTTCACTATTATCTGTCTGTAGTGTAATATAGCATGATGGACCCCATTTAAATTGACACCTCATCAGTTATTATCTGTTGTATTATTTCTGCAGTTATGTTATTGATTATTTACTGCTTAAATCACCACTGCAAGTTTCCGGTTATTATAGATGGTATGGGCTGAAATGATAGGCCTAATTGATTATTATTGTTCATCTATTCTGTTAACTACTGTAAATTATCTTGGGATTGCGGGTTTGAAATGATAGAACCCGGGGTTTTGTAAATTACGGGTTGAAATGATATACATCCGTATCACCTGAACTAGGCTAGAAAACTATATACAGGCCCGTGGTTCTTACAATATTTTCTGAAATATTTAAAATTATTCTGGAAGTTAAATATTGATTTAATATCTTTAAAGGATTTTATTTGATTTTTGAATAAATTATAAATATTAATAAATAAATAAATATTTGAATAAAATTTTGGAATATAACTTATTTTGGAAATTCTGAATTTTGAAAGAATAAGATTTCAGTTAAGAAATAAATAAATAAATAAGTTATATTTAGGAATATTTATTAAGTTAAACAATCTACTACAGCATTTAAATGCTGTCTCTTTTGAAACTGGACTAGTTTTACCCATAACTTTAGGTAGCATTTCCTAAGTGCTACAGAATCTAGAATTTGATTGCTTTAAAATTTATGGAATTTGATAAATTTTATTTTATGTTAAGTTTTGGAAAATCTTAAGATTTATAACTGGATTTTCCTTAATAAATTTAAGATGAATATTCTGGTATTAAGTAAATTTTGAAATATTTAATGGCTAAAATTTGGAGTTTTATTTATAGAATTTATGGGAATATTCAAGACTAAATAATAAAACATTGATTTGTTGAAAGAATAAAACCCAAACTTAGTTTTGAATAGTAAATACTCCAATTGAATATATATATAGAAGTTGAAATGGTTTTGGGAACATAAAGTGATATTTAAATTATGGTTTAAAACTTTAAATAAAGAAATATATTTGTAAAGCTATGTAAATTATCTTCTTTACAAAATAACCATAAAGCTAAACCATCTATTCTATATACCGTTAAAGATATAATTCAAATATTTGGTTTCCAGATATTATAAAATTTAAGCCGTATGGTTTTGGAAAAGAATTATATATGAATATAACGGTATCATATTTTTGGGTTTTTTTAAAAATGATATCGTATCTATAGTTTTGAAATAGAAACGATTATTCTGGTTTAAAGTATAAACTGTTTTTAAATGGCCACGGGTTATAATAACGATGGGTTGGCAAAGAGACCGGGATCGGATATGGACATACTCTCTGTCGATACCGAAAACCACTTTGACTAACCGTGTACGCGGTGGAGATTCCAGAATGAAGTAGGTTGGTGGTGACGGTTTCTTGAAAGGTATATACGTGGACCCGACTCCCGTGAGTTGGCTTAAGGTGGCTAAAACAGGAGCGATTCTCGGATTAATGAGGTAGCTCCTCTGATCGAACGCACTTCTTCGTATACCATTCTATTGCTTATGTGATTGTTTGGGTGCACCCTTGATTTGGGAGTGTTGTTCGAGGTGGGCGGTCGCTGCGGCTTCGCGTTACCACCGGTCCGGATAGCAATTGGTATATCTACCCTGGCATTGCCTCATTGTGCCGTGTCACCTACCATATCGAGCCTTATACGAGTTTGGTTTTCTCCCGTAGCCCGTGTGGTATCCTCTAGTTGCTTCCCGAGTAGGAGGAGCTATGGTATTGGATGGACTACTGTGACTATTACGTGTTAAGGTGGAAAATGTAAAGCCTTAACGCTATTTAAAAGTATGTTTATTTTAATATAGACCCTATTATAATAGCGCAATATACTACATAGTAAATAGTTTAACGGATCCTTAGAGGATGGGCGATCCCAAGCATCCTTTGAGTTACTTGCTCTATATTACAGTACACTTGATTTAACTTACATTATATAAGTATGTATGTCCTGACTCGAGTGTTTTGTTTTATTTTACGCTCGGGTCAGCCTGAGTTGCAGCTTCAGTTTCCTCTCCGGAGCTAGGACATTCCGTAGACCATTCGTGCTGCTGGAAGTTTGTTTCAGTCTTCATCTTTTCTGGAATCCCAGACTTTGAAGACTCTATCTCTATTTATGTTTTAAAATTGTATTGAGGATTATAAACAATGTAATTCCTGTTTTGTTAAAGATGTATCAGTGGCTTCATGAACCACTAAAATTTAATTTCCGCTGCGAGATTCTGATATCTGTGTATGTGATTCTGTGATTTATTTACTGTATATTCTGAGTTTTGCCAAATTTATTCTACAACGCAGTATTTTGAACAATTCAAGTCCGACATGTGCGGATGCGAGTGGTTGAAAATACTGGGACGTTACATTTGGTATCAAAGCTTTGGCTCTAGGCAAAACTTAGAATGTATGGTAAATTTGATTTATAGAATCACATTCATCAGAGTTTGAATCTCTTCCTCTTCGAATTTTGGAACATTCCCTGTGGTTCCAAAGTTCATTCGTGTCCCTCACTTATCATCTACTTTAGATTCTGGAGTGTCCCGTAACTCCACTTCGGATGATCTTTATAGTGAATTGGCGGTCTCGCCATTATTCTAATAAAGGGGTGAAACTCCTTTACCAGTATCATTGATTCACCGGAGGATTATATTTATCCTCAGTTTATATGATAGTATCTTTGGTTATTCCAAACTCTATCTCTTCAGATCAAGTGTAGATTTACTCAACCATATCGATCTGACTCTTTAAGTCCCGGTTGACCCGGTCAAGGTTGTCCGCGATTTATATAAGACTTACCTAGTTTCCTTATTCTGATTTTTATCATCGGATCTTCTGATTTCAACTTATCTTGAATTCTATTTGATTTGAGTTCATCAAAATTTAAATCTTTATCTTTGTTTTGAAAAATTTATTTCTATATTTAAAGATAAAATCTAATATTATATATATATAAGTATAATTTTCAGAATTTTTATAATTAATTTAAATAGTTTGATTTATTTATGGTTTGTAAACCATGTGTTTGTCTAATAAATAATTTGATATAAACAATGGTCATAAATTAATTTAGAAACCGAAATGAATTTAAAACAAGAACTTGAGAATTCAATTTCCGATGATTTCAAATCTTGTGTTTAAAATTTTAAAGGATATATTATTTAAAGTATATTCGAATAGAAATTTGTTTCCAAAGAAATTTTAAAATTAGTGCTTTTCTCTTTGTCGCTGGAAAATAATTTCGGTGATGACTGCAGCATCATCGACATTCATTTTCGAGTTTCGAAGTGAAAAGACCATTCTGTAGTCTGGCTACAGTGTACCTTGAAATTTTAATTTATTTGAAATTCTAAAATATGACTTAATATATATAGATATATAATTTAAATTGATTTGACATATTATGTATATATTTTTATTTATCCCTAAATGGTTTGAAGGAAATCAGAAATTAAATTCTTAAAGTTTACCTTGAAAAATAGGATAAAATTCTTGAATAAGAATAATTTCAATTTGAAAGTTTTAGTTGTATAATACTCAAGTTCTTTTAAATATAACTTACCTTGATTTTCAAAAGTTAACAATGAAATTGGATAATATACAACATAAAAGGGTTTTTAGGAAATTTGATTTAATATGGAACCTTAAAAATCTAACCAAGAGATATTTTGTAGTAAGGATTATTTATCTTAAAAATCATAGTTAGTTGATGAATAAATATGTAATAAAATTTGATTGTTATATTTGCTATGATAAATATTTATTTATGAAATAGACATGTCTTGAAAATGAATAATTAGGATTTAAATGGTTTTTCAAATGAAAATTGCAATTATGACTTATTGAAGAAATATCTTATTCATAAAATGGGTATTTCAAATGAAGTGTTAGGTTATTTGTTAAGTTAAGAGTTAAGTAAATTAATGAACTGACTTGAAATACTATTATATCTACTATAGCATATTTTAGGTGCTGCTGTTTCTAAAAATAAATTGTTTTGGAAAATTTTATAATTGAATAAATGAACTTAAGAATATTTCAACTTTGAAATGAATATTATTTGGCATTGAATTTAAAAGGTAAGTGAAGATTATTATAAAAAGTGTTATGATTTTGGTAGTATGATTTCCAAATGATAATATCTATAAATTTTAATGACTTTCAAAGTATTATGATTTCAAATTTATTATCTTATTTTCAAACTATCTTTGAGTGTCCTTGGTTTCCCTATCTGCTACAGAATGGGAAGGCTATTGCTTATACCAGTCCATTTAGAAATCTTTCTATAATCTTTGAAAATCTTTGGGACCTGAGCACCGCTTACCACCCATAGGCTGATGATCAAACTGAAAAGGGTAAAACTGATTCTAGAGGATCTTCTTCGTGCTTCAAAATCCGGAACTATTCGTTACGGCACTTGTTATCTAGCTTATCTTCCTTTGTTTCTTTTCTTTCGTTCCTTTTCGGGGACGAAAAGTTCTTGAGTGGGGGAGAGTGTAACAGCCCTAGTTTTTAGCTATTTATTTCTTTTAATTATTTAGATTTTGAAACATATTTTATATAAATTGTGTTTACCAATATAGTTTAATTATTTAAATTAGAGATATATTTTATAAAATTTTGAATGTAAATAAAAGTAAATAATAACTGTGAAAATTTAAGCTATGTTTGAACTGTAAAATTTCGCGTTTAAAAGACGCGTCAATTATAGGGTATAAGTGACGTAATAAAACGTGTGTTTTTAAAATGTTATTTTTATCGAAAATTTTGATGTTTTAGACTGCGTCTGTTTAATATTTTCAAACCTTTTTGAAGAAAAATATCAGTCAGTAAATTTCTACCCAACATTTCTTGGTTAACTAACAGTTTGATTTCAAATATATTTGTATACGTTTTTCTCTACATAAATATTTACCATTTCATTTATTGTTTTCAAAACTAAACAAATCAAAATGTATATATGAAATGAGATGGACACAAAGTAACGAACAAACATTAAAACCAGACATATATTCATTGCATACGTTTTTTTTTGCTTTGCCTTAAGTTTGGCCAGTTCATACATTTGATACAAATCAAAACTTATGTAAATATAAATGAATCATCATCTTTTACTCATGCTATCAATACGTGAGAAACTGTTGAATTCAAAAATTGATAATCCATAAATCACGCAAGCTCTAAGTAACGTATTATCAACCTTTGCTCTGCTTCATCAGTCATCAACCTATAATCACGCATTTATATTTATAACTGAAGAGAAATCATATGAGTCAACATTCAACATAAAACTGATACATCTTTTCTCTTCCCCTGATCTCGCCAGGTATCACATCTATTAAAAATGTAACGTTCGAACCTATTCCTTCTCCCATTATCTAAAGAAACCGACACATTCATATTTACACAAAAAAAAAAAAAAAAAAAAAATTAACTGATGCTCTCTCCATTTATCTCTCACTCCTTTGATCAAGTTTCAAACCTGGAAACTCTCGGCCTCATTGGATTGATACAAAAATCAACAAATTCTTTTCCTCTGCCCTGATCATCAGGTATCAAACTATAATCACGCGTGACCATCTTGATTCTCTGATGAATTGAAAACCTTAAATCACGTATTCGTATTCATATCAAAATAACTGATATGATTTTGCTTTTACTTCCTCTGCCTATATATATACTTTCCCACTTCATCATTTTTCCTTTCTGGATCTCAACTTCATTTTTCCTCTCTGATCCAAGCTTCATCAGGTAATTACTTTTTCTTCTTCAGTCCCTTTGTTTTCCTTTCCTAGATGCCTTGCTCGACCATTCCATTTTATTTTGCCATGCTTGCCATAGGACTGTCTGCATAGGACCCATAATTTGTATGAAATAGGTAGGCTAGTGGCTGATCTGGTTCAATAGAAGTCTGAATAGTAGGTAAGTTTCAGATTTCATATCAAAGGATAAGTCTGCATAAGCATCTAGGATTTTCAGTTACATATGACTTAGACTTTCGCATATATACATGAGATAAAACAATGGTGATGTAGAAGGCATGTCTGAGTTGTCAGTTGCATTTATGTTTAAAGTGGTCTGCATATATAAATAGATTTATAATTTAGGCATGGTCAGTTCAGTCTGAAAGAATTTAAAACATAAGATGAGTGGTAATGTTAGGAGTTGTTGAAAACTGAAGTTGTTTTAGTTGAAGCTAGGTTTTAAATGAGAAGATTGGCAGTACATTTGGAAAAATAGGTGACTAGAGCAGTGATGCAAAGATAATAAGACATGGTACATATAGGGTGTGAGTTTTCCAGATTTCAAATTCATAAGAAGTTGTCTGCATATACAAAATCCACAGTGGGCAGTACATATCTTTGTATCCCAGTAGGCATGTTAGCTGAACTAAAGAGAGAGGGAAGACCTTTGCATATATACAAGGTTAAGCAGAGGAGGTAGGGAAGCAAATTGTGTCTCTGTGTATATGTTTGTGTCAGTTGGATACAATGTATCTCTGTGATAAAACTGACCAGAGTAGAAGACATGACTGAAGTGCTAGAAAGTAGTGTATATGTGTGTATATGTGACCCAAAGATTGGGACGTGCCTTTGGACCAGTTAATAGGAAATAGTGTAGTGGGATCCTCCACCACTGCTGTATGACAAAGGTGTGCATTCATATTTGCATAGCTTAAGGAGAGGACTTAGGCTATGAGTTTTGGTAGGTGTTAGCCAAGGTGTGGATATAAAACTTAAAAGTTGTTACGTGTGAAGATCGAGTAGCTGTAGCCCAGACAATAAGTATGGGGTTAGAACCATAGGTTATAAATCAATCAGACTTATATATTTCAAAACCAATTACTCCTGACTAATAACAAATCGAAATGCATAACAAAGAGAGAAGTCTGTGCATATACTTTGCATATGTTCATATTTTATTTAGAAGCTTGCATTTATGTTTAGAAGTAAGTCTGCATTTATAACCAAACCTTGGAAGGGCTGTGCACATTGGTATCACTGGATGTGCATGTTAGTGTCACTGAGTGCATGGTCTTCGAAGTTGCTTGGAGTGGGAAGTCTGGAATAGTTGATGTTAAATCAGAATGTAATAGTGATGGCATTTGAGTTGATGGAGGGAAGTACAGAGCAATATATAAGGTAGTAATAGTATTAGTGTTAGAGATGGGGGTTGAGTAAATTAGTCATAGAGTTTACAGACGTGACTCGAAGTTTTGGCAAGATGGACTCGAAGAGTTTGCACATTTTTCTCGAAGAAGTCACCTGATTGGCTCAAATTATTTAGAGGGATGACTCGGGTAGGGATGTGTTAACTGATGCAGTTCGAATGTGGGAAGAAAAGAAAAAAAAAATTTAGACTGTAACGCAATTGTTTGTAGAATCAAACTGAGTAAAAGTGAGGCAAGCATACTCAGGTGTACACATATATATGCATTGTTTAGAAAGGGAGTAGAAGAGGGAGGCTGTGCATGTGGTTGTTGGGAAGTTGACAGTGAGTTGTGTAAAGTTTTGCCTGGTGAACTGGAAAAAAAAATATATAGGAGCTGAAACATGAAGTTGAATCAAATCTTGATAGTAGGTTAACGTAGGAGTAGGAAAATGTGATGTTAATAGTGTTTGGAGTGTGTTTTCTGAAAGAGAAAAAAAAAGAAGAAAAATAAAATGTGTGCACGTGTACATATATATCCCGACTTATAGTAGAGAAGCTTCACCATATTGTTTAGTCGGTCTTTAGGAAATTTGGTCGAAAATTTTAGCGTTAGCACGGTTCACGTTTTTGGGTATATTTTGGTCACATTACACGGTGGAGTGGTCGAGCAAGTCAAACAAATTTTCGTCCCATTTTAATTTTTCTTTGACCGTAAATTCTAAAGTCGCGTTTCAATATTTTGAAATTTTGTTCTAGATTTGAATCTAGGCGACATCCGAGAAATTTTGATCGTATTCTCTGTCATTCTTTACCGGTGAATAGCCGTTTGAATTCAAATTTTCTGCAACTCTCAGGTGAGTATTTCTCACCAGACATACGTATTTATATTTTAGTAAATTATTACAAGTGTATGTGTAAATTTGTATTTCACTATTATCTGTCTGTAGTGTAATATAGCATGATGGACCCCATTTAAATTGACACCTCATCAGTTATTATCTGTTGTATTATTTCTGCAGTTATGTTATTGATTATTTACTGCTTAAATCACCACTGCAAGTTTCCGGTTATTATAGATGGTATGGGCTGAAATGATAGGCCTAATTGATTATTATTGTTCATCTATTCTGTTAACTACTGTAAATTATCTTGGGATTGCGGGTTTGAAATGATAGAACCCGGGGTTTTGTAAATTACGGGTTGAAATGATATACATCCGTATCACCTGAACTAGGCTAGAAAACTATATACAGGCCCGTGGTTCTTACAATATTTTCTGAAATATTTAAAATTATTCTGGAAGTTAAATATTGATTTAATATCTTTAAAGGATTTTATTTGATTTTTGAATAAATTATAAATATTAATAAATAAATAAATATTTGAATAAAATTTTGGAATATAACTTATTTTGGAAATTCTGGATTTTGAAAGAATAAGATTTCAGTTAAGAAATAAATAAATAAATAAGTTATATTTAGGAATATTTATTAAGTTAAACAATCTACTACAGCATTTAAATGCTGTCTCTTTTGAAACTGGACTAGTTTTACCCATAACTTTAGGTAGCATTTCCTAAGTGCTACAGAATCTAGAATTTGATTGCTTTAAAATTTATGGAATTTGATAAATTTTATTTTATGTTAAGTTTTGGAAAATCTTAAGATTTATAACTGGATTTTCCTTAATAAATTTAAGATGAATATTCTGGTATTAAGTAAATTTTGAAATATTTAATGGCTAAAATTTGGAGTTTTATTTATAGAATTTATGGGAATATTCAAGACTAAATAATAAAACATTGATTTGTTGAAAGAATAAAACCCAAACTTAGTTTTGAATAGTAAATACTCCAATTGAATATATATATAGAAGTTGAAATGGTTTTGGGAACATAAAGTGATATTTAAATTATGGTTTAAAACTTTAAATAAAGAAATATATTTGTAAAGCTATGTAAATTATCTTCTTTACAAAATAACCATAAAGCTAAACCATCTATTCTATATACCGTTAAAGATATAATTCAAATATTTGGTTTCCAGATATTATAAAATTTAAGCCGTATGGTTTTGGAAAAGAATTATATATGAATATAACGATATCATATTTTTGGGTTTTTTTAAAAATGATATCGTATCTATAGTTTTGAAATAGAAACGATTATTCTGGTTTAAAGTATAAACTGTTTTTAAATGGCCACGGGTTATAATAACGATGGGTTGGCAAAGAGACCGGGATCGGATATGGACATACTCTCTGTCGATACCGAAAACCACTTTGACTAACCGTGTACGCGGTGGAGATTCCAGAATGAAGTAGGTTGGTGGTGACGGTTTCTTGAAAGGTATATACGTGGACCCGACTCCCGTGAGTTGGCTTAAGGTGGCTAAAACAGGAGCGATTCTCGGATTAATGAGGTAGCTCCTCTGATCGAACGCACTTCTTCGTATACCATTCTATTGCTTATGTGATTGTTTGGGTGCACCCTTGATTTGGGAGTGTTGTTCGAGGTGGGCGGTCGCTGCGGCTTCGCGTTACCACCGGTCCGGATAGCAATTGGTATATCTACCCTGGCATTGCCTCGTTGTGCCGTGTCACCTACCATATCGAGCCTTATACGAGTTTGGTTTTCTCCCGTAGCCCGTGTGGTATCCTCTAGTTGCTTCCCGAGTAGGAGGAGTTATGGTATTGGATGGACTACTGGGACTATTACGTGTTAAGGTGGAAAATGTAAAGCCTTAACGCTATTTAAAAGTATGTTTATTTTAATATAGACCCTATTATAATAGCGCAATATACTACATAGTAAATAGTTTAACGGATCCTTAGAGGATGGGCGATCCCAAGCATCCTTTGAGTTACTTGCTCTATATTACAGTACACTTGATTTAACTTACATTATATAAGTATGTATGTCCTGACTCGAGTGTTTTGTTTTATTTTACGCTCGGGTCAGCCTGAGTTGCAGCTTCAGTTTCCTCTCCGGAGCTAGGACATTCCGTAGACCATTCGTGCTGCTGGAAGTTTGTTTCAGTCTTTATCTTTTCTGGAATCCCAGACTTTGAAGACTCTATCTCTATTTATGTTTTAAAATTGTATTGAGGATTATAAACAATGTAATTCCTGTTTTGTTAAAGATGTATCAGTGGCTTCATGAACCACTAAAATTTAATTTCCGCTGCGAGATTCTGATATCTGTGTATGTGATTCTGTGATTTATTTACTGTATATTCTGAGTTTTGCCAAATTTATTCTACAACGCAGTATTTTGAACAATTCAAGTCCGACATGTGCGGATGCGAGTGGTTGAAAATACTGGGACGTTACAGTTTGCATCGACTTTGTTGTTGTTTGGATCATTATGCTGTCTGCATTGAACTTTGAGTTGTAGTCTTCTGTCTTCATGTAGTTTGGTACATTCCTGTAGCTCCATCTATGTCGTAACCTGGACTGGTGCATACTGTTGCTGGACTAGTGCATACTGTTGCGGCCTGTACTTGTAGTTGCACTTCGAGTTGGATATGTTGGCACTGGAACTAACTTGTATCTGGACTTGTTGTATTCATTCATACTGTGTATTGCATTGATGTTCATTTCATTGCATATGAATCTTGATCTACTTGATGCTGTAGCTTGCTGTACTTTTACATGTGCATCACTTGACTTCATTCCACCGCGCATTTCTCTGGTTTCTGTAGTTGTAACTGGTTGTTCGAACTTGTTTATGTGATTCCATGTATCACTGCACTTTTATTCATGATTTTGAATCTTCAGTGCAGTCGTATAGCATATCTTCATCTTGCTTCTTGGAATTGATACTTTCTTTTGATTCATTGGACCTCATTTCTTTCATGCCATCAAATGAATGTTTAGCACTGTACAATGAATCTTGACTTGAAAGCTTAAACATATTATCTTCCTGATCCCCTTCATTTGGTTTCAAATCTACCTTGTATTTTTGTCTAAGGTGATTTGCATCTAACAGTTTTAACTGGGACTTGCATTTATTTATGGTTGATTTCACCAGTGCAATTTTCTTGTTGCGCTTGTTGCCTCTGTTCATTGTCATTGTTGCTTTGAGTAATTTTTAACTGCATCACCATATAACAGTTGCTCGCCCTGTCTTGATTGATGCTGTACATATTGCTGTCATGCTGGTGATATTGGTGCATTATCTTGTTACATTCCTGTCCACTGAGTTTGAGCATTGCAGTTTCACTTGTATACTTAAGTCAGTGTTGTCTTTGATGTTGTACTTTGGTCTATTGGGCTGCATACATGTTGTAGCTGTACTGTCTTGAGCTCGACATTGTTGTTTACTTGTTTTGATGCATTCACATGTTGCCATACTTGTTCATGCTGCTGGACTTGATGCAGTTTGATTGTTTTGTAGTTGTTGATGTTCTTTGTAGTTTGTATCTGCATTTTGCGTTGGCCATGCTTTGGTCATTGAAGTATGTTGTCACTTGTTAACTGCATGTTCATCATTTCATATTGAACTGTTTCTTGTCATGTTCACTTGTGTTGAATCCAGTTTCAAAACTCGGATTTGACCTTGTGCTCGTGTCGTATTTTTGAATTTATTGCACCCGAGTTGAACCTGTCCGTATATTTGGGTTTGACCTTGTGCTCAACTGTCCCTGTAGCATTATCAAGTGTACATATCGACGTGCACGACCTTGTGGCATATACAGTAATACACTGTGTATGTCACAAGTTGTTCGTGTATGATGAATTCAAATTTAAATTATGACGACCAACCCAAATAACTGAGGCAAATCATATATTCAAAAATTATCTTCTATTTTTGAATTGCAAAAATATTTCTTTTTCAATTTTACTACGTTAGTTTATATTTTTGCAGATTGCTCAGATGCTGGATTCAAACTGGAATGAAGTTGAAGATAAATACGAGTGTGAGTGATATGTAGTGAGGTTATTAATGTGAACTTAATTATGATGTAATTGTGATGTAATCAAAAATGTATATGTATAGTGAGAGCTTGAATTTGTACTATCAAAATTGTAATAAATATTTGTTTGAATAAAATATTCGTTTGAATTCAAATTTCGTGTTATTTATTTTATTCAGCAAATATTTATTTAATCTGTGAAAAATAAGATAGTATATTATCAAATACATTTAAATGAATGTATATATGTTTATTATCATCAAACAAAAATCATATAAGCGCATATTCAACAATCTCCCCCTTTTGATGATAACAAACATATATTTAAGATTTTGAATATGTTAAATGTATTTGATCATTGATGTATCCTAATTGCTCCCCCTATTTAAATGCTTCCTCTCTACACAATACTCCCCCTACATATATGCATACAAATAAAAATATGCAAATGAGTCTAGATGCAAATAGAAAATTATTTGACCTTTGCTTGAATTTATTTGACAAAATCTTAACTTTTCTCTCCCCCTTTTGTTATCAGCAAAAGAATAATAGTGTTAGAGAAAATAGAGATAAAGTAATTGATATCAATCCAACATTAAAACTCAATTGAATATAAATATTAAATTTCAATAAAAAATCAAACAAAAATCATAAATATTTTGTTAGGCGCATATTCCACTTTTAGAATGATGGAAATGATGCCATCATATAAAACCATACAGTTGTGTCTATTTGTGGTATATTTATATCAGGAATTTGAATATCTACTAACCATGCATAACCGTTAGGACTTTTAAATGAGATTAGTAGTATTCCAATTTTATTTTAAAAAATGAATTCAAGTATCTTCTAACCACGCATAACCGTGAGGACTTTTAAATGGGATTAGAATCAACTTGTTTATTTTACAAATCAACTTTTGATATGCGTTCCATACATGCATAACCGCGAGGACTTTTAAATGAGCATGGAAGCACATAACAAATTCCAAGTAATTCACCCATGCATAACCGTGAGGACTTTTAAATGAGAGTGAATACTTTGGTATTTATTTATTTTATTTTTTATATTTTTTATTTTTTATTTTTTTTTAGAAAAAATGTGAAAATGAAAAACGAACGATTCCTGTTTAAAGTACCACATATCGACAAACTATATAGAATTTTGATTAGTGATGGTTGATAGAAATATGATAGGTATAAAGATGGTCATGAAATTTTTACCAACAAAAAGTTTTATAACTCTTGTTTGCATTTCTAAAGAAATTTTCTAATTATACTTTCTCGAGTTATAATATATAATCAATATCAACACTCATCACTTTTTCAATCACTATTTTTCTTTTCGATAATCATTTGGGAGTCAGATTAGTCATAATAGTCATTTAAAATCAAATTCAAAAATAATTATGAAATTAATTTTTCAAAAATGAATAATCTGAAAATATGGTCAAAAAATGATTTTCTCTAGGGGGTTTTTTAAAAAAAAATTTCTGCTATTTGAAAATTATTTGAAATGAAAAATATGCAGATATTTTCTTTGAAAAACGATGCAATTACTAAATGTCTCAAAAAATCACGTTTCACCAGTAATTTTTCTATCAACTAGATTTAGCAGTGTAATCTGCATCTGAAATTCTCTTTCACTCAAAAATTATCATCAATTGAATTTTATAGACCAAAACATGAAGTGTGCATCAAAAATTTCAAACTCGGTTTTTTCAGCAATTTAAATGACATTCTTTTGACTTTGAAATGAAGCCGTGTAAATAATCAGAAAAACGGTGAATATAGAGTTAGCCAAATTATAACCAAATGTATTATTATCCAACAAAATACTATTTTTAATCCAAACTGATATATATGAAGTAATTCAAAGAATCTAGAGATTTTTATAGTGTTTTTGGCATAAGAATATAATTGGCCAACTATGTTGAATAAGTCAGAATCAAAAATCATCATCTTTTCATCAATCTCAATATTGGCTGATTTTAATTCAGAATATGGTGCAGATTATCACATTTAATATATCGTTTAAAACATACCATTACCTGTTTTACCTTTACGATATTTTTCGTTGTTGTCCGTTGTGATTCTGTCACCTTTATACTAGACTAAGGAACTTTGTTTTGTCGCCCGTTGTGTTTCTGGAACAGCCAAAAAATCCAGAGAACACAATTGTTGTTCCTTAGCCTGCCACCACACCTACATGGGAAAAGATTTATGTGACCTATTTGTTTTTATAGGTCCATGGTTGTTAGCGGCAAAAAATTTTGAAAACTAATTTTGTGAAGACCCAAAACTATTTATAATTGTTCCCTTTGGCACCCAAATTTGTTTAACTTTGAGAGATTTTATATTCGTGCCTTTTGGAACCCAAATCGATATAGTTTTCACATGCTTGGGTCTATGCCAACAATTATTGCGATCGTGTCCAAATTTTCTACAAAACGTGCACATGGAATTAACTTGACTAATATTGCTTTCAACAATTTTCGAACTATTATATCCAAGTCCTTGTCTAACCGTATTAATAGTTTGCTTTCTTAATAGCATATTCAACGATTTTTCACTTTTTGAAAATTTATCTAAAGTCGTTGACAATTGTTGGACTTGTGATTTGAGAGATTCATTTTCGTTTAACAACTGTGTGCACTTTTTAATAGAATTCTCTCTCCTAGTATTTTCATTCTCCTTTAAAATCAGAATTTCATTTTCAAGCGATTTTATTTTAATTTCTGATTTTTTTAATTTCTTCATCAAATATTGGACACTTATCACACTTAGGGATCCTACTTTGATAGGTTTTAACTAATTGATCAAGTTGTTTATTACATTCTATCAAAGTATCTTTTTGAGATTCAAGTTTGGCGTATTTTTCCCTAAGTCGTTCAAAACAACCGTTTACTTCATGAAAATATATAAGCAACTCAGAATGGGTAAGTTTTGATACCTCACTTGGCTCGTCATCGTCACTGTCAGTTGTATCACCTCGAAGACACAATTCTGCCTTTTCGCTTTCACTGCCAGTGCTTTGATCATTCTCGTCTATTTCATCCCAAGTGGCTGCAAAACTTTTCTTTTTCTGTTTCTTTCCATGGCTTGATTTAATTTGTGGACAATGGGGCTTGATATGGCCGGGTTTGTTGCAATTATAACAAATAAACTTTTGTTCTTCCGAGTAGTCTAGTACTTTGGCTATTCTGCTTTTTGCTTTTTGAATTCGAGCTGAATTTCCATGTTTTTGATTCCATTTTTTGAATTTCCTTATTAACAGCTCCAATTCTGCTGCTCCATCATCTTCATCGTTATCATCATCACTTTTGATTGTTCCTTTGAGAGCTATTGATTTCTTTTGAGTGTCACCTCCTTCACGCTCTTCTTTGAATTTCATTTCTAGCTCATAAGTGGTGAGATTTCCGATGAGTTCTTCAACTTTAAGTTGTTTTAAATCTTTCGATTCTTGTATGGCAGTTACTTTTGCTTCAAAGTTTCGTGGAAGAACTCTGAGGATTTTCTGGACTATTTCTAATTCGGTGTATGTTTTTCCGAGAGCTTTTGATTTTTATACGATATTGGAGAGTCGTCCGTACATCTCTTTGACATTTTCTTCCTTCGCCATTTTGAAGTTCTCGTATTCGCTGCTTAGCATTGCAAGGCGAGATTCTTTAACTTGAGATGTTCCTTCGTGAGTCACTTCTAGTATGTGCCATATTTCCTGCGCAGTTAGACAATGTGAGACACGATTAAATTCAAATTGATCCAATGAACAGATAATAGAATTCATAGCTTTGGCATTAGTATTTTGTAATTTATTTTCTAGTTCTGTCCATTGTTCCTTTGGTTTCTCTATTTCCTGATTATCTACAGTTATAGTTGGTATTCTATAACCTGTCTCAACAATATTCCAAGCGTCAATGGTTTTCAGAAAAATTTGCATTCTATTTTTCCAGTAAGCATATTCACCATTGAACATTGGTGGTCTAACTATCGACTGACCCTCTGCAAAAGCATTATTAAAAGAAGCCATTTTAAAAATTCAAATTTTTTTTAAAACAAAAACCGAATTTTTGAAACACGAATTTTTAAAACAAAAATTGATTTTTGAAACACGAATTTTTAAACAAAAATTGGTTTTTGTAAAATCAAAATTTTAAAACAAAAATGGCTTTTGTTCCTAGCTCTAATACCACTTGTAGGATCGATTTCACCCTAGAGGGGGGGTGAATAGGGTGATGGTATAAATTATAAAAATTAATCGCGGAAGCTTATCAATTAATTTCAATTCAGATCACAGAATAGCAGCACAGATATCGCAGAATATAAAATAACAGAATAAAACAGAACAACACAGAATTTACCCAGCTTCGGCAAAACCCTGCCTACGTGCTGCCCCCAAGGTTTCTACTAGAAATGAGATAGTCTCTCGCTTACACACGTAAACTCGCTATACCCGCTATTGACTAATCTAATTCTACGCTCAAAACCCTGACCACAACTCAACTACCGAGTTGCGAATTCCCAAAATACACATCGTAGTTTGTCCCCTAGTCACACGACTAGAAAATTAAAAATGGTTTAAAAGAAAAATACAATTTAAAAACAATTTAAAACACAATATCCCTTATTTAAATTTAAACCCTTAAAATAAAAAGTAAGCCCAAATTAATAAACACAGGCCGGCCCCTTATTCACTTCTTCAACCCGTTCCTTTTGCTTTGTGAAAGTATGGCCGATCCTCTTTCGTTCCTCTTTGCGAATTAGGGCTTCTGGTAATTTGCTTTTGCTCCTTGCGATTTAAACTAGGGTTGTGCAAAAAGATGTTCGCTGCTTGGTACAGTTTGATTGTATGCTTCGATGCTGTTTGCTTTGCCCACGGCTCTTCAATTTGGATCGAGTTCGATTCGTGATTTCGGTATGTATTTTATCCTTTTGCTTTTCTGATTTTGGCTTGTTCGAACTCGATACACTTGCCGATGATGTGAATTTGATTTATATAGGGTTTGTAAATACTATTCTTGCGTTCGTATAAAATCATTTGAATTTGTCAAATTCTTTTGATTGGCCGTTTGATTATGCTTGAACGATTGATGATCGAACCGACTTTGTCAACTTCGTACCTTTTGCGTTCCTTGGTTGACACGGTTTTGAATTTATTTTCGTGATAACCACGGCTTTGATTTCTGGTATTTTTACATTGTTGACTTGTTCTTGTATATTTGCCTGAGTCACCCTGTTTCACTGTGTACTGCCTGTTCATGTATGTTTGCATCGACTTTGTTGTTGTTTGGATCATTATGCTGTCTGCATTGAACTTTGAGTTGTAGTCTTCTGTCTTCATGTAGCTTGGTACATTCCTGTAGCTCCATCTATGTCGTAGCCTGGACTGGTGCATACTGTTGCTGGACTAGTGCATACTGTTGCGGCCTGTACTTGTAGTTGCACTTCGAGTTGGATATGTTGGCACTGGAACTAACTTGTATCTGGACTTGTTGTATTCATTCATACTGTGTATTGCATTGATGTTCATTTCATTGCATATGAATCTTGATCTACTTGATGCTGTAGCTTGCTGTACTTTTACATGTGCATCACTTGACTTCATTCCACCGCGCATTTCTCTGGTTTCTGTAGTTGTAACTGGTTGTTCGAACTTGTTTATGTGATTCCATGTATCACTGCACTTTTATTCATGATTTTTAATCTTCAGTGCAGTCATATAGCATATCTTCATCTTGCTTCTTGGAATTGATACTTTCTTTTGATTCATTGGACCTCATTTCTTTCATGTCATCAAATGAATGTTTAGCACTGTACAATGAATCTTGACTTGAAAGCTTAAACATATTATCTTCCTGATCCCCTTCATTTGGTTTCAAATCTACCTTGCATTTTTGTCTACGGTGATTTGCATCTAACAGTTTTAACTAGGACTTGCATTTCTTTATGGTTGATTTCACCAGTGCAATTTTCTTGTTGCGCTTGTTGCCTCTGTTCATTGTCACTGTTGCTTTGAGTAATTTTTAACTGCATCACCATATAACAGTTTCTCGCCCTGTCTTGATTGATGCTGTACATATTGCTGTCATGCTGGTGATATTGGTGCACTGTCTTGTTACATTCCTGTCCACTGAGTTTGAGCATTGCAGTTTCACTTGTATACTTAAGTCAGTGATGTCTTTGATGTTGTACTTTGGTCTATTGGGCTGCATACATGTTGTAGCTGTACTGTCTTGAGCTCGACATTGTTGTTTACTTGTTTTGATGCATTCACATGCTGCCATACTTGTTCATGCTGCTGGACTTGATGCAGTTTGATTGTTTTGTAGTTGTTGATGTTCTTTGTAGTTTGTATCTGCATTTTGCATTGGCCATGCTTTGGTCATTGAAGTATGTTGTCACTTGATGACTGCATGTTCATCATTTCATATTGAACTGTTTCTTGTCATGTTCACTTGTGTTGAATCCAGTTTCAAAACTCGGATTTGACCATGTGCTCGTGTCGTATTTTTGAATTTATTGCACCTGAGTTGAACCTGTCTGTATATTTGGGTTTGACCTTGTGCTCACCTGTCCCTGTAGCATTATCAAGTGTATATATCGGCGTGCACGACCTTGTGGCATATACAGTAATACACTGTGTATGTCACAAGTTGTTCGTGTATGATGAATTCAAATTTAAATTATGACGAACAACCCAAATAACTGAGGCAAATCATATATTCAAAAATTATCTTCTATTTTTGAATTGCAAAAATATTTCTTTTTCAATTTTACTGCGTTAGTTTATATTTTTGCAGATTGCTCAGATGCTGGATTCAAACTGGAATGAAGTTGAAGATAAATACGAGTGTGAGTGATATGTAGTGAGGTTATTAATGTAAACTGAATTGTGATGTAATTGTGATGTAATCAAAAATGTATATGTATAGTGAGAGCTTGAATTTGTACTATCAAAATTGTAATGAATATTTGTTTGAATAAAATATTCGTTTGAATTCAAATTTCGTGTTATTTATTTTATTCAGCAAATATTTATTTAATCTGTGAAAAATAAGATAGTATATTATCAAATACATTTAAATGAATGTATATATGTTTATTATCATCAAACAAAAATCATATAAGCGCATATTCAACATAACTTTCACTTTTAAACCTTAAATATTGGAAATCAGTTGCATAGAAACATCTGAAAATATATTTATGATTGAGTACAAACATTGTTTGTTGTATTCTGTAAGTATATATATGTGCATGGCTCATTCCTGTAATACTCTGATTCTTGTTTCAAGCATCAGTTAATTTAAAAATCATTGTCTTTTGACTTACTTTTTGTTTGGATTTAGGCCTCCAACAAAATTGTTAGATTTAGCACAGTTAAATGTTTAAAATTACGAGTAAGTTAAATATAATAATTTGAGTGACTCTGGAAACAAAGAAGGCACAGTGAGTAGGAAATAAGTTTTATAGGAAAAGTTGATTTTTTTCGAATAAATTCAAACCTTTCAATTCCCGGATTTAGGTATATGGATCGAATTATTAAGCTTAAAAATGATTTTTAAAATTAATATGAAGATTTTTAATAAAGGATTTCGAGGGCAGTTTGATAATATAATAATTTTGCATTTTCCTAAATTCCTGATAATCAAATCAATTATAAATGTTGGAATTTTGTTTGAGGCTAGTATGATCGACAATGATCTCGAGAAAAATATCAGAAGAATTTTTCATTGCGTAAATTTGTAAATTGAGTTCGAATTAGGGTTTAACCCCTGTGTTTTGTATGTGATGGTTGAGAGTTGTTCTCGTCTTCGATATTGTGATTTAAGCGATCGCCGGTGGGGGAATGCGGCGAGGAGGTCGGGTTGCATCTCTGGTATGGATGGCATGCTTGCTGGTGATCGGGGATGAGGAGGCGCGATGTTGACATGTTTAGGGTAAGGAGTACTGTGGTAGTTCCAGGTTTCAGAGTCGAGCCCGTTTTCGTTTTCGAGGAGAGGAAGGGATGCTGACGATCTGGAGTTGGTGTGCGAGGTTTGGTCGACTTGCTCGGTGACGCGATGATGGCCGGAGTCGATCATCGATGGTGGGCACGTGCACCATGCACATTGCCTGCGTCTGTGTTGTTTTTTTTGTTTTGTCCGGGTGATGTTGTTTTCGCGTGCGAACTGGTGGTATCTCGGGACAGTAAGGTATTGACTCGAAGCATTACACGAGATTTTGAGGAGTTGGATCGAAGTAGTATAGTGGGAGCTCCGATTATTTTACTTGGGTGGTATCAGGTTTTAGAAACCAGATTTGTTTCAGATTTTAAGTTTAATTTAAAATCAGAAACAAGTTTTAAAGCAAAGTTTAAAGAATAATTTCAAGTTGTTTGAAAAATTTAGTTCGTAAATGAATCAAGTTAAAAAAAATTAAATTGTTTAATAAGTTGAGATGTTAAGTAGTTAAGTGTAATTTAAAAGAACTTGAATTGGAATTTGAATTTGTTAAGAAGGAATTTTAACCAAATCTTAAAACCTGAACTTCACACCAAATCTGAATTCTAGTTTTCTTTTTATGAATTCAAATGTTTAAATTAATTTAAATATAATGTTATACTTTAGATATGTGAATACAAAGAAGTTTGATTTAAGTTCTTTTAAATTTCCTTTATAACCAAAGTATCATTTCAACATAACTCAAGTTCAAGTTTAAATCTGGAATTCAATCTAAATTTGAATCTTAGTTTTGTAATAAAAGAAGTAGTTGGAATTTTAAATTGTTCTAAATAACATGAATGATTAAGTGTATTTTTAAATTAATTTGAATTTAAGATTTAAAGTGTAATGATAGAAATACACTTAAATATTAATGAATTCATTAATAAAGAAATTAATTATCTTGGGGATAATTAAGGTAATAAAATGATTTAATTAATATGGTAATTAAAGAATGATTTATTTAATTTATAAATAAATAATTTAAATTTAATTTATAATTAGAAATGATTAATGATGAATTAATCCAAGATAATTTTCTTGAGAAAGTAATTGAGGAAATGTTATTGGCTAATGAAGATAATTAACTAAAGACTATTAAGTAATTAAATTAGTGTGATTAATTTTGATAATTTATTTGATGTATTAATTAAGATAATCAATTGTGTATTGTTAATTGCTTAATGAATGTAATAAAAAGGGTTAATTTCTAATTGTAATTTAAATTGGATAAATTGATTGATATAAAAAAAATTGTAATTAACAATTCAAGATTGGATAATTAATTCATAAGTAATTTATTTAATTAGAAATAAGTTAAATTAATTGGAATTTAAAACGATTAATTAATCCCACTTATAAATGACTATTGAATAGTTGACCTTACTTATGAATGATTGTATTGAATGGGTTGCCTGGAATTGATTGTCTTATCTGATCTGCGATATTTTGTTCTGTGGATTGAGCTGTGTATGGTTTATTCATTATTTACATTTGTATATTATCTGTAAATCTGTGAATGGATGATAAGCGTTACAGTTTATATCGCTTATCAACTATATTTCTATGTTTTAATCTGTAATGATTGAATGGTGTTGCACTGTTATGTTAAAACCCTGGAACACACTTATACATACACAAATATGGATTTCACGAGGGAATCGATTAAGTCACAAATTTTGAAATGATTTTTAAAGTTGAATATATAAATTCAAATGTTTTGAAAAGGGATTGGGTTTAAAGTGAAAAGCTTTTGAAATGGAATTTCAAAGATGAATTTTTTTTGAATAACTTGATTGAGTTTTGGAATTTAAATATTTTGATTTAAATTTGAACTCAATATTTGAAATTGAATTCTATGATCGTGAAACTAGGGACTAAAGATGTTATACAAGTTTATATGAGTTAAACTATTTTAAAGGTATTGATTTGGGAATTTGTATTTAAATTCAAAGGCCTTAACTCGTGTAAATTTAATTGAATCTTTCTGACATTGAAACTATTTGTTTTCAAATAATAAAAGCTTTCACATAAGTAATGAACTTCTGATTTGTGTTAAAGGGATTTCAAGTTTAACTGAAAATGATTTTCCAAGTTATGGAAACGGTTTGAAATCTATAAGTTAAATATTTAATTTAAAGATTTTGAACGAGTTAATCCAATTGAAATGGGAACTGATTTGAAATCTGTAAATGGATCTTTGTGAAACTGGATGAAACTTTGTGAAACAAATCTTTTTGTTTAAAGATTTGAAATGGTAAATTTATTTAATCATTTGAAGAAAGTTTTGGTTTTCTATTAAGTGATGACTTAACTGAAATCCCAATATCCATATGTTTTTAACTATTACGCTCATTATTCGGTTTAGCCGGAAGAGGACCTTGTGTTATATAACCCATTCAGAATAATGACACGTCGATATGGATAGCAATTGAAGACCGGTGGTGAAGACCGGGTATTTGTGAAAACGATAGGATAACCTATCGATTGTCTCTGCACTGAGTCGTGCCGGTATAGAGATTCCATAAGTGATGGGAAGTCCGATCGGGATTGTGAATACCGGATTGGCAAGGACTTCTTCGGAAGTGCCTTCGGTTCTGTTCGAACCCGGAACAGACTTGTATGGTTACATGTCTGACACTACACTTTGAGATAAAAAGCAGATTTCTTTCAAATACATATCTGTTGGTGGCGGAGCATTTATTCTCTCAGCATAACACCATTCTCTGAGACGTACGAGCTCAGAGGTTATGTAGTTGAAGGTTATCGGCGATATATTCCCAATTTGGTAGTGTGACATGCTGAGTGCTGTTGTGTGTTGATCATTTGTGATCAGAGCATGTCTTTTGTATAAAGCGTAGCTTTGTGGACGAGACTGCATTAGGACCTCACAGCCCGGAAATGGTTGAAACAGGAATATGCGGCAATGTTATGAGGGTCGCGCCCTTTAGGGTGTGTCATTCCCTTGTGGTAAAGGGTGGTATCATGGTATGGAGCCCAGATATTTACCTATGTGGTGGCTCCAATCTCATTTACTGTGTGGTTGTTGCTTTAGAGGCGCTTCGGATAAGGTCCCAAAGGATCGGGGAGTGGCATGCTCGAGAAGTAGTTACCTAGTTACAGAGTTAACCCGGCTCGCCAGAGGCGATGCCATGGATAGTGGGAAGTTCCTTAGCCCGACCATTTGTTGGAAATCCATTCATCCAATACGTACCTTGTACGGTTTTAGTTGTATTACCTGCCATCTACTTTTGGTGGCTTCCCACTGTTTGGATGGTAGCTATAGTAGGCATTGTTCGAAATGTCTATGTTGGCAAATATTTATATTCTACATTCGAAATGCTTTCCACTATGCACTTATTATAATAATATCATAAATTTTCTCGTATTAAGCATGTTTGACTATCATAAGAAGAAATCTCCTCCAATTCTGCGTTTGCATTGTGTGTGTGGCGGGACGTCGTATGGTAGTTTTATTTTCGAAAAGCATTGCAAATTGACTTTAAAATTCTTTTGCTGTTTTTTTAAAGATAAACTGTTTTTGTTACTCATTCTAGTCCCATGACTTATCCGGAGTTTATTGTTCCTTTCCTCAACTCTGGGTGCTCACTATTTTCAACACGAGCAGTCTAGAGTTGGTTTTTTTTTCAGATAGTCAGGTTTAGTAGTTTTCTAGAGCTAGGTCAATCTTTGGATGTGGATGAGACTTGCTTGTTTTAGTGTATCGCGATGTTGGTTCGAGTTGCTGCTGGAGTTCTCTTTGAAGACTATGTAGAATTATATTTTTCTCCTGCTGATGTTATCTATTTTTTTCTTTTCCGCTATTATTTTATCGTATCATATCTCTGATGTATACCGATATTTATTGTATTCATATGTTGTATCAGGATGTTGTATCGGATGTTGTATCGGATGTTGTATATTGATATTCATTATTTATTCCGCTGTGTTATTTTACTTATTTGTGTTATAAGATCCGGCGATTTGGATGTGAACGATCGAATCTGCGGCATTCGGTTTAAAGTATGAATGTCGATTTTCGAACGTGAAAAATTCGTATCGTCACATGTAGTATCAGAGCTATGGTTGAACTTTAGCTCAGGAGTATAACACATTAAGTAGCTCATTAGAGATAGGGTGAAGTATACCATAGAATGAGTATATCCCTAAGATATCCTTTCAAATGTCTCAGTAAATTCTCTCTTACTGCCCACTGATAGCGGGTATGAGTGCAAGAAGCGAACGAGATAGGGGACAGGTGAATAAGACTATAAATGGTCAATACCCTACAACAACGAAAATGATCTTTATCTATCAATTTCCTTTGATTCGTTTCTAAATTCTTTTTGATTGCTTCGTACAGGCTATAAGAAGAAGTTTCGGTATGAGGATGGCTCAACAAATCGTGGTAGGAAAATTTTATCTCGTATCTTCATCGATTTCTCATCAGTTTTTGATTTAAACTTTAATAAATTTGAAATTTGAAAAATTGGAAATTCTGAATAAATTGGAAATTTTAAATTGAGTTAAATTGGTTAATGAAATATAAGGATAAAATTGAATTGTATCGATAAACGATTTTGCTTTAAAAAATGAAAAACCAAATTTTGAAATTCTGTATAATTTCTTGAGTATAAAGAATTTTGCAATATAAAATTTGATGTATTTCTTAGCCTATAAAATTCTAAAACCTTAGAACCTTATTTTTGGATTTTGGTTTTGATTGTAGAGAACTTATAGTATAAGTAGGGGAGGAGCACTTTCCAAAGCCAGAAGAGTCGGTGAGTATGGTTCGTCTAGTAGGGTTCGAGATGATTTGGGTGAACCATAAGTACATGAGGAGGTACCAGAAGAGCCGGTGCAGCAGCCACAACCGCAGATAGAAGAACCCAAAGAAGAAGTGATTGAAGAACCCAAGGAGGAATCAGAAGAGGAACCCGAAGAAGAATTCGAAGATGAAGAAGATTTCGAAGAAGAAGAAGAATTCGAAGACGGAAGAATTTGAAGTGGAAGAAGAAGTTGAAGATGAGGAAGAGGTGGTGTCGGAAAATGACGATGCGGTCATTTGGAATTTGGATAATGTAGTGGAAGAACAGGACGATGGAGGGTATATTTCGGTTGAATCTGACCTAGAAGATGTTAAAGAGACAGACAATGATGCAGAGGTTAGAGAGCTGTCAGGGCCTGAGAGAGGGAGCTCTAATAGTGAAGATATGTAGTGGGTTGGGTTGACTTCTTTTGGATAGGATGAGTTTATGTACGTGTTTTGGATTTAGAACCATAGTGAATGTTGGATGTTAATTGAGTAATGTATGACTATAACATATGTACGAATGTTATGAGTAGTACTTAATATAAGATATATATTATGAATTACTTGTAAGAATCCATGTGTTTATTAGTATGGTTTGAGTTGTCATTGGTCTATTATGTGTGTGTATTATTCATGAAACGAGTTGTGTAATTTCGAGGACGAAATTCTTTTAAGGGGGAAAGTCTGTAACGACCCAGAATTTTTACTAAATTTAAATTGATAACTAAATTAATTGTCGAATTAAAATCTATAAAATTTATTAGTAAATTGATTCGAGTTTCCCTAAATTCAAATAAACAAATTTATTAAATCATATGAATTTAAATATTGTACATATGCGATTTGGATTTAAATTTCAAGTAAATGGATTTATAATAATTTGAATATATATGTATATATGTACATGCATTGAGTTTGAGTTAAATTTTAACCTAATGGTTTAAAGACAAATTATAATGATAAAAATAAATAAATAATTAATTGCTAAAATTTAAAATAAAAATCTAGAAATTCATCTATGTTACAAAATAAATAGATATATAGTTTATATAAAATGAAGTAAAGATATAATTTTAATATCATAATACAAATAGAAACAAACAATAATAATAAAAGAATAAGGAAAATAAGATAAAAATTTGAAGTTCACTATGTAATGAAGCAAACAAATACATAAACATGTACACTTACTAAATGAAGAAAACACAAAACATGTACACTTGTAAAAGAGAATAAACAAAGTTATTGAACATAACAAAAGTATAAAAATCAAAGCCTGTAAAAGTGTTTATGCACAGAGCAAAGAAGTTTAAATATGTATACAACAGGTGGGGATTTATTCATGCAAGACCAAGACAGAACAAATATCTACATTACAACTAAGTACATATAAGAAGAGGCTGTAAACAGAAATTTTACAAACAAAACTGTATATGCATGATTTAAATAGCATAGTTGTAAACAAGGAAGGACTTGAGAAATTAATGCAAGATCCTCTTTAGTACACAATATATATATTCATCGGCCACCAAGTTAAAAAAAGCAAAAGAAAGAAATATCTGCAAAATATAAACTGCAAATATACAATTCATATGTAAACAAAATTGGGTACATATGCATTAAATGCCATCATCTTGGCAGTAAACAAAGTCAATTCGAATTATTCAGCCACCATATCAAGAAGATATCTTTGCCTATTATTGTACAAAGTAATGTACCATGTTGTATAAACAAACAACAATAATATCCTGTGCAAAAAAAATAAGTAAACCCTGTATATCTCTTTGTTTATATTAATTTCATCTCAGTTTCAAGTAGCGTCTGAAGTGAATGTCAACTAAAAGTTAAACAAAATTCAGTTTAGAAACATCAACATGGAAAGAGAAAAAAAAGCTTTGTCATTTCTGGAACCATGGTTTGGAAGGTGAGTAACTTTCACTTTTAAACCTTAAATATTGGAAATCAGTTGCATAGCAATATCTGAAAATATATATATGATTGAGTACAAATATTGTTTGTTGTATTTCTATAAGTATATATATGTGCATGGCTCATTCCTGTAATACTCTGATCCTTGTTTCAAGCATCAGTTAATTTAAAAATCATTGTATTTTGACTTACTTGTTGTTTGGATTTAGGCCTCCAACAAAATTGTTAGATTTAGCACAGTTAAATGTTTAAAATTACGAGTAAGTTACATATAATAAATTTGAGTAACTCTGGAAACAAAGAAGGCACAGTGAGCAGGAAATAAATTTTACTGGCAAAGTTGATTTTTTTCGAATAAATTCAAACCTTTCAATTCCCGGATTTAGGTATATGGATCAAATTATTAAGCTTAAAAATGATTTTTATAATTAAAATGAAGATTTTTAATAAAGGGTTTCAAGGGCAGTTTGAGAATATAATAAGTTTGCATTTTCCAAAATTCTGGATAATCAAATCAATTATAAATGTTGGAATTTTGTTTGAGGCTAATATGATCGACAATGATCTCGAGAAAAATATCAGAAGAATTTTTCATTGCGTAAATTTGTGAATTGAGTTCGAATTAGGGTTTAACCCCTGTGTTTTGTACGTGATGGTCGAGAGCTGTTCTCGTCTTCGATATCATGATTTAAGCGATCGCGGGTGGGGGAATGCGGCGAGGAGGTCGTGTTGCATCTCTGGTATGGATGGCGTGCTCGCTGGTGATCGGGGATGAAGAGGTGCGGCGTTGACAGGTTTGGGGTGAGGAGTACTGTGGTTGTTCCAGGTTTCAGAGTCGAGCTCATTTTTGTTTCCGAGGAGAGGAAGGGATGCTGACGATCTGGAGTTGGTGTGCGAGGTTTGGTCGACTTGCTCGGTGACGCGATGATGACCGGAGTCGATCATCGACGGTGGGCACGTGCACCGTGCACATTGCCTGGGTCTGTGCTGTTTTTTTGTTCTGACTGGGTGATGTTGTTTTCGCGTGCGAATTGGTGGTTTGTCGAGACAGTAAGGTATTGACTCGAAGCATTACACGAGATTTTGAGGAGTTGGCTTGATGTAGTATTGTGGGAGCTTGGGTTATTTTACTTGGGTGGTATCAGGTTTTAGAAACCTGATTTGTTTTAGATTTTAAGTTTAATTTAAAATCTGAAACAAGTTTTAAAGCAAAGTTTAAAGAATAATTTCAATTTGTTTGAAAAACTTAGTTCGTAAATGAATCAAGTTAAAAAAAATTAAATTGTTTAATAACTTGAGATGTTAAGTAGTTATGTGTAATTTAAAAGAACTTGAATTGGAATTTGAATTTGTAAAGAAGGAATTTTAACCAAATCTTAAAACCTGAACTTCACACCAAATATGAATTCTAGTTTTCTTTTTATGAATTCAAATGTTTAAATTAACGTAAATATAATGTTATACTTTAGATATGTGAATACAAAGAAGTTTGATTTAAGTTCTTTTAAATTTCCTTTATAACCAAAGTATCATTTCAACATAACTCAAGTTCAAGTTTAAATCTGGAATTCAATCTAAATTTGAATCTTAGTTTTGTAATAAAAGAAGTTTTTTGAATTTTAAATTGTTCTAAATAACATGAATGATTAAGTGTATTTTTAAATTAATTTGAATTTAAGATTTAAAGTGTAATGATAGAAATACACTTAAATATTAATGAAGTCATTAATAAAGAAATTAATTATCTTGGGGATAATTAAGGTAATAAAATGATTTAATTAATATGGAAATTAAAGAATGATTTATTTAGTTTATAAATAAGTAATTTAGATTTAATTTATAATTAGAAATGATTAATGATGAATTAATCCAAGATAATTTTCTTGAGAAAGTAATTAAGGAAATGTTATTAGTTAATGAAGATAATTAACTAGAGATTATTAAGTAATTAAATTAATGTGATTAATTTTGATAATTTATTTGATGCATTAATTAAGATAATCAATTGTAAATTGTTAATTGCTTAATGAAAGTAATAAAAAGGGTTAATTTCTAATTGTAATTTAAATTGGATAAATTTATTGATATAAAAAAAATTGTAATTAATAAATCAAGATTGGATAATTAATTCATAAGTAATTTATTTAATTGGAAATAAGTAAAATTAATTGGAATTAAAACGATTAATTAATCCCACTTATAAATGACTATTGAATACTTGAGCTTACTTATGAATGATTGTATTGAATGGGTTGCCTTGAATTGATTGTCTTATCTGATCTGTGATATGTTGTTCTGTGGATTGAGCTGTGTATGGTTTATTCATTATATACATTTGTATATTATCTGTAAATCTGTGAATGGATGATAAGAGTTACAGTTTATATCGCTTATCAACTATATTTCTACGTTTTAATCTGTAATGATTGAATGGTGTTGCACTGTTGTGTTAAACCCCTGGACCACACTTATACACACACAAATATGGATTTCACGAGGGAATCGATTAAGTCACATATTTTGAAATGATTTTTACAGTTGAATATATAAATTCAGAAGTTTTGGAAAGGGATTGGGTTTAAAGTGAAAAGCTTTTGAAATGGAATTTAAAAGATGAAATTTATTTTGAATAACTTGATTGATTTTTGAAATTTAAATATTTTGATTTTAATTTGAATTCAATATTTGAAATTGAATTCTATGATCGGGGAACTAAGGACTAAAGATGTTATACCAGTTTATATGGGTTAAACTATTTTAAAGGTATTGATTTGGGAATTTGAATTTAAATTCAAAGGCTTTAACTCGTGTAAATATAATTGAATCTTTCTGACATGGAAACTATTTGTTTTCAAATAATAAAAGCATTCACATAAGTAATGAACTTCTGATTTGTGTTAAAGGGATTTCAAGTTTAATTGAAAATGATTTTCCAAGTTATGTAAACGTTTCAAAGCTGTAAGTTAAATCTTTAATCTAAAAATTTTAAACGAGTTAATCCAATTGAAATGGGAACTGATTTGAAATCTGTAAATGGATCTTTGTGAAACTGGGTGAAACTTTGTGAAATAAATCTTTTTGTTTAAAGATTTGAAATGGTAAATTTATTTAACCATTAGAAAGAAAGTTTTGGTTTTCTATTAAGTGATGACTTAACTGAAATCCTAATATCCATATGTTTTTAACTATTACGCTCATTATTCAGTTTAGCCGGGAGAGGACATTGTGTCATATGACCCATTTCGAATAATGACATGTCGATATGGATAGCAATTGAAGACCTATAGTGAAGACCGGTTATTTGTGAAAACGATAGGATAACCTATCGATTGTCTCTGCACCGAGTCGCGCCGGTATAGAGATTCCATAAGTGATGGGAAGTCTGATCGGGATTGTGAATACACGGATTGGCAAGGACTTCTTCGGAAGTGCCTTCGGTTCTGTTCGAACCCGGAATAGACTTGTATGGTTACATGATTGACACTACACTTTGAGATATAAAGTAGATTTCTTTCAAATACATATATGTTAGTGGAGGAGAATTTATTCTCTTAGCATAACACCCTTCTCTAAGACGTACGAGCTCAGAGGTTATGTAGTTGAAGGTTATCAACGATATATTCCCAATTTGGTAATGTGACATGCTGAGTGCTGCTGTGTGTTGATCATTTGTTGATCATTCGTGATCAGAGCATGGCTTTTGTATAAAGCGTAGCTTTGTGGACGAGACTGCATCAGGACCTCACAGCCCGGAAATGGTTGAAACAGGAATATGCGGCAAGGTTATGAGGGTCGCGCCATTTAGGGTGTGTCATTCCCTTCTGGTAAAGGGTGGTATCATGGTATAGAGCCCAGATATTTACCTATGTGGTGGATCCAATCTCATTTACTGTGTGGTTGTTGCTTTAGAGGCGCCTCGGATAAAGGTCCCAAAGGACCGGGGAGTGGCATGCTCGAGAAGTAGTTACCTAGTTACAGAGGTAACCCGACCTTGTGTTGGCAGAGAGCTGGTTAAGTTCTCGGGACGTCCCGCTAGAGGCGATCTCATGGACAGTGGGAAGTTCCTTAGCCCGACCATTTGTTGGAAATCCATTCATCCAATACTTACCTTGTACGGTTTTAGTTGTATTACCTGCCATCTACTTATGGTGGCGCCCCACTATTTAGATGGTAGCTATAGTAGGCATAGTTCGAAATGTCTATGTTGACTAAGATTTATATTCTCCCATCGAAATGTTTTCCACTGTGCACTTATTATAATAGTATCAGAAATTTTCTCGAATTAAGCATGTTTGACTATCATAAGAAGAAATCTCCTTCAATTCTGCGTTTGCATTTGTGTGTGGCGAGAGGTCTTATGGTAGTTTCATTTTCGAAAAGCATTGCGAATTGACTTTAAAATTATTTTGCTGTTTGTTTTAAAGATAAACTATTTTTGTACTCATATCAGTCCCATGACTGATCTGGAGTTTATTGTTCCTTTCCTAAACTCTGGGTGCTCTCTATTTTCCACACGAGCAGTCTAGAGTTGGTTTTTTTTCAGATAGTCAGTTTTAGTAGTTTTCTGGAGCTAGTTCAATCTTTGGATGTGGACGAGACTTGCTTGTTTTAGTGTATCGCGATGTTGGTTCGAGTTGCTGCTGGAGTTCTCTTTGAAGACTATCTAGAATTATATTGTTCTGCTGCTGGTGTTATATATTTTGTTCTTTTCCATTGCTATTTTATTGTATCATATCTTTGATGTATATCGATATCTACTGTATTCATCTGTTGTATCAGGATGTTGTATCAGATGTTGTATATTGATATTCATTATTTCTTCCGCTGTGTTGTTTTACTTATTTGTGTTATAAGCTCCGGCGATTTGGATTTGAACGATCAAATCTACGGCATTCGAGTACGATTTAAAGTATGGATGTCGATTTTCGAACCCGAAAAATTCGTATGGTCCCAAGACATATGATATATGACTGTATATTGTGACATTGACTTGTTAGTATAATAGTTTGTATGTTATGCATATGTTCACACTGCAAGTTCCATGTTAGAATAGAATCACTATGGTTTCAATGACACATACAAGAACGAACATTAGAATAGGGAAAAATCATTATGAGCTGAAATGATAGGCTCAAGTGATTTTTATTGTATTTTATTTGACTTGGGATTGCGGGTTTGAAATGATAGAAACTGGGTTTTGTTTTTTAAATTGCGGATTGAAATGATACATATCTGTATCACTTGACCTAGGTTAGAAATTTTTATACATACCCCTTGGTATATTTTTAAATGATTTTTCTTATGATATGTATTTTTAAAGTACGAAATTTTGATTTAAAAATATATATTTTATGGTTTTGAGAAAGCTAAATATTAAGTTTTGAATTTGATGTAAATTTGAAGTAAATGTAATTTTTGACTTTAAATTATACTTACGCAAATGTAGGTAAATAATGGAAATTAAATTCAAAGTTTTGAAATGGTATTCAAAGTAAATTATACAAGTTAAGAAAACAGTGAATTTTGACTTAGCAAATGAATTGAATTTTAAATTAGATATTTAATTATAAAATTTTGTTATGATAAATCATATGTTAAAATTATTTAAATGTGAAATTTTGAAGTCTAGAAATATGATTTATAAGTTTAAAATAACAAAAATTTGGAGTTTTAATGTTTCTTAAGTTATAATAAAATCTGGAATTTTATTAATAGCATTTCCAAAAGTGTTGTGGTCTTATGACAGCATTTTTAAGTGCTGCCGTTTTTGAATTTAACTATGTTTGAAATAACTATATAACTATTACGGCATTTTATAAATGCCGTTATTCCTGAACTAACTATTTTGAAAACTGAATACCCAATGTAGCACTTTATAAATGCTTTCGTTGCTGAAATTTGACAATGTTTTGTAATGCTATAGATTTTAGCACTGTTTGAGTTAGATTTTAAAAGTGTTAAATGATTTAACTTTTGGAATTGATTATTTGTGAAATTTATGGAGTTTTGAATATATTTTAATATTTAAATTTGAATTTTTATGGAATTTAAATTAAATTTGAATTTAAATAAGGTTTACTTGGTTATGTTAAATGGAATGAAAATGAAATGAGATAAATGAATTTTTGAATGGAATTTTGAAATGTATTTTGTAACGATATTTGAAATAATAAATGAATGGCATAATTGACTTTCAACAAGGTATTTAAATTTGAATATTTGATTTTGAATGATAACGAATTGATAAAGGATTTGAAAGGAAATGATTTTGAAATGGTTTTGAATGGCATAATCTTTATTTTGATAAAGAATGCGAATTTGGAATGATATTTGATTTCTTTATTTATTTGATTTATTCGGTAAATGAATATTTGAAGTTTATATTAGTATGAAAGGATATTTGGCTTACTTGTAATTCTGGTTTATTGAAATGATATTGGATTTATGAAATGAATATTTCAAAACTAAGTAATAATGAAGTTAAATCAGAGTTATATGAAATTATAAAAATTAGTTTTGAAATGTGGGATATTAAAGCTTTGGAATATATTAAAAATTGAATAGTTTATTTTGTGGACCAAATATATATTTGAAATTGATAAGATTTGAAATGGTTTGTTGGGAAACTGAATTGAATTGAAACTGATGGTTTGAATTGAATTAAATTGGAAATTTGAAAATTTGGGTTTAGTTGAATAGATTTGTAAAATGCAAAGAATTAAAGGAATGTTTCATGATTTCAAATGTATGATTTCGAAATGTTATGATTTCCAAAGTGTAATGATTTCAAGTATTTTTGGTTTAGAAAAAGTTATAACTTTGAAAGTATTATGATTTTTGAAAGGTGAATATATGTTTGAAATGGAAATGATAAACTATTTTGATTTGAATATAGTTTTGAAATAAAAATGGTTTTGTATCAAAGTATAGACTATATTGAAAGGAATATAGTTTGGAAATGAAATGATTAGATTTTTGAAGTATAAACTATTTGAAATGACTGCGGCGTTATAATAACGATTGGTTGTTAAAGAGACCGGGATCGAAAGTTGTCATACTCTTTGCCAACTTCGAAAACCGCTTTAACAACTGTGTACGCGGTGGAGTTTCCAGAATGAAGTTGGATGGTGGCGACGATTCTATTGAGTTATGAACGTGGTCCTAACTCCCGTGAGTTGGCATAAGGTGGCTAAAACATTAGCGTTCTCGGGCCAAGTGGGGTCATTCCTCCTATCGGACATATTTCTTTGATATTACACACTTACTTGTGATTGATTTGATGGCCATCATCCGATTTTGATTGGGAGTGTGTTCCCACGTAGGCATAGTGGCTGCTACGTTACCATCAGCCCCTGTGCGTAATTGGTATATCTACCACGACATTGCCCTGTGTGCCGTGTCACCTACCATAGCGAGCTTTACTATGAGTTTGATTTGTGTCGTACCTATGGAGTATCTTCTCGTAGTCTCCAGATTAGGAGATATGTAGGTACTGTGTAGACACTGGCACTATTACGTGTTAAGGGCTATATGGGTAACCCCTTAATGCTATTTTAATGTAAGTTTATTTTACAGTTGACATTATTATAATAGCGAATATTACTACATAGTAAATAGTTTAACGAATCCTTAAAGGATGGGCGATCCCAACCATCCTTTAAGTTACTGATGCATTTTTGTTACCGCTCACTTGAGTTGATTTACAGTTCATAAGTATGTGTGTTCTGACTCGAGTGTTTTGCATTTTGCTTTATGCTAAGGCAAGACTGAGTGATTCAGCATTCAAGACTCACCTTCGGAGTTGGAGCTTTGCTTAAAGATCCAGCCATCTATTTTGCTTTCAGTATCCTGTGATTTCAGTGTTGTATTCTGATTTGTACCTGATGTATCTTGCTACTCATCTATTGTATCTTGTTTAACTCTGATGTGTCTTATATATATAGTAGTTCACGAACTACTATCTCTTTTACTTCTGTTGCATTATTAAATATTCTATGTCTGTGGTCAATGATTTATTAATTTACTGTATATTCTAAGATTTGTCAAATTTTATTTACAATGCGGTATTGGAGAAATTCAAGTCCGACATGTGCGGATGCGAATGGTTGAAAATATCGGGTCATTACAGGTATCGAATATATCATCACTGTGGTTGAGATTAGCGACCGTACCGAGTCATACACATATCGAATCTTGATTTGGTGATGATATACCCTAATGGGTGCAACCCATATGGCCCTACTGCATCTTCCATGCTTTATTCATTCTCGGTCGATGAGGCCCGAGGCTACGTCTTTACCTTTTTGAAAAACAATCCCACTTGGAATGTTAATGCTGCCTTCCAAGCAGTAATGCAGTGCCAACATTCATCCATACAAGTTCATCCTAGGCCTGAACGAAACCAAAGGCCCGCTACCTCCACTACACCCATTTTTAATCACCCTCAGGGTTAGTAGCAAATAACCCATGCACTTCAAAACTCCATCTTTGATAACATACTCTTCAATTTGTCTACAGTTAAAAATGCTTGGGTTGGATCGAAGTGGTTTTCGAAAAACATTTCTGATTCCGATCACTTCGAAACAACTTTCAATAATTTTTGATAAACTCAACTCTTATTCTTAAGGAAATAAGCAGATAAAAGATAAGAGCAAAGTTCACCTCCTAATCGTTTATGGATGGAATTCCTTATCATCTACCCTAAAAGAACAAAACGAGATATATATACAAAGTACAACCTCATTAGGGATGACTATGGCATATAACCCACGTGTTTCTCCTAGATATTTTCAAAGTTATGATTTGGTCCAGATTTGATAGTCTGTTATTTAACTATCAAATAAACAATAATTAAACATTGATTTAATTCTATATGGGATCCGCTAAGCTTTTATTAATTAATCTTTCATTAATTAAAATCACATCAGAAATATTCGATCAAAAGATCTTTTACAAAACACTATCTCTGAAACCCCTTACATCCTTTTTATACATACAAAAACATTACATACTTATCTCAATGATATAAGTATGTTACCAAATTTATACAAAATTTCCTTCCTTCATATTGCATATTAAATAACCAAATAAATCCCGCTTAAAAACAATTCTTCCCATAAAACCAACCCATTTATCCTTCACAAAAAGTTTCCTTTCTTAAAAGTTCACTTCATAATTAAAATACCTTTACAATCAATAAAATAGTTTTCCTATTTATAAAATGCTTTTAATAAACCATTTTAAAGAAAATTCCTTTAAAAACATCATTTCCAAAACATCTTTTGAAAGATGCTTTAAATGTACCCTTTTATTTAGTAAAGCCCATTTTATAAACAAGTAATTGTTTATAAATACCTTTATTACATAATTATATAACTGGAAAATTATTTATAAACTTCAAACCCAAAAATTGATTTAAAGAATTGAAGTTAATTCAAAATCATACATTATAAATTCAAAAAGCGGCTTAGCAATCCTGATGGTACCAGTTAAGGTTAACATTAAATTTCAATTTCACTTTCAAGTCATTCAAAATTTTATTTATTTATTTTAACATATATATAAATACACTTCATATCTAAATCATGAAAATCATTTCAATATAAATTAACTGGCATATACATATCTAAATAACACAATTGCAGGATGGTGGTTGGTCTTGCCAAAGAGGTGTCCAACAATTAAACAATTAACTTATAGAAGAACGAGGATTTATTCTGCTAATACATATGTCTATACAATCAAACAACCAATCTATGGGGATTATTCTGCTAACCTATATCCACAACAATCAAGTCAATTACATTATAGCAGAGTAGAGATTTATTCTGCTGTTAGATGTCCACACAATACAACCAATTATATTATACTTCATCCATAGTTCAATTTCTACTTAATGGTACCGATATTTAAATCCCTTGTCTTCAAACCATCTTTTAAAAAGAAGTACATTAAAAACAATTTAGTTCTTGGAAAACGAAGGATTTAAAACTTAAAACTTCTTTTTAAAACAATTATTTACAAGTTAAACCTTCATTTAAATCATATTCAATCTTAATTAATTCTTAACTTAATTTAATTATCAATTAATAAGTAATTAAATCTTTAACAACTTATTAGACAACAATTAACTATTATATAAAAAAAATTAACACTAGTTTATCTTTTAATAATTATTAATAATAATTGTTACCTTCGTTACTAATTAAATATTAGTGAATCTCATTTAATTAATTGAATAATCTTAATTAGACTTAAATAATAAATTAAAAATTAAATTAATGATTTACTTTAAATTAAATCCTTAATTAATTAAAAGTAATTGATTTATTTAAATAATTAACCTTACACTTACTTAATAATTAATTAAAAATAAACCATATACTTGAATTATATTTAATGAAAAATTAATCTTACTTAATTAGTATTTAATTAAAGTTAATCTTGTCTTTAAAAGATAATTTATAACTAATCTTTACTTAACTATAATAATAAACCTTGTTTAATCTTAATTAATTATTAATTATTAAACTTAATTAATACAAATTTAGTCATTTAAAAACTTAATTAACTTTATAAAACATCGTTATTAAGTTTATGAAACAATTTCAAAATACTTTAAGCTAATAAAACCAAATTTTGTAAAAATCGGAATTTCAAATGAAACTGCCTCCATAGCAACTATCACTATGGGTACCCATAATCTAGAACTTATTTTACAATCCAACACACTTTGAACCCTTTACCTTTAATTTTCCAAAAGGTATATAACCAAAAATTTGAAACTAAATTAAAGTTTAAAACTTGAAAAAACTTTCAAAATCCTTTTTAAGTAAACTAGTTTTTAACTCAAAAAATTATATATCGCAAACATACAAATTCAAATGCTAAACTTCCCCTAACCTATATTCATGTTTTACACATTACAACGCACTCAAACTCCAAGTTACATATAACATCATACTCAAAGTCACATAAAGTATCATACCCATATCCAAAATTTCCAAACAATGTTACTACAGCATCATCTCATATCAACAATACTATAAACAGTCAAGACATATAATAATCCACACAGTTCAACGCATATCATTTCACAATATATTCAACATACAAAAGTTAAAACTTTTAAATTTATAAAAATATTTTATTCACCAAAACTTTTAGAACTTGAAATGCTTTAGACTTGTAAAGCTTGGAAACCACAAAAATCCACTAGAAAATAGGTCATTTTTTCCTCGATTTTTGGCCATGTTAACCTTAGAATTTTAAAAAGTGGTCAAAAAAGTTATTGGAACTTCTTTTCTCTATCATTCCAATAACTCAATTTTGAATTGTTTTAAGGGAGATATAGTCAAAAGAAGGAGTGCTATTTTCGGCTTGAAAATATGAGGAAAATAGGTCTGATAGAAATGTATTTTTGACGTAGCTAAATTCAAAATCTGATGAAATAGTGCAAATGGAAGTTGTAGCCATTGAAATTTTACACGATTTATAAAGAATTTCTCCATTTGGATAAAAGACGAACGAAATATGACAGGAGGCGGTGGCGGAAAAATGGAAGGAGAAAATGGCGCTTTATAAGCAAGAAAAAAATGAATTACCTAAACACCCATTGTCCTTTACCTTCCACCACCTTGTACCACCTCACCAAGCTTGTCCACCACCTAACACTTCATGTTCCAACATGTTAGAACATGTTTTGTACTTAATTATATTTATATCGGGAAAAGCATCTTTATATTATATAATATATGAACTTTTTATAGTAAAGTCCTATCTTATATATATACATACATACTTAAGTGTAACATCCTAAAAATTATCAGTTTAAAATTAGTACTGTATTTAAGCTTTTGGAATTTAATTTGAAATTAAATTGAAAAGTCTCAAGAAAATAAAATAAGTGATAATTTTATATGAATAAAATTCCAAGTTATTTTGAGTTTAAAATTTTGAAATAATGATTGTTTGAAAAAACATTCGAATTTAAATTTTATATATATAATGCATATATGAGTAGGTTTGGAATGTATACATTGAAATTGAATTTAAATTATACAAGTATATGTATGAGTATATAAATGGACATAAATGGATTATAATTCAAGTTGAATTGGGATTTGAATCTAAATTCAAAATAAATGTTTTCGAAAAATAATTGGCTTTTGAAATCATAAATGTGTAATTTATATAATGTAAAGGTTGGTTAAAAAAATTCTTCTTTAACATTGTATATATATACAAATGAATAAGCAGCATACTTATTTATAAAGGGAATTTGATAAAAAAATATTTAAAGATTCTTTTGTCTTTCTAAATTACAAGTGTTAAACATGCATAAGGGAGATGGAGTAAAAATTTACAAGTGTAGAGATCTCATGATTGATTTTAAGAAGTGGCATTCAATATAATTGATTGAATAAAATAATAAAATTTAAAAATCATAAAAAACTTTTTAGCTTCCCATTTTTAATTTATTTAGCCTCTCAAATCTCTAAAAGAACAGTAAAAAAAAGATTGAGCATCACAAATCTCAACACCCAAAGAAAAAAAATAAGAAAATCAGAAAGCTGCAACATTTCTTGGATTCAAAGTTAAAAATCTGAAGATCTTCTTAAACATCAAGTAGTAGTTTTAAATTCCATCTCTCCGGTAAACTTTAAACTTTATAGTTTAATGAATTTGTAATTTCAAAATCAAGTTTTAACATAAACAAATTAGAACTGCAGATTAGTATAAACAAGGCTTCCGATTTGGCCAGAAACAGTGTAGGGATTCTCTGAAGTAAAACTAAGGCAAGTGAAATTCTTTTAAAAAAATTTGAACTTGGATTGGATAATCAGTAATAAAGCAAGAATTTAAGTAATTGTATTAATCAATTGCAGGAAAAAAAATAAGTTCAAAGACTAAATTTATTTCTAGACTTCAAGTAGCAGACAAAAATCTTTCTCTGTTGTATAAGAAAATCAAACGGTAAGTAAACCTAGAATCTTTGTTTGTTATTGATGAAATGAATAAACAAATACAACAAAGATTAAGCAAATATTTATATTTATAAGTTGCAGATTTTAACTTCAAGATCAATGTAGAAAATATTATCCAGGCTTTCATCTCGAATTTTAAAAACTATCAGAAGCTTTCTATTTTCAGGCAATAGGTGAGTAAACCTCTGATTTATCCAATTGTTTGTTGTATGTATGCCAGAATTGATGTTGAAAAACCCTTGCATGTGAACAAATTGCGTGCTTGTGCATTTTTTTGCCTGGGAATGTTATGTTCAAGATTTTCATCCCTGTTCCTCTAAGTCTCTGGTTTACAACGTGAATTCATGCCAAAATTTAAAATCTTTCTCTCTGTTCTCATTTGGAATTGGATTGTAAACAAATTAAAGTGTTGTTTAAACATGCATTATGTTTTAGTAATAAATCAAGTAAAGTCGTATAATTTCTTTTCTGGAAAATGTGAAAACACAGCCACCATTTAAATTATGCAGGACTTCGAACATCATAGATTTTAATTTCAGTAATGCTATCTGAATCACCCTTTAAAATAATGATTTTATAAAGTAAAATCCAAATTTTTCATAAAGTTTTTACTGAGAAATTGGGGTTGATCAGAAAAGTGAAATTTTGTCAAATTTTGATGAACTAAGTGTTTGTGGGCCTCGAGATCATCGTCGCAACTAGCTTGAGGGTTTGTAATCCTTAGAAAAATATAGGTTGAATTTTTGAATCATTATGTTGTTGATTCGAGATCAAATTAGGGCTAAAAAACCCATTTCTTCTCGCAATTGAAAAGAAGGTGTCGCGTCGTCGTTAGGCGATCGGACTTCATGCCACCGGTGCCAATCACGGCGTCGTACGTTGATGGATCTTTGGTCAAGTTTTGGTGACCGCTGATGGCCAGAGGAGGTGGGGCGAGGCCATTTTCTGGTGATGGCCGCTGTGCTTATTTGGATCGAGATAACTCGATTTTGTTTTTAAGTTTAATCTGAGCTTCTTCATGTTTGGGTAGCAAGAGGGGATCGAGTGTGGTCTGCTGGTAGTGATCTTGGAAGCCGAAGGTGACGGCTTCAATGGTGCACGTGCATGTGGCTTCCATTGTATCGGCGCTGATGGGTTTGGGAAGAAAAAGGTCGACTAGAAGCGGTAGTAGTAAAATTCGAACATTAGCTTAAGTTATTGCTCGAAGGAATTTACGTATGTACCAGGGAGATTTAAAAACTTAAAAAAAATTTTAGTGGGAAATGTTTGTCACGGGTAAATCTTGGTAAAACTCGAAGTAATGGGCATTTCTTCTCGGGGATGACTCGAGACGGCCTCGGGTTGGCCATGAAAACAGCTAATTCTAGTTTGAAATTTTTGAAAACATAAGGTTAAACATTATCTGAATCCATTCTTCATAAAATAAAGATAGTTTGTTAATGGAAGGTGAAGTAAATGGTATTGGAATGAATTTTGAAATTAATGAAGTTCAAAGATATTTCAAATTTATATTTTTAAATGAAATTGTTTTACATTTAACTTAATAAAAATTGAGAAGTAAATCAAATATTCGAGTGTTAACTTAAAATCAAATTTATTTATAATGATGAAATAATGATTAAGCAATTAATGATTTGTGATTACTTTGAAATTGATAATTAATTAAAGAATAGTTAATTATTAAAAGTAATTAAATTTAGTTAATTAACAATTAAAAATTAATAAATTAAGATAATTAATTAAAGAATAATTAATTAATAAAGTTAATTAAGATATAATTAATTCATAGTTAAGAATAATTAATCATTGATTTAAAATAATTAATAAAAATAAGGATGTGGTTGATTCACTTAAATCACAGTCACCTTAATTGAAGATGATTGACTATCATCAAATATTGTATACTGAATTGATATTTCTGTTGTGATACTGTGTGATGTGAATTGCTTTGTGCTGAACTATGATTCGTGATTTGTTTCTATATGTATATGAAAACCCTTTTGCCCATAAAATGGCATTTAAACTTCGATGCGACAGGGAGTCAGATTTCAGTTAGTTATCCGAAACCCACATCGAACCCTGAATGTGAATCTTTGCGACTGATATATCCATGTGTGTTTTAAAATTGAGCGCTCACTATTCGGATTAGCCGGGAGAGGACCTTTGTGTCATATAACCCATTCTGAATAGAGATTCGACGAAATTAATAGCATTTGAAGACGATGATGAAGAAAATGATAGGATAACCTATCGAATGACTCTGCACTGAGTTGCTCCGGTATAGAGATCTCCGCATGTGATGGGGGGTCTGATCGGAATTGTGGATGCCCGGATTTGCAAGGGCTTCTTCCTTTATTGGACGAAGTGCCTTCGGTTCTGTTCGAACCCGGAACAGATTTGTATGGTTGTATGTCTGACACTACACCTTGAGATATAAAGCAGATTTCTTTCAAATACATATCTGTTGGTGGCAGAGAATTTATTCTCTTGGCTTAACACCCTTCTCTGAGACGTACGAGCTCAAAGGTTATGTAGTTGAAGGTTTTCAGCGATATACTCCCAATTTGATAGTGTGGCATGCTAAGTACTGCTGTGTGTTGATGATCATTTGTTGATCATTTTTGATCAAAGCATGGCTTTCGTGTAAAGCGTAGCTTTGTTGATGAAACCTCATCGCACCTCACACCCCGAAAATGGTCGAAACAGGAAATATGCGGCAAGATTATGAGGGTCATACCCTTTAGGGTATGTCATTTCCTTTTAGAAAAAGGTGTTATCATGGTATGGAGACCAGATACTTAACCTATGTGGTTGCTGCAATCTCATTTACTGTGTCGTTGTTGCTTTGTGACTGAGGGCCTTCGGATAAAGGTCGCAAACGACTAGGGGGTGGCATACTCGAGTAGTAGTTACCTAGTTACAGAGGTAACCCGACCTTGTGTTGGCAGAGAGCCGGGTAGATTCTCGGGACGTCCCTCCAGAGGCGTACCCATGTGGCATAGAAAGTTCCTTAGCCTGACAATTTGCTAGAAATCAAATTCCCAATACGAACCCAGTATGATTTTAGTTGTAGAACCTGCCATTTAACATGGCAGCTATAGTAGGCATATTATAATGGTACCTATGCTGGCTAAGATTAATACTATATTTTCGAAAAGTTTTCACACTATGCACTAGTAATAATGTAACGACCCGTATTTTTACGAATCGAAAGATTGTAAAACTGTCGACATTAAGTCGTTGATGTTGTTAAGTCGTTTAGAGTATGAGTCGACCAAAGTTTAAGTCTTGTTAAGTTATCTCGTGTGGTGCTTAGGTCGTATGAGAGTTAGGTTGAGTGGAGCGACCTATAGAAGTAACGACTTAAGTATGATTGGGCGAGTTAAGGGATTTGAGTTGAGGGACTTATAGGTTTGGAACGACCTAGGAGTTAGATCGTGTAGGGGTTAAGTCGTATAGGAGATAGGTCGTGTGGAAGTTAGGTCGGTTGCGCGACCTAAGTTGTTGAGCGACCTAAGGTAGTGGAGCGACTTATGGTAGTTAGCGAGTTAGCGGCTAGCGGCTTAGGGATAGGTCGGTTGAAGCGAGTTAGCGACCTAGTGGTGTGTGTCGGGTTATAGTTAGATCGTGAGACGACCTAAGGTTGCAAGCGACTTAGGGTTAGGTCCTAAGTCGCTGGGTTGTATGCGACCTATGGTGGTTTGCCTTGTGTAGTTAGGTCGCTGTAGTGGTTAGGTCGGCATCTCAGCTAAGTCGTAAGTCGCGCACGTGTGTTAAGGACTTAGGTCGTTAGGTCGAGGCACTGCATGTGTTGAGTCGTGCCTGTGTTGAGTCGCGCATAGGTTAAGTCGTGGACTTGTTAGGTCGTTGACTCGAGTCTGTAGCCGCAAGAGTGTTAAGTCGTGCGCGTGCTAAGCCGTGTGTGTGTGTTGTGTTGTTGGGTCGGCAGGGGGTGTTAGGTCGTTAGGTCGCGGCCGACCTAAGAGCGACCGACCTAAGTACGAACGATCCAATTTCCAGCCTATAAATAGAGGGGTTTGGTTCACTTTTTGGCACCGGATTTTGAAGCGACGAAGTGCTGCTATTTTGAGAGCTCGACTACAACACTTCTTCACTTCTTTTCTCTACTCTAATCTTGTGATTCCTTCCATCTAAATTGAAAATCAAATCGAAGATCCAAGAGCCAAAGTTGAAAATCTCCATCCATCGAAGAGAGATTTCATCTTTTGAAGCGGAGCTTTGGAGGATCAAGCTTTATTCTTTGCGGTCTAGATCTGGAGTTGGTTGTTTTTGAGGTGTTTAGGTGATTCGGTGAGTGGTGGTTATCTCTCACACGGACCCAAAGGAGTATATTGGATCGGTGGTTTGTTTATGTGTTAAAGATAGAGATTTCGTGCATTTTTCTCAAGTTTGCATGTAGATCTATTGTTCATGATGATTTGACATCTATTTTACTACATGTTCACTTATGCAAGTTCATTCATCAAGTTGTAGAGATATTGTTCATAATTCATGCTTGTTAGAATGCATGTTAGATTTGGGCTCTTTATTTACGAAATTGCCATTATTGTTGTAATTGTTTATTTAGATCTTGTTTGAATGATTGATTACTTGGATTAATGTTTGATTTGATGGATTAGTTGATTGATAACTTGATTTGGACAAGTTGGTCGAAGATGATTCAAAAGCTAAGTGGAAAGGCTCTTGAATAAGGAAAGCTGCTTGTGGCATATGAAGCGGATGTTGAAGCTCATATGGATAGATTTGATGATGATGTTGAGATGGGACTTTGCCATGATGCGATGAGGCAAACCATGATGTTGAGATGGGACTTTGCTATGACGCGATGAAGCAAAGCATGATGTGAGAAAGCCTTGGTTTAATCCAGACGGGATCATCCCAAGCATGTTGATAACTCGGTGATGTGGTCCGGGTTTGTGGATAATGGTTAGCTTGAGAGGCGCTCGAGCTAGTATAGGAATAGTCGTCGAGGAGGATGACTAGAAGGCTGAGATTTCATCGTTGTTGAAGGTTCTAGCATGCTCAAAACAAGAGTACGTTGGGACGGGTCACGATGACGTTCCAAGAACGGGTCACGATGACGTGGTAGTACTCTGGGCAGATGCGATAGTCCTAGGCACGGGTCACGACGACGTGTGGAGCTATGTCTAGAACCGGGGTTACCATTAGCCCTTGGCAGGTGGTCATTCAACTAACGGTCAAATCGAGGCAATGATAACAGTGATAGCCAGAGTCATGGACGTTTGGATGTTTTGTTTGTATCGTCGCTTGGGTCAAGAGCGATGTTTTCAGGTTGCTTATCTGATCTTGGTTTAGGCCTTGGGGGTTTGTACTTGGAAAACATCGACCTTGACTCGAGTGATAATTACTTTTCTTTGAATGTCTGAATTGCTGTGTTTGCTTCTGCTTAGTGTGTCTGGGGGCTATCACTGTAGAAAGAGGTGGAGTGGGATGGTTGGTTCCTATTCCTTTTACCCTTTATGCTCTTTTGGTATGTTTGATAGTTGATTTACTGCTCACTAAGACTTTTGTCTGACTTAAGGTTTTATGTTTAACTCTTATTACCTTGGGCCGTTCATCCATGTTGGGATGGGCAGACTAGGTAGCAGGTGACAGGTGCTGTTCCTATTGGCCAACGCTGTTGATGACGAAGACAAGCTGGAGGCTTTTACATATTGTTTTCTTACTATATGTACTGGGTGTTCCGTTGTTTGTATATTCTCTGAGTGATATGTAGTGAGGCTTGATGTATTGTCTTTGCTGATTGTTGTATCAAACTATTAGAGTTTATATGATGAGATTCTGTTATATGGAGCTTCACTATGTATATTTTCTATTGTATTTTGTCCGTGCGCTGTGAGTAATACGATAGAGTTTATTGTTTTTACCTTACCCTGATGATCGTCCATGGCGACCTGGCACACTTTTCAGCGCATTATTTCCTTATTTAGTGCAGGAGTCATGGGCGGTCGTCACATTTGGTATCAGAGCTTTGGTTAATCGATTTTAGCCAACGCTCGATGACGTAACTACGTATGAGAGACGTAATTGTATTTTGATGGATGATTACTATATATAATATAGTAGCTTAGAAGGATTTGAACTCCTTATGTAGTTGTTTCTCAAGGTGTTCTAATCGTTCCTTTTTATCGATATTAAGGATGAGTCGAAGAGTGAGACCAGCTGCTAGGGAAGGCCGTGCTGCTGAAGGGGCTGCTGATTATGCTACAATGTTTGAGGCCATGATGACTTCGATCATGAGAAGGATGCCAGCCTCGGGGTCATCAGTAGATGTTGGAGTTCAAGTTCAAGCCTCAAAACCAGTGGATTTTGCTAAGTTGTGCAAAGACTTTACTTCTCTTGGAGGAAAGGTTTTCTTGGGAACAGAATCAACCATTGAAGTGCAGAGATGGATTGATGCTTGTAGAAGGATATTTGGTGATTTGGGAATTGAGGATGCAACTAAGAGGTAGCTTGCATCAAGACAACTTCAAGGGAGTGCTTCTGATTGGTGGAATTCTATCACCATTGACACTCCAGAGGAAGAGATCACTTGGGAGCAATTCCAAGATGGATTTGAAGCTAAGTTTATTTCTACGGCTCAGAAATATTTTTTTTTTAAGAAGTATGTGGAGCTCAAGCAAGGTGGGAGATCAGTTCTTCAGTATGTTTCTGAGTTTGAAGCTTTGTCTAAGTATGCTCGGTCATATATTGAATCTTCATATCAGAAGAATGAGAAGTTTGTGACAGGCTTGGACACTTATCTTGGGAGGCAGTTGGTGGATCATCTGGATGATCCATTTGAGAAGCTTGTGGAGAAAGCTCTCAGGCATGAGAATCTGTTTCCTAAGGAAGGATCTGTTGTTGCTGTGGCTAAGGAGCAAGGTGGAAACAAGAAGAGAAAGCAGCAGCAGCAGCAGAAGGGTAAGGATGGCCATAAGAAGCCGAAGGGCGAAGTGATCTGCTACAATTGTCGGCAGAAGGGTCATCTCTCCAGGGATTGCAAGAATCCGAAGGTGCCGGTAAAGTGCCACAACTGTGACAAGCTGGGGCATATTAAGAGGAATTGTCCGGAACCGAGGAAGGATGAGCAGATTGTGCAGGCTTATGCTTTGGGGGCTATGCCATCGTCTTCGAAAGCTCCTACTACAGATGAGAAAGGGAAGGGCGTGGTGGTTCAAGGTACTCTTTCCATTTGTGGTGTTCCAGTTAGGGTGTTGTTTGATACTGGAGCGTCGCATTCCTTTGTTTGTAATGAGTTGGTAGACCGGTTGGATTTGGAACCGGATATTGTTGATAGACAATTGATTGTGACTAATCCAGTTGGGGGTTCGTCTTGTTTGTGTATGGTATGCCGTGGTCTAGTTGTATCGAGTCATGATTGCTCTTTTGTTTGTGATTGTTTTGTTCTGAACTTTGCGGGGTTTGGAATTATTTTGGGTATGGACTTGCTTAGGAAGTATGCGGCAAGGATTGATTGTAAGAGGCTGGAGGTGACAGTCGAGAATGTGGAGGGGCGAAAGGTTGTGATACGATGTAAGCATGAAGAAGGCGTCTTCATGAGCTTCATGTATTCGCTGGTTGTTCCACGGGATGGACTGTCATCGGTGCCTATCGTGAATGGATTTGAGGATGTCTTTGACGAGGTCAAAGTGTTACCGCCTCATAGAGAGATCGAGTTTCGTACCGATCTAGTTGAAGGAGCCAGACCTGTTGTGATGCCGCTTAGGCGAATGGCGCCTAGGGAACAGCAAGAGTTGAAGGTGCAAGTTGATGACCTTTTACAGAAATGATTCATTCGGCGTAGTGTGTCCGAATGGGGTGCACCAGTTGTATTCGCAACCAAAGCGGATGGATCATTGAGGTTGTGTGTGGATTATCGTGAGCTGAATAAACTGATTAGGAAGAACAAGTATCCATTGCCGAGAATAGATGACTTGTTTGATCAGCTTCACGAGGCTAAGGTGGTTTCTCAGATGGATTTGGCAACGGGATTTCACCAATTAAGAGTGGCTAAGGATAGTGTGCCGAAGACGGCTTTTAGGACACCATCCGGTTTTTATGAGTGGCTGGTAATGCCGTTTGGATTGACCAATGCACCAGCATATTTTGTGGATCTTATGAATAGAGTATTCAGAGGTCAGTTGAACAAGTTTGTGCTTGTGTTCGTGGATGATATTCTGATTTATTCCAGAACTGAAGGAGAGCACAAGACGCACTTGCAGATTGTTTTGAAAATCTTGCGAAAACAACAGCTGAGGGCTAAGTTTTCGAAGTGTCACTTTTGGAAGAGTGAAGTGAGGTTCTTAGGCCATGTTATCTCTGGAAATGGAATAGCAGTTGATCCCGCCAAGGTGGCAGCGATCCAGGATTGGGTTACACTTAAGAATGCATCTGATGTGAGAAGTTTTGTTGGATTACCAGGATATTATCGTCGGTTTATCAAAGACTTTTCCAAGATAGCTGCACCGTTAACAGTATTAACGAAAAAGAACCAAGTGTTCAAATGGGATGCTAAGTGTGAGCAAGCTTTTGGAATCCTGAAAGAGCGACTGACAATTGCTCCTGTTTTGACTATTCCAAGTGGGAATGATGAGATGGTGGTTTACACCGATGCATGTGGTACTGGACTTGGAGCAGTGCTAATGCAGAAGGATAAACTGGTTGCATATGCAAGTCGGCAACTAAAGCCGCATGAAAGGAATTATCCGACTCATGACTTGGAGTTAGCGGCGATTGTATTTGCTCTGAAGATGTGGAGACATTATCTATTGGGATTTCGATTTGAGTTGTTTACAGATCATAAGTCGTTGAAGTATCTGTTCTCCCAAAAGGATTTGAATCTTCGACAGCAACGATGGCTAGAGTTTTTAGCATCATATGATTTTGGTATAGCCTATACTCCGGGAAAAGGTAACGCAGTGGCAGATGCGTTAAGTCGAAGACATGCAGGATTGGGAGCCATGTTTTCAGAATGGAAGCGCCTTGAGTATTTAGCTGGATTTGACTTCAGACCTAGATGTGAATTGGAACCTGAGGTGTTGGCAAACTTATCGATAAGACCTACCCTAGTGGAAAGAATTGGCGAGAGCCAAAAGCGAGACGATAAGCTTGCCAAGATTATCCGTGATTTGGAATCCGGATTGGACCCAGAAAAGGATAAAGGATTCGAGGTCGATCGAGAGAGTTGGCTTTGGAAACAAGGACGACTAGTTGTTCCCGATATAGATGAATTGAGAGATGAAGTTCTAAAGGAAAGTCATCATTCGAAGCTGACAATTCATCCAGGTGGAAATAAGATGTATCGGGATATGAAGAGAACATATTACTGGGAAGGTATGAAGAAGGATGTTGGAAATTTTATTTCCAAATGTATGAACTGCCAGTTAGTAAAAGCCGAGCAGAAGAACCCAAGTGGATTACTTCAGCCATTAGAAGTTCCTACGTGGAAGTGGGAACAAATATCGATGGATTACCTAGAACCAGGGCAGGAAATGAAGGGATTTGGGTCATCGTAGTTCGTTTGACTAAGAGTGCAAGATCCATTCCTGTTCGATCAACTAGGACTGCATCGAAGTTGGCTGAGTTGTATGTTAAATGGATAGTTCGATTCCATGGTATTCCGAAGAGTATAGTGAGCGATCGAGACCCATTGTTCACTAGTGGATTTTGGAAGAGCTTCCAGGAGGTTTTGGGAACCGAGTTGTGTTTAAGTACATCTTATCATCCCCAAACAGATGGTCAGACCGAGAGAGTCAACAGAGTTTTGGAAGATCTCCTCAGAGCATGTGTTTTAGACTTCGGAGGATCATGGGAAGATCATCTTCATTTGGTGGAATTTGCATATAATAACAGTTACCAGTCAAGCATTGGTATGGCACCATATGAAGCACTATATGGAAGACCGTGTAACTCTCCTATATGTTGGTTGGAAACTGGAGAAAAGCTAATACTTGGGCCAGACATGATTCGTCAGACTTCGAATTGTATAGAGACCATTTGGCGACGAATGAAGGCCGCCCAAGACCGTCAGAAAAGTTATGCCGATAAGCGTCGTAAGGATTTGGAATTCGACGTAGGAGATATGGTTTTTGCGAAGATTTCTCCACTGAAGAATTTTATTCGATTCGGGAAGAAAGGAAAGTTGACTCCGAGATTTGTTGGACCATTTCCGATCGTTGAGCGAATTGGAAAGCTCGCCTATAAATTGGAGTTACCAGAAAAGATGTCGGGTGTGCACAATGTTTTTCATATATCTTATCTACGGAAGTATGTGCACGACCCAAGTACAGTGGTTTCTGCTGATAGCTGTGAAGATTTGGAGGTTGATCCAGTTATTACGACACCTCGTATGCCGCTTCGTGTTGTTAAAACCGACACGAAACAGCTTAGGAGGAAGACGATTAAGTTGCTCAAGGTACAATGGAGTGATGATGTCAACGACTGTACATGGGAGGAAGAAGAGAGGATGAAGGCAGCTCATCCTGAACTCTTCGAGTTATGGCCCTAAGGTGTCGTGACATCTCATGAATTTGTAACTTGTTCTAGTCTTAGAATTCTGCGTGCTAGGCTAGTAATTGGATGCATGGTTTGTTGGTTGCTATGGATGGTAGGCATGCAGAATAGTTTCTGATTGCTCTCGTATGTTTGGAATTTCGGGGACGAAATTCCTAAGGGGGAGAGAATGTAACGACCCGTATTTTTACGAATCGAAAGATTGTAAAACTGTCGACATTAAGTCGTTGATGTTGTTAAGTCATTTAGAGTATGAGTCGACCAAAGTTTAAGTCGTGTTAAGTTATCTCGTGTGGTGGTTAGGTCGTATGAGAGTTAGGTTGAGTGGAGCGACCTATAGAAGTAATGACTTAAGTATGATTGGGCGAGTTAAGGGATTTGAGTTGAGCGACTTATAGGTTTGGAACGACCTAGGAGTAAGATTGTGTTGGGGTTAAGTCGTAAAGGAGATAGGTCGTGTGGAAGTTAGGTCGGTTGAGCGACCTAAGGTGTTGAGCGACCTAAGGTAGTGGAGCGACTAATGGTAGTTAGCGAGTTAGTGGCTAGCGGCTTAGGGATAGGTCAGTTGAAGCGAATTAGCGACCTAGTGGTGAGTGCCGGGTTATAGTTAGATCGTGAGACGACCTAAGGTTGCAAGCGACTTAAGGTTAGGTCGTAAGTCGCTGGGTCGTATGCGACCTATGGTGGTTTGCCTTGTGTAGTTAGGTCGCTGTAGTGGTGAGGTCGGCATCTCAGCTAAGTCGTAAGTCGCGCACGTGTGTTAAGGACTTAGGTCGTTAGGTCGAGGCACTGCATGTGTTGAGTCGTACCTGTGTTGAGTCGCGCATAGGTTAAGTCGTGGACTTGTTAGGTCGTTGAATCGAGTCTGTAGGCCGCATGAGTGTTAAGTCGTGCGCGTGCTAAGCCGTGTGTGTGTGTTGTGTTGTTGGGTCGGTAGAGGGTGTTAGGTCGTTAGGTCGCGGCCGACCTAAGAGCGACCGACCTAAGTACGAACGACCCAATTTCCAGCCTATAAATAGAGGGGTTTGGTTTACTTTTTGGCACCGGATTTTGAAGCGACGAAGTGCTGCTATTTTGAGAGCTCGACTACAACACTTCTTCACTTCATTTCTCTACTCTAATCTTGTGATTCCTTCCATCTAAATTGAAAATCAAATCGAAGATCCAAGAGCCAAAGTTGAAGATCTCCATCCATCGAAGAGAGATTTCATCGTTTGAAGCGGAGCTTTGGAGGATCAAGCTTGATTCTTTGCTGTCCAGATCTGGATTTGGTTGTTTTTGAGGTGTTTAGGTGATTCGGTAAGTGGTGGTTATCTCTCACACGGACCCAAAGGAGTATAAAAGATCGGTGGTTTGTTTATGTGTTAAAGATAGAGATTTCGTGCATTTTTCTCAAATCTGCATGTAGATCTATTGTTCATGATGATTTGACATCTATTTTACTACATGTTCACTTATGCAAGTTCATTCATCAAGTTGTAGAGATATTGTTCATAATTCATGCTTGTTAGAATGCATGTTAGATTTGGGCTCTTTATTTACGAAATTGCCATTATTGTTGTAATTGTTTATTTAGATCTTGTTTGAATGATTGATTACTTGGATTAATGTTTGATTTGATGGATTAGTTGATTGATAACTTGATTTGGACAAGTTGGTCGAAGATGATTCAAAAGCTAAGTGGAAAGGCTCTTGAATAAGGAAAGCTGCTTGTGGCATATGAAGCGGATGTTGAAGCTCATATGGATAGATTTGATGATGATGTTGAGATGGGACTTTGCCATGATGCGATGAGGCAAACCATGATGTTGAGATGGGACTTTGCTATGATGCGATGAAGCAAAGCATGATGTGAGAAAGCCTTGGTTTAATCCAGACGGGATCATCCCAAGCATGTTGATAACTCAGTGATGTGGTCCAGGTTTGTGGATAATGTTTAGCTTGAGAGGCGCTCAAGCTAGTATGGGAATAGTCGTCGAGGAGGATGACAAGAAGGCTGAGATTTCATCGTTGTTGAAGGTTCTAGCATGCTCAAAGCAAGAGTACGTTGGGACGGGTCACGATGACGTTCCCAGCATAGGTCACGATGACGTGCTAGTACTCTGGGCAGATGCGATAGTCCTAGGCACGGGTCACGACGACGTGTGGAGCTATGTCTGGAACCGGGGTTACCATTAGCCCTTGGCAGGTGGTCATTCAACTAATGGTCAAATCGAGGCAATGATAACAGTGATAGCCAGAGTCATGGACGTTTGGATGTTTTGTTTGTATCGTCGCTTGGGTCAAGAGCGATGTTTTCAGGGTGCTTATCTGATCTTGGTTTAGGCCTTGGGGGTTTGTACTTGGAAAACATCGACCTTGACTCGAGTGATAATTACTTTGCTTTGAATGTCTGAATTGCTATGTTTGCTTCTGCTTAGTGTGTCTGGGGGATATCACTGTAGAAAGAGGTGGAGTGGGATGGTTGGGTTCCTATTCCTTTTACCCTTTATGCTCTTTTGGTATGTTTGATAGTTGATTTACTGCTCACTAAGACTTTTGTCTGACTCAAGGTTTTATGTTTAACTCTTATTACCTTGGGCCGTTCATCCATGTTGGGATGGGCAGACTAGGTAGCAGGTGACAGATGTTGTTCCTATTGGCCAACACTGTTGATGACGAAGACGAGCTGGAGGCTTTTACATATTGTTTTCTTACTATATGTACTGGGTGTTCCGTTGTTTGTATATTCTCTGAGTGATATGTAGTGAGGCTTGATGTATTGTCTTTGCTAATTGTTGTATCAAACTATTAGAGTTTATATGATGAGATTCTGTTATATGGAGCTTCACTATGTATATTTTCTATTGTATTTTGTCCATGCGCTATGAGTAATACGATAGAGTTTATTGTTTTTACCTTACCCTGATGATCGTCCATGGCGGCCTGGCACACTTTTCAGCGCATTATTTCCTTATTTAGTGCAGGAGTCATGGGCGGTCGTCACATTTGGTAACAGAGCTTTGGTTAATCGATTTTAGCCGACGCTCGCTGACGTAACTACGTATGAGAGACGTAATTGTATTTTGATGGATGATTACTATATATAATATAGTAGCTTAGAAGGATTTGAACTCCTTATGTAGTTGTTTCTCAAGGTGTTCTAATCATTCCTTTTTATCGATATTAAGGATGAGTCGAAGAGGGAGACCAGCTGCTAGGGAAGGCCGTGCTGCTGAAGGGGCTGCTGATTATGCTACTATGTTTGAGGCCATGATGACTTCGATCATGCGAAGGATGCCAGCCTCGGGGTCATCAGTAGATGTTGGAGTTCAAGTTCAAGCCTCAAAACCAGTGGATTTTGCTAAGTTGTGCAAAGACTTTACTTCTCTTGGAGGAAAGGTTTTCTTGGGAACAGAATCAACCATTGAAGTGCAGAGATGGATTGATGCTTGTAGAAGGATATTTGGTGATTTGGGAATTGAGGATGCAACTAAGAGGAAGCTTGCATCAAGACAGCTTCAAGGGAGAGCTTCTGATTGGTGGAATTCTATCACCATTGATACTCCAGAGGAAGAGATCACTTGGGAGCAATTCCAAGCTAGATTTGAAGCTAAGTTTATTTCTACGGCTCAGAAATCTGTTTTGTTTAAGAAGTTTGTGGAGCTCAAGCAAGGTGGGAGATCAGTTCTTGAGTATGTTTCTGAGTTTGAAGCTTTGTCTAAGTATGCTCGGTCATATATTGAATCTTCATATCAGAAGAATGAGAAGTTTGTGACAGGCTTGGACACTTATCTTGGGAGGCAGTTGGTGAATCATTTGGATGATCCATTTGAGAAGCTTGTGGAGAAAGCTCTCAGGCATGAGAATCTGTTTCCTAAGGAAGGATCTGTTGTTTCTGTGGCCAAGGAGCAAGGTGGAAACAAGAAGAGAAAGCAGCAGCAGCAGCAGAAGGGTAAGGATGGCCAGAAGAAGCCGAAGGGCGAAGTGATCTGCTATAATTGTCGGCAGAAGGGTCATCTCTCCAAGGATTGCAAGAATCCGAAGGTGCCGGTAAAGTGCCACAACTGTGACAAGCTGGGGCATATTAAGAGGAATTGTCCGGAACCGAGGAAGGATAAGCAGATTGTGCAGGCTTATGCTTTGGGGGCTATGCCATCGTCTTCGAAAGCTCCTACTACAGATGAGAAAGGGAAGAGCGTGGTGGTTCAAGGTACTCTTTCCATTTGTGGTGTTCCAGTTAGGGTGTTGTTTGATACTGGAGCGTCGCATTCCTTTGTTTGTAATGAGTTGGTAGACCGGTTGGATTTGGAACCGGATATTGTTGATAGACCATTGGTTGTGACTAATCCAGTTGGGGGTTCGTCTTGTTTGTGTATGGTATGCCATGGTCTAGTTGTATCGAGTCATGATTGCTCTTTTGTTTGTCATTGTTTTGTTCTGAACTTTGCGGGGTTCGGAATTACTTTGGGTATGGACTGGCTTAGGAAGTATGCGGCAAGGATTGATTGTAAGAGGCTGGAGGTGACAGTCGAGAATGTGCAGGGGCGAAAGGTTGTGATACGATGTAAGCATGAAGAAGGCGTCTTCATGAGCTTCATGTATTCGTTGGTTGTTCCACGGGATGGACTGTCATCGGTGCCTATCGTGAATGGATTTGAGGATGTCTTTGACGAGGTCAAAGGGTTACCGCCGCATAGAGAGATCGAGTTTCGTATCGATTTAGTTGAAGGAGCCAGACCTGTTGTGATGCTGCTTAGGCGAATGGAGCCTAGGGAACAGCAAGAGTTGAAGGTTCAAGTTGATGACCTTTTACAGAAAGGATTCATTCGGCGTAGTGTGTCCGAATGGAGTGCACCAGTTGTATTCGCAACCAAAGCGGATGGATCGTTGAGGTTGTGTGTGGATTATCGTGAGCTGAATAAAGTGACTAGGAAGAACAAGTATTCATTTCCGAGAATAGATGAATTGTTTGATCAGCTTCACGAGGCTAAGGTGTTTTCTCAGATGGATTTGGCAACGGGATTTCACCAATTAAGAGTGGCTAAGGATAGTGTGCCGAAGACGGCTTTTAGGACACCATCCGGTTTTTATGAGTGGCTGGTAATGCCGTTTGGATTGACCAATGCACCAGCATATTTTGTGGATCTTATGAATAGAGTATTCAGAGATCAGTTGAACAAGTTTGTGCTTGTGTTCGTGGATGATATTCTGATTTATTCCAGAACTGAAGGAGAGCACAAGACGCACTTGCAGATTGTTTTGGAAATCTTGCGAAAACAACAGCTGAGGGCTAAGTTTTCAAAGTGTCACTTCTGGAAGAGTGAAGTGAGGTTCTTAGGCCATGTTATCTCTGGAAATGGAATAGCGGTTGATCCCGCCAAGGTGGCAGCGATCCAGGATTGGGTTAGACTTAAGAATGCATCTGATGTGAGAAGTTTTCTTGGATTAGCAGGATATTATCGTCGGTTTATCAAAGACTTTTCCAAGATAGCTGCACCATTAACAGGATTGACGAAAAAGAACCAAGTGTTCAAATGGGATGCTAAGTGTGAGCAAGCTTTTGGAGTCCTGAAAGAGCGATTGACAAGTGCTCCTGTTTTGACTATTCCAAGTGGGAATGATGAGATGGTGGTTTACACCGATGCATGTGGCACTGGACTTAGAGCAGTGCTAATGCAGAAGGATAAAGTGGTTGCATATGCAAGTCGACAACTAAATCCGCATGAAAGGAATTATCCGACTCATGACTTGGAGTTAGCGGCGATTGTATTTGCTCTGAAGATGTGGAGACATTATATATTGGGAGTTCGATTTGAGTTGTTTACAGATCATAAGTCGTTGAAGTATCTGTTCTCCCAAAAGGATTTGAATCTTCGACAGCAACGATGGCTAGAGTTTTTAGCATCATATGATTTTGGTATAGCCTATACTCCGGGAAAAGGTAACGCAGTGGCAGATGCGTTAAGTCGAAGACATGCAGGATTGGGAGCCATGTTTTCAGAATGGAAGCGCCTTGAGTATTTAGCTGGATTTGACTTCAGACCAAGATGTGAATTGGAACCTGAGTTGTTGGCAAACTTATCGATAAGACCTACCCTAGTGGAAAGAATTGGCGAGAGCCAAAAGCGAGACGATAAGCTTGTCAAGATTATCCGTGATTTGGAATCCGGATTGGACCCAGAAAAGGATAAAGGATTCGAGGTCGATCGAGAGGGTTGGCTTGGGAAACAAGGACGACTAGTTGTTCCCGATATAGATGAATTGAGTGATGAAGTTCTAAAGGAAAGTCATCATTCGAAGCTGACAATTCATCCAGGTGGAAATAAGATGTATCGGGATATAAAGAGAACCTATTACTGGGAAGGTATGAAGAAGGATGTTGGAAATTTTATTTCCAAATGTATGAACTGCCAGTTAGTAAAAGCCGAGCAGAAGAAGCCTAGTGGATTGCTTCAGCCATTAGAAGTTCCTACGTGGAAGTGGGAACAAATATCGATGGATTTTATTGATGGATTACCTAGAACCAGGGCAGGAAATGAAGGGATTTGGGTCGTCGTAGATCGTTTGACTAAGAGTGCAAGATTCATTCCTGTTCGATCAACTAGGACTGCATCGAAGTTGGCTGAGTTGTATGTTAAATGGATAGTTCGATTCCATGGTATTCCGAAGAGTATAGTGAGCGATCGAGACCCATTGTTCACTAGTGGATTTTGGAAGAGCTTCCAGGAGGTTTTGGAAACCGAGTTGTGTTTAAGTACAACTTATCATCTCCAAACAGATGGTCAGACCGAGAGAGTCAACAAAGTTTTGGAAGATCTCCTCAGAGCATGTGTTTTAGACTTCGGAGGATCATGGGAAGATCATCTTCATCTGGTGGAATTTGCATATAATAACAGTTACCAGTCAAGCATTGGTATGGCACCATATGAAGCACTGTATGGAAGACCGTGTAACTCTCCTATAAGTTGGTTGGAAACTGGAGAAAAGCTAATACTTGGACCAGACATGATTCGTCAGACTTCGAATTGTATAGAGACCATTCGGCGACGAATGAAGGCCGCCCAAGACCGTCGGAAAAGTTATGCCGATAAGCGTCGTAAGGATTTGGAATTCGACGTAGGAGATAAGGTTTTTGTGAAGATATCTCCACAAAAGAATGTTATTCGATTCGGGAAGAAAGGAAAGTTGACACCGAGATTTGTTGGACCATTTCCGATCAGTGAGTGAATTGGAAAGCTGGCCTATAAATTGGAGTTACCAAAAAAGATGTCGGGTGTGCACAATGTTTTTCATATATCCTATCTACCGAAGTATGTGCACGACCCAAGTACAGTGGTTTCTGCTGATAGCTGTGAAGATTTGGAGGTTGATCCAGTTATTACGAGACCTCGTAAGCCGCTTCGTGTTGTTGAAACCGACACGAAGCAGCTTAGGAGGAAGACGAGAGAACCAGCTAGCTCTGGGTTCGAGTGGCATTTCATCCCTAACCACAACTCATCCGCTGATTCTTCAACATCAGTCGGTTCGGACCTCCACTTAGTTTCACCCAAGCTTCATCCTGGTCATGGATAGATCACCCAGGTTCAGGTCCATATTAAGTTGCTCAAGGTACAATGGAGTGATGATGTCAACGACTGTATATGGGAGGAAGAAGAGAGGATGAAGGCAGCTCATCCTGAACTCTTCGAGGTATGGCCTTAAGGTGTCGTGACATCTCATGAATTTGTAACTTGTTCTAGTCTTAGAATTCTGCGTGCTAGGCTAGTAATTGGATGCATGGTTTGTTGGTTTCTATGGATGGTAGGCATGCTGAATAGTTTCTGATTGCTCTCGTATGTTTGGAATTTCGAGGACGAAATTCCTAAGGAGGAGAGAATGTAACGACCCGTATTTTTACGAATCGAAAGATTCTAAAACTGTCGACATTAAGTCGTTGATGTTGTTAAGTCGTTTAGAGTATGATTCGACCAAAGTTTAAGTCGTGTTAAGTTATCTCGTGTGGTGCTTAGGTCGTATGAGAGTTAGGTTGAGTGGAGCGACCTATAGAAGTAACGACTTAAGTATGATTGGGCGAGTTAAGGGATTTGAGTTGAGCGACTTATAGGTTTGGAACGACCTAGGAGTTAGATCGTGTAGGGGTTAAGTCGTATAGGAGATAGGTCGTGTGGAAATTAGGTCGGTTGAGCGACCTAAGGTGTTGAGCGACCTAAGGTAGTGGAGCGACTTATGGTAGTTAGCGAGTTAGTGGCTAGTGGCTTAGGGATAGGTCGGTTGAAGCGAGTTAGCGACCTAGTGGTGAGTGCCGGGTTATAGTTAGATCGTGAGACGACCTAAGGTTGCAAGCGACTTAGGGTTAGGTCGTAAGTCGCTGGGTCGTATGCGACCTATGGTGATTTGCCTTGTGTAGTTAGGTCGTTGTAGTGGTTAGGTCGGCATCTCAGCTAAGTCGTAAGTCGCGCACATGTGTTAAGGACTTAGGTCGTTAGGTCGAGGCACTACGTGTGTTGAGTCGTGCCTGTGTTGAGTCGCGCATAGGTTAAGTCGTGGACTTGTTAGGTCGTTGACTCAAGTCTGTAGGCCGCATGAGTGTTAAGTCGTGCGTGTGCTAAGCCGTGTGTGTGTGTTGTGTTGTTCGGTCGGCAAGGGGTGTTAGGTCGTTAGGTCGCGGCCGACCTAAGAGCGACCGACCTAAGTACGAACGACCCAATTTCCAGCCTATAAATAGAGGGGTTTGGTTCACTTTTTGGCACCGGATTTTGAAGCGACGAAGTGCTGCTATTTTGAGAGCTCGACTACAACACTTCTTCACTTTTTTCTCTACTCTAATCTTGTGATTCCTTCCATCTAAATTGAAGATCAAATCGAAGATCCAAGAGCCAAAGTTGAAGATCTCCATCCATCGAAGAGAGATTTCATCGTTTGAAGCGGAGCTTTGGAGGATCAAGCTTGATTCTTTGTTGTCCAGATCTGGAGTTGGTTGTTTTTGAGGTGTTTAGGTGATTTGGTGAGTGGTGATTATCTCTCACACGGACCCAAAGGAGTATATTGGATCGGTGGTTTGTTTATGTGTTAAAGATAGAGATTTCGTGTATTTTTCTCAAGTCTGCATGTAGATCTATTGTTCATGATGATTTGACATCTATTTTACTACATGTTCACTTATGCAAGTTCATTCATCAAGTTGTAGAGATATTGTTCATAATTCATGCTTGTTAGAATGCATGTTAGATTTGGGCTCTTTATTTACGAAATTGCCATTATTGTTGTAATTGTTTATTTAGATCTTGTTTGAGTGATTGATTACTTGGATTAATGTTTGATTTGATGGATTAGTTTATTGATAACTTGATTTGGACAAGTTGGTCGAAGATGATTCAAAAGCTAAGTGGAAAGGCTCTTGAATAATCTTTAATTAGACTTAAATAATAAATTAAAAATTAAATTAAAAATTTACTTTAAATTAAATCCTTAATTAATTAAAAGTAATTGATTTATTTAAATAATTAACCTTACACTTAATTAATACTTAATTAAAAATAAACCATATACTTGAATTATATTTAATGAAAAATTAATCTTACTTAATTAGTAGTTAATTAAAGTTAATCTTGTCTATAAAAGATAATTTATAACTAATCTTTACTTAACTATAATAATAAACCTTGTTTAATCTTAATTAATTATTAATTATTAAACTTAATTAATAAAAATTTATTCATTTAGAAACTTAATTAACTTTATAAAACATCATAATTAAGTTTATGAAACAATTTCAAAATACTTTAAGCTAATAAAACCAAATTTTGTAAAAATCGGAATTTCAAATGAAGCTGCCTCCATAGCAACAATTACTATGGGTACCCATAATCTAGAACTTATTTTACAATCCAACACACTTTGAACCCTTTACCTTTAATTTTCCAAAAGGTATATAACCAAAAATTCGAAACTAAATCAAAGTTTAAAACTTGAAAAAACTTTCAAAATCCTTTTTAAGTAAACTAGTTTTTAACTCAAAAAATTATATATCGCAAACATACAAATTCAAATGCTAAACTTCCCCTAACTTATATTCATGTTTTACACATTACAACGCACTCAAACTACAAGTTACATATAACATCATACTCAAAGTCACATAAAGTATCATACCCATATCCAAAATTTCCAAACAATGTTACTACAGCATCATCTCATATCAACAATACTATAAACAGTCAAGACATAAAATAATCCACACAGTTCAACGCATATCATTTCACAATATATTCAACATACAAAAGTTAAAACTTTTAAATTTAGAAAAATATTTTATTCACCAAAACTTTTAGAACTTGAAATGCTTTAGACTTGTAAAGCTTGGAAACCACAAAAATCCACTAGAAAATAGGTCATTTTTTCCTCGATTTTTGGCCATGTTAACCTTAGAATTTTAAAAAGTGGTCAAAAAAATTATTGGAACTTCTTTTCTCTATCATTCCAATAACTCAATTTTGAATTGTTTTAAGGGAGATATATTCAAAAGAAGGAGTGCTATTTTCGGCTTGAAAATATGAGGAAAATAGGTTTGATAGAAATGTATTTTTGACATAGCTAAAATCAAAATTTGATGAAATAGTGCAAATGGAAGTTGTAGCCGTTGAAATTTTACACGATTTATAAAGAATTTCTCCATTTGGATAAAAGACGAACAAAATATGACAGGAGGCGGAGGCGGAAAAATGGAAGGAGAAAATGGCGCTTTATAAGCAAGGAAAAAATGAATTACCTAAACACCCATTGTCCTTTACCTTCCACCACCTTGTACCACCTCACCAAGCTTGTCCCCCACCTAACACTTCATGTTCCAACATGTTAGAACATGTTTTGTACTTAATTATATTTATATCGGGAAAAGCATCTTTATATTATATAATATACAAACTTTTTATAATAAAGTCCTATCTTATATATATACATACATACTTAAGTGTAACATCCTAAAAATTATCAGTTTAAAATTAGTACTGTATTTAAGCTTTTGGAATTTAATTTGAAATTAAATTGAAAAGTCTCAAGCAAATAAAATAAGTGATAATTTTATATGAATAAAATTCAAATTTATTTTGAGTTTAAAATTTTGAAATAATGAATGTTTGAAAAAACATTCGAATTTAAATTTTATATATATAATGCATATATGAGTAGATTTGGAATGTATACATTGAAATTGAATTTAAATTATGCAAGTATATGTATGGGTATATAAATGGACATAAATGTATTATAATTCAAGTTGAATTGGGATTTGAATCTAAATTTAAAATAAATGTTTTAGAAAAATAATTGGCTTTTGAAATCATAAATGTGTAATTTATATAATGTAAAGGTTGGTTAAAAAAATTCTTCTTTAACATTGTATATATATACAAATGAATAAGCAGCATACTTATTAATAAAGGGAATTTGATAAAAAAATATTTAGAAATTCTTTTGTCTTTCTAAATTACAAGTGTTAAACATGCATAAGGGAGATGGAGTAAAAATTTACAAGTGTAGAGATCTCATGGTTGATTTTAAGAAGTGGCATTCAATATAATTGATTGAATAAAATAATAAAATTTAAAAATCATAAAAAACTTTTTAGCTTCGCATTTTTAATTTATTTAGCCTCTCAAATCTCTAAAAGAACAGTAAAAAAAAGATTGAGCATCACAAATCTCAACACCCAAAGAAAAAAAATAAGAAAATCAGAAAGCTGCAACATTTCTTGGATCCAAAGTTAAAAATCTGAAGATCTTCTTAAACATCATGTAGTAGTTTTAAATTCCATCTCTCCGGTAAACTTTAAACTTTATAGTTTAATGAATTTGTAATTTCAAAATCAAGTTTTAACACAAACAAATTAGAACTGCAGATTAGTATAAACAAGGCTTCAGATTTGGCCAGAAACAGTGCAGGGATTCTCTGAAGTAAAACTAAGGAAAGTGAAATTCTTTTTAAAAAATTTGAACTTGGATTGGATAATCAGTAATAAAGCAAGAATTTAAGTAATTGTATTAATCAATTGCATGAAAAAAAATAAGTTCAAAGAATAAATTTATTTCTGGACTTCAAGTAGCAGACAAAAATCTTTCTCTGTTGTATAAGAAATTCAAACGGTAAGTAAACCTAGAATCTTTGTTTGTTATTGATGAAACGGATAAACAAATACAACAAAGATTAAGCAAATATTTATATTTATAAGTTGCATATTTTAACTTCAAGATCAATGTAGAAAAAATTATCCAGGCTTTCATCTCGAATTTTAAAAACTATCAGAAGCTTTCTATTTTCAGGCAATACGTGAGTAAACCTCTGATTTATCCAATTGTTTGTTGTATGTATGCCAGAATTGATGTTGAAAAACCCTTGCATGTGAACAAATTGCGTGCTTGTGTATTTTTTTGCCTGGGAATGTTATGTTCAAGATTTTCATCCCTGTTCCTCTAAGTCTCTGGTTTACAACGTGAATTCATGCCAAAATTCAAAATCTTTCTCTCTGTTCTCATTTGGAATTGGATTGTAAACAAATTAAAGTGTTGTTTAAACATGCACTATGGTTTAGTAATAAATCAAGCAAAGTCGTATAATTTCTTTTCTGGAAAATGTGAAAACACAGCCACTATTTAAATTATGTAGGACTTCGAACATCATAGATTTTAATTTCAGTAATGCTATCTGAATCACGCTTTAAAATAATGATTTTATAAAGTAAAATCCAAGTTTTTCATAAAGTTTTTACTGAGAAATTGGGGTTGATCAGAAAAGTGAAATTTTGTCAAATTTTGATGAACTAAGTGTTTGTGGGCCTCGAGATCATCGTCGCAGCTAGCTTGAGGGTTTGTAATCCTTAGAAAAATATAGGTTGAATTTTTGAATCATTATGTTGTTGATTCGAGATCAAATTAGGGCTAAAAAACCCATTTATGCTCGCAATTGAAAACAAGGTGCTGCGTCGTCATTAGGCGATCGGACTTCATGCAACCGGTGCCAATCACGGCGTCGTACGTTGATGGATCTTTGGTCAAGTTTTGGTGACCGCTGATGGCCAGAGGAGGTTGGGCGAGGCCATTTTCTGTTGATGGCCGCTGTGCTTATTTGGATCGAGATAACTCGATTTTGTTTTTGAGTTTAATCTGAGCTTCTTCATGTTTGGGTAGCAAGAGGGGATCGAGTGTGGTCTACTGGTAGTGATCTTGGAAGCCGGAGGTGACGGCTTCAATGGTGCACATGCATGTGGCTTCCATTGTATCAGCGCTGATGGGTTTGGGAAGAAAAAGGTCGACTTGAAGCGGTAGTAGTAAAATTCGAACGTTAGCTCAAGTTATTGCTCGAAGGAATTTACGTATGTGCCAGGAAGATTTAAAAACTTAAAACAAATTTTAGTGGGAAATTTTTGTCACGGGTAAATCTTGGTAAAACTCGAAGTAATGGGCATTTCTTCTCGGGGATGTCTCGAGACGGCCTCGGGTTGGCCATGAAAACAGCTAATTCTAGTTTTAAATTTTTGAAAACATAAGGTTAAACATTATCCGAATCCATTCTTTGTAAAATAAAGATAGTTTGTTAATGGAAGGTGAAGTAAATGGTATTGAAATGATTTTTGAAATTAATGAAGTTCAAAGATATTTCAAATTTATATTTTTAAATGAAATTGTTTTACATTTAACTTAATAAAAATTGAGAAGTAAATCAAATATTCGAGTGTTAACTTAAAATCAAATTTATTTATTATGATGAAATAATGATTAAGCAATTAATGATTTGTGATTACTTTGAAGTTGATAATTAATTAAAGAATAGTTAATTATTAAAAGTAACTAAATTTAGTTAATTAACAATTAAAAATTAATAAATTGAGATAATTAATTAAAGATTAATTAATTAATAAAGTTAATTAAGATATAATTAATTCATAGTTAAGAATAATTAATTATTGATTTAAAATAATTAATAAAAATAAGTATGTGGTTGATTCACTTAAATCACAGTCACCTTAATTGAAGATAATTGACTATCATCAAATATTGTGTACTGAATTGATGTTTCTGTTGTGATACTGTTTGATGTGAATTGCTTTGTGCTGAACTATGATTCGTGATTTGTTTCTATATGTATATGAAAACCCTTTTGCCCGTAAAATGGCATTTAAAATTCGATGCGACAGGGAGTCAGATTTCAGTTAGTTATCCGAAACCCACATCGAACCCTGAATGTGAATCTTTGCGACTGATATATCCATGTGTTTTAAAATTGAGCGCTCACTATTCGGATTAGCCGGAAGAGGACCTTTGTGTCATATAACCCATTCCGAATAGCGATTCGACGAAATTAATAGCATTTGAAGACGATGATGAAGAACAGATGTCTTCGAAAACGATAGGACAACCTATCGAATGACTCTGCACTGAGTTGCTCCGGTATAGAGATCTCCGCATGTGATGGGGAGTCTGATCGGAATTGTGGATGCCCGGATTTGCAAGGGCTTCTTCCTTTATTGGACGAAGTGCCTTCGGTTCTGTTCGAACCCGGAACAGATTTGTATGGTTGTATGTCTGACACTACACCTTGAGATATAAAGCAGATTTCTTTCAAATACATATCTGTTGGTGGCGGAGAATTTATGCTCTTGGCTTAACACCCTTCTCTGAGACGTACGAGGTCAAAGGTTATGTAGTTGAAGGTTTTCAGCGATATACTCCCAATTTGATAGTGTGGCATGCTAAGTACTGCTGTGTGTTGATGATCATTTGTTGATCATTTTTGATCAAAGCATGGCTTTCGTGTAAAGCGTAGCTTTGTTGATGAGACCTCATCGCACCTCACACCCCGAAAATGGTCGAAACAGGAAATATGCGGCAAGGTTATGAGGGTCATACCCTTTAGGGTATGTCATTTCGTTTTAGAAAAAGGTGTTATCATGGTATGGAGACCAGATACTTAACCTATGTGGTTGCTGCAATCTCATTTACTGTGTGGTTGTTGCTTTGTGAGTGAGGGCCTTCGGATAAAGGTCGCAAACGACTAGGGGGTGGCATACTCGAGTAGTAGTTACCTAGTTACAGAGGTAACCCGACCTTGTGTTGGTAGAGAGCCGGGTAGATTCTCGGGACGTCCCTCCAGAGGCGTACCCATGTGGCATAGAAAGTTCCTTATCCTGACAATTTGCTAGAAATCAAATTCCCAATACGAACCCAGTATGATTTTAGTTGTAGAACCTGCCATTTAACATGGCAGCTATAGTAGGCATAGTATAATGGTACCTATGCTGGCTAAGATTAATACTATATTTTCGAAAAAATTTCACACTATGCACTAGTAATAATATCAAAGAATTTTTCTCGTATTAAGCATATTTGACAATCATAAGGGAAAATCTCGCCCAAGTGTGCGATTGCATTGTGTGTGTGTGTGTTTATGCCGGGAGGCCTTATTGCAGTTTCATTTTCCAAAAGCATGAACGGTTTTCTTATAAAATCTGTTTTATTTAAAGCAACTGTTTTTGTTTACTCATAACAGTCCCATGACTGACCCGAAGTTTGTTGTTTCTTTCTAAACCCTAGGTTCCCATAATTTCCACACGAGCAACCTACTAGCAGGTTTCCATGTTTTGGTGCTAGCAGTATTTTGGAGGCTATCGGTTTTTGGAGGCTTTTGTTTTAGAGATATTTTGAAGGATTTTGGATCTCAAGGTGCTTAGTTTTGGAGGTTCGCTATCACTCTACTTCTTTGAAGACTTTTTAGCATATGATCACTTGTTGTTCTATTGTGATGTTCCATTTGAAGTTGTGATATATATCTAAGAATACTTTGATGTTGTAATGGATATTATGATGATGTTGTATCTATGATGTAATGCATGATATTCATTTTGTTTCCGCTGTTTTATATTCATCTAATGTTGTTATAAGCTCCATTAGACTGGAGTTCGATGTTTGAATCTTCGGCAGTCGAATACAAGTGAGGTATTTGATGTCAATTTTCAAACATTGGATTTCAGGTTGTGAAATGTGGTATCAGAGCTAAAGGTTGAGTAAGAACTTTAGCTACGGAGTATAGCACATTAGACGGCTCATTAGAGATAGGGTGAAGTATACCCTAGAATGAGTATAACTGAGACCGAAACCCCAAATTTTCTTAGTCTATTTTCTTTAACTGCCGATATTCCTTAAGATATCTCGTCCAAATATCTAAATCAATTTTCTTATTAATTACAGATAGTAAGGATGAGCGGACGAAGAGGAAGAGCCGGGGGGCGAGGAAATGCACAGCACCTAGCCAAGTTCCCCGAACAGCAGAAGCAGCTTTATCTACTCAGCATCAGCTGAATCTGGCTGATTTATATAAGAGTTTCTCAAGGCTTGGTGATAAGCCATTCACCAGCAAAGATTCAATTGTTGAGGCCCAAGCATGGATCGGATCATGTGAAAGAATCTTTAAAGGGCTAAAGCTGCAAGATGATATGATGCAACTCATAGCTTCTTGGCAACTTTAAGAAGAAGCCTTAGCATGGTGGGAGACAGTCACTGTAGATGAGCCAGAAGATGAGATTACTTGAGAGAGATTCAAAGAAGTATTTGAGAAGTGCTATATGCCCTGGGATTTCTCGAATGTACCAGGAATTCATGGACTTTAAGCAGGGGAGTTTGTCATTCGAGGAGTATCTAAACAAATTCGATGAATTGTCTCGTTTCGGTCCAGAATTGGTGAATACACCTTTAAAGAAGAATGAAAGGTTCATTCGTAGGATGAATAAGAAGTTCCACGAAAGGATGACTGGCCACGTCAAAGAATCCTTTTCAGATTGGATTGATATAGGGTACAGATATGCTACACTTGACTTGCAAGAAGCCCCGGTAGAGAAAGGAAATTCGAGCAATCAAAATTGGAAGAAGAGGAAATTTGGAGGCAAGAAACCGAAGCCAAGTGAAAATATAATAAAATAAAAAATTAATTTTAAGGAAAATATAAAAACAACGAAAGAAATTACTTAAAAATACAAAACGGTGTCCAGAAATTACAAATAAATCACTACTAGTCTTGGAAAAATATCCACTTCATTTTAAAAATATTATGAAGTGAAAATTTGAAATAAAACAATTTATGTATCATACAAAATAAAATAAATAATTAAATTGGAGAAAAATAGAAAAAGTGCTAAAGAAAATTTTTAAAAATTGAAAACAGGGCATGGAAATTACAAGAAAAATACTACTAACTGTAGAAAAATTCCTACCTCACTTTAAAATATTAAAAGACAAAAATATACATAAAAGAACATATTAATACATATTAAAATAAAATATGACAAAGAAAATATAATTTATACAATTTAAAATAACAAAATTGCAGAATAACTCAAATTGTACTCAATATTGAAATATACATAACTTTCGCAATTTAAATCCGTTTCTAATGAAACGAAAAACAGTATTCATGTTATTAAATCTATTTTCATAATAAAAGATAAATTTTAAGAATTTAAATATTTAAATTTGAAATTTAAAAGTCAAAATTTGACTAATTTGACCAGAAATCCACTTTTCAGTAAAATATTCGATTTATACAAGTTTGAAACTATAATTCAAATAAAAATCAACATTTATATTTAAAATAACATAAATTATTCATTTTAATAAATAAAATAATTTTTTAAATCAAAATTTCAAATAAAATAATCAAAATAAACAATTAAAATAAATCACAAAATTGAGTGTTGTTACATAAATATAATAAAGTTTTTAAATCAGGAGTTTCAATTTAAATAATTAAAATAATCACAAAATACTGGGTTGTTACACTCTCCCCCACTTAAATCTTTTCGACCTCGAAAAGAACGGACAAGGAAAAATATGGAAAAGCATGATAGACAACAAATAGCACCTGGAAAAAAATTTCGGATTCGAAGCATGAATGCTCTCCTCCATCTCCATGGTACATTCTTGATCAGCAGTACTTACATCGTAAGAGTATATACAACCTATATTTGAAATTGGTTTTACTTAAATCCGTCTATCTAACAAATTTAGAATTTTATATAATTTACTATTATCTCAAATTCATAAGTTATAAAACTTATTTCTTATTTAATACTGGTATAAATTTTCTAGCTTTGAAAAACAAATTTTAAAACCACCTATGTTTAAATCCTCATACTCTTAACTCTTAAATCATTTTTTCTTTATAAATAAGACATATATTATCCTTATCTTATTTCATTAACTTAAAGTATTTCACAATCTTTTACCAAAAACTTTCGTAAATTTCTTAGCTCTGAGTCAGGTATGGTTCAGAAGTTTTCGACTGTCCAAAAATCGTCATAAATCCCACTTTATTTTAGCAATTAGAGATCCCAATTTATCTTTAGTTCAAACATTTTTATAAAGATTACTAATCAATTTATCAATTAATGATTCACATTATCTCTTTAACTTAAGAAAATTATATAGTTTGAGTAAATCTAAAATAATCTAAGAAATTGGGTACTACCAATAGTATCATATATCCTCTTAATAAGAAGAGTAATATTTAGGTGAAGTATTTACCATTTTCACACATCTCTTGCCCAATTTTAGTTTACTTTCGAGAAATTCAAAATAGTTATCATAAAATACCTCTTTTTATTCGAAAAAAATTACCATTTTCAAAATCCTTTAGAGACTACTTTATAAAACCTATTTTATAGATTAATCTTATATTAAGTAACTTCATTTAAATACCACAATTCTTTCACTCGAATTTAAATTCTCATTCCTTTTACGTTTGTCTTTTTACACAATCATTTCCTATTATTTAAATATATTTTTATCTGATATGTACATTCCTTAAACAAACCTTATTATCAAACACCTTATAGTCAAATCGCGAAACTAAATTCACGTGGTATTTCTACTTAAACTTTTAAATCAAATAATTGATCAATATATGATAGTAACTTAACATTGTCATTTGTTAATTTATTATTTTGGAATAAGTATTAAACATCTGAATTACATTATAAGATTTCTTAATTATCGATTATCTTTATGAAACATCTTATAGTCAAACTGTGAAATTCTAATCACAAGATGTTCATATTTAAATTTCACTAATCCTGATTTCTAACTATACAACTTTTCAAAATATATACTTTATATTCAAAATATAATACTGGATAAAATTATTTCATTTACCAATTTTTTCAAAATCAACGTGTTGATTCGCCTTATTTAAATGTTAAAGAACCCTCATCAATAATGCTGATCAGGCGCATCGATTAGAATCCATAAATCACTCAACAGATAAATCAACAGAAAATAATTTATTAGTCATTAACAAATACACACTCATATATAATACACTCAAACTCATTCTAGGGTGTTACTATCCCTATCTCTAATGAGTTAATCATCGTAGCCTATCTTTAATGAGTCTTTAACCCACCAAAATCAAGGTTCTTGCTTAACCTTCAACTTTGATACTAAATGTCATGACCCATTTTTCCATACCCTTTGAATCGATAACAAACCACTCATGTCCAACTCAAATTGCTCGAATAAGCGGATCATTAAGGGTGGAAAGAAAAATAAAGATAGAACACAATCTCACATGAATGGAATAACATATATTTTTTCAATAATAATCTTTACAGTGGAAAATTTTAAAATATAATATCAAAGTCTAACCTATATTCAACCAGCATAGTTATAATCTTCTGCCCTTACAAATGCTGAAAACAATAAAACAAATGCAATAGATGTAGCGGATAATAGAATACATCCATACGACGATGAAGTTCTCCAGCTCTCCTTTGGAAACTCCCAACCATCTTCAACTCAACCTGAAACTACTTGGATCTGACTGAGTATTAAAAATAACCAGATCAGGTTTAACAAACCAGCGTGAGATACTCAAAATTTTAAATGCATAGATCATGACAGTACTATCAAAACTTTTTAAAAAGAAGGGTATCTCATAAGACCACGCCCACACATAAATACGGACGGATTTTTACCTTTTGATAACCAAAATACATTTTTATACCAAAATTCACTTGATATTATTTTTAATGGCATTTCTTTAAAAACACTTTTCAAATAAACTAATACAAATAAGGTATCAATACCCGGACTATGTCTAAGGGAAATGTATCTGGACTGGACCGATGGAATATACCGAACGTAATATAAGATACCAGAAGCGATAGCTAAAATGTTTGCAAATCATTACAGCTATTTTGGGAATACAATCAAAACCGTAAAGCTCGTATTGGTATTGGATTTTCCAACATGATAGGAAATTAGTGCAAAGATCAATCTGTATCCACGGCTTACGTCCAAGACTCAGACATCATTATACAACAACATAAATGGCTAAAATGGAATATAATCTATGGTTCACATCCATGGACTTGGACATCGCGCATCCCCACCATAAGGCCAGACGTATCTGGTACCTAGGACTCGGCACACCTGATAACGCAAATCACTACTATCTGAAATGCAAGCATACATCTGGCCATATAGAATCCATCATAACCGGGGTGTGAGGCTCGCGATACTACGCTTAATTTCTTCAAAGCCACGCTTTTCATACAAAACCACGCTTTGATCATAACAGGTTCAACTTTGAATGCCACACTGTCATTCCTTTGATCACTATTTGACTCCCACAAGAATACAACCTCCAAACTCGTATGTCTTAGAGAAGGGTGTTAAGCTAAGAGAAGGTGTCTTCTCCGCCACCGATTGATATACTTTTATAGAGATCACTCATTATGATTTGGAATGCAAGGTTAGACATTCATCCATACAAGTTTGTTCTAGGACTAAACGAAACCGAAGGTACTTTCCTCGACCATTACTAAGGGAGACGCCCTTGTGGTTTTGAGGTTTTTCACAACAAAGAGACCACTGCTACCATATAGTGAATCGGGAGTTCCTCCCCAATTAATCAACAAGTATTCCTTCGTTATTATTTGAATTTATGCTTAAGTAAGATTGAAAATGTGTTTGCTTGTGTGCAGAGATGTGTATATGTGAATATATTGTTTGTGCATGTCAGTTACAGGCATAAGTACCATCTGTTCTAGGTTACAGGAATGCAAAAACCTGTTCAAAATTCGATTGCTCTTTCCCAGGTTCTTGTTAAACTTTAGAATTCAAACAAAAGTTGTTTGTTTAAATATGATTTAAGTTTTAAAAACAAATTAAGAAAAATAAATTAAATTTTCTTCGGGAAATTTGAAATTACAGGAAAACTCGAAATGCGCTGAAAATTTATTTATCATGATTTCTGGTTTCAAGTATATGAATCGAAACGTTTTTGAAATCGATGATTTTAAAAGCGAAATCATAATTTTTAATGAAGTTTCCACTGGGAATTTGTAAGATGAACGTACAATGGGTTTTGATGAAATTCTGGTGATCGGTGGATTTATAGGTCTCGAAATCGAGTCATAGCTAGCTTGAAGGTTCGTAATCACTAGAAAAATACCTGATGAATTTATAAACTACAGTGGCAACGGTAGGATAGGGTTTTAGGGTTTTAGCACAGTTTCTGGTCGATCTTGTTCTCGGAGAAACTGCATCGTCATTTTTGAATCGGACTTCAAGGGACCTAGTGGAACCGGAGCGTGGGATTACGACAGAGGTCTGGTTGTGATCGCGAGCACTCAGGTGGTCTGAGTCGTTAGCATGGGAAAGATTTGTTGGTTGAAGTTTGTTCCAGTTTTGAGTCAAACGGTTTAAATTCGAGTTCGACATTGTTTCATTGATCTGGGTGGTCAGACGGCTTAAGTGGATGGTCGTTGAATTATGGAAGGCGACGAAGTTAACCGGAGCTCGTCGAAGCTCTGGTGCACGTGCACAAAGATTGGGTGGTTTCAGTGAGTTTTGGTGTGGGAGGATAGTGTCGTGACTCGAAGTGTTCTTCGGGAAATATGGGTATAGGCTCGAGTATGGGTTCGAGTAATTTTTGGGTTGCATGGGATTCCTAAAATTTAAACAAAAAACTAAAGTTTGAAATGAAAATTGGGTTGACTCGGGAACGACTCGAAGAAAGTATGTTTGTGTCTAGCCTGGTACTCGAAGTGGGTCTCGGGTTTGTCATATAAAACAGTTTTTACTTTAAAACCAAATTTATATTTTTAAATATTTTTAACCCATGTTTTAAGATAATTGTTTTGGTTTAAATTTAGATTAATAAAGGTTTTAAGTAAGTTATTTTTAAAATTAATTAAGTTTAATTTAATAATTAAGATATCAATAATTTTAAAATTAATTCTTAATTTATTTTAAGTAAATAATATGATTAAAAAGTTAATTAAGATTAAATGATGTTTTAATTAACCTTAATCCCTTAAATTTATGTATGTGTTAATAATGTTAACTATGTGGTTTATTAATGGTTAAATAATTAATTAAGATAAATGATTAATAATCACTTAATTAATTAAAGAATAATTAATTAAAGGTTAATTAAATTTTAATTTAAGGTTAATTTATTTATAATTAAGGATTTATTAATTAATTAATATTTAAATAATAAAAGTGATTAAGATTAATTAATTTATAATTAAGCATTAATTAAGAATAATTAATTAAATGATAATTAAGGTTAATTAATTATTAATTAAGATTAATTAATTAGCAATTAAGGATTGATTAATATTAAAGATAATTAATCAGTAATTAAGGTTTATTAGTGAAAAATAATTATGTGATTAATTAATTATAATCACACGATTAATTCATCTTAATTGTAGATGATTGATTATTATTAATGCTTTGTATTGATTGGTATCCCTGATATGTGATTGTGATACTATGTGATATGAATTTCTTTGTGCTGAACCGTGACATCTATGAATATATTACTGTGTGAATGTGAAAACCCTTTGGTCCGTAAAACGACATTTGAATTTCGATGCGACAGGGAGTCGGAGTCCAGTTGGTTATCCAAAACCAACATCGAACCTTAATGATGAATCTTCGTGATTCATATATCCACGTGTTTTTAAATTAAGCACTCACTATTCGGTTTAGCCAGAAGAGGACTTTCATATAACCATTCTGAGTGGTGATACGATGGAATGGATAGCATTTGAAAATGGTGGTGAAGAGCTGGTGTCTTCGAGAATGATAGGATAACCTATCGAATGACTCTGCACTGAGTTGCACTGGTATAGAGATCTCCATATGTGATAGGGAGTTCGATTGGGATTGTGGATGCTCGGATTGCAAGGGCTTCTTTGGAAGTGCCTTCGGTTGCGTTCGAACACGGAACAGACTTGTATGGTTGTATGTCTGACATTACACTTTGAAATATAAAACTGACTTCTTTAAAATACATTTCTGTTAGTGGCAGAGAATTTATTCTCTTAGCTTAACACCCTTCTCTGAGACGTACGAGCTCAGAAGTTATGTAGTTTAGGGTTATCAGTGATATACTCCTAATTTGATAGTGTGGCATGCTGAGTGCTGCTGATCATTTGTTAATCGAATCATAGCTTTTGTGCAAAGCGTAGCTTTGTGAATGAGACTTGGTCGAACCTCACAACCTGGAAATGATCGAAACAGGAAGTATGCGGCAAGGTTATTCGGGGTAGCGCCCCTTAGGTTATGTGTATTTCCTTTTGGATAAAAGGTGGTATCATGGTATGGAGCCCAGATATTTAATCTATGTGGTTGTTGTAATTTGTTGGTGTCGAGGCCTTGGTTAAAGGTCGGTTACGACCGGGGGATGGCATACTCATGTCAGTAGTTACTTAGTTACAGAGGTAACCCGACCTTGTGGTGGCAAAGATCCGGTTAGCATCTCGAGGCGTCCTCCAGAGGCGTCTCCATTCGGTATAGGAAGTTCCTTAGCCTGACCTTTTGTTGAAAATCCAATCAACAATAAGCACCCAATACAGTTTTAGTTGTAGAACCTGCCATTTAACATGGTAGCTATAGTAGGCATACTATAATGATATGTATGCTGGCTAAGATTAATATTATACTTTCGAAAATGTTTTCACACTATGCACTAATAAGAATATCAAAGGAATTTTTCTCATATAAAGCATATTTGAATATCATAAGGAGAAATCTGCTCTAATTGTGCGATTGCATTGTGTGTGTGCGCGGAAGTCTTATGGTAGTTTCATTTTCCAAAAGCATATCGAATTTCTTTTGTGAATTGTTTTTGTACAAGCAATTATTTTTGTTTACTCAAACCAGTCCCATGACTGACCCGGAGTTGATTGTTCCCTTCCTAAACTCTGGGTGCTCATAAATTTCCACACGGGCAACCTAGAAGCAGGTTATACGTGTTTTGGAGCTAGCTTGGATTTGGAAGTCTTTTGGAAGCTGCCGGATTTTGGAAAGCTTTTGGTTTGGGAATCCTTTGAAGTGTTTGGAGTTTTGGAAGAATTTATCAAGTCAAATTATATTGGAAACCTTTTTGAAGTCTCTGTTGTCATTCCATTGTGGTGTTGTTATCATTCTGTTTTTGTATTGTGTTATAGCACACTGATGTTCGTGATCGATGTTGTAATGAATATTGTATCGGTGTTGTATCTGTGCTGTGATCAATGAAATCATCTTTTGTTTCCACTGTTTATTTTCATCTAATGTTGTTATAAGCTCCATCCTAAATGGAGTTCATCGTTTGAATCTCTGGTGGTCGAATACAAGTAAGGTATTTGATGTCAACTTTTGAACATGAGATTTTGGGTCGTGACAAGTGGTATCAGAGCTAAAGGTTGAGTAAGAACTTTAGCTATGGAGTATAACACATTAGGTGGCTCATTAGAGATAGGGTGAAGAATACCCTAGAATGAGCATAAACTGAGAAACTGAAACCCTAAAATTGCTTGGTCTATTTCTTTAAACTGTTGATATTTCTTAAGATATCTCGTCCGTGTACCTAAATCAAGTTTTCCTTACTATTTACAAATAGTGAGAATGTGCGGACGAAGGGGATGAGGTAGGCGACGGGGAAATACCTTCACAACTGGTCAAGTCCCACAATAGCGGAAGCAACAGTTCCCACTCAACCTCAGCCGAATCTGGCAGATCTATATAGAAGTTTTTCCAGACTTGGTGGTAAGTCGTTTACTGGCAAGGAATCTATTGTCGAAGCCCAAGCCTGGATTCGATCGTGTGAAAGAATTTTTAAAGGGCTGAAGTTGGAAGACGATCAGATGAGATTGGTAGCTTCTTGGCAACTCCACGAGTAAACCTTAGCCCGGTGGGAGAAAGTTAGAGTGGATGAGCCGGAAGATGAGTTCACTTACGAACAATTTAAGGAGGTGTTTGAGAAACGATATATGTCGTCTGTTGGTATCTCTAGAATGTACCAGGAGTTCATGGATTTGAAGCAGGAAAGTTTATCATTTGAGGAGCATTTGAAAAAATTCAACGAGTTATCTCGATTTGGTCCAAAGCTAGGAAATACACCCCTAAAGAAAAATGAAAGATTTATTCGGAGAATGAATAATAAGTACCATGAGAGGATGACAACCCACGTAAAAGAATCTTTCTCTGAATTGATCGAAATGGGTTATAGATACACTACCTTAGATAAGCAGGAAGTTTCGAAGGAGAATGGAAATGCGACCAATTCGAATTGGAAGAAAAGGAAATTCGAAGGGAAGAAATCGTATCAAGGCAAAGAGAAGAAGAGAAATCAGGAGAACCAGGACAAAGGCGTCACTTATTTTAATTATTTGGAGAAGGGCCATTATTCAAACAGTTGTAAGAAGCCAAAAAAACAAGGAAAGAAAGATCAACCCACGAAGACAAGTCAAGGAACCAAAGAATGCTTTTACTGTCACAAGCCTGGTCATGTAGTTAAATATTGCCCAGTAATGAAGCAAGCTCAAGTGGCGAAGGTGTATACAATCAATGATGACCCCTTGACTTCATGGGCGGATAAAGGAAAAGGAGTTCTAGAATGTAACCTTCTCATTTATGATAGAGTTGTTAGAGTTTTGTTTGACATGGGAGCCACACATAGCTTTATCTCCCAACAAACTGTAAATGAATTAAAACTTGAACCCGAATTTGTCGAAGAACCCATTTGCATGAAGAATCTAGTTTGTGGACCTGCAAATCTTTGTCTACATTGCAGGAAAGTTCCTATCTCATATTCTTGCCATCAATTTCCTATCAACCTTTATATACTCGACTTTAACGAATTTGAAATCTTACTCGGAATGAATTGGTTAACCAAATACGAAGCTAAACTAGATTGTAACAATTGAAAATTTTCGGATAAAACCAAATTTGGGAATTTTATCAAAATCTCTTATGAGGATCCGAGTCCTAAGAGAGATTAGCTAATGTATACTAGGATATCCTGAACCTAGTTTGGAATCTATACCTATTGTTTGGGAATTTCTAAACGTGTTAAAAGAAGACAAATCATTACCTCCACACACAGAAATTGAATTCATAATCGATTTAGTGCTTAATGCTTGTCCTGTCGTTCGAGCAATTCGTTGGAAGGCACCCAGGGAGAGGATAGAACTAGTCAATCAAATCCGAGATTTGCTAGAGAAAGTGTTAATACGCCCCGGTGTTTCCGATTAGCTGTTGTCTTTGTAGCCAAAACAGACTGATCTTTGAAATTATGCGTAGACTCTCGCGATCTCAATAAATTAACTATCAAAAACAAATTCCCTTCACCTAGATCGACGATCTATTTGATCAGCTGCACGGCGCTTGATTCTTTTCAAAGATGGATCTAGCCCAAGGATTCCATCAATTGCAAATTGCCGAATACTGTATTAATTTAACTGCTTTCAAGGGGTACAGACACGTTCTAAGAATGGTTAGTCATGCCTTTCCGAATAACCAATGCTCCCGCATACTTCGTAGATTTAACGACCCGTGCATTCCGACAAGTGCTGAAAAATTTATACTTGTGTTTAATGACGATATTTTGATCTTTTCCAAAACCGAAGAGGAGCATGCTGAGCTTCTAAGGATTGTTTTAGAAATATTAAGGAAAAACATTCTATTCACCAAATTTTCTAAATGTCATTTTTGGTTCAAGGAAGTTAGATTTCTTGGGCACATTTTTAATGAAGAGGGAATTTCTGTAGACCCGAGCAAGGTTTCCGCTATTATAGACAGGAAACAACCCACTACTCCAAAAGAAGTTAGAAGTTTTCTGGGTCTAGCTGGATAGTACGCAAAATTTGTCCAAGATTTTTCCAAGTTAGCCAGTCCATCGACTAAGCTAACAATGAAGAATGCTATGTTCAATTGGACTCCGAAGTGCGAAGAAGCATTCCAAGAGTTGAAGAGGGGATTGACTAATGCTCTTGTTCTTGCTATTATTAACGGGAATCAAGGCTTATCTGTTTACACAGATGCTTGTGGTGATGGTGTGGATGCGGTGCTAATGCAAAATGGTAGAGTAATTGCCTACGAGTGTAGACAATTGCTTCCACATGAGAAGAACTACCCAACCCACGATCTCGAACTTCTAGCTGTTATTTTTGCTTTAAAAATCTATCGACATTATCTTCTAGGTAAGAATCTCTTTCAGCTTTCTTAAAAAAATTTAAAAATTTAACTTAACTTATACTTAATAAATCCTTCTTGTTCTAAGTGAAAAATTCGAATTATTCACCGATCGGGAATCTCTAAAATATCTCTGCACCTAGAAAGATTTAAATCTGAGGCAACATCGCTGGTTAGAATTTCTAGCGTCTTATGACCTAGACATTCTGTATACGCCTGGTAAAGCCAATGTAGTTGCCGATGCTTTGAGTAGAAGACGCGTCGTTCTCGCATATCTAGTTGCCACTCCTACTCTTCTTGAGAAAGTCGCCAGCAAGCGGGAAGATGACAAATTCCATCAGGAAATTTATGGAAGGATTCGTCAAGGTGAAGATTCCAGTTTCGGAATCGATAGTTGTGGAGTTATAAGATTGAAAGGCAGGATGTGTGTTCTAGACATCCCGGATCTGAAATATGAAGTTTTGGACGAATGTCACAAGTCTAAACATTGTATCCATCTAGGAGTTAATAAGATGTATAGAGATATCAAAAGAACTTTCTAGTGGAAAACAATGAAGAGAGATATATCTATCCATGTCAGTCGTTGTGCAACTTGTCAGCAAATCAAAAGTAATCAGATGAAGATGGCGTGTTTACTTCAGCCATTGGAAGTACCTAAATGGAAGTCGGATCAAGTGTCTATGGATTTCATAGATGGTTTGCCAAAAACTCAAAAAGGTAATAAGACAATTTGGGTTATCGTGGATTATCTAACCAAGACTGCCCACTTTATCCCAGTAAAATCTACCCAAGCAGCGGCGTGTTTAGCAAAGTTGCATATAAAAGAGATTGTTCGTCTCCACGGTATACCCAACAGTATAGTGAGTGATCGTGATCCGATCTTCACTAGTAGATTTTGGGAGGAATTTCAAGCCGCATTAGGAAATAAACAAAACTTCAGTACTGCATACCATCCGCAGTCTGATGGGCAGACAGAAAGGATTAACCGAATCTTAGAAGACCTTTTGCGCGCTTGTATACTTGACTTTGGTGGTTCATGGGAGGACCATTTGCATCTGGTTTAATTCTCATATAATAATAGCTATCAGGCCAGTATTAAAATGGCTCCTTTCGAAGCTTTATACGGTCATCCGTGTCGATCATATGCGTGTTGGATTTAGTCAGGTGATAGACTCGTTCTTGGACCAGATATGATAAAGGAAGCTACTGATGTAAGAACCTGGATTTTTCGATCACGAAAATTCCAGATAGTAAGGAAAAGAAGAAAAGAGATAGAAGAAGAAACAGAAATGAAACGCAGAATCTCACATTCACAACAGATCAAAATATAATATAAAATAAAATAACAATTATACAAGGAAAAACTGTATTAGTAAATTTACATTAATACATCAGAGTTACAACATTGCACAACCACTGGACAATTAAAATAACTTGTCCTAGAAAAATAAAAATATATCACAACGGAATGCAGTCCATACGTTCCTGCCATCCAACTCGCCTCCTGAGCTCTAGAACATCCTTACATGAAAATTTGTAATACTCAGTCTGACCCAGGCATTACATCAAAGTAACACCCAGGTCAAGCTGGAAACCTACATGAGTAAACCCATATAACATGAAATTCTAATGCACAAAACTTATTTAAAACCCGGGGTACTCGTGCCTTATTATGAGTTTCTAACTTGCCATAATCAACATCACATCTTACAATCATATCTAAGCATTACTACTCAGATTAAATGTGATATCCCGAAAATTTTGACAATAACAATTTAATAATTTATGTCAAAATTTAATTGATTTGACAATAATGTTAATAATGAATTTGAATTAGATTTAATAATCTTCTTTAAAATAAATATTTAAACTGATAATCTATCTTTAAAGGCAAATAAATTGTTTTCTATTTGTAATATATACATATTTGTATATATTGTAAATAGATAAACTTTGTTTTTAATTTAATAAATAAAGTCATGTCTTCTAATTCTAATATTTTTGGTAATTTTGAAATTTGAATTAAATTAATATTAAGATATTAAATAACCATATAATTTTAAGATACTTAGGATAAAAGTTAATTTGTTTAAAAATAATTCTAGCCTAGATTTAAATTTAAACAAAAAGAGTTGTTTTGTCCTTTTTAAATATAGCTTGATAAAATAGGTAATTTATTAAATAAGAGACAAATTCTTTTATGAATTATTTTAATTTAATAATGAGTTATATTTAAACAATATTAATGATGAAGGTCTTTACAAATGGATTTTTAATACAAATAGAAATTGTTATTTTAAAATTTAATTATATATATATACATATATACATATGCGTGTGTGTGTGTATATATATATATATATGTATTTTGGAAAGCTATGATTTGTAAATTTAAAATAAAATCTTTCAACAATGTTTAAAATAAAATAAAACTTTATAAATATTAAACTTAAGTATAAATCAAATGTATGATATTAACATAAGTATGAAAATAAAATAATAATAATAAGTAAATTAAGTATTTTATAGTTTTAAAGTAAAAAGAAAGAAAAATATATGCAATTGGGTTAGAAATTGAATTAAATGCTTAAGTTAGAAATTTATAACAGTAACTAAAAAAACTCCATATAAGTATGAAAGAAACCAGGCTTTGTAATAAATCTTGCCTATAAGAATATATGCTAGAACAAAGTATGTAAAGAAATATACGTACATAGGATATAAAGCAAGCCAGACAAGTAAATTATATATGAGTGTAGCCTGTAAGGTAATATGCAAGAACAAAGAAAGAAATAAGACAAAAGAGAAATATCTTAATACATACAAAATAAGACATGTATACAACATGAAGGACATTTCATTTAATACTAGCACACCATTTGGTCTACTAGAAATGCATAAAAATCATTTCAGCAGAAATGTATAAACTCAATTCAGCCTCCAAAATAAAATAATCTTTCCTGATAAAACAAAAGTAAAGAAAATATCTCTGAACAAACTAAAATAGCATATACCAGAAGACACCTCCCTGTACAAAGCATGTCTCCTCTATATATATGCAATGCTCTTTGTTCCATTTTCTTTCATAATTTAGCAAACCAGAAAGCAAGAAAGGAAAGCATATCCATAAACAACATCATACAACTAAACAAAAGCAAGGAGTTTTAAAAAGGAAGATCAAAGCAAAAATATTTTACAGTTTTAGAAGTTCAAAACAGTTTTCAAAGCTCTGTCTTCATTCTTCAAATCGGTGAGTAACATCACAATCTAAATAGTTCAAGTATATAATTATGTTGCATATTCATCTCTGAAAACATATGTGTTATGAATTCATTTAAAAATAAAAGCTCTGTGTTTATGCATAAATATGTTGGTGTGCATGCTGTGAACCGTGTTCTTCTTCTCTGGTTCTAGTTCTAGGTTCAAATTCTACAAACAAAAATCAGATACACTTTATCCAAATTTTGTTAAGACTAAAGTCTTGAACAAAGTTTGTTTGTTACACCATGGTTTTAGGTTTAAAAATTTGTTTAAGTTGAAATAACCTGTATTTACTCTGGAAATAAATAAAACAACAGTGCAACTTAAATAAGTCAAATTCCAATTTAAATGTTTCACGAATTCAGGTATGTAAATCAAATGCTCGAACTAAAACTTGATTAATAAAACTAAAATTACAAATTTTTGTGATGGGATTAGAGTGCATTTATGGTTTGACCAGAAATAGGTATTCAAGAGCTTTCTGGTGATCTCGAGTTTCGGGGAGACCGAGGTTTCTTCTGGTGATAGAAGAATGAGTAGGGGTTCTGAGAAAAATTGTGGATGGTAATGAATTTAACTAGGAAAGTTGCAGCATTGATTTTCATTTTAGAACCCTAGTTTTGGCTTTGTGTAATTAATCGATCATTTCAGAGGGTATAGTGGATCGAGTGTGCTGAAACTTCGGGGGATGTTAGCTGGGACGTGGAAGCAAACATAGCTGGAGCTGTAGAACTTCAGGTGGTCAGATTTTTTCAGGCGAGGCGGCGACAGGTTTTCAGGTGGCGACGCCGTGATGTTTTCCAGGTTTGGGTCGTGGCCTCGAATTTGATTTCGAGTGTTGAGGTTCGATTTGATGAGTGGAGTGGGTTGCTGTGTTGTTCTATGACGAGTTTCGATCATCGTTGATGGCCAATGAGGGCCGGAGCCACCGTGCAGTTTGGGCAGGTAATGGGACTCGAGTGAATACGCGAGTTGTTGAGGGTTTTTACTCGAGTATGTTCAAATTTGACTCGAAGTAAAATGCTAGGGTCTCGGGTAAATGTTTGATTACAGGCTTTAACTTGTAAGTTTAAAAACAATTTAAACTGAATTTAAAAAGTGAACTAGAGCTGTAAACTAGATTTAAATCAAGGTTTAAGTTGGATTCAATTGTAGTTTGAATCTCAATTCTAAAATAAAATAAAGTTTTTTTTAAAAAAGTTTAAATTATTTGAAACAACTTTAAAAGGGTTAAATAGTTTTGAATTTCAAAGTAAAACTTTAAATAAAAATTGAGACTTAAACCTAAGTTTAAATCTGATTTCAAATGTAAATGGCAATCTGAGTTTGAAATAAAAGAAGTTTTAAGATTTAAATTAGTTTGAATCATAAAGTGAATTTTAAATTGATTTGAATTTAAAATGGAATAGTGTTTTAAATTCTCTTACACTTCCATATTAAGGTAAAAAACTTCTTTAACTTATGAAATTAAAAGAGTTTTGAAAGTTGTACGAACGTTGTTAAAGTTAAATTGTTTTCATTTTAAATCTTAAATTTAAAATGAAATTTAAAAAGTAAATTAAAATTAAAATTGTTTGTAAATACCTCGTTAATGATAATTTAATCATTAATGAGAAAAATGTTTTATCTTTAAATAAATGAAGATTTAATGATTTGTAATTATTAAAATAATCTAGAATGGATAATTAATGATTTAGATTTATTAATTTAGTAATTAAGAGTTTAAATTAGTTAATTAAGGTTTGAGTTAATTAATTTAGGGTAAATTAATTAGTAATTAAGGATCATTAATTAAATAAGATTGAATTTAAATTATGATTAGTAATAAATTAATTAAATAATTAAAGATTAATTAATGAGTTATTAAATTAAATAAATGGTAATTAATAATGATTAATCTTAGTTAATTTCTAAAAAAATCAAAGAATTATTAATAGTTAATGAAGGTCATTAACTAGAATTATTTAAATAATGAATTAGTGTGATTAATTTTGATAATTAGTTAGATTAATTAACTTAAGATAAAATTGTAAATTGATTAAGTATAATTACTTAATAAAAGTAATTAAGTAATTAATTACACATTGTAATTAATTCATTTTAATATGAATTGTTTAAGTTAATTAATTAAGTTTAATTAATTTAAATAATTATTTAATGATGGGATAAGTATAATTACTTGGGAATGTAATTAATGATAATTACTGGATGTAATTAATTTAAGGTGATTTAATGATGGAAGTAATTTGAATATAATTACCTTGTGAAATTAATCAAGGGATTAATTAGAGATAATTAACTAAGGGGTAATTAATTTATTTGATGGAGTAATTAAAGGTACTTAATTACTGAATGGTATTAATCAGGGGTGATTAATAAATGTGATTTAATTGAGATTAATCACTTAAGGTAATTGATTTAAAACATTAATTAATTAAGATGAATTAGAAATCATTTATAAACATAATTAAATGATGAATTTAAGGATTGATCAACTAAGATTAACTAACCAATAATAAGTAATTAAAGAGAAATTAATTAGTGTAATCAAAGATTTAAGTAATTAATTATAGTTAATCAATTTAATAAGTAATTAGAGGTTAATTTCTATATTTAGTTAAGGTTGACTAATTTATGAAAATAAATTAAAGGGTAATTACTTGGATGTAATTAAAGTTAATTAATCAAGAGTGATTAATTAAATTGAATAATTGGATGATGAGAAATTAATTGATGGACAAATAATTAATAGATATATAAGCAAGATTTAAAATGGTGAAGTAATTAATTTAATTTACTTTAAATTAATTAGAGATGATATAATTAATTTAATTCATTTTAAATTAATTATAGCTGATATGATTGCTTATATATGGATTGATGATATTGTTTACTTTGAATGCATTGAGATCTCAAATATGAGATTAATGAATGCTATGTGATAGGTATGCTCTGATTTAAGTATGATGATAACCTGGATTATCTGTTGTGATGATAATATAGATTATCTGTTTATGTTGATGTTGATTATCTATTATGATATTGTGAATTATCTAACTGTGTGTATATGGATAATTGAACTGAATTGTTTTAAACTTTAAAACAACTTGGCCTTAAAAGATGACGTTTGGATTTCGATGAGACCGGGATAGGGTTACCATATTTGGACATCCGAAAACCACATTGATCCAAATTAATCGTTAGCTCGTAAATTCTCAAGTGAAGATTCAGAGTGTAAGGGTTATCGTCGTTAACTCTAAGGGTAATTCCAAAATGAGTGTAATGAGATAATGCCTTCGGTTTCGTTCGAACCCGAAACGAACTTGTATGGATTGAATGCTTTAAGAACATCCTCAGGTGGGCATGAGCATTCTAAGAGATGTGTTCTCTAAAGGTAAATGCAGCCTCTGTAACGACCCGAAATTTTCGATCCCGAAAATTTTAGATGGTTATAAAAAGAAGAAAGAGATAGAAGAAGAAGAACAAAATCAACAACATCTCACATTCGCAGCGGATAAAATATAGTAATAAATAATAACTGTTTACAAAAGAATACTATTTCTATCGATTACATTTTATATACATCAAAGTTTCACATACATTCAGCCACTGAATATATACAATTATCAATAATATAAATACAGCGGAATACTCTGTACGATATTGCCATCCAGCTCGCCTCCTGAGCTCCAGAACGTACCTACCTGAAAATCTGTAATACTCGGTCTGACCCGAGCATTACACCAAAGTAACACCTGGGTCAGGCTGGAAACCAGCGTGAGTAATCCCATCTAACAAGGAGTACCAACGCAAGCAACTTATATAAAACCCGGGTAACTCATTTCAATTCACAAGCCACCAATCTTATTATAGACATCACAAATTCCACACATCCATTTCCTAAGTACCAAACTTAGATAAAATAATCCAATTCACTTAAATCATTTCATTTCAGTCTATTGATTCACACCTCAATTTATCTAAATCCGCAGTGGTTCCGGGTATTTCCTAATACCCGATCCCGGCCTCCTCGGATTTCATGTTATCCTACTCCCAAATTATCCAAATGGAATACACCACATTTCATATCAGAATATATCAACTCATTCAAAACATTCAATACCATTTCATCATCAATACGCAAAGCTTAATCACATACCAACCATTTCTATAGATTCAAATTGAATTTCAATCTTCAATCACTTAGCTTCGTTAATTTATTCCACAACAATTTATTTGTCAGCCCATCATCTTTCATCTTAATTAATTACTCTGGATTAATTTTCTTCCAATTGCATTCATGTAATTATCTTTAATTATCTTCACAATATTAATTGTCCTTAACCAAACCAATGAGAAATCTTAATTACTTCACAAATTACTTAACCATTTCAATTTCGTTAATCCTTAATTACTTACATAAATTAATTTCTCTCGAATCATATATTATGGATTATCAAACTTAATTAATCGGCCATTGATTACATCATTAAATATCTAATTTAATTATATTAATTAAACCCAAAATATTGATCATTTTAATTTTGCTTGCTTAACAATAATTAATTACACTCCATTAGCTGACCATTCCCAATATGTCCATCTTAAATTATCACCAGTGTATTTGTTTTAAGGACAGTTAATTTTATTTATTTTTTCCCTCCTGATACATTTACCTTCAATTGCTTCTACTAAGTATTTACCCTTCTTATCAATTTCACCAAGTAATTTAAATCAAAATTCCTTACTTCCATTTATTAACCATCCCTTAATTTACTTTATAAATTACATTAAGTAATTTTACCTCCCAAATTTCACAATTGATTATTCTTAATTAATTACATCAATAAAACAATTAATAACCTTTAACCATTGATCTTTCATTAGCTATATTCATTTACCCATCCTTTAAATTACTTCTCAAAGTACTTAACTTAAATTAGACACTCGATTTCAACTTGATTCGTTAATTATTTCTTAATTACAAACTATTTAATTTCTAATTACATCACCAATTGATAGACTTTAACTAAATTTATCTTCAATCACTCGAACAACTAATACTTAATCATTTATTAAGAATCCAAAGTAATTTAACTTACAACTCATAATGGTAACTGATTTACTGATTATTCCCACACATAAAAAAAAAAATCTTTCTTTCAAATTCAAAATAGCAAACCAGTGAAGATTACTCACCTAAATAAATACTGCAGAAATCGAAACCATGCTTTACTGCTTCGGCGATGTCGAGATGTCGAAACCCCCAGCGCGGCTACTCATCACTTCCAAGCTACTGCCAGCCTCGTGAACCCCAAACGCCACACGCAAGAGCGCCTTCACCAGTGGATGCCGCAACCTCCATTCGCAGGCCCTTATCTCCACTCGCGACTTCTCCAATCGCGATATTGAAGTTGCCTTCTCCCCGAAATCGCCGCGACATCCTCTCGATTCATCGCATGGCAACCAACATCGCGAGGCGCTCACTGATTTCGTTTAGGGTTTTTTTTTTTAGAACTGGAAATCGCGATTTGAACTTGGGAGAGGGGATTCGAATTTTTTTTTTTTTGACATCAAATTGAGGATAGAAGAACATTTAATTGATGAAAACCCTCTGTCGTTATTTCTTCGATTCTGAAAGTGAAATGAAAGCTCGGTCCATACATTGGAAGCCATTATCTAAACTTTTGAACGAAAAGCTTTTGTCTTTTAAACGAGGTTGATTTCCATCTCAGGACTTGAGGAGGACGAAGATGTATATAACTTAAGAATGGCTTCTTGCGTACACTTGATTACTTATGAAAATATCTCTGACAATGCGGTACAAATTTTATTATACTATAAAATTTCCAAAATGCCCTCGTAATTACTACCATAAACTTTCGAACTCCTCTTAAGAAATGCAATTAGGTGACTATAAGGTTTTACTCGCGTTCCGAACACAAATGGAACGTGTTTTCGAAAGCCAATTCAATCATATGCGGAAGTTACAGAAGTATACGACCAAATTTAAATTAAATCGATTAAATAGTTTCTAAGCGTTTTGTGCTGTCAGGATCAAACGACAACTCCAATTGCTATGAAAATTGAAATCCGATAATAACTAATTATTACGGATCCAATGAAACTGGTTTCGTCGAAATCCGAGACTGTGCCTCGGAAGGCTATTTTTAAATTCAATTTGAACGATATATTATTTAAAACTGAACAAATCATCTTTAAATTAAACTCCAACCATTCTATTATTTTTAGTATCATCATTATATATTTTATAAGCCTTCAAATTATTTAAACAGGCTTAGAATCTCAAATTCAACAATTTACCCAATTTCAATTATATAATTCAATACTTTACTTGTCTAATAAATATTAATATTCGGAATTCAAGCTAAAATTAACCTTTCAAATGTTACAATCAATTTGTTGTTCCATTTTAAATCGTTAAAATTTCTGGGTCGTCACAGCCTCAAGCCTCATCAACCGGGAATGGCTAAAATAGGGAAGGCGCAGCAAGGTTAGGTGGGTCATGCATAAGCAGGACGAGGTTTTCCCCTGTCTAGATGTCCCTTTATTTCGGCTGTGTGGGCAGTTTTGAGCTCGAACTACCTGGGCTATCTTGTTCGGAACTGTTCAGTAAGGAATGGTTCCGGCCTTGTGTTGCAGGGGAGCGGGCGTACTCCTCGGTACGTTGGTCTAGGCCACTTACTGTGACGGGCGGTACCCCAGTAGCCCTGCCATTGTATGGAATCCAAAATCCAATAAGTGCCAACGGTTTTGATTGTATTACCCATTTTTGTGGCTAGTAGCTGGAATTTAATAATGTAACAATTTTGGCTATTTCATATTTACTTGAAAACCCTAGACACTATTATAATATCACAGAATTTTCTATTAAATGATTTGGTTAGCGTAAGGTAAAAACTTACCATGTTTATTTGTCGGAAGTCTTACGTGATACCTTTTATTTTCAAATATTTTCAAAGTTAAGCAACTTTAACCTGTTACTCATACCAGACCCATGTCTGACCCAGAGTTTATTTCTGTTTTTCATAAACTCTCGGGTACTCAAATTTTTACGAGTAGCCAAGGGATTCAGGTTAGCTTTGACGATTTCTGGAGGAGCAATGGAGCAGGAGGCTTCGACGTTGTAGATATATATATATATATAGTATTCCGCTGTGTGGGTATCTCAGTGTTGTATTATATATTGAATTATATAACTAGATAGGTGTTTATAACTGTCTAGTATGTGATGCATTACCTATGTAACTCTGATGGATATTGTATATTATGTGATACTTATGTGATTAATATAATTTATTCGTTCCACTGTTGAGATTCTGATGTTGTTTTCTTCTTTATTCTCTATTTCTTTTCTTTTCTATCCCTTTCTTTCTTCATGATGATACGAATTTCTAGGATCAGAAATTCGGGTCGTCACAATTGGTATCAGAGCGCTAGGTTGAGCGAATATCTAGGCTCTTGAGTGATTTCTTTCTTGAGAGAGCGTATTTGTAATTTTTATATATGTATATATTTATTTCTACCTATTTTTTGGGTTACCTGTTCGGGTTTTCCAATATAAGTTATGAAGGTAGATAGGGTAGTGGTGTGTGTAATACGACCACCAATGGTTGGAGTTTGAATATCTGAGTTTGGTAGTGTATCGGACGAGACTGTAGACCTAATACCGTCTCGAGTGAGCTTTACAGTTATGGAAGATTTCATCGAACTTTGAAGGAAAGCTGTTAAGCTTCAGAGTTCATTTTTGAAGCGTAAGTTTGGATGAGCTAGAGTTTGGACCCATCGGTTTGGCATGAGCATGTCCGGATATCTTACCTAAGGATGTAGTAGCTGTGTGATGAGACACAGTGACTATGGAAGTCTCAGAAGATGTTTCTTTGGAATCAGTTAAGGAGGTGTATCTGCTTCGATGTTGGGGCTGAGTTCAGTAGAATATTTCTGTTGATTCGAGGTCTGAGTTTCTCGAAGAGCTTTAATTTGGAATTCTTTAGCATCTGTGGCAGCAGTGCAGCTTGGAATATTCTCGGTGTTGGGAAGAGATCTTCTAGCTTAGCAGTTTTTCTGAAATGGAATTCAGAAGTAACTAAGTGGACTCGTTTCTTCGATGGGTTGGCTAGTTAAGTGTAAGCTGTTCTGTTTGGTAAAGGGAGAACAGTTTTCCTTGGATTTGGTTTGATGGATCGCAAAAGTGACTTACGATTGTTTGAGTTTCTCTTGGGTTTAGAATTTTTCTGGATGTGAGTTTGTCCGTGTCTGAAGATTGAGTTTGGTATCGACTGGATTCCAGGAGTGGCATACCGTTGGTTTAGCTTAGTAGTAGGATGATTTTTGGAGAACGAGTTTGGTGAAGCAACTCGGGTTTTGGAGGAACTTCTGAGTTTCTTTTAAGGATCTGTTGAACCATAGTTCTATGATGTGTTGTCCAGTTTGTCCTCGAGGTCATCATCAGCATTTTCATCTGCTCTGGTTAGAGTTGCGCAGTGAAAGCATGGTGGCAGTTGTTTGGTGTGGAAACAACTGGAATTTCCAGTATTTTGGATTACATAGTTTCTACTGGAAATTTTTTAGGATCTTAAGACTAGATTGGAATGCATCTGTATTATCTTTCCATATGAGAGAAGCCAGATCAGTCTGCTGATTTTGGAATAGAGTTGTGTTCTGATTTTCAAAGTTAATCTTGGAAAGATCATTTTGTTGGATTGTTTTTAGTTCAGATTGTTTCTGGGGGCAATCATTAAGGGTTGAGCTGATCAGTAAGGATGTAGATAGCTCAGGATCGTCAGAAGAGTCTTATGGAAAAGAGAGGAAGGAAGTTGGATTCCAAAGACGGAAAATTTGGAAATTCGAAGTTAGAAACTTCGTTGTTGTTGGGGTTTTCTCGATAAATGGGAGCTATAAGATAGGATAAGATTGGGAAGCTAGCTCCGAGATATTTGGATCTTTTTCTGTTGTTCTTCTTAGGATTAGTGTTTGGTCTTCAAGAGTGGATTGCCAGTTGGATAACTGGAATTCGAAGTGTTTCACGTATCTCTGAGAGAGTACGTGTATGAGCTATCTCTGATTATTGAACCAGCAGTTCAGGGAATTTCGGTTGTTGAGTCAGACTTGAGTTTGGTCTGATATCTTGATTTGTTTTGTAGATCTAGAAGAGTGGAAGTTTTGTAGCTCAGTAGTATTGATTGTTTGGATTCTGTAGAGCGAGTATCTCGCTATTTATACTTGGGAAACTCGAGAAAATTCAATCCAGAATTTTATCTGGATAATTAGATTTGTTGATTGGATGAATGGGTTGCTATGGAAGTTCGCATATGATTGATATATGCCGGTGTATTAAAAATTAATTTTTAATTAGATTATTAAATTACCTTTGTTTTAATATTGGGGACGAAATTATTTTAAGGGGGAAGGAGTGTGATATCCCGGAAATTTTGACAATAACAATTTAATAATTTATGTCAAAATTTAATTGATTTGACAATAATGTTAATAATGAATTTGAATTAGATTTAATAATCTTCTTTGAAATAAATATTTAAACTGATAATTTATCATTAAAGGCAAATAAATTGTTTTCTATTTGTAATATATACATATTTGTATATATTGTAAATAGATAAACTTTGTTTTTAATTTAATAAATGAAGTCATGTCTTCTAATTCTAATATTTTTGGTAATTTTGAAATTTGAATTAAATTAATATTAAGCTATTAAATAACCATATAATTTTAAGATACTTAGGATAAAAGTTAATTTGTTTGAAAATAATTGTAGCCTAGATTTAAATTTAAACAAAAGGAGTTGTTTTGTCCTTTTAAATATAGCTTGATAAAATAGGTAATTTATAAAATAAGAGACAAATTCTTTTATGAATTATTTTAATATAATAATGAGTTATATTTAAATAATATTAATGATGAATGTCTTTACAAATGGATTTTTAATACAAATAGAAATTGTTATTTTAAAATTTAATTATATATATACATATATACATATGCGTGTGTGTGTGTATATATATATGTATTTTGGAAAGCTATGATTTGTAAATTTAAAATAAAATATTTCAACAATGTTTAAAATAAAATAAAACTTTATAAATATTAAACTTAAGTATAGATCAAATGTATGATATTAACATAAGTATGAAAATAATAATAATAATAATAATAATAATAAGTAAATTAAGTATTTTATAGTTTTAAAGTAAAAAGAAAGACAAAAATATGCAATTGGGTTAGAAATTGAATTAAATGCTTAAGTTAGAAATTTATAAAAGTAACTAAAACAACTCCATATAAGTATAAAAGCAACCAGGCTTTGTAATAAATCTTTCCTATAAGAATATATGCTAGAACGAAGTATGTACCGAAATATATGTACATAAGATATAAAGCAAGCTACGCAAGTAAATTATATATGAATGTAGCCTGTAAGGTAGTACGCAAGAACAAAGAAAGAAATAAGACAAATGAGAAATATCTTAATACATACGAAATAAGACATGTATACAACATGAAGGACATTTCATTTAATACTAGCACACCATTTGGTCTACTAGAAATGTATAAAAATCATTTCAGCCGAAATGGGTAAACTCAATTCGGCCTCCAAAATAAAATAATCTTGCCTGATAAAACAAAAGTAAAGAAAATATCTCTGAACAAACTAAAATAGCCTATACCAGAAGACACCACCCTGTACAAAGCCTGTCTCCTCTATATATATGCAATGCTCTTTGTTGCATTTTCTTTCATAATTTAGCAAACCAGAAAGCAAGAAAAGAAAGCATATCCATAAACAACATCATACAACTAAACAAAAGAAAGGAGTTTTTAAACAGGAAGATCAAAGAAAAAATATTTTACAGTTTTAGAAGTTCAAAACAGTTTTCAAAGCTCTGTCTTCATTCTACAAATCGGTGAGTAACATCACAATCTAAATAGTTCAAGTATATAATTATGTTGCATATTCATCTCTGAAAACGTATGCGTTATGAATTCATTTAAAAGTAAAAGCTCCGTGTTTATGCATAAATATGTTGGTGTGCATGCTGTGAACTGTATTCTCCTTCTCTGATTCTAGTTCTAGGTTCAAATTCTACAAACAAAAATCAGTTACTCTTTATCCAAATTTTGTTAAGACTTAAGTCTTGAACAAAAATTGTTTTTTATACCATAGTTTTAGGTTTAAAAATTTGTTTAAGTTGAAATAACCTGTATTTACTTTGGAAATAAATAAAACAACAGTGCAACTTAAATAAGCCAAATTCCAATTTAAATGTTTCACGAATTCAGGTATATAAATCAAATGCTCGAACTAAAACTTGATTTATAAAACTAAAATTACAAATTTTTGTGATGGGATTAGAGTGCATTTTTGGTTTGACCAGAAATGGGTATTCAAGAGTTTTCTGGTGATCTCGTGTTTCGGGGAGACCGGGGTTTCTTTTGGTGATAGAAGAATGAGTAGGGGTTCTGAGAAAAATGGTGGATGGTGATGAATTTTACCAGTAAAGTTGCGGTAGTGATTTTTATTTTAGAACCCTAGTTTTGGCGCGGTGTAATTAATCGATCATTTCAGAGGGTATAGGGGATCGAGTGTGCCGAAACTTCGGGGGATGTTAGCTGGAACGTGGAAGCAAACATAGCTGGAGCTGTAGAACTTCAGGTGGTCAGAATTTTTCAGGCGAGGCGGTGATAGGTTTTCAGGCGGCGATGCCCTGATGTTTTCCAGGTTTGGGTCGTGGCCTCGAATTTGATTTCGAGTGTTGAGGTTCGATTTGATGAGTGGAATGGGTTGCTGTGTTGTTCTATGACGAGTTTCGATCATCGTCGATGGCCAATGAAGGCCGGAGCCACCGTGCATATGCACGGTGTTCACTGGTGGATGCTGTGTGTTTTTTATTGGTTTGGGCATGAAATGGGACTCGAGTGAATACGCGACTTTTTGAGGGTTTCTACTCGAGTATGTTCAAATTTGACTCAAAGTAAAATACTAGGGTCTCGGGTAAATGTTTGGTTATAGGCTTTAACAAATAAGTTTAAAAACAATTTAAACTTAATTTAAAAAGTGAACTAGAGCTGTAAACTAGATTTAAATCAAGGTTTAAGTTGGATTCAATTGTAGTTTGAATCTCAATTCTAAAATAAAATAAAGTTTTTTAAAAAAAAAAAATTATTTGAAACAACTTTAAAAGGGTTAAATAGTTTTAAATTTCAAAGTAAAACTTTAAATAAAAATTGAGATTTAAACCTAAGTTTAAATCTGATTTCAAATGTAAATGGGAATCTGAGTTTGAAATAAAAGAAGTTTTAAGATTTAAATTAGTTTGAATCATAAAGTGAATTTTTAAATTGATTTGAATTTAAAATGGAATTGTGTTTTAAATTCTTTTAAACTTCCATATTAAGGTAAAAAAATTCTTTAACTTATGAAATTAAAAGGGTTTTGAAATTTGTACGAACTTTATTAAAGTTAAATTGTTTTCATTTTAAATCTTAAATTTAAAATGAAATTTAAAAAGTAAATTAAAATTAAAATTGTCTGTAAATACCTCGTTAATGATAATTTGATCATTAATAAGAAAAATGTTTTATCTTTAAATAAATGAAGATTTAATGATTTGTAATTATTTAAATAATTTATAATGGGTAATTAATGATTTAGATTTATTAATTTAGTAATTAAGAGTTTAAATTAGTTAATTAAGGTTTGAGTTAATTAATTTAGGGTAAATTAATTAGTAATTAAGGATCATTAATTAAATAAGATTGAATTTAAATTATGATTAGTAATAAATTAATTAAATAATTAAAGATTAATTAATGAGTTATTAAATTAAATAAATGTTAATTAATAATGATTAATCTTAGTTAATTTCTAAAAAAAATCAAAGAATTATTAATAGTTAATAAAGGTCATTAACTAGAATTATTTAAATAATGAATTAGTGTGATTAATTTTGATAATTAGTTAGATTAATTAACTTAAGATAAAATTATAAATTGATTAAGTATAATTACTTAATAAAAGTAATTAAGTAATTAATTACACATAGTAATTAATTCAGTTTAATATGAATTGTTTAAGTTTAATTAATTTAAATAATTATTTGATGATGGGATAAGTATAATTACTTAGGGAAGTAATTAATGATAATTACTGGTTGTAATTAATTTAAGGTGATTTAATGATGGAAGTAATTTGAGTATAATTATCTTGTGAAATTAATCAAGGGATTAATTAGAGATAATTAATTAAGGGGTAGTTAATTTATTTGATGGAGTAATTAAAGGTACTTAATTACTGAATGGTATTAATCAGGGGTTATTAATAAATGTGATTTAATTGAGATTAATCACTTAAGGTAATTGATTTAAAAGGGTAATTAATTAAGATGAATTAGAAATCATTTATAAATATAACTAAATGATAAATTTAAGGATTGATCAATTAAGATTGACTAACCAATAATAAGTAATTAAAGAGAAATTAATTGGTGTAATTAAAGATTTAAGTAATTAATTATAGTAAATCAATTTGATAAGTAATTAGAGGTTAGTTTCTGTATTTAGTTAAGGTTAACTAATTTGTGAAAATAAATTATAGGATAATTACTTGGATGTAATTAAAGTTAATTAATCAAGAGTGATTGATTAAATTGAATAATTGGATGATGAGAAATTAATTGATGGACAATTAATTAATAGATATATAAGCAAGATTTAAAATGGTGACCGCGCCTTCTCCATCTTTTCTCTTCAAAAATGGGGACCGCGCCTTCTCCATCTTTTCTTCCCGCTAACCCGTCCCATCCCTCTTCATCTATTCAACCGTGTCCTTCTTCACCCATACTTGTACCTCCTGCAATTTCTATCCCCTTGCCAGACCCCACCATACCTCCTCCTTGTGTTCCAAACCTACCAACATCAACAGCAACTCTCCCCTTGTCGGTCCTCTCCATACCCACTTCACCTTTTCCGATTCATCATTCTCCAACTTCGCTCCATGTTCCATCATCAGACCCACCACGTTCGTGGAACTCTCTTTTTAAAGCAAAACCAAATAACGCTGGAAAATTCGTGCCTCGAGAGATACAACTTGACTACAGTGGTGACGCAATTGTACCGCCTGAAGATGTTGTGCAAGCTGGAAATGCTATGTGGAATGAGTGTCTTGTAGGATTTTTCTTTGATACTCCATTGCCATACGCTACAGTACTATACTACCTAAAAAAGGTATGGAAATTAAGTGGTTCCATAACAGTAAAGTCTTATGGCTTCCTGTTTTTGTTTAAATTCTCCAATGATGAAGATAGGACCAGAATTTCTGAAGCAGACCCTGTGGTGATGAGGAACAAATTATTTATAGTAAAACCGTGGGATGTAAACATTGGTAACAGTTGTAGTAGCATAAAATCTGCACCGGTTTGGATAAAACTTACCAACATCCCATTGTATGCATGGTCTCCATTGGGAATAAATTGGCTGGCGTCTAGAATAGGAAAACTACTTTGTTTGGATGCATCAACTTAAAAATTTGAGCGTATCTCATTTGCAAAATGTTTAGTTGAAGTAAATCCAAATCAAGAATTGCCAGATAACTTTACTGTTAAATTACAAAATGGATCAGTTCAAGTTGTTAATGTAGTTTACTTGTGGAAACCAGAGATATGTACAGTGTGCAAGGAGTTTGGGCATCAAATGAGTAACTGCAAGAAAGTGGAAAATGAAAAGAATGTAGAACAAAATGTAAATACTGAGCAACGGAAAAAATATGATGATGGGAAGGCTATGATGAAAAAGGGGCAAAACAATGTTAAACAGAACAATGTGAAGCAGATATGGCAGAAAGTAAACAAGAACAAGGGAAAAAAAATCAATAATTGTGAAGTATTTGAAGAAGAAGAATTGATGATGCCAGGTGTACAACAAAAATTAAATGAAGTTGGTACTGATGAAAGCAACAAGGTCATTGATAAGGCAAATAATACATTAGGGGATGTACATGTTGGTACTGTAAGCACAAGTAACATGTACAACTTGCTTCAAACAGTTGAGGATGAACAAGGAATAACTGACTTGAAAGAACAAGAGGAAGGAGAAATAACAAATGAGTTAAATTATAGTGAGCAACACACAGAGACAACCAAGAAAACAAACATAACTGAAGATCAAACTAACTCGGTAATACTGGTGCAGTCTACTACACAAGTAGTGCAGGAAACAAATATGAAAGAAAATCACCCAAGTGGAAGAAACAAGCATTTTGGAAATGAAACAGCTGAAGTGCCTGCACCAACTGGTACTGTTGCTTCAGTATTTGACAAATCATGGTGCAACACATTGAAACACAGATCTCTCAATTAATAAACACCATGCATACAGAACAATCTCATCCATCAGCCCAACCCCATTACAAATTCTCCATTCAGCTACCTGGATGGCCACCTTCCAATCTTCCCAAACCACCCCAATCTGATCTATCTCTTGATACATCCAATACCCATCCTAACACACAGCCATCCTCCCCCCCAAGCATGCCAAGAAGGAAGGTTCAAACAAGATCAAGATCTCTGTCAGCCCAGAGAAGGAATATCGCCTCCCCATTTCAATAATAAATTATGTATACAAATATAGCAACATGGAATATAAGAGGAGCTCATAGCAATCTGAAACTTGATCAAGTAAAGAAATATATTTCTGAGTATATCATCTGTCTAATTGGTCTGCTAGAAACAAAACTTAACCTTACCCTATCCCAAAAAGCAGCTAACGACATCAATCCAAACTGGTCCATACATCATAACCTTGATATTACTGACTATGGAAGAATTCTTGTCATTTTTAACCCTTCTGTCCTAGCTCTATCTCCCATTCTGTCTTCTAGACAATCCATTCATTTTCATGTTCATCATGCCCAAACCCAGATCACTTTCTACTTAACAATTGTTTATGCTGACAACTCAGTAAACTCTAGAAATGCTTTCTCAAAACAATGCAACAATTAAGACAATCTTCTCACCCTTGGCTTGTATTGGGTGATTTCAACACCTGTTATGGTTTTAATGACAAATTTGGTGGCATTCCAATTACACCCAGAGAACTTGATCCTATCAATCAATCTGTTTTTGATTCTGAGTTAATATTAGTGAATAAATCAGGAGCCAAGTACTCATGGAATAATAGAAGTAGAAGTGGTGTTCGTACCTTTACCACTATTGACCATGTTTTTGCAACTTTCAAGCTCTTTCTCATTGGCCAAATCTATCTGTTTTCCTCCCACAACCCATTCTATCTGATCACTCCCCTTTTATATTGTCATTTGGGAACCATTTAAGAAGAGAAAAGAGAAGTTTCAAATTTTATAATGCTTGGGTTAAGCATGAGCACTTTCTAGTATTAGTTTCACATGTAAATGCAGTATTTTCATGCTATGGTAACCCTATGTTTAAGTTTTGCAGGAAGCTAAAGTATATCAAGCAAGCTATTAAACAGTGGGCAAAAACAACCTTTGGAACTGGTGGACTGCTGTCGACAACACTTACACAACAATTGAAAACAAAGCAAGACTATATGATGGAACATCCACATGACATTCAAGCAGCTGATGAGGAAAGGAGATTATTTATGGAGGTTAATACAGCACTACAATTGGAAGCTAACATGAAAAGGCAGCAACTTCATAAAAAATGGATTGCAGAAGGTAACAAAAACACAAAGTTTTATCATGATTCACTTAAAGTAAAGTAGGCAAGAGAAAATATTCATAGTATAACTGATGAGCAAAGAACTCTACATTCAACTCCTGACTCTGTTGACCAAGCATTTATCCAATATTTCACGAAACAATTTGGAAAACATGATGGATTTCTCCCTGATCTAGACTTAATATCTAATACAACACTCCCAAGCATCTCAACCCAGGAAGCAACAACACTAATTAGGCCTGTCATGTCCAAATATGGAAACCTGATCCCGGTCTCATCGAAATCCAAACGACATCTTTTAAGGCCAAGTTGTTTTAAAGTTTAAAGCAATTCAGTTCAATTATCCATATAAACACAGATAGATAATTCACAATATCATAATAGATAATCAACATCAACATAAACAGATAATCTATATTATCATCACAACAGATAATCCATATTATCATCATACTTAAATCAGAGCATACCTATCACATAGCATTCATTAATCTCATATTTGAGATCTCAATCCATTCAAAGTAAACAATATCATCAATCCATATATAAGCAATCATATCAGCTATAATTAATTTAAAATGAATTGAATTAATTATATCATCTCCAGTTAATTTAAAGTAAATTAAATTAATTACTTCACCATTTTTTTTTGGCAAAGCCAGCGGGGTTAACTGGGCCCCTACCAGTTTTATCGAGTCAACAATAAAAGAAGAACAACAGAGGTTAAACAGAAAGTAGAAAAACAAGGATACATACAAGGTTAAAAACAGCATTATCAAGCCCAAACACGAATCAAAGACTGAGGGTAGATTCCACCACTGTTCTTCAATTGCATGTAGGTGCGGCACTTGACTTCATTCCAGAGAACATTATCATTTCTTCTTGCATTTTCAAAAACAATGGCATTTCTTTCACTCCATATCACAGCCATATAAACTTTCAAGCAAATAGCCAAAACTCTGCCATGCTTAGCTCTCCACCTAGTAGCTTTGTATATAATACCCCACGAAATTCTTGAAGTTTGTCTAGAAAGGTTAATACCAGTAAGGCAACCGATCTTATATAATATATGTTGCAAAGCAGGACATTCAAAGTATATGTGCTCAGTGGTTTCATCATGGTGTTCACAAAACAAACACTATGTTAAACATGCCATCCCAAACTTATGTAATAAACTTCTGGTAAGCAAGGCACTGTTTAACACTTTCCACATCATTAAATTATCCTGGGGAACAGAGTCATTTGTCCAAATAACTTCATACCATTTAGTTGCAGGCAGGGGAACAATAGTAGTAAAGAATTTGTACACTTCTTTGACAGTATGAGCCTTTTTGTGCCATAAAACTGTGTCATCTTGAGTATCACTGAATGTTATCTGTTGTATTTCAGACCAAATTTGCTGTATAACTTGATTACTGCTGTAAGGCAACTGGATTTTACCATTTAGTAAGTAGGCATTAGCATCAGCTGCAATGTGTATACCAGATTGAATTATTTGTGAATATGTACATATTTTTGATAAGATTAGGCCATATCTTACCCAAGGATCATTCCAAAAACTTACAACAGTTATGGCATTGACTGGATATTGTATCATTGGTAGAAAGTCTTCTCTATACTTCAATAAGCTTCTCCAATTCCAACTACAGTGCTGTGGGGTATCCATAATCCAGAAATGTCTGTTTTTTATGTTGTAATGCCAAGTCCATTCAAACCATAAACTACCTCTTCTATTAATGAGAGCATCAAACTGTTTACTTATTGCTGCTTTGTTCCACTTCTTGACATCAAAGACTCCTAGCCCACCCATTCTCAAAGGAGCCTCAAATTTGGAAAATGCACATGGCACTAACTTTCTGTTGAATATACTTCCTGTCCAAAAGAATCTGTTCATTGCTGATTTGACTAGTTGTAATAATTTTACCGGTAGTATCATTGTTCTAGCCCAGTAAACAATAGAAGAGAAGACAACTGATTTTATGAGAACAAGCCTACCACTTTGAGTCAAGAACCTATTTTCCCATGCAGACATAACAGAGGTAATTTTGTGGTATAGTGGTAAACAGTCATTCTTAGTTATTCTTTTTGATATAAGTGGTAGACCAAGGTACTGCATGTCATTAGCCATGCAAGAGAGACCAGACTGTTGGTGGAGTTCAACTGCTTGACTAGGGTTGATACCAGCAACAAGCAAAGATGATTTGTCTTGATTTATTGATAGTCCAGTCATTTTGTTGAATGTTTGCAGTGCATCCTTAATACTATTCAATGAAGGCAACTCAGGTTTTGTGAACATCATAACATCATCAGCAAACATGATGGATGTGATTTGATGATGAGAACACTTAGAGTGATACTTTATGTTCTTATTGGTGTAAATAGTTTTGAGGATAACAGTTAACACCTCCATGACCATTAGAAATAAGTATGAAGATAACGGGTCTCCCTGCCGTATACCTTTACTACCCCTAAAACAGCCTACAGGTCTTCCATTTATTACTACTGAGTATGATGGAGTGGATATACAGACATATATCCAGGACACAAAAACTTTTGGGTATCCCATCACTGCCATAATCCTGACTATGGATTCCCAATGAATAGAATCATATGCCTTAGATATATCAAGTTTAAGTGCAGTTGCAGGGGGGCCATTACTTTTACCATAACTTTTGAGAAGTTCTTGAGCTAAGAGAACATTATTAATTATGTCCCTATTTGGGAAGAAAGTGGATCGATTGTTTGATACAACAGTAGGAAGCACAGAAACTAACCTGGTTGCAAGAATTTTTGATATACACTTGTACACCACATTACAACAAGAAATGGGCCTATATGAAGAAACACTTGAAGCAGGTGAGACCTTGGGGATAAGAACAATATTGGTGCAGTTGATTTCTTCAAGAATTTTGCATTTGTTAAAGAAATTGTGTATTGCCTTGCAAAATTCACTGCCAAGATTACTCCAAGTGGAAATGAAGAAAACAACATTAAAACCATCTGGGCCTCCTGAAGAAAGTTTGTTCATGGAGAATAGGGTTGACTTGATTTCCTCATCAGTCCGAAAACCACATCGATCCAAATTAATCGTTAGGTCGTAAATTCTCAAGTGAAGATTCAGAGTGCAAGGGTTATCGTCTATAACTCTGAGGGTGATTCCAAAATGAGTGTAACGAGATAATGCCTTCGTTTTCGTTCGAACACGGAACGAACTTGTATGGATTGAATGCTTTCAGAACATCGTCAGGTGGGCGATGAGCATTCTAAGAGATGTGTTCTCTAAAGGTAAACGCAGCCTCAAGCATCATTAACCGGGAATGGCAAAAATAGGGGAGGTGCAACAAGGTTAGGTGCGTCATGCCCAAGCAGGACGAGATTTTCCCCTGTCTAGATGTCCCTTTTACTTCGGCTGTGTGGGCAGTTTTCAGCTCAACTGCCAGGGTTATCTTGTTCGGGACTGTTCAGTAAGGAATGGTTCCGGCCTTGTGTTGCAGGGGAGCGGGCGTACTCCTCAGTACGTTGATCTAGGCCACATACTGGACCGGCGGTACCCCAGTAGCCCTGCCATTATATCGAATCCAAAATCCAATAAGTGCCAACGGTTTTGATTGTATTACCCACTTTTGTGGCTAGTAGCTGGAATAATAATGTAACAATTTCGGCTATTTCATATTTACTTGAAAACCTTAGACACTATTATAATATCACATAATTTTCTATTAAATGATTTGGTTAGCGTAAGGTAAAAACTTACCATGTTTATTTGTGGGAAGTCTTACGTGATACCTTTTGTTTTCAAATATTTTCAAAGTTAAGCAACTTTAACCTGTTACTCATACCAGACCCATGTCTGACCCAGAGTTTATTTCTTTTTCTCATAAACTCTCGGGTACTCAAATTTTTACGAGTACCCAAGGGATTCAGGTTAGCTTTGACGAATTCTGAAGGAGCAATGGAGTAGGAGGCTTCGACGTTGTAGATATATATATAGTATTCCGCTGTGTGGGTATCTCTGTGTTGTATTGTATATTGAATTATATAACTAGATAGGTGTTTATAACTGTCTAGTATGTGATGTATTACCTATGTAACTCTGATGGATAGTGTATATTATGTGATATTTATGTGATTAATATAATTTATTCGTTCCACCGTTGAGATTCTGATGTTGTTTTCTTCTTTCTTCTCTATTTCTTTTCTTTTCTATCCCTTTCTTTCTTCATGATGATACGACTTTCCGGGGTCAGAAATTCGGGTCGTCACATTAAATGACCAAGTTTACATCATTTATTTTATTCCATCCTATTTATTTCAAAATCAAAACCATAAAGAAAGTATTGCAGATTACAAATCGAAGTGGTTTCGGGTATGTTGTTGATACCCGGCCCCGGTCTCTTCGAATCCAATATTATCTTAAAAACAAAGCTGTTTTAGGTATAAACAATTCCTTTTATATACAGTATTGCATATTTACTTGGCAATTCATTTCAGATAGATGATATGTATTCAAACACCATGTCCAATAATATAACAATCACACACCAGGGATAACCAATAAACCAAGAGATTCATTAACATTTAATCAACTATAATCAAGATTAATTGGTCACTCCATTTCTGCTTAACTAAATTAATCACTTCAATCATCGTTAATCCAGCTTACTAGATCATTAATTAATTATAACCCAATTAATTAATCATCCTTAACTATTCCTTAATTTCATTAAATAATTGACCTTTAATTACTCTTATCAGTCAATCAATTACATTGATCCTTAATAAATTACTTTATTTAATTATTCTATAATCATTTACATTGATTAATTATCCTTTAATTAATCATACTCATTAATTAACTAATCCTTAATTAATTTCCTTAATTAATTCAATCCTTTAATTAATTACACTAAGCAATTAATCCTTAATTACTTCATTAAGTAATTATCATTAAATAAATCACATTTAGTGATTACCGTTTAATTACCCTCCTTAATGAATGTCATTACGCAATTATTCTTTAATTATTTTCATTATTATAAATTAACTTCATTAGGTGATCAATCTTAATTAATCATCTTTAAATTAATTACATTAATGAATTAATCACGTTAATAAATCAACCCTTTAAATTGATTACACAAATTACTTAATTAATTAATCTTTAATCATTAATTAAAAATATCTAATTACAATTTAATTTATCTCTAATTAATTAACTTATATCCTTTAATTACAAATTAGTTAATCCTTAATCATTAATTAATTAAAAAAATATATTACTCTTCATTACCTCATTAATTGTCAAAACTTTAATTTGAAAATCATTTCCTTTAAATACCAAATCGCATATTTGGTTTAAACATTTATCAACCACCAACTTTATTTCAAAATTTAGTTTTTAAATTACTTAAAGATTAACTTACAAATTTTAGTTAACAAACTTATAATTCCTAATCAGATATTAAAGAAACAATTGCTATATATATAAGAATTTTATTTAAGGAAAGTTTAACTAAATTCCTTTTTAAATTTCAAAACTTTGCTTTTTAAAAAAACAATAAAAATCATGATTAATAACTTGCTTAATTCCTGCTTCGGGATCAACCCGACAATTCCTCAAGTCCTACCCGAGATTCATCTTCTTCCTATCTTTTTAAAAAAAAACATGGTTTTTAAATTCAAACCGATATGATAAAAAACTCGCCCGTACACGAGAACCAACCCGAGTTCACCATCTTCCTTCTCGAGCTTCGACCTGAGGAAAACTTCATTCCCAAGTCAATACCGTGCACTTATACACTGACACGACGTGCACCCCCTCCGATCATCGGCGACGATCCAGACCTGAAAATCACCTCCAACAAATCATCGATCATCTCTTCTATCGATCCAAACCACCCAGATTCCATTATAAGCTCGAAATCAAAATCGAGCATTCCAGTTTAAACTGGAAATATTTCCCTGACCGTAAATTTCCTCGCGAAGATGTACCCCCACTCCAAACAACCACCGGATGTCACCTCGAGCTTCCCCCTCCCTCTTTCATCATCTCCCCCTAGACCGATCGCTCTTTTTCCCTTGAGCAACTCTACGTTCCCATCAACCCGACATCCTTCCACAGGCAACACTAAAAAAGTGGTTTGCCAATATCTCACTGCCTCGATGATCGATAGGACTAGACACCATTTTTCCATGCATCCCGGGCCTACGACCTTCCTCTGGCGACAATTCTTTTGCATGAAACCCCCACGGCCGCCTGAAATTGACGAATACTCCATTTCCATTCAACAAGGAAATTCCCGACATCCCCTATTCTAAAGATCATGAAATCCGTACCTAAATTCATGTTATCCCATGCCGAGTCTATTTATATAGACGAAGTCATGATTTAAGAAATTGATTTATGCACATACTTTTCTTTTCACTGTAAATTTATTTTTTCTCTAGTAATAACTAAATAAATTTTACTTGAGTTAAATTTTAAAATAGGATTTCCCAAATTCAAACACATTCCCTTTAAATATTATATCCTATGATTGATTTAGTGAAGAGATTTTGAGTTTTGAGTGATTTATTTAGTATGTAAGTCAAAACAGAATCAGGATATCATATACTTAGGCATGCACAAAATTTTCATATACATACATTCCTGCATCCATATTATAACAATCATCAAATCAATTATCCAGATTTACAATAAGTTTCTGCATGCAAAAAGGTTTTAAAACAGATTTAAATTTTTGTTCTCTCACCTGTTATTTGGAAACGAGAAGCTGTCAACCTGATCTGCTACTAGATTTTTGATTCTTCTGTAATGAGCTTCAGGTTTGAGACTTGTAAAGAAATTGTTTTGAATCCTTTTTCTCTAGTTTATATTTACAGGCTGAGTTCGGTTGTTGCTTAAATCTGCGATGAATTGCTTGATTAATCTAGTTGAATTTGCTTTGATTAAATTTCTGGTTTGATTTTCTTTTTTATAGGTTTTTTAATTGAACCGGTAAAAGAAATGAGAGAGAAGAGTGGAGAGGATTATATATCATAATTTTAACTTTTATTAATTATTTTAAAAATAAAAGAAGAAAATGACACTTGTTGAAATTATTTACACTTGTAATTACATTTTAAAATTTGTTTACATGTGTCTTTTATGTTGTTTTAATATGTTATATATCTTTTTATATATATTTCTATTATATTTATATTACATTTAAAATTTAGTTTTACACTTCAAAATATCTTAAGTGTATTAATATATAAACTTCCTCTTTTATTCAACAATACATAATTAAAAGAAAAAGATAAAAATTCCAAATATACAAATATACTTTAATTTTATACCATTATAAAGTTTCCCCTAAATTCATATATATGTTAATGTCCTATGTGATTATCATTTCCAACTATTTAAATTTAATATCATAGATTCAAATTCATTTATATACATATCCAGATATTCTTTAAATTATTAGAATTCCATTTATTCAAATAAAATAAGAATCCTTGAAGTAAAATCAGATAATCATTGAATTATCACATGACTAAAATCCGAGTTATCACGTTCTTCCACCCTTGGAATCTTTTCATCCTCGAAAAGGAACGAAGCCAGAATTATTAAAATGTTTATTATTAGAAAAATTATTCTTTGAGCATTTTTAAAACACTTTAAAATGTATATAATATTTCTAAAATAGTTTTATAAAAATACTTTTATTACTAGACTAGATGTCTCAACCAGTCCATCCTTGTTCTCACAGAAATTCAGTCATACGTTGATCAGGCATAGGACTGAAAATCTATAAGTACTTGGTAAATCCATTTTCAAAACCCAGCGAAAATACTTTGGAAATTTTTTTTGTTGAAAATATAGAAAACATTTTGAAAATAGAGGAAATATCTTTGGGGAGAATGCTTTGGAAATCATCACTGCCATCCACGGTCGCAGTTAACTCGATGGTTACGTTGCCATCCCGGCAAAATCCATAGATAACTGTAGGCACTCCACGCCCCTCGATTATGCCATGGAACCCACAACAGATCATAGTTACATCTGGGGTTACGTTGCTATCACAGCAAAAACTCTTACAATTGTAGGAATCAGCGCCCTAGAATTTCGCTGCCAAAAGAATGAAACTTCTTCACTCCACTCGACCATAGATCGCAGTCTACCGATGTTACGTTGCCTTCCCGGCAAAATCAAACGTAGACCGTTGTTACTCACCTCCACACAATTCTGCTATGGTCCATAGTAGATCGTAGTGACATCGAGTTACACTGTCGTCACAGCATAACCTAAATGCCTATGTAGGCATCAGTGTCCTCGACTTTCGCAACTCAATAATCCCCAGGAAATTCAGTTTGTCCGGACATCCTCACAGGATCCACTTTAAAGGCTCCTCGTCTTTGAGGCTCAAGACAGTACTAACCTATGGTACTCCTGAGATGTTCATTTCAAGGGAGCACCTTTTTTTCCAAAGCCATTTTCAAAACACTTTATACTATACACATATAGTATCTTCCAAATCATACACCTAGTATGCATCCCATATAAATCTTCTTTTCTCAAAATCGATGATTCTCCAACTAGGCTTTTTAAATTTCCAAAATTGATTTTTCCCCAAAAATCAAAGCCTTTCCAAAATCCATAGGTTCCAAAAACTTTTTCTCAAAATCATTCTCATAAGATCCTTCATATATATATATATATATATATATATATATATATAACCTTGAAAAATCTTTTTGAATCGCTTCTTACTTGTATAAATTCCCTTTTATACTTCAAATACTATTGAAAAACCCTTTTCTTCTGGCAATAGATTCAACAAGGGGAGATTTATCTTATATAACAAAGATATATAACTTTGTTTATTCCAAATAAAATATTCAAATTTGATTGTTTTATAAAGTCACTTACCAAGTTACTTAATTGCATAAAACAAATTTCTACCATAGAAATATGCAATTTCCACTTTATTTCATCATATATTTCACAAAATATAATTTTTATTTCAAAAACAATTTTTACAGTTCTTACCTACAAATTTCAATATCAATTTCCTTCAAACCCGTACGATGTACACATATCATCCGTATGCCATATCAATCTGATCGCTCACTCGATCACACAATTTCACTTCCGAACTAGTATCTTCCACCAACTTCCTAGTGCGGACTCAGATCTGGTTTCTTGATCAGAAACCGTCATTCTTCTTGCGTAGTCTATCTATGATAGAAAATTTCCAGAACCAATCAAAAACCCATATCCAGGTGCGTCGTCGAAAATCGAGTGAAAAATCCGAACTCGGATCGATATATTATCTCGAAATTCTATGCTCGAATCTGGATCAAATCACTATGCGAATAGAATAACATACGTACATCCTACGTATTTATCTCTATTGATTATTAGTCAAATCAATCTCCTTTTCTATTCACATACACTTTAATTTCTATTCACTTATCCGCAGTTGCTTCAATCCTCAATTGGATTATAACTCCAATTCTTATCTCAGTTGGTAATAAATCATAAACAGTTTGCCCTCTGACCAGCTTAATTTTTTTAATAAAAATAGCTTAAAAGTTAAAAATAGATAAGTAGTGGAAAAATAACTCATAGTTTGTAAAATAGCTGTAAAATAATTAAGTAATTGTAAAATAGTTGGAAAATAGTCAAATAGTTATAAAATAGTTAGATAATTGCAAAATAGTAATTAGTTATAAAGTAGTTGAAAAATAGTAATTAGTTTATAAAACAGTTGTAAAATAATTAAATAGTTCCGAAAGTAGTTGTGAAATAAGTATAAGATAGTTTTGGGTTTTAAAAAAAAGTTGTATAGTAAATAGTCAGGAAAATAGATTTAAAACCGTTTATATTAAATTAATTTATTTGAAAATAGTCCAGTGCCAAACTGTTCAATTCCCAATCTCCATTCCGAATAATTCAATTTAAATTTCAACTTTTCATTTAAATTAACTCAATTCCAATTTAAATAACTTCAATTTCCATTGAAATTGATTTAATCGCAATTCAATTTGAATTAACCTCAGTTTCTTTCCAAATTCAAATCAAATTCAATTTGAATTTTAAACCTATTTAATTTTAATCACAATTCCAAATTATTCAAATAGATTTAGACTAATTTCAAATTGAACCCACTTCAATTTCAAATCATCTCAATCCCTTTTTGATTTAATCCTAATCCCCATTTGAATTTGAATCATTCAACTTCAATTTCATTTCAAATCAATCCAATTCAAATTTTCCATTTGAATTTGTAAACTTGTACATCTTCAATCACAATTCCAATTAATTCAAATCGAATTCAATTTGAAATAATTCAATTCAAATTTCAATTTTAAACCATCCCGTATTATATAAATTCAAGTTAAATATTTAAATGTTGATTTAATCCCTTAAATCAAATTGACCTTTATTTTTAAATCAACAATCTAAATCTTTAAACAATTTAATTCTGAGTAAAAATTTCAACATTCCATTCTAAATTATCTTTACTTAACTTATTCAAAGTTCAAATAAGAGTCCAAAACAATATTATCTTTAAAATCCAATTTATTACCCAATTTTATCTTCCAACATTGAAACCGATTCTTAAATAATTTTAAATTTATAAATTCAATTCTTAACATTCAAATCTTAAGTTCAAAGTGATTCCATATCCTAATTACAATTTCATTTTATAATTCAAAATCATGTAATTAATTTCAATTTAAGTTCAATTCCATTAAATTTTCTACAGTGGATACGTATTACCTCAATCGATTTCTTAATTCAATTAAAAAAAATCCATTTCACGGTTTCAGGGATTATTAATAGGATAATGTTATCTAAATTATTTTAATACATCTATCCATTTCCAATTTCCAAATCTCAAACCAATTTTGAGATCACACAAATTCCAAATTCAAATCAACCATTTATCTTTCAAAGTTAAATCTCAATTTCATACTGAAATTTCTAATTCAGATTGTTTGTCCTAAACTTATTCAGCTTCTTCTAAGTTAAATTCAATTTAATCCCATTAATCCCACACAAATTTAATTCTCCATTTCAAATTCCAAATTTCTATCAATTAAAAGTTCAAAAATTTATTTTACTTTGGGTTTTAAATCACACTCTAGGAAAAATCAAAACTCAATACTTCAGAGTTTATTTCTATGATATTATATACATCCACACATATATACGTATTTACATCTTTAGCCCACCAAGCCAAATTTAAAATTTAAACCACCTTTTGTTTTAATTCAAAATAGATTTCTTTAAAGTTTTCAAAAAACCACTTATTTAAAATAAGACTACATTCAAAATAGTATGAATAATATTATTTATTCTTTTCTTTCAACACTTTGAAACAATTCAAATGTTTCTAGGCTTAGGTTTTAAAACTTCACAATTTAAAACCTACTTTAATTTATAAGTTATACTCATCTTAAAAGTTTACTTCGTTTTTCTTACTCATAACAAGTATTTCATAATAACTATTTATGATAATACCCAAGATTATCATATCTTGATACCAATTCATTTTTATCTTATTCTTACATCTACAAATTCATGATTTTAGTTCCAGTTTGGATATATTTCAAACTTAGCTTCATTAAATTTCAATTTGGTTGCATTACTATTACCACTTAATTCTCATTATTTTATTTCAAATAATACAACAACCAATTACCTTAATCTATAGTGGCTAGAAGAATCATTGCTTTATATATAAGCTTATATAAAAATCATTTACTTTTAAAACCATTATATAAGAAAATAACAAGTACGCTCTATCATGTATATTACACTCAATACATTTAGGGTACTATTGACCCTATCCTTAATGAGTAAAACCACCAAAGTCATGGTTCTCACTTGACCTTCTGCTCTGATACCAAATGTAACAACCGAGGATTTTCGATCCTGAAAATTCCAGATAGTTAGGAAAAGAAGAAAAGAGATAGAAGAAGAAAAAGAAACGAAACACAGAAACTCACATTCGCAGCGGATCAAAATATAAATCAAATAAAATAACAATTATGCAAGGAAAAACTGTATCAGTTAATTTACATTAATGCATCAGAGTTACAACATTGCACAATCACTGGACAATTAAAATAACTTGTCCCAGACAAATAACAATATATTACAACGGAATGCAATCCATACATTCCTGCCATCCAGCTCGCCTCTTGAGCTCCACAACGTCCTTACCTGAAAATCTGTAATACTCCGTCTGACCCGAGCATTATATCAAAGTAACACCTGGGTCAGGCTGGAAACCAGTGTGAGTAAACCCATATAACATGAAATTTTAATGCACAAAACTTATTTAAATCCCGAGGTAACTCGTGCCTTAATACGAGTTTTTAACTTGCCATAATCAACATCACATCTTACAATCATATCTAAGCATTACTACTCAGATTAAATGACAACGTTTACATCATTTATTTCATTCCAGCCTATTTATTTCGAAATCAAAACCATAAAGAAATTATTGCAGATTACAAATTGAAGTGGCTTCGGGTATTTTGCTGATACCCGACTCTGGTCTCTTCGGATACAATATTATCTTAAAAACAAAGCTGTTTTAAGTATAAACAATTCCTTTTATATCCATAATTACATATTTACTTGGCAATTCATTTAAGATAAATAATCTGTATTCAAACACCATATCCCCTAATATCACAATCACACGCCGGGGATCCAATAACCCAAGACATTCAATATCATTTAATCATCTATAATCAAGATTAATTGGTCACTCCATTTCTGCTTAACTAAATTAATCACTTCAATCATCTTTAATCCAGCTTACTAGATCATTGATTAATTATAACCCAATTAATTAATCATCCTTAACTATTCCTTAATTACATTAAATAATTAACCTTTAATTACTCTTATTAGTCAATTAATTACATTGATCCTTAATAAATTACTTTAATTAATTATTCTATAATCATTTACATTGATTAATTATCCTTTAATTAATCATACTCATTAATTAAATAATCCTTAATAAATTTCCTTAGTTATTTCAAACCTTTAGTTAATTACACTATGTAATTAATCCTTAATTACTTCATCAAGTAATTATCATTAGATAAATCACATTTAGTGATTACCCCTTTAATTACCCTCCTTAATGAATGCCATTAAGAAATTATTCTTTAATTATTTTCATTATTATTAATTAACTTCATTAAGTGATCAATCTTAATTAATCATCTTCAAATTAATTACTTTAATGAATTAATCACATTAACAAATCAATCCTTTAAATTGGTTACGCAAATTACTTAATTAATTAATCTTTAATCATTAATTAAAAATCTCTAATTATAATTTAATTTATCTCTAATTAATTAAATTATAACCATTAATTACAAATTAGTTAATCCTTAATCATTAATTAATTAAATAAATTAACTACCCTTCATTACCTCATTAATTATCAAAACTTTAATTAGAAAATCATTTCCTTTATTAAATACCAAATGTCATATTCGGTTTAAACATTTATCAACCACTAACTTTATTTTAAAATTTTAGTTTTCAAATAACTTAAAGATTAACTTACAAATTTTAGTTAACAAACTTATAATTCCTAATCACATATTGAAGAAACAATTGCTATATATATATATATATATATATATATATATATACACACACACACACGAATTTTATTTAAAGAAAGTTTAACTAAATTCCTCTTTAAATTTCAAAACTTTGCTTTTCCAAAAAAAACTCTTAAAAACATGATTAATAACTTGCTTAACTCCTGCTTCGGGATCAACCCGACAATTCCTCAAGTCCTGCCCGAGATTCATCTTCTTCCTACCTTTTAAAAAAACAAACATGGTTTTCAAATTCAAACCGATGTGATAAATCACTCGCGTGCACATGAGAACCAACCCGAGTTCATCGTCTTCCTTCTCAAGCTTCGACCTGAGGAAAACTTCGTTCCAAATCAACACTGTGCACTGATACACTGACACGACATGCGCTGCCTCCGATCATCGACGATGATCCAGACCTCAAAATCACCTCCAACAAATCATCGATTATCTCTTCTTCTGATCCAAACCACCTAGATTCCATTATAACCTCGAAATCAAAATTGAGCATTCCATTTCAAACTGGAAATATTTCCTTGACCCTAATTTGCCTCGCGATGATGTACCCCCACTCCAACAACCACCAGATGTCACCTCGAGCTTCCCCTCTCCCTCCTTCATCATCTCCCCTAGACCGATCGCTCCTTTTCCCTTGAGAAACTCTACATTCCCATCAACCCGACGTCCTTCCACATGCAACACCAAAACCCTAGTTCGCTAGTCTCCCGCTGCCTCGATGATCGATTGGACAAGACACCATTTTCCCCTCCATCCTCGGCCTACGACCTTCCTTTGGCCACAATTCTGATGCCTGAAACTCCCACAACCGCCTGAAATTGACAAACATGACATTTCCATTCATCAAGGAAATTCTCAACATCCCCTATTCTAAAAATCATGAAATCCATACCTAAATTCATGTTATCCCATGGCGTGTCTACTTATATGGACGAAGTCATGAATTTAAGAAATTGATTTCTGCACATACTTTTCTTTTCACTGTAAATTTATTTTTTTCTCAAATAATAACTAAATAAATTTTACCGAGTTAAATTTTAAATAGGATTACCCAAATTCAAACACATTACCATTAAATACTATATCCCAAGATCGATTTAGTGAAGAGATTTTGAGTTTTGAGTGATTTGTTTAGTGTGTAAGTCAAAACAAAATCAGGATATCATATACTCAGGCATGCACAAAATTTTCATATACATACATTCCTTCATCCATCTTATAATAGTCATGAAATCAATTATCACAGATTTACTTCAAGTTTCTACATGTAAAAAGATTTTCAAACAGATTTATAGTTTTGTTCTCTCACCTATTATTTAGAAACAGAGAAGCTGTCAACTTGATCTGCTGCTAGATTTTTGATTCTTCTGTAATGAGCTTCAGGTTTGAGACTTGTGAAGAAATTGTTTTGAATCCCTTTTCTCTAGTTTATGTTTATAGGCTGAATTTGGTTCTTCCTTAAATCTGTGATGATTTGCTTGATTGGCCTAGTTAAATTTGCTTTGATTTAATTTTTGGTTTGACTTTCATTTTTACAGGTTTTTTTAGTTGAACTGGTAAAAGAAATGAGAGAGAAGAGTGGAGAGGATTATATATTCTAGTTTTATCTTTTATTAATTATTTTAAAAATAAAAGAAGAAAATGACACTTGTTGAAATTATTTACACTTGTAATTAAATTTTAAAATTTGTTTACATGTGTCTTTGATGTTGTATTAATATGTTATATATCTTTTTATATATATTTATATTACACTTAAAATTTAGTTTTATACTTAAAAATATCTTAAGTGTATTAAATTTTAAATTATCTCTTTTATTCACCAATATATAATTAAAAAGAAAGTGATAAAAATTCCAATTATACAAATATACTTGAATGTTCTACCATTATAAAGTTTTCCCTAAATTCATATATATGTGTATTTCCTACAAGATTATCATTTCCAACTATTTAAATTTAATATCATAGATTCAAATTCATTTATATACATATCCAGATATTCTTTAAATTATTAGAATGCCATTTATTCAAATAAAATATGTATCCCTGAAGTAAAATAAGATAATCATTCAATTATCACATGACCAAAATCCGGGTTATCACAATTGAAAAGGTTGATTTTGTCCGGAAGAAATTGAAAATGGCTCAGAGTAGTCAGAAAAGTTATTATGACCGCAGGAGAAGAGCTCTAGAGTTCCAAGTTGGAGACTCTGTCTTCCTAAAGGTTTCTCCAATGCGGGGAGTGTTGAGGTTTGGAAAGAATAGTAAGATGGCACCACGATACATTGGTCCTTTTCCTATACTGGAAAGGATCGGTCCTCTAGCATATTGAGTGTAGCTACCCAGCTGGTAATCTGGCATGCACGATATGTTTCAGGTTTCACATCTTTGGAAGTATGTGCACGATCCAAACTGTATCATTGGAGAAGCCGCTCAGCAGGATTTGGAAACCACACCAAATCTGGCAGTTAAAAGAGAACCGTTAAAGATCATTGATCGGGATGAAAAGCAGCGAGGAATAAAGTTGTGAAACTAGTTAAAGTGCAATGGAGTGGTGATCCAGATGAGTGTACTTAGGAAACAGAGGATAGCATGCAAAAGTCCTATCCCAATTGCAAAGTGGAATTTTGTCTTAATCTGGTAAGCCATTTCTCTATCTTTTTCTGTATTCAAATATTCTTTCTTTGTCTTTCCCTTTTTTCAAATTTCGAGGACGGAATTTTCTTAAGGGGGAAATTTGTAACATCCCAATTTTTATAAAATTTAAAAATTAGTCTTAATATAGATTTTTGAATTAAATTGGAATTAATTTGAAAATTTTCAAAATAAATTAAATAGGTTTTAATTTGTATATATACAAATAAGATTGTAATTGCATTTGAGTTTAAAATTCAAAATTATAAATGTTTTAAAATTATTTAGGTAAATTTTTATTTGAATTTAAATTTATATTTGAACTTAAAAATTTAAATAAATGTCTTGGTAAAATAATTTGAATTTAAAATAATATATAGGTGATTTATTTAATGTATAATTAGTTTTAAAACATTTTTCTTTTAGATAGTATATAATAATATAAGGTAAATGTCTTTATAAAAATAAAGGAAATCTATTTATAAAGTAGGAAATGTAATTTTTAAAATCAATATATAATATAAAAATAAAAAGGGACAAGTGTTAAGCTTTTAGCATATCAATTAACAAGTTTTAAAAATTTAAGTAAATAGGTTAACAAGTGTTAACTAATGAAGTATAAAATTTACAAGTGTCATTTTTCTCTTTTATTTTTTTATAAATGAATAAAGGAAAAATCAGGTTATATAATCTAATTACTCTCCTCCCTCTCATTTGTTTTATCACTTCAAAGTAAAGAAAAAGAGAAGCCTGTATGAAACAACCAAATTTTTTTAGCGATTTCTTTTACTTAATGATATTGAAATTTTGTGAGATTTAAACAATAAAATTTAAAAATAAAAATTTATTATTTGGAATACGTCTATTTAAACATAACAACTGGTAAATTTTCATCAGATAATATTGAAGTTTGTTTTATTGTGTAATTCTATTTCAATTTAAATCAGCTAATATTTAATGATAATAAAATAATTTCGGAACCTGAATATTTTTATACAGAAATTTGTAAATCATCTTCTGAGTGAGACATCAAATTTCGTTTCATCAAATTCGGACTTCTTTAGCTCGGTCGATCTTATTTGCTACGTTTTAGCTGCATTTTCCGCTAGCAGAAATTCGAATTTTATAACTCAATCATACCATTAATATCTGTATACTGTTTTGATTGTCTCGTCGTGTTGATCTCTATGGTATATTTATTTCTGTATTTTGAGGTTGGTACGTGACGGAAAACAATAAGCTGTTCGTCGTATCGGTTCCACACATTGCGACCTTTTTTATTGTCATTTCTTTCAAATTTGAAACCGTGAAACCCACAATAATAAATTGTTTTAAAGTTTTCAGCTAAATAAATGTGTGACCATTGCCACTACTTTCGCTTTATATTTGATTCTCTGCCTTTGTTGTTCTTGGTGAAAGCTAAATAGCTGTTTGCTTTTAATATAACCTAAATTCAATTTTTCCCCTTGATATTCGCACCGTTTAAATCATATATATAAGGTGAAGAGACACACTTTCATTTGCAAAGCCATGAAGAATATTATTTCTTTAACTATTGCCTTCTCCTTTTCATCCGGCAGCCTAACATTATTTTTCTCCCTTATTTCGCCTATAGACTATTTCGTCCCCTCACCTTTCGCAATGCTCCGAACCCTTCACCGTGACAAGCCTTTTTCCATCACATAGCAGCCCACACCTCTTCTAAAACCTGCATCGCCGCATGAACACACCCTCGACCGAGAGTGCTTTGCGCCCATCACTTCACCCACAACCGTCGAGTTCTACCAAACGCCGACAAGACAGCGACGCAATCCACCTCCAGTTCCTCGCCCTTCCGTGCCACACACCGCTCACTCCCTTTTCTTTTGAATCTAGACGCATTCCCATGCTGGCGCTTGGCCTGACCTCATCAACACCATCCTCTTCTTGCCGAATCCTGGCACATCAACAAACGACCACTAGCATCACCTACACTAATCTCCAATAGCCGATTACCACCAACACATGTTCTCTTCCTCCTCCTTGTAGCACAGCCTAGGCATGCTAATTTGTAAGATATCTATATTTTATTGATATGTGAGTTTATGTTATATATATATATATATATATATATATATATATATATATATATATTAATATGATGTTAGTTATATACTATGTATGTAACAACCCTAGATTTTTTGCATATAATTTAAATTTGACTTTATTTGATTTTAAAATGATTTAAACTTTTTTATTTCAAACTTTTCATTTTTAAATATAAATTCTGATTATTATATGAATTATAATTTCAAACTGGCATAAATTTAATATTTTCCTGAAAAATGGATTTGTGGTCAAAACTGGTCAAACTTTGACTTTTAAATTTTAAATTTAAATATTTGAATTCCTAAATTTTATCTCTTATTTTGAAAATAGATTTAATATCATGAATACCGCTTTTCGTTTCTATGAAATTAGATTTAAATTGCGAAAGTTATACCCTTTATAATATTGTATGTATATAGGGTTATATAACAATATTCTTTGTTTTAATTTATATAAATGATATTTTTACTTTATATATCTTATTCTAATTTATATACTTATGTTATATTATGTATATTTTGCTTTTAAATATTTTGAAAGTGATGTTTGAATTTTTCCAAAGCTTACTGAATTTATTTTCTATTTTAATGTCTAGTTTCTATTTTCTTTGCTATTTTCTTCATTTAACTTATATTTAATTAAAATTTATTTATTTATTTTGTGAAGGCATGTTTATTTTTTTTCTTATCTTTATTTTTAATATTTTCCAAGTCCATGTAAGATTTTCCAAAGTTCATTCTGTTTATTTTCCATTTTTCTAGGCTAGTTTGCAATTTTTTGTTATTTTATTATTATTTTTATCTTATATAATTAATAAATATTTATATATATTTTAAATTTTTTTATATTTTCGAATTTGTGACTGAAATTATAATTATTTTTAGTAATTTAAATTAAGATAAATAAATTAAAGGTAATTTGAAAAGATTTTGACTTTCCTATGGCTCTTTATCTTCCACATTTTCACATTTAGCCTAACTTTTCATTTATTTTGGCAATAACTATCCACATATTCAGCAGACCACTTCTCCCAACTTTTTTTCACGTGAATTAACTTCTCATCTCTAAAAAAATTGGCCTTCATCATCTCCAAGAGTTTGGTAAATTCTTTTACTTCTTTTCCCTTGTTTTTCGACTTGTTTATGTTGATTTTTACTTGCCTTCTCTTCTACTTTAGGTTCGGCCGCACCACTCCAGCCACCATGGCCGCCTCATCTACCACATAAACCACCCACCACCTTCTCTCCAGCCCCAAGCCATTGGCCATGCCCAATAGTTGATCAAACTCCACCTAAATCTACACAAACTTCACCTATATGCACTATAGCCAACACCTATGCCTTCATCACCTTCAACATTCCTTTGGCCGCCACCAACTCCACCTCCACCACCCATGGACGACCTGAAACCCTCTGCCACACCATCCTCTATCCCACTACAGAGATGGCCATGCCTGGTCTTGCTTGGGCCCAGCCAATGTTTCTTTGAATTCGTGATATTTTGCCTTGTAGTTGTAATCCTTACACATATCTCATGCATCATCACTTTTGCTCCATCCCATACATGTTCGGCCGACCTCTTATGAACCAAAACCAAATCCTTGTCCTTGCTTTAGCCGTGCTTTTCGACCTATATCTAAAGCATTAGTGGTAGAAGGCAAGTGCAAAGACTTTGGAGATGATTTTGCATTTATCTCTAACATTGTTTAATCGTATTTTTAGTTAAAAACTTATGTTGTTTGTATTGTCTTGTTTGAATGTGTTCAAGGCAATTAATCTTTGGCTCTCACAAATTCGAATCTTTGTCATGCTATCGTGCCTCTGAAGACTTAGTTTGTGCTTTTGATCGTTGTCTCTAGCTTATACAAGTGAGTTATTCTCACCAGACAATATGTACATATATAACAAGTAAATTGACCCCTTTTGAATCTGTAAAATACAATATCATGTTACATCTGCTATATTATGATCATATGATGTTGACCCATGCTTAAACACCTGCTATATTATATGTTACTATTATATTATGTTGTTGGCTATTTATATCTGTTTATCACACTGCAAGTTCCCTTTAGATTAGAATCACTATGGATTGAAATGATACATACCTGAACGGACATTAGAATAAGGGAAAATCGTTATGGGCTGAAATGATAGGCCTGAATGATTTTCAATTATTTTCATTTACTTGGCACTGCGGGTTTGAAATGATAAAACCCAGATTTGCTTTGTAAATTATGGGTTGAAATGATATATTACCCGTATCACTTTACCTAGGCTAGAAAATTATATACAAACCCGTAGTTAAAAAATATTTTTCTAAAATTTTTAAAAATATGTTTGAAATGTAAAGATTATAATATTTTGATTTAAAAATTAATTAAAAATGATTTTTGTAAAGTATTATTGATTTTTTGTAAATTTATATGTTAAACAAAATTATGGAAAGGTTAGAAAATTTGAATGTATGTTATTTTGGAAATTTTGATTTAATTATAATTGGAAATTAAATTAAATATGAAATTATGATAAATTTACGATAATTTGAATTTAAAATGAATTTAAAGTGATTTTATAATATATTAATGATTTTTGAATGAAGTTAAAATGTGGAATGAATGATTATTTAAGTTGAAATTTTAAAAACAACCAAAATGGGGATTTGTGAATTTGGCTTAAAAGTGAATTTTAAGTTAAGTAAATAAAACTGAAATTAAGTTATATTTTGAAATTTTAAACTTAAGTGTTGAGTTGAAATTTAATTCGATGAATTTAAGATTTAATGTTAAAATTTAATAAGTGAATTATTATTAAATCTTGATTTTTGAATGGAAATTTAACTTTATAAAATCATGAACTTAAGGAAATTAAATGATGTTTATAAATGTGAAAATGTATGATTTATAAGTTAAAAATGTTTACATTAAAATATAATTGGCTGTGAAATTTTATTGAATATTTGAAGTTAATTAACTACATTTTTGAAATGCTATTAATTGTAATGTAAATGATATTACAGCATTTGTAAATGCTATAGTTGATGATAATGAACTAAAAAGCGAAATTGAATTAAAAGCTACTATAGCAATTTATGTAAGTGATATAATTGTAGAATTTAACTAGGTTTATTTGAAATTTAAGTAAACCCTATTACAGCATCTTAAAATGACGTCTTTTATTAAATTGAGCTGTTTTGAATGTAACTTTCGTAGCGTTTTCTAAATGCTGCGAAAAGTGAATTTTCACTGTTTTGATAAACTAAAGTGAATAAATGAACTTCTAAAGTTGAAAATTTTGGAAATTTAATAATTTAATTATTAAATAAAATAACTTCATTTTTTTATGATTTAAAATGAAGTAATTTATTTTGAAATATAAACTATTTTCAAATGTGTGTTGAAATGGTATTTTAAATAAAATGAATATGGTTTTGAACAGAAATGATATTTTGGTATATTAAAATGATTTGAAATGTGGGTTTGAAAAGATATGATATTTTGATATATTAAAATGATTGGAAATGAAGTTTTGTAAAGATATGATATTTTGATATATTGAAATGATTTGACGGGAAGTTTTGGAAAGATATGATGTTTTTGAAATGGTTTGGAATTGATTTAATCTTTATTTTGATAAAGATTTGGATTTGAAATGATATTCTATTTTGAAGTATAAATATAATTTTAAAAGTTATAACTGCGGGTTATAATAATGATTGGTTGGCAAAGAGACCGGGATCGGATGTCTGGCATACTCTCTGTCGATACCGAAAACCACTTTGACAACCGTGCACGCGGTGGAGATTCCAGAATGAAGTAGGATGGTGGCGCGTTCTTAAGGTATATTACGTGGACCCAACTCCCGTGAGTTGGCATAAGGTGGCTAAAATAGGAGCGATCTCGGGCCAAAAGGGGTAGCTCCTTTGGTCGGACACATTCCTTCGATACTATACTCTTACTTGTGGTTGATTAAATGGCCCTCCTTCGATTTTCATTTGGGAGTGTGTTCCAGGGTGGGCATATGTGGCTGCTGCGTTACCACCAACCCATGTGCATAATTGGTATATCCACCATGGCTTTGCCTTGTGTGCCGTGTCACCTACCATATCGAGCCTTTACTATGAGTTTGGTTTTCTCCTGTAGCCCATGCGTATCTTCTCATAGTCTCCCAATCAGGAGATATGCAGATATTGGATGGACTAATGGGACTATTATGTGTGAAGGGAGATACAGATAAGCTTGGAACGCTATTTTAAAGTAAGTTTATTTTACTGTAGACATTATTATAATAGCTCAATATTACTACATAGTAAATAGTTTAATGGATCCTTAGAAGATGGGCGGTCTCAGGCATCCTTTAAGTTACATGTACCTTATTACAGTTCACTTGAGTTGGTTTACATTATATAAGTATATATTGTCCTGACTCGAGTGTTTGTATTTTTATTTACGCTCGGGTCAGCCTGAGTTATTCACAGATTTGGATTCCACGTTCTGGAGATTGGAATCGCTGGAGATTATCTGCTTATCAAGTTTTATCTATTTCAATTCTGTTGTTCTATTTAGCTTGTACTTGTTTGTCATCTTGAGACTTCTATTATACTTTATTTATTCTATTGTATTTTATTTAACTCTGATATATTTACATAGTTGCTTCATGAACTACTATCTCTTTTACTTCCGCTGCATTATTAAATACTCAGTATCTGCGATCTGTGATTATTATTTATTGTATTCTGAGATTTGCCAAATTTATTTACAACGTGATATTTTGAGCAATTCAAGTCCGACATGTGCGGATGCGAACGGTAGAAAATATCAGGTTGTTACAATGTATATATTTATATAACTGTTGTGTGTATATATGGTATCAATATATTTATTTGTATAAAGTTGTTTGCTTTGTATATATATGGATTATATAGATTAATTGCAAGTTGTTGTATATATTGTTTTATATTATCGGTAGAATTATGTAGGTAGTATGTAAATTGTTATATCATAGCAGCTTTTGGTATTTATAATATAATATATATTTATTATATATAGGTAAATAGGCACAAGGAAGAAGTTGCAAAAAAAATTAGTCTTAGGGACAACAAGTTTGTTTTTTAGTCTTAAGGACACTTTTTAGTGTAAATTGAAATTAATAGTTACAACTATCATTCTGTGAATTACACTAAAAAGTGTCCTTCAGCCTAAAAAATAAACTTCTTGTCCTTGAAACTAAATTTTTCTCTAACTTTTTTCTTGAGCCTAAAATCCCCTATTATATATTAGTTTGCGAATTTATGCATATGTGAGTCTATACTGATGTTTATAGATCTGTGTTTATATAGTTTTATATGTGTTTCAGTTATATAAGCTATATATATATATTGTTTTATATTAAATTACATATTATTTATATATACAAGCTTATGTTAGTATTATGAAATTTGATCATATATATATATAGCCTGCATTGATTTAACTGTAGAAACCTGTTTTGTTTATATACAAGTATATTTAAATAAAACATATTGTCTATAAGAAGGAAATGTTCTGTTATATTTTCTGTTTTGTCTAAAATGCATATTGTGGAAGTTGTTATATGTATTGTATAACTTATTCTGGTTTATGAATGTTAACATATATATACACGTATATTTGTTTAATTAAACTATATAAGTTTATAAAGTTGAATGAGTATATAAGTTATATAAGTTGAGTAAGTATTCGAACCATAACTTATTCCATCTTTTGTATTTGGGTTTCAAAATATATCTTACTGCGAACTATTTGTTATATACATAATTGTCTGCATATGTTTTTTTAGTAATATGAGTTATATATTTCAATATTGGAAGTATTACATTTCACTGTTTAAACGCATATAGAGGTTATGTATTTGGAAGTTTAGTTGCACTGTTAGTATTGTATAATATAAATTATATATATTTGACTTTAATTTAAACAATGATTTTGTATTATTTTAATATTTGTCTTAAGGTAAAATATCGAAGAATTATATATATTATAATAATATTGCACATATTTATTATTTTCTCAAACCAACTCTAATTATCTTATCGATTCTTATCTTTCAGCTTTGTCCATCAAAAATCCGCTTTCGGCTTACTTTGCTTTGAGTTACTGTTTAGATTTTTCGATGGTCTAGATCGTGATATATCTTATCAAGTCATCAAATTGTTCTAGCCTCGAAAGGTGAGCAATCACTCGCGATTAACGTTCTTGTAGTTATTAAATTTGATTTCAATTGAAATGACAACTGAAATATGCCGCTGTTAGTTGTTTAAATTGTTATACGTGCTTTCATCTGTAAATTTTCACTTGTGGGATATGACACCATATCATGTTGTTTATATTATATTGTTATTGATGATACATGCCTGTTATATTATTATCATATCTGTTATCACTCTGCTAGTTCCCTGTTAGTACAGAATTCACTATGGGTTGAAATGATAAACCCAAGCGATTTTCATTTGAATTGAATTTGGGATTACGGGTTGAAATGATATCTACCCGTATATATTTAAATTGCGGATTGAAATGATAAATATTTGTATCACTAGACCATAGGATAGAAATTATATACCGACACCGTTCATCTATATATAAATATTTTTAAAATGATTTCTATGATTTTGGAAGGGAATATATATGATTTTATTTAATATTGAAATATTTTATATAAATATGTTTTGAATATAAAGTAGATTTAATAGTAAAACTAAATTAGCAAGTTTGATTTAATTAATATAATACGTTAAGTATTATATTCTTAAATCGACTTTTCAATGATTTTGTGTAAGTAAGGAAGTTATGGTTGGATTGATTAAAATTGTATTTATTTAAGATTTTACTTAATTAAATCGATTTGAAACTTTTGAATTTGGAATTTTTAGATATGACCTTATAACTCGATTTTGATTCAATGAATATTTCCTGTTTAAAGAAATTGAAGGAAGACATAGTAAACTGTAATTTAAGGTTATTTAAACGATATTGAATTTATTAAGTGAATATTACAAGACTAAATAAAAGTGAGGTTAAACCAAGATTTATATGAAATTGTTAAATTTATTTTTGAAAAATGTTGAATAATTAAAGCCTTGAAATATATTGGAATTCAAATAGTTTATTTATGGTTCAAATCTGTATTTGAAATTGATAAAATTTGAATTTGTTTAGACAGAACTGAATCGAATGGAAATTGATAAATTGAGATTGAATTAAATTTGATGGGAATGTCGAGAAGCAATCTTGGAAGTTTGAGGAAATTACAAATACTTTACTTTAAAATTTATTTATTATATATATACACACTATTTTAGGAAATAGATATATTTGAAATGAAAATGATATTTTGGTTTGAAGTATAAATTAATTTGAAATGACCATGGTGTTTAGTGTACATTTCTACATTATAGATAGTTCCACGTATCCTTTGAGATGGTTATCCCAAACATCCTTTAAGTTGATTATATTTCAGTTGATATTTCACTTGAGTTGGATTTATTGATATAAGAATGTAAATCTTGACTTGAGTGTTTTGTGTTTTGATTTACGCTTGGGTCAGACTGAGTAATATAGCATTTGAGACTCGCCTTTAGAGTTTGGAGCCTCACTTAAAGATCCAACCATCGATTCAGCTTTTCCAGTTGATTTGTTCAGAGATGTCATCAGTTTGTTTTTGAGATATTCTGTTGTATTTTATTTCAAACCATATTATTTATATAGTAGCTTCATGAACTACTATTTATCTATTTCGCTACATTACTGTTATATTACTCTGCGTCTATGATTCTGTGATTGATTTATTTACTGTATATGTTGAGTTTTACCAAATATATATTAACAATTTGATATTTTGAACAATTCAAGTCCGGCATGTGCGGATGCGAATGGTTGAAAATAACAGGTCGTCACAGTGTATAAACTCAACTCCAGAATCATCAAAGCAAAAATTTAAAAATAAATCACATAAATATTTCCAACTAGATCAAAAACAAGATAAACCCATAAAACTTTCTTAAACCATATTTAAAGCAGTATTTTTTCAAAAGCAACAAGGATTTCCAGTTCAAATCAAAGCAAGGATTTCAACAAATTAAGAAAATTCAAAGTTTTAACTCAGCAATCAAGCAATTGAACATCATGTCCTCAAATCTAAGATCAAAATTCAAAGATCATTTCCAGTTTTAAAAATCAAACTCAACTTCCAAGTTTCTTCTGTTTTCAAGTTGACAAGTGAGTAAACTTTTTGAAACTCTGGAATGCAATCTGTTGTTTGAATTTATGCTTAAGTAAGATTGAAAATGTGTTTTCATGTGTACAGAGTGTGCGTATGTGTATATATTGTCTGTGCATGTCAGTTACAGGCATAAGTACCCTTTGTTCCAGGCTATAGGAATGCAAAAACCTGTTCAAAATTCGATTACTCTTTCCCTGGTTCTTGTTAAACTTAAGAATTCAAAAAAAAATTGTTTGTTTAAACATGATTTAAGTTTTAAAAATAAATTTAAGCAAAATAAATTAAAGTTTTCTTGGAAATTTTAAATTACAGGAAAACTTAAAGTCTGCTGAAAATTTAATTATCATGATTTCTAATTTCAAGTATATGAATAGAAACATTTTTAAAATCGATGATTTTTAAAAGAGAAATCATAATTTTTAATGAAGTATCCACTGGGAATTTGTAAGACGAACGTAAAATGGGTTTTGATGAAATTCTAGTGATCGGTGGGTTTATAGATCTCGAGATCGAGGTCGTAGCTAGATCGAAGGTTGGGAATCACCAAGAAAATATCCGATGAATTTATAAGCTACAGTGGCAACAATACGACGGGGTTTTAAGGTTTTAGAACACTTTTTGGTCGATCTTGTTCTCGGAGAAATTGCACCGTCATTGTCGAATCGGACTTCATGGGACCTAGGGGAATCGAAGCATGGGATCGCAGTAGAGGTCTGGTTGTGATCGCGAGCACTCGGGTTGTAACAACCCGCATATTTAACGATTATACATTTAAATGTTTTACTTAAATATAGCGTCGTTAGTCAGATTTAGGTCCGAAAAGCTACTTTTTGCAAACGGCCGAATTGGAGCTCGAAACCACTTCCATTGAGTCCAAAATGGCGTTTGCGATCTTTTTGAGTATAATCTTTGATATGTTTGGAGTTTGTGAAATTTTTCCCCTTTTTCTACTTGGGCTTGAGCTTGGGTTCAGCCCCAATCTCCTCTTAACCCTCTAGCTCACTAAGACTTCATCCATTCATCCTCATTTCATTCCTTTAGCTTAAGAAAAATTGAAAATGGTGGAAGGGAAGGAGAAATAGAAATTTGCAAGCCCTAGTTTCCTCTTGCAACTTGATTTCTTGCTCCAAAAAGCCAAGAGAAGACATAGGTAAGGTCCTCTCCATCTTCTCTATCTCTTTTTCTCTTCAATCTCAGAAATTCCTAAGCTCTGATTTGGGAAATACTTGTTTTGATCTTAGATTGAAGCTAGTAGAGTAGAAGTGGAGATTAATTGTTCTTCTCCTAGCAAATTTAACTCCTTCTTGTGTTTGTGCTCTCATCTTTGTTTGTGTACAAAAAGGTGAGTTTTGAACTCACATCTACTTCTCTTGATTTCATTGATGTTGGCTATGAATTCCTAACACCTTGTTCATATGCACTTGCTTTTGGTTTGGATTGAACTGGTGAATATCCAAATTTTTAGTGTTTGGGTTCAATTCTTTAAAGATCCTAACCTTGATATTTGATCATGTTTTTGGAGGTGTATAAAAGAGCCAATAGTGCTGGGTTGTCGTATGGCATGAACCCATAACATCCAACGCTCGTTCGTTTGCAATTCATTTGGATTTTTGCCTTTATGGGGTTTGGCTGATTTTTGCCTACAGGGGGATTTGTGACGTCTGAACTCTAATTTCAAATGTCTGGTTTCAGAATTCAGACGTCTGGTTTGGAAATTCAGACGTCTGGAATTGGTCCATGGAAGACGCAAAAAGGCAGAGACAAAATCCAGACGTCTGGAAATCCATTTAGACGTCTGGTAGTGGTTCAGACGTCTGGAAGATAATTTCAGACGTCTGAAATGCGCTGTTTTGCCTATTTTGGCTAATTTTGAGTTAATTTCCAACTTTTATCGATTCATGTTGATTCCAATTAGTTGTTATTGAATATTTGACTTTGATGACTTGTTTTTGACTTCATTCACGGATTTTATAAATAATCTCTCTAAATTGTACTAAAAGCTCCCTTCTCCAAATTATAAATTCTATTTATAATGCACACACACAATTTCGCACTTCGAGCGAAGTGGAAGGAAGGTTAAATGGTTAGGTAAAACACGGACCATGAATCTGTGCGTTTGTCTTCTCGATTAGTCCCCGACCTATTCAATTGATCGTTTTGACCTTCGGGTTTGGTTTATCGATGTAACGAGAAGGATTTTGCCCGCTCGAAAATCGACATCCATACTTCAAATCGTATTCGAATGCCATAGATTCGACCGTTCAAATCCGATTCGCCGGAGCTTATAACAATCATTAAGTAAACAACACAGCGGAATAAAAGAATAATACATTGATATACGGCTTTGACACAATATATGATACAACAGATAATCCAATAGATATCAATATACATCAGAGATATGATACAATAAAATAGCAGCAGAAAAGAAAATAGATGACATCTAACATACGGAACAATATAACTCTAAAATAGTCTTCAAGGAAGAACTCCAAATCTGAACTCCATCTCCAAGAATCAATCCAGCAATATTTCGAACCCCCAATAACATATCACCAAGCTCAGCAAGACTGGTGCGATCCAAAGACTGAACTAACTCCAGATAATCCACTATATCTAACTATCTGTAAAACCCAACTCTAGACTGCTCGTGTAGAAAATAATGAGCACCCAGAGTTTAGGAAATAAAACAATAAACTCCTGATCAGTCATGGGACTGGTGTGAGCAACAAAAACAGTTTACCTTATAAAAATAATATAAGAAAGAATTTTAAAGTCAATTCGCAATGCTTTTTAGAAATGAGACTATCATAAGGCCTCCCGCACACACACACAATGCAAACGCAGAATCGGAGGAGATTTCTCCTTATGATAGTCAAAGATGCTTGATACGCATTAAAAGAACATTTGATATTATTACTAGTGCATAGTGTAGTAAAAATCATTTCGAAAGTAAAGATATAAATCTTAGCGAACATAGACATTTCGAACTATGCCTACTATAGCTACCATCCAAACAGTGTTGCGACACCATAAGTGAATGATAGGTTCTACAACTAATACCGTACAAGTTTCGTATTGGGAATTGGATTTCCAACAAATGGTCAGGCCAAGGAACTTCCCATTGCCACATGAGAATGCCTCTGGAAAGACATCCCCGAGAACCAAACCGGAACTCTGCCAACACAAGGCTGGGTTACCCCTAACTGGGTAACTACTGACACGAGCACGCCATTCCCCGATCGTAAACGACCTTTCTCACGGGATCCCGATAGCCAACAACCACAAAGTAATAAATTCGCAGTAACCACATAGGTTAAATATCTGGGCTCCATACCATGATACCACCTCTATCCAGAAGGAAATGTACATACCCTAAAGGGTGCTACCCCTCATAACCTTGCCGCATCTTTCCTGTTTTGACCATTTCCGGGGTGTGAGGCTCGACGAATTCACGTCCACAAAAACATACTTTATACAAAAGCCATGCTTTGGGTCAACAAATGATCAACACAATGATCACCAAGATAGACGATCAAATAAACGATCCTATCACAATAATCAACACAATGATCATTTCAGCAACACTCAGCATGTCACATTACCAAATTGGGAATATATCGCTGATAACTTCAACTATATAACCTCTGAGCTCGTACGTCTCAGAGAAGGGTGTTAAGCTAAGAGAATAAATTCTCCGCCACCAACAGAAATATATTTGAAAGAAATCGGCTTTATATCTCAATTTGTAATGTCAGACATACAATCCATACAAGTCTGTTCCGGGCTCGAACAGAACCGAAGGCACTTACAAAGAAGTCCTTGAAATCCGGATATTCACAATCCCGATCGGATTTCCCATCACTTAGGGAGTTTCTATACCGGCGCGACTCGGTGCAGAAACAATCGATAGGTCATCCTATCGCTTTCACAAATACCCGGTCTTCATCACCGGTCTTCAAATGCTATCCATAACGACGTATCACATATTCAGAATGGGTTATACGACACAAAGGTCTTTTCCCGGCTAAACCGAATAGTGAGCGAAAATATTTTCAAAACATATGGACATGGGATTTCAATTAAGTCACAACTTAATAATTCAAACTTTCTTTCAAATGGTTTAACAAATTACCATTTTCAATCTTTAAACAAAAAGATTCATTTTCGCAACCTTTAACGGTTTAAACAATTTTCACATTTAAATCTTTTAAACAAAAGATTCATTCACATATTTTCCAAATCAATTTTCATTTCAATTTGATTTAACTCGTTAAATCTTTAAATCAAAGATTTAACTTATAGCCTTCAAAACAATTTCATTTCAATTTGATTTAAACAAATCATCAATTTAAATCTGTTAAAAATAAACAGATTTAATTCATAGCTTTCAAAAAGAATTCATTCATAACTTAGGAAAATCATTTCTCTATTCAATCTTGAAATTCCCCTAATTAACTGGAATCTCAATCCTTATCTAAAAGTATTTATCATTTAAAAACAACAGTTTTCATTTTGGAAATCTGATTCATTTATACGAGTTGAAATCCTTGGGTTAAATTCAAATTCCCAAAAAAAAGATACTTAAAAGTGGTTTAATCCTTATATAACCAATATAACATCTTTAATCCCTAATTTCAAATCATAGAATTCAATTTCAAGTATTGAATTTAACTGTAAATCAAATTATTTAAATTCCAAAACTTAATCAAGTAATTTAAAAATAATAAATTTTATTTTGAAATTCCATTCCAAACGCTTTTCACATTTATTCCGATTCCATTTCCAAAACATTTGAATTTAAATATTCAACTTTAAAAATCATTTTAAAATCATTTTAAAATCTGTGGCTTAATCGATTTCCTCGTGAAATCCATAATTGCGTGTGTATGGTGTGGTCCAGGGGTTTTAACACACTAGTGCAACATCATTTCCATCGTCACAGATTGAAACATAGAAATATAGTTGATAAGCGATATAAGCTATAACGCTTATCGTCTATTCACAGATTCACAGATAATATACAAATGTATCATCCATAAATGAATAAATTATACATACCACAATCTACAGAACAAAATATCACAGATCAGATAGGAAAAACAATTCAAGGCAACTCATTCAATACAATCATTCATAAGTAAGGCCAAGCATTTGATAATCATTTATAAATAGGATTAATTAATTGTTTAATCCCAAGTAATTTGATTTATTTTCAATTTAAATTATCTACTTATGAATAAATTTTCAAATCCTGATTTATTATACAAATCATTTGATTTAAATTAATTTATCAAACACTTATCAATCTATCAAATGATTTCTTAAATTAATTAAACTAAATTAATTAATTAAAATTAATTATATTATCAAGATTAATCGCAATAAATAATTAATCTTTAATTACTTTCATCAAGTAATTACACTTAACCCATTTACAAATGATTATCTTAATTCTTAATAAAACTTAATTAATCAGTTATTTATCACAAATCACTTAATTTAATTACTTCGTTAATGATTTAAACCTTTAATTACTTATTTAATTAATCCAAGTCATTAATTAATAAATTTAAATAACTTATCCATTTAAATTGACTAAAAAAAAATTTTACTTCTTAATTACTCAATTAATTAATTCTTAATTTGACCAAATATCTTAATTAATTAAGCAATTATGCTTTAATTTCTTTTGTAAATAAAATTGGATTTAAATTAAGATAGAGCGTTCATTTACATTAAACTCTTGTCTTCCCTTTTAAATTAAATTAACCTAAAGCTTGAATTTGATTTATTTAAAATCATCATCTTTTAACCTATTAAGTTAAATATCCTTTCCAAAAATTGTTTAAACTATCATTTTCTAACTTAAAACATTTTATACAATGAGCAATGTTTAAAGCTTTGCTTTTATACTTATAGCTTTCTTATGCATTGAACATATTCCTATTACCTACCTTCAAATACGTTTATTCTTTGTTTTGAAACCCAGTAGAAATCATTTAAGTGATATCACTTTGCTTTGCAAATTTTTGGAATCAGGCCAAAATAGATTAACTAGAGGAAGGAGAACTCAACCCAAAGTAACGGGCCGAAGCCCAAACCCATCAGCAAAATGAATCAAAATCCTTTCTCTTCCGTTCTGCTTCATTCCCAAATCATTTGAACTACTCCAAGATAAACGTGCACCGTGCACGTGCATTGCCACCGGAGCCACTTCCGATCATCCTCTGCAACCTCGACACGTCGATCACCGACGCAGCAACTCCCCCTCGATCACTAAACCCGAATCGTAAGCCCACGACAAAAATTAGCATTCCCATTGAAAACTGGAAACAGACCCATGGCCAACATCCACCTCGAAGTCGCTCCTCTGACCATCAGGCGACGCGCGTCACCGTTCACTCCATCTCCATTCATCCACGAAGCTGTTGCACACGGTCCCATCGAACTCGATGCTTCAAGGGAGAAACAGTGACCCATTTAACAAGATAAACCCAAAATTAGGTTTAGAAACTTTGAACCACGGCCATCGCCACCACCGTCATTACTGACGCCACCACCCATTTTTCCCAGCACCTCCATTAGCTCCCGCGTCTCCAGCCCAAATTCTGACCTCTCCCATCATCGCTACCGACCACGGCAACTCGAAATTCCCAAAATAGATAAACACAAATTGCTCTTAACCCCAATCACTAAAAATCTGAATTACTGCTTTAAAATTCATATTAATGTGTGTGAATTCGACTTACCTACCTGAATTCATGGAACCGGAGATTTATATTTTGACACATTTTGAGTTTGCCCAGTTTCTTCTTGGTTTCCAGAAGTATTTCTAATTTATCTAACTTAAATAAATTTAATACTATAATCTATGATACCTTTAACATAATTTGTTTGAAATTTTAAACCTTAACATAAATTAGATTTTGAGGTAATGATTATTGATCAGAACCTATTCTTTTTATTATTGGTTATAAACAATCAGAACAAGTGAAATGGAATTCCTTTGAACGAAAAGTATAACCTGTACTTCTTATAACAGGGTTTTATTCCTTATTACCAGATATATATTCACACTAACAGGCATTACCAAAACCATATCGACATATAACTTTAAATATGACAGCACAAAAATCAATGATTCAAACTGAACTCGGGTTTAAGATGAGTTTACTCACTTTCCAGATTACCATTCAGAATTTTTTTTTAAGTGGATGTTGAGATTATAATCAGGTTTTGATACTGAAGCTTCTTTGCTTCCTGATGTCCAGGCCTTGATTTCTTTGATATCACTTCTCCTCTGGTATAGCTACCAATTCATACACTTGAAGTTTAATTTTTTTTTGAGCTTAAAGGTTTCTTACTTCAGTCATATATATAATTTTTTTTTTAATGAACGAGCTGAGATGGAGTTGAGGTATAAAGAAATCTATAAAAATCTAAAAGTTGTACAGGTTAATATTTTATTGTACAGAGTGATATAAATGGGTTTGTAGGTTGATACATATTATATTATGTACTTTATTTTGTTTATTACGGTAAAGATTTTTTTTTTTCTTTCTTTTCTTCTTGCAGGCTAAGGAGGCTGAGGTGATCTTGTATCATGGCTGATGTTTCTTGCTTCTGTGCTAGTGTACTGGTTACAGTAAATGCATGTTTCCCCCATGCCTACATCCTTATCCCATTTTCCTCTAAGTACATAGATATTTTCATTTTATACTTTGTTTCCATGCTTGCATGTATTTGCTGTCTTTTATTTGTTTGATTTATTTCTTGGTTTTCTTATACAAGTTAATTCATATTCATCTACATACTTTTGTTCAACTTGGACAATAACATTGTCTTTGCTTTTATATTGCCTTGTTTTATATGCTTATGCATATCACTTTTTTTTTCTATTTCCAATTGTTTGCTTTGTTTATGTTTCGATATATATTTATTTTACTTTATGTACATTTTATTGCCTACATATATTTTATTATTTTGTTTATTCTAGATAATGTGTTGTTTTAATTTAGCAAATTTGTTTATTTTATTTTAAAGACTTCGTTTTGAATTTTCAAATCAATTTATAAATAAATTTCACCATTATTAAATTAAGTTAAAAATAATTTTATCTTTAAATCGTTTAGTTAAAAGAATAACTCAAACTCAATGTATGTTCATATATACATATATATTCATATTATCATATATTCATTACTTTGAAATTCGAATCCAAATCACATATGCAAAATGTTTAAATTCATATGATTTAATATATATGTTTATTTGAATTTTACGAAACTCGCTACTATTTAGAATAAACTTTTGCAAATTTTAATTCAAAAATCCATTTAAATTATCAATTTAAATTCATAAAAATCTGGGGTCGTTACAATCGATGATATGAGGTAAACTTTGTACTGCTTTGAGTGTGAAAGTGGCTGACGGATAGTTAACCGTTTAGTGCGAACGTGTGGTTATGGGACATACGTTAACACTTTTCGGATTCCTTTTCGAGAGTTGTGACGCATTCCGCCAGTTAGTGGTGTCCAGTACTGGGTCTCTGACCTTCACCACTACGGCTTGTTGCCTTCGGTATGTGCCTTCGGGTTTGTGCCTTCGGGTTTGTTGCCCTTTAGTATCGCTTTCGATGTTGGTTGTTATGAGCTCATGGGGGATATTGGGTTGCCCTTTAGTATCGCTTCCGATGTTGGTCGTTATGAGCCGCAAGGGTGATATTAGGTTTGGAGTCTTCGGGCTCATGGATCCTTGTTTGTACAGTACTGAGCTCGAGCAAATTTTTTGATGTTTCATTCATATGTATATCCCCTAGGTATCGCCCTTCGGTGTTGGTCCTTTTGAGCCGCATGATGCAGAGCGTTTACCTTGTGGAACTTGTATACCTTATTGGTATTCGTTATTTGCCTTTTGGCTTGCTTTGGGATATTCTTATCCTTTGTTTCTATATGTTGCCGATGATATGAGGCTTGTTCTATATGATTCATCTTTTGTTGATGATTGTGTTATCTCTTTTAGAGATATTTGTTATGCCTTGAAACCTTGCAGGTTTATTGTTGTTCAGTTTATCTAACTGATTTGTTTAGCTAGACTGACCCGTGTATTTTATACTCGGGTCAGACCGAGATGTTTCAGGTTAGGTACTTTGGACTTAGCCTATTTTTCTTCCGCATGGACTACTTCGCTAGCTTCTTTTTGCCATTGCTTTTATGTAGTCCTATTATGTTGAATCTCTGATATTTATTCTTCTGGATTCGTCTGTATATTATGGTTGGCTATACCACTTGACATGTATTATTTTGTATACTCTGTTATGTATCAATATATGTGTATATGATGATCTACTATCCTGTGATGCATATTACATTTGAGTTGTTATATTCTGTTCTGATAGATCCTTCAACCACCTATGGTTTTGTTCTAAATATTCATTAGATATGTCGATCGATTTGGTGTGATTATTGTCGATGTATTCAATAGATAGTTAGAGCAAGGCTATAGATGGTCGCTCCTAACAAGCCTTATTCTCCGTATTAGTTGACGGCATTACCCTGTAGTGTCCTTGGCTAGCGTGGGTATAGAGGTGGGGCGTCACAGCATGGTATCAGAGCTGAGTTCAGAACAAAGTACGATAAACACATAATAGAAGCACATATTACGATACATCAAAGTGTATAAGTGATACAAATCTTTGAATCATCGTGTCTCTCTATTCCATCAAGGTTATATAGAACTTGGGAATACGTCTAGAAATGCATTTTATTCCGTAGTATTCCAAATTGTAATATCTACCTTGTGAATAATCTCGTTCTTATCTTACTTTCAGCGTATTGCTGGAAAATGCAGGGGACGACGTTCGGATGCTGGGCAATCCAGTGGCACACATCCGGATGGCGTTTATATATATGCCGATCAGTTTATGGAGTTGTTTAGGAGCACTCAGCCTCCAGTTCCTCCTCGAGTGTCTCCACCTCGCAAGTCTGCCTTTGCACGTCAGTGCATGATTTTGCTCATCTTGGAGGAAAGCCGTTTAAAGGCTCTGAATCCGTTCTTGAAGTCCAAGCTTGGTTTCGCACATGCGAGCGTATCTTCTCTCGTATGGATCTTTCTGACCATGATAGAGTTCTTGTAACTTCTAGTTTTTACAACAGCGTGCCCTTGATTGGTATGAGCTTCTTATAGCCGAGATTGATGAGTCTACTCTTTCTTGGACTCGGTTTCGGGAGCAATTTGAACTCAAGTTCGTTCCTGAATCTGAAAAAAAATTATTGACCCGTCGCTTCCTTGAGTTGAAGCAAGGGAAGTCTTCTATTTCTGAGTATGTTGCATCATTCGAGGCTTTATCTAAATATGGTCTTGAATTTATTAGCACTTCTTATAAGAAGAATTTGAAGTTTGTCTCTGGTCTTAAGAAGTATCTTAAGAAGTCTTTGTTGCTTCATCTTAAGCTTTCTTTTGAAGAATTAGTAGATTCGGCACTTCATCTCGAAGCTGTCGAGAAGGAGTGTGATAGTGGTGAGGATGTTGAGGTTTCTAAGAACCCCAACAAGAAGCAATTTCCGTTTCAGAAGAGGTCTTTTCCTTCTAAGAAGAAGAAGACTGGTGGTTCTAGCTCTCAGACTCAGCCTTCTGGAACACCTTTTATTCGGAAGTGTTTTAATTGTGGCTCTCTGGATCATATTATTCGAGCTTTTCCTAAACCTCTCTTCTGTCGCTATTGCAAGAAGGAAGGTCATCATGTTTCAGCTTGCCCTACTGTTCCAGCTGGTGCCAAGTCTAGCAATCTTTATGCTACCAAGGCTTCTAAAGGTCCTTCTCAGCACAAAGGTATGTCTCCACCCATTTTGGAAGGTTCTGTTTTATTTCATGATCATAGTATTCGAGTTCTTTCCGATACGGGTGCTTCACATTCTTTCGTATCGAAGAAGCTCGTTTATGATTTATCTTTGGATGTTTCTTGTATGGTTACTTCTTTAAGGATTGCGAATCCTATTGGGGGATCCACGACCCTTAGTTTGCTTTGTGATGATGTTGAGATTGTTTTATGTGGCTTTTCTTTTCATGCGAGTCTGCACGTTATTTCTTGTCTGGGATTTGATTTGATTTTGGGTATGGACTGGCTAGTGAGATATGATTCCAGGATTATTTGTTCAGAGAGAATTATATATCTTCGACATCCGGATTCACCTACTCAGTTATCTCTTGTTCTTCGGGATGTGGATAATTCCAAGATGGCTTTATATTCTCTTGACTCGCGAGATGATGATGATATATCTCGTATTCCTATTGCTTATGGCTTTTCTGATGTTTTTGAGCCTATATCGGGTTTGCCACCCAAGCAGGCAATTGAGTTCCGCATTGATCACATTCCAGGTGCGCAGCCAGTTAGTCGTCCTCCTACGAGGATGTCTACAAGGGAAAATGAGGAACTCAAGAAGCAGCTTTTAGAGCTTGAGTCCAAGCAGTTGATTCAGTCTAGTTTTTCCCCATGGGGATCCGCGGCCATCTTCGTGAAGAAATCCGATGGAACTCTTAGGCTTTGCATTGATTATCACAAACTTAATGAGTTAACCATCAGGAATAGGTATCCATTGCCTAGGATCGATGATATGTTCGATCTATTGAGTGGTGCTAAGGTCTTTTCTCAACTCGACCTTGCCACAGGTTTTCATCAATTACGAGTCGCGGAGGATAGCATACCTCTTACAGCTTTCCGCACTCGATATGGTTCTTTTGAGTGGCTCGTTATGCCGTTCGGTTTGACGAACGCTCCTGCTTTCTTTGTAGATCTAATGAATCGGGTATTCCGGGAATATCTCGATAAGTTCGTCCTTGTGTTCATTGATGATATCCTTATTTATTCTAAGTCTGAAGCCGAGCATGCTAATCACTTGAGCATTGTCTTGAGCACTCTCTGTCACCATCAGCTTAGAGCCAAATTCTCCAAGTGTCATTTTTGGGAGAATAAAGTTAAGTTCTTAGGCCATGTTATATCTTCTGATGGCATTTCTGTCGATCCCTCAAAGATCGAAGCCATCCAGAATTTGAAGAGGCCTGAGAATGTGCATGAGATTCATAGTTTCCTTGGATTGGTGGGTTATTACCGTCGGTTCATTAAAGATTTTTCCCGGGTTGTGCTTCCTCTCACTTGCCTTACTCGGAAAGGAATTCGTTTCGTTTGGTCCGACAAGTGTGAAGCTTCCTTTCAGACATTGAAGGAACTTCTCACAAATGCTCCTATTCTTGTGGTTCCCGAAGGGAATCATGATCTTGTTGTCTACATCGATGCTTGTGGTAGTGGTCTCGGTGCTGGTCTTATGCAGAAGGATCGGGTAGTTGCTTATGCTTCTAGGCAACTGCGTCCGAATGAAGTTCGCTATGCCACTCATGATCTTGAGTTAGCCGCCATCGTCTTCGCCTTGAAGATTTGGCGACACTACTTATTAGGCGAGCGCTTCATTCTCTATACCGATCATAAATCCTTGAAGTATTTGTTTACTCAGAAGGAACTCAATATGAGACAACAACGTTGGCTCGAGTTTCTTGCCTCCTATGACTTTGATATCCAGTACCCCTGGTAAGGGTAATCATGTTGCAGATGCTCTTAGTCGCAAACATTCGGCTGTTGTTTCTATGATGCTTGCCGAATGGGATGTTCTTGAGACTCTATCTTTTTGTGAAATTCGTGATCGAGGTTCATCTTCTGATTCTCCTTTCTATTATTTAGTTTGGGAGCTCGACCTATTTTATTGGATCGTATTGCCGATGCTCAGCGGCATGATCCTGATTTGTTGCATCTTATTCAGCTTTGTGAGTCTGGATCTTGTGATGAGGCGTTGCAAGATTTCAGCATTGATTCTCATGGGTGTCTTCGTAAGAAGAACCGTCTTTTTGTGCCTTCTGATTTTGCACTTAGGCATGACATTCTTCATGACTGTCGCCATTCTAAGTATACTATTCATCCCGGTAGTAGCAAGATGTATGCCGATATGCGTCGCTTTTATTATTGGGAAGGCTTGAAGCGCGATGTGGCGAGTTATGTGAGTAATTGCATAACTTGTCAGCGTATAAAGGCCGAACATCAGCGTCTTTCTGGTCTTCTTCGGCCTCTTGAGATTCCATTGTGGAAATGGGATCAGATATCTATGGATTTCATTGACGGCCTGCGTCGTTCGGGATCAGGCCATTCTAGCATTTGGGTTACTGTTGATCGCCTCTCTAAGTCTGCTCATTTTGTCCCTATTAAGTCTAATAGAACTGCTTCGCATTTTGCTAAGTTGTATGTTAAGGAAATCGTGAGACTTCATGGTGTTCCTAGTTCTATTGTGAGTGACCGTGATCCTTTATTCACGAGTCATTTTTGAAAGAGTCTTCAGCAAGCTTTGGGAACAAAGCTTAATTTTAGTGCAGCTTATCATCCGCAGTCTGATGGACAGACTGAACGGGTGAATCGTACCTTAGAAGATCTTCTCCGTATTTGTATTTTTGATTTTGGTGGTAGTTGGGAGGATCACCTACCTCTTGTAGAATTCTCCTACAACAATAGTTTTCAATCTAGTATCGGTATGGCTCCTTTCGAAGCCTTATACGGAAGGCCATGTCGATCACCTTCATGTTGGTTGGAATCTTGAGAGAAGCTTATTCTTGGCCCAAATTTTGTTCGTGATTCTTTCGAGAAGATTGATCTTATTCGATTGAGAATGAAAGAGGCACAAAGTCGCTAGAAATCCTATGCGGACAACCGTAGGAAGCCTCTCAAGTACGCCATCGGCGATCTTGATTTTATTCGTGTTTCTCCTTTGAAAGGGGTTATGCATTTCAGTACGACTGGGAAATTGGCTCCTTGTTATATAGGACCATTTTGTATTACTGAATGTATGGCCCTGTGGCTTATAGAGTTTCACTTCCTGCTCATTTATCTGGTATTCATGACGTGTTTCACGTCTCGCAACTTCGGAAGTGTCTTCGGGAGTCGGATTATGTTATTGCTCCTCCTGATTTGCAAGAGCTTGAGATCTCACCGGACTTATCTATTGTACAGCAGCCTATTCGCGTACTTGACACGGAGGTGCGACACCTTTGAAACAAGGACGTGCCGCTCGTTAAAGTTCAATGGTCCGCTAGTCCCAATGATTGTACTTGGGAAACCAGAGAATTTATTGAGCGATCTTATCCGGGTTTTCTTTCTTTGCTTTGAAACGGTGAGTATGTCTTTTCATCTCAAGCTTATTTCCTTTACTTTTGGATGTTGTATGTTTGTAGTTGTTACAAATATCGTCTCTAGGAATTGCGGGGACGCAATTTTGTAAGGAGGGAGATCTGTAACAACCCGAATATTTAACGATTATATATTTAAATGTTTTATTTAAATATAGCGTCGTTAGTCGGATTTAGGTCCGAAAAGCTACTTTTTGCAAACGGCTGAATTGGAGCTTGAAACCACTTCCATTGAGTCCAAAATGGCATTTGTGATCTTTTTGAGTATAATCTTTGATATGTTTGGAGTTTGTGAAATTTTGCCCCTATTTCTACTTGGGCTTGAGCTTGGGTTCAGCCCCAATCTCCTCTTAACCCTCTAGCTCACTAACTCTTCATCCATTCATCCTCATTTCATTCCTTTAGCTCAAGAAAAACTGAAAATGGTGGAAGGGAAAGAGAAATAGAAATTTGCAGGCCCTAGTTTCCTCTTGCAACTTGATTTCTTGCTCCAAAAAGCTAAGAGAAGACATAGGTAAGCTCCTCTTCATCTTCTCTATCTCTTTTTCTCTTCAATCTCAGAAATTCCTAAGCTCTAATTTGGGAAATACTTGTTTTGATCTTAGATTGAAGCTAGTAGAGTAGAAGTGGAGATTAATTGGTCTTCTCCTTGAAAATTGAACTCCTTCTTGTGTTTGTGCTCTCATCTTTGTTTGTGTACAAAAAGGTGAGTTTTGAACTCACGTCTACTTCTCTTGATTTCATTGATGTTGGGTATGAATTCCTAACACCTTGTTCATATGCACTTGCTTTTGGTTTGGATTGAATTGGTGAATATCCAAATTTTTAGTGTTTGGGTTCAATTCTTTAAAAATCCTAACCTTGATATTTCATCATGTTTTTGGTGGTGTATTAAAGAGCCAATAGTGTTGGGTTGTCGTATGGCATGAACCCATAACATCCATCGCTCGTTCGTTTGCAATTCATTTGGATTTTTTCCTTTATGGGGTTTGGCTGATTTTTGCCTACAGGGGGATTTCAGACGTCTGAACTCTAATTTCAGACGTCTGGTTTCAGAATTCAGACGTCTGGTTTGGAAATTCAGACATCTGGAATTGGTCCCTGGAAGACGCAAAAAGGCAGAGACAAAATCCAGACGCCTGGAAATCCATTTAGACGTCTGGTAGTGGTTCAGACGTTTGGAAGGTAATTTCAGACGTCTGAAATGCGCTGTTTTGCCTATTTTCGCTAATTTTGAGTTAATTTCCAACTTTTATCGATTCGTGTTGATTCCATTTAGTTGTTATTGCATATTTGACTTTGATGACTTGTTTTTGACTTCATTCATGGATTTTATAAATAATCTCTCTAAATCGTATTAAAAGCTCCCTTCTCCAAATTATAAATTCTATTTATAATGCACACACACAATTTCACACTTCGAGCGAAGTGGAAGGAAGATTAAATGGTTAGGTAAAACACGGACCATGAATCTGTGCGTTTGTATTCCCGATTAGTCCCCGACCTATTCAATTGATCGTTTTGACCTTCAGGTTTGGTTTATCGATGATATGAGGTAAACTTTGTACCGCTTTGAGTGTGAAAGTGGCTGACGGATAGTAAACCGTTTAGTGCGAACGAGTGGTTATAGGACATACGTTAACACTTTTCGGATTCCTTTTCGAGAGTTGTGACACATTCCGCCAGTTAGTGGTGTCCAGTACTGGGTCTCTGACCTTCACCACTACGGTTTGTTGCCTTCGGGTATGTGCCTTCGGGTTTGTGCCTTCAGGTTTGTTGTCCTTTAGTATCGCTTCCGATGTTGGCCGTTATGAGCCGCATGGGTGATATTGGGTTGCCCTTTAGTATCGCTTCCGATGTTGGTCATTATGAGCCGCATGGGTGATATTGGGTTTGGAGTCTTCAGGCTCATGGATCCTTGTTTGTATAGTACTGAGCTCGAGCAAATTTTTTGATGTTTCATTCATATGTATATTCCCTAGGTATCGCCCTTCGGTGTTGGTCCTTTTGAGCCGCATGATGCGTAGCGTTTACCTTGTGGAACTTGTATACCTTATTGGTATTTGTTATTTGCCTTTTGGCTTGCTTTGGGATATTCTTATCCTTTGTTTCTATATGTTGCCGATGATATGAGGCTTGTTCTATATGATTTATCTTTTGTTGATGATTGTGTTATCTCTTTTAGAGATATTTGTTATGCCTTGAAACCTTGCGGGTTTATTGTTCTTCAGTTTATCTAACTGATTTGTTTAGCTTGACTGACCCATGTATTTTATACTCGGGTCAGACCGAGATGTTTCAGGTTAGGTACTTTGGACTTAGCCTATTTTTCTTCCGCATGGACTTCTTCGCTAGCTTCTTTTTGTCATAGCTTTTGTGTAGTCCTATTATGTTGAAACTCTGATATTTATTCTTCTGGATTCGTCTGTATATTGTGGTTGGCTATACCACTTGACATGTATTATTTTGTATACTCTGTTATGTATCAATATATGTGTATATGATGATCTACTGTCCTGTGATGTATATTACATTTGAGTCGTTATATTCTGTTCTGATAGATCCTTCAACCACCTATGGTTTTGTTCTAAATATTCATTGGATATGTCGATCGATTTGGTGTGATTATTGTCGATGTATTCAATAGATAGTTAGAGCAAGGCTATAGATGGTCGCTCCTAACCAACCTTATTCTCCGTGTTAGTTGACGGCATTATCCTGTAGTGTCCTTAGCTAGCGTGGGTATAGAGGTGGGTCGTCACAAGGGTGGTCTGATTCGTCGGCATCAGAATGATCTGTTGGTCGGAGTTTGTTCCAGTTTTCAGTCGAACAGTTTAAATTCGAGTTCAACGTTGTTTCGTTGATCTGGGTGGTCAGACGGCTTAAGTGGATGGTTGTTGACTTGTGGAAGGTGGCGAAGTCGACCAGAGCTCGTTGGAGCTATGGTGCACGTGCACAAAGTTTAGGTTGTGTCAGTGAGTTATGGTATGGGAGGATAGTGTCGTGACACGAAGTGTTCTTTGGAAAAAAAGGGGTATATTCTCGAGTATGGATTCGAGTAATTTTTAGGTTGCACCGGGTTTCCTAAAACTTAAACAAAAAAACTAAAGTTTGAAATGAAAATTGGGGTTGACTCAGGAATGACTCAAAGTAAGTATGCTCGTGTCTCGGGTAATACTTGAAGTGGGTCTCGGGCTTGTCATATAAAACTTTTTTTACTTTAAAACCAAATTTAATTTTTTAAACATTTTTAACCCATGTTTTAAGATAATTGTTTTGATTTAAATTTGGATTAATAAAGGTTTTAAGTAAGTTATTTTTAAAATTAATTAAGTTTAATTTAATAATTATGTGATCATTAATTTTAAAATTAATTCTTAATTTGTTTCAAGTAAATAATTTAGTTAAAAAGTTAATCAAGATTAAATAATGTTTTAATTAACCTTAATCCCTTAAATTTATGTATGTGTTAATGATGTTAAATATGTGGTTTATTGATGATTAAATAATTAATTAACATAAATGATTTATAATCACTTAATTAATTAAAGAATAATTAATTAAAGGTAAAATAATTATTAATTTAAGGTTAATTTAATTATGATTAAGGATTAATTAATTAATGTAATTAATTAAGTAATATTTAATTAACAAAAGTGATTAAGATTAATTAATTTATAATTAAGCATTAATTAAGAATAATTAATTAATAATTAAATGTGACGACTCGAAATTTTCAAGCAATTAAAATCGGAATATTTAATTGATTTTAAGTATTCAATGGTGCAATTTTAACTTGAATTAAGAATATCACAATTTATTTGATAATTAAATTATCAAATTAAATAACTGGTAGTTCAAAAAAATGTCGAATCTGGAATTTTACGCCTGTTAAAAATAATTTGAAAGCTTATGAAATTTATATCGATAATACTGAAGATGGTAAAAGTGATAAAATTTAATTTGGAAGTGTTTTATTCAATTTTTAAATTTATATCGTTTAAATTGAATTTAAAAGTAGCTTTCCAAGGGACAGTCTCGGAATTCGTCGAAACCAGTTCCATTGGATCCGTAATATTTTATTATTGTCGGAATTCGATTTTCGCAGAGTTTGGAGTTACCGTTTGATCGTTCAACCCGTAAATGCATTAAGAAAGCTAATTAAATTTAATTGTCTTAGTCAAATCTTTTTATGGAAGTCACACACCCTAGCTTCTAACGCAAGCCTCAATTTCTCTTTTATAAAATTTGGCCGAAGCCTTATCTGCAGAATCAAAACCGAGATTTTTTTTTGTAAAAATAAAATAAAAATAAAGGATGGCCGAAGCCTGTATCATTCAAAGTTGGGTAGGAATGAAAACTCGAAATCGAATCAAGTAAAGAAAAAGAAAATGGCAGAGCAAGAGGGGGGGGCTTGCGTGAACACGCGAGGGAAATTATGTCGCTATCGACAAGCCGATAGGAGACTTCCAAGAGGGGGGCGACTCGAGATTAGGGTTTTCGCGGCAGCTCTAGGGTTCTCTGGGGGTCGCGTTTGAGGCTCGTGTTGTTGGATGAGTCACAAGCAGTGGGCGGCGATCGTTGTTCGATCGAGAGGGAGCTGCTTTGTTGTTCGTATTGGAGGTCGCGATGGTCGATTTAAGGAGGAAAGGCCGTGTTATCGGGATCGCTAGGGTTTCGATCTCGTGCTCCAAAAATCTGGTGATGTTCTTTTACGTGAGGTATTGAGTGATAGTTTATTTTTTTATTTATTTAAGTTTAATATATATAAAGATACGTCTATAAGTTTCCAGTAGGGTACTCTCTATTTTAGAATTAGTTCTCTATATATGTTAGAGAACATAATTTTGAAGCAAACTATATAATACTATTCCACTTGAGTTTAACATATACACACACAAGATTTTGCGAAGGTATATATATATATATATATGCATTTGTTTTAAACTGGATAGAACAATAAAGAAACAGCATAATACGACAATATATATTTATATATATATATCCGCATGCCTAATTTAATTTAATTATATATATGAATTTTTTTAAAATGTGTAAAGTTGATATAAAAATTGATTTTTAAATCTATATGGGAATTTTTATAAGTATATATAGTTTCAAAAGAGAGATAAATGTACTGGTTTGATTTAAGTAACCCATTGAATCATTTTAGTACTAAAAGATTTTCAAAGGAAACTTAGAGGTGAAAATAAACTATTAGTAATCAAATTTAAATGTACCAAATGGAAATTAATTATTCAAATGGTTCGAATATTTCTTAAATCATGCAATTGTTTATACAAGGTCTGAAAATCATGGAAAAACGGGCCGGAATGGAAATGGTTGCAAATATAATCAAAGGTGAGTTAATCTCACTCAGTTTAAATTTAAATTTAAAATGATTAAATTTAAATAATTGTTTTAATGGTTGAACGAATTGATGTGATATAGTATGATATTTGGACTTGATATGTTATATTGTGCTGACGTTTGTGGATGCAGGGAAAACAGGTTGGAGGGATCCAACTAGATCCCTCAACATTTATTTAAATTATTTAAATTACCCTGTTATGATGATTTGATATTTTATGATGGATTATGTTGAAAAATTGAATGCTATGGTTGATTGGATAATTGGGTATAATGAATTTCCAGAAGAATATATAACTTGGATGTTGGAAAGAAAGAAAGGAAGTGAAATTGTAAGTAAAATAATTATGGAAATTTGAATAAATTTAAGAATGAAATAAAAATAAAATAAAGTGACATAAGAATTCTAATTAATAAATCGTGAATATAGAAAGGAGATTTTTGAATTAATAGAAAGTTAATGAGTTGTAAACTCCAATGCTAATACCTAAAGGAACAGAACATTTATTTTAAATTTAAGATTGGAATTATGAAAGAACAAAGAAGAAATGGGAAAAAGTCTGAAATTTGTATATTTCAGTTAAAGATTTAAAATCAAATAGCAAATGATAATAATAATAAAAATAAAGTCCATAATTAATGAATTTTGAAATGAACCGAGCAAGTAAAGAAATTTATTTCAAATAGAATGAATTGGAAATCAATTCGGGAAATTGATTTAAGTGCTTGAAGTTGGAATTTTTCCTGGATAGCCAAGTACATTTTCAAAGTGAATTTTAAAATATAAGTTAACAATTTTAATATTTGTTAAAAAGCATGTTTTATTAAATATATCATTTCTAAGTAAATATTTTCTTTTAATCTATTATAGTAGTACTTATTTTAAAATGACTTGGTATTTGCTTTAAAAGAGAAAATCTAGTTTTATATTCTATAAAGTAGCCTCATTTTATAGTATATATTTTAATAAAGTATTAAAGTAATTTTTGATTTAAATGTCTTAAAGGATAAGTTATAATAAAGAGTTTTAAATTATTTTCGAAATCTAAATGTGCTTGGTTGTTTCCAGCGAAAGTTAATATTTGGAAATTCTTTCCAATGGGAAGAGAATGATTTGAAAACTGTTTTCAAAGGGTTGAAAATAGAAATATATCTTGTGAAGGTATTTTGAAATAAATAAATAATTTGGGAAATTATTTATGGTTGGATGGATGTTTGTGAATATTAAATGATAGTTAAATAACCGACTATCAATATTGGACAAATGCTTTGATCGTTTCGAAGTGACCGGGATCGAGATTTATTTCTCGAAAACCACTTCGATCCGGTTTGTACGTTTCGTGTAAACGATTTTGGATTCGAAGATGGAGCAGTGAAGTGCAAGGGCTAGTCGCTACTAATCCTGAGGATATTTCCAAAATGGATGTAGTAGGAACAGTGCCTTCGGTTCCGTTCGAAGCCGGGACGGACTTGTATGGACGAATGCTTGCGAAACATCGTCAGGTGGGCGATGGGCATTCTAAGTGAAACGTTCTAAAAGGTAACGCTTAGCCTCAAGCCTCATCGACCGGGAATGACTGAAAATCAGGGGATATGCAGCAAGGTTTGGTGGGTCATGCCCAAGCAGGACAAGATATTTCCCCTGTCTAGATGACTTTTTTTATATATTTCGGCTTAGTGGGTGGTTGGTCGCGCCAACCACGGGGTTTATCTTGTTCGGCACTGTTCAGAAAGGAATGGTTCCGGCCTTGTGTTGCAGGGGATGAAGGGAGTAATCCTCGGTACGGTGATCTAGGCCCCGTACTGTGACAGGTGGTACCCTAGTGCCTAGTCATTGTTGGAAATCCATTCTCCCTACGAGCCTTGGACGAGTTTTGTTTGTATTACCCACTTTTGTGGCTAGTAGCTGGAATTTAATGAATGTAACAATTTCGGCTATTTTATAAGTACTCGTATATAGACCCTATTATAATATCAGAGGTTTTCTATAAAAATCGTTTTAGCTATCGTAAGGTAAAAACCCGACATGTTTATTTGTGGCGTGATCTTACGAGATGCTTTTGTTTTTCAAAGGATTTTGAAACTTTAATAATCAATTGGGTGTGATTTTCTCACGCTGGTATTCCAGACTGACTCGGGTATTATTTAACTGTAATGCTCGGGTCAGACCGAGTATTATAGGATACAGGATATGATGATGTGGAGCTCAGGAGACGAGCTGGATGACGATACGTATAGTCGTACTTGTTATATATATATATATATATTCCGCTGTTTGAGTTGTTGTGTATTCATTGTATGTTATTGATGTGAGCTGTGACTGATGTGCTCTGATGATGTAATATATGTAAACAGAAATATTTGATTTTGAGTAAAGATTATTTATTATCTATTATATTTTATTCCGCTGCGATGGTTAGATTCTGATGTTGATTTTGTTTTCTCTTCTTCTACCTCTTCTTCTTAAACCCAAATGGTTCGTATTTCTGTGCGACTTGAGTTTATTGTTGTAGAATAGTGTTGACTCAAGGGGTACAGATTTACGAGTCGTTACACTTGGTATCAGAGCTTGGGTTGGTGATAACCTTGGCTCTGGTGGGAATTACTCATTTAAAATAGAGTCTATAGTACCCTATAACGAGTTTGAGCGTATTAATAAATATGAGTGCGTATTTGTTAGTGAATATAAATTGTTTTAATATTGTGTTGTTTGATTTATTGAGTGGCATATGAACCTTCGTCGACACAGTCTGCGCAACTGTATCGATGGGGTTTCTAAACACTTGAATAGAACAATCGACACGATATTGTTTTATATATGGGTAAATGAAATAATTTTACCCAAAATCCTATTTTGATATAAAGAATAGTTTTTGTAAACTATTTTAGCTAATATATGGTTGCTTGGATGTTAGAAATGATAGTATTAAAGTATTATCATTGTTAAGTGAAAATTTATCTAGAAATTAAAGTATAACTAAAATTTAGGGGAATAAATTCATTTTAAAATAAAATTTATAAATATGAACTATAAAGGTAATTTATGAATTGGAATAACATTAAATGGCAATTTGTATAAACATAAAGCTGTACAAATGAATTATAGTTAAAATTTATTTAAGTAGACTTTGGAGATTTAAAATCCCGGAGATTTGGAAATGTTTATCGAGGTGTTTGGAGATAAATAATAGTATTGTTGTTTTGGAGATATTTTTGAATGGAAATCTGTTTTAAATAGATTTTGAAAGTGAAATAGCATTGAAATCACTTGGATTATGGGAAAATAATTCTGATGATGACGGCCGCATCATCAGTTTTCATTTTCGAATTTCTGAGTGACAGACAGCTACCAAATTGATTTGTTCAGGAACACCTGTTTGTTTTTGAAATCTCAAAGGAAATTTGCTGTGGGTAAAACCGGGATTGGTTTAAATTTTGGGAAACGTGATTTGAGATGTTGGAAATTTCAAAATGTTTGAAACCAAAAAGCCGGGAGTTTAAAAAAATCCTGATGAGATAGGTTGCAAGCTTATAAATTAAAATGATTTTTATATCAGGAAGGGAACATAAGATTTAAATGTTGGAATTTAAATTGAAAGAGAAAAGTTAAAAATGGAATTAACATGGATTGGAGAATGAAATTTAACTGGATTAAAATAAATTAAATAAGCTGAAATAATATCCAGTTGTATTCGAATTAAGTTGAAATCGAATTGAGTTAAATGGATTGGAGTAAAATTAAATTGAATTGGAATAAGAATTCAATTGAACTATGAATGGAATTATATTCTTACTTAAATAAGTAAAAATAAATTGAATAAGGATTGGAATTTAAATAAATAAATTAGAATAACTTGTAAGAGAATTAAAAATCCACAGAAATAACATATGCTTGTGCTATAAATAAATAGAAGGCTTGAGTTAAAAAAATAAAAGATGAATATATTAAATTTATGATGGATGGAATTGTATAAAACAATAAGTTGTGGCTTATAAATTTAAAATGGAATACAAAGCCCGATTTAATATTTTGATGAATTGGAAAATGAAAAGAAAATCCAAACTTGAAATTATACAGTATATTGGACTTAAGAAAATAAAAGGAAGTGATATTTGGAATAAAAATTCAAGTGTTGGATTATAAATAAGGGAAGAACTAATTAGATAAATTAGTTAATGGCATTGAATTGTGAGTTTATGATGAAGTTGGAAATAAAACTCAAGTTATAAATTAAATTCGACTTAAATTGTCGATGAAGCAAATATAATTGAACTGTGAGTTCAGAAATTTGGGTGGTAAATTGAGAATGGGTTGAGGATTCAGAACTTGAGTTATTAATTTAAATTAACTTGAAGTGTAACAAATTAGATATACTTGGAAAGGTATCGAAAAAAAAGAGATTGGATTAAAATAATAATGGTTTGTATTGTGAATAAAATCCAAATATGTAGAAATAAATTGAAATGACCTTGTAAATTTATTTAAGTGAACTGAGAATGGATCGAACTTGGAAATTTGAAATTTATAATAACAAATCAAAAAAATTTGTAGTTGAAAGGAGATTGGATTGAAATAGAATCAAGTTAAATTGAAAATAGAACTTGGTTTGTAAAATGAGAATGAGCTTAAGTATAACTTAGAGTGAATAAACTTAAGCTAAAAGATGGAAAGGTGTTGAATTAAATTCAACGTAAAATTAAGTTTAATAATATTGGATTGGTTTTAAATCAAGTGAAAATAAATTTTTAATCAAAATAAAATTCGATGAGTAATAAATAATATTAATGGAATGGAAATGCTTAAATAAATAATTGTAAACCATTTAAATTATTAAGGAATTGAAATAACTTGAGACAATAAGGAAAATAGAATGTTTCGAGTTTATCAGAATGGTTTAAGTGAACGTGGATAAACTAATTATATTGAATAAATAAATGATGGAATAAATAAGTATCAAATGAAGTGGTGGTTTAAATAAGGGAGAAATGGTTATTGAATGAAATAGCTTGGATTGTCTTCGAGCTAAATAAAATAGTTTGGAATAAAAAAATATGGTATGAAATGTAAATAAATGGATTGTAAATGAAATTTAAATGGAATATGTCGAGCTAAATGAATGATTGTGAATGGATTAAAATGAAAAGGAAAATTTAATTGGTAATGGAGATGGAACCTAAGTTGTTAGCGGTTTTGAATGAACTAGTTTGGTTAATAAAATTGAAATGCAATGAAACTAAGAATATATGGACTGTGAATAAATTTGGAAATGGAATAGAATTAAGAATAAAATTGAGTGAAATCAATTTAAATTGTTTATAAAGCATAAATACTTATTTATTCACATAAATCCCGTCGAATAACATAGAATAAATTGTCATTTGGTGTAAATGGAAGTAATTAAGAATTCTATGGATTGACAGGAGTAAAATAATTTGATTTTGAAAGCAATTGACTTAAATATGAGATCAGTTTGCTTGAGAATAAATTAAATGTAAGCAATTGAGTTTTAAACCATTCGAATTGATGAAGTTGTGTGCGAATGGATTGAAAACCATTCAAATTGCATAAAAATGGTTTATAAATTAATTGAAACAGTTGAATTAGCATAGAAACTATATAAGTTGCTTACAGAAAAATATTTGGTATGAGTTTCTTTTAGAATTCATATGTTTTAACTATTGTAAACAAGTGAAATGTAGTTAAACTTCATATATATGACACTTACATGTTTAAATTGAGTAAGTACAGGTACCTGGAAGCCGTGAGGCTGGATTTGGTTGTGCTATTTTCTAAAAATAATAAGCTACTTGCTTAAAATGCTAAATAAGGTACGCCTACGCAATTAAAATAGGAAATATGAACTGTTTTTGTATTTTCCGACCGTGTGGGTCGATGTATATATATTTATCTCTTTTGTCAAATTGCAAAAGCTCCTCCGTACAAAGGGGACTCCGCCAAAAAATTTCAGAAATTTGGGAAGTTAGAAAAATTTTGAAAATTTTTGGAAAATTTATTATCGACAAAACAAATTCAAATGGGAAACTAAAATAAGTTAGCAAATGAAACCAATTTAAAGTAATGACATGAATTAGTAATGAATAACAAATAAAATTTATATATGCAGAGTTAAAGATAAATGGAATTCATATGGAAAGGAAAGAATCGATTTGAATGGAAATATATACAAACTGAAGTGGTAAGATGAGAATCAATATCAGAAACACATAAATGCTTATATTAACTTAAGTAAGGAATGATGCATTCTCAATTGGAAATTGATATTACAAATATATTCCAAGTTAATATTTGGATGAATAGATATTGGCACTTTGTGAAAAAGGTCGATAAAATGTTTTGGGATATTGTGATTGGATATTAGTGCTAAGTAGGATACGCAGGTATTAAAAAGGGAAAGGAGAATTAGTTTTTGATTTCAAGAAGATAAATTTGAAATGCTCGACAAAAAGGTATGTATTTAAATTGGGTATGAAATTTGATTGGGATTTGGATTGAGGCACTTGGCCTTTTTGTTTTCTTTTTGAATTTGGGAGGCCATAAAGCCATTTTGTAGTTGTACCGAGTCAGCCGCGCAAAGGAAATGCTAGCAAAAAATTTCGGGAATTTAGGGAGTTAGAAAATTTTAAGAAAACTTTGATAATTCAAAATTGGTTTTTAGATTAAAACTGGAAAGGTTGAGCAAATAGATTGTTGCAAACTAGGGAAAGGTTTGGAAAGTTAATAAGAATGATAATGGTCTTTTATAAAAGATAGTTGGTAAGTTATTGAATTGTTAGAAACTGTTTGGTTTTGGAAAAGTAACGGGTATTGGATCATTCTTCCTAACTAGTAATTTCGGGGACGAAATTCTTTTAAGGGGGAAGGAATGTGACGACTCGAAATTTTCAAGCAATTAAAATCGGAATATTTAATTGATTTTAAGTATTCAATAGTGCAATTTTAACTTGAATTAAGAATATCACAATTTATTTGACAATTAAATTATCAAATTAAATAACTGGTAGTTGAATAAAATGTCGAATCTGGAATTTTACGCCTGTTAAAAATAATTTGAAAGCTTATGAAATTTATATCGATAATACTGAAGATGCTAAAAGTGATAAAATTTAATTTGGAAGTGTTTTGTTCAATTTGTAAATTTATATCGTTTAAATTGAATTTAAAAGTAGCTTTCCAAGGGACAGTCTCGGAATTCGTCGAAACCAGTTCCATTGGATCCGTAATATTTTATTATTGTCGGAATTCGATTTCCGCAGGGTTCGGAGTTACCGTTTGATCGTTCAACCCGTAAATGCATTAAGAAAGCTAATTAAATTTAATTGTCTTAGTCAAATCTTTTTATGGAAGTCACACACCCTAGCTTCTAACACAAGCCTCAATTTCTCTTTTATAAAATTTGGCCGAAGCCTTATCTGCAGAATCAAAACCGAGATTTTTTTTTTAAAAATAAAATAAAAATAATGGATGGCCGAAGCCTGTATCCTTCAAAGTTGGGTAGGAATGAAAACTCGAAATCGAATCAAGTAAAGAAAAAGAAAATGGCGGAGCAAGAGGGGGGGGGGCTTGCGTGAACACGCGAGGGAAATTATGTCGCTATCGACAAGCCGATAGGAGACATCCAAGAGGGGGGCGACTCGAGATTAGGGTTTTCGCGGCAGCTCTAGGGTTCTCTGGGGGTCGCGTTTGAGGCTCGTGTTGTTGGATGAGTCTCAAGCAGTGGGCGGCGATCATTGTTCGATCGAGAGGGAGCTGCTTTGCTGTTCGTATTGGAGGTCGCGGTAGTCAATTTAAGGAGGAAAGGTCGTGTTATCGGGATCGTTAGGGTTTCGATCTCGTGCTCCAAAAATATGGTGATGTTCTTTTACGTGAGGTATTGAATGATAATTTATTTTTTTATTTATTTAAGTTTAATATATATAAAGATACGTCTATAAGTTTCCAGTAGGGTACTCTCTATTTTAGAATTAGTTCTCTATATATGTTAGAAAACATAATTTTGCAGCAAACTATATAATACTATTCCACTTGAGTTTAACATATACACACACAAGATTTTGCGAAGGTATATATATATGTATGCATTTGTTTTAAACTGGATAGAACAATAAAGAAACAGCATAATACGACTATATATATTTATATATATATCCGCATGCCTATTTTAATTTAATTATATATATGAATTTTTTTAAAATGTGTAAAGTTGATATAAAAATTGATTTTTAAATCTATATGGGAATTTTTATAAGTATATATAGTTTCAAAAGAGAGATAAATGTACTTGTTTGATTTAAGTAACCCATTGAATCATTTTAGTACTAAAAGATTTTCAAAGGAAACTTAGAGGTGAAAATAAACTATTAGTAATCAAATTTAAATGTACCAAATGGAAATTAATTATTCAAATGGTTCGAATATTTATTAAATCATGCAATTGTTTATACAAGGTCTGAAAATCATGGAAACAGGCCGGAATGGAAATGGTTGCAAATATAATCAAAGGTGAGTTAATCTCACTCGGTTTAAATTTAAATTTAAAATGATTAAATTTAAATAATTGTTTGAATGGTTGAATGAATTGATGTGATATAGTATGATATTTGGACTTGATATATTATATTGTGCTGACGTTTGTGGATGCAGGGAAAACAGGTTGGAGGGATCCAACTGGATCCCTCAACATTTATTTAAATTATTTAAATTACCATATTATGATGATTTGATATTTTATGATGGATTATGTTGAAAAATTGAATGCTATGGTTGATTGGATAATTGGGTATAATGAATTTCCAGAAGAATATATGACTTGGATGTTGGAAAGAAAGAAAGGAAGTGAAATTGTAAGTAAAATAATTATGGAAATTTGAATAAATTTAAGAATGAAATAAAATAAAGTGACATAAGAATTCTAATTAATAAATCGTGAATATAGAAAGGAGATTTTTGAATTAATAGAAAGTTAATGAGTTGTAAACTCCAATGCTAATACCTAAAAGAACAGAACATTTATTTTAAATTTAAGATTGGAATTTTGAAAGGAACAAAGAAGAAATGGGAAAAAGTCTGAAATTTGTATATTTCAGTTAAAGATTTAAAATCAAACAGCAAATGATAATAATAATAAAAATAAAATTCATAATTAATGAATTTTGAAATGAACCGAGCAAGTAAAGAAATTTATTTCAAATAGAATGAATTGGAAATCAATTCGGGAAATTGATTTAAGTGCTTGAAGTTGGAATTTTTCCTGGATAGCCAAGTACATTTTCAAAGTGAATTTTAAAATTAAGTTAACAATTTTAATATTGTGTTAAAAAGCATGTTTTAGTAAATATATTATTTCTAAGTAAATATTTTCTTTTAATCTATTATAGTAGTACTTATTTTAAAATGACTTGGTATTTGCTTTAAAGAGAAAATCTAGTTTTATATCTATAAAGTAGCCTCATTTTAAAGTATATATTTTAATAAAGTATTAAAGTAATTTTTGATTTAAATGTCTTAAAGGATAAGTTATAATAAAGAGTTCTAAATTATTTTCGAAATCTAAATGTGCTTGTTTGTTTCCAGCGAAAGTTAATATTTGGAAATTCTTTCCAATGGGAAGAGAATGATTTGAAAACTATTTTCAAAGGGTTGAAAATAGAAATATATCTTGTGAAGGTATTTTGAAATAAATAAATAATTTGGGAAATTATTTATTGTTGGATGGATGTTTGTGAATATTAATTGATAGTTAAATAACCGACTATCAATATTGGACAAATGCATTGATCGTTTCGAAGTGACCGGGATCGAGATTTATTTCTCGAAAACCACTTCGATCCGGTTTGTACGTTTCGTGTAAATGATTTTGGATTCGAAGATGGAGTAGTGAAGTGCAAGGGCTAGTCGCTACTAATCCTGAGGATATTTCCAAAATGGATGTAGTAGGAACAGTGCCTTCGGTTCCGTTCGAACCCGGGACGGACTTGTATGGACGAATGCTTGCGAAACATCGTCAGGTGGGCGATGGGCATTCTAAGTGAAACGTTCTAAAAGTTAACGCTTAGCCTCAAGCCTCATCAACCGGGAATAACTGAAAATCAGGGGATATGCATCAAGGTTAGGTGGGTCATGCCCAAGCATGACAAGATATTTCCCCTGTCTAGATGTCTTTTTTTATATATTTCGGCTTAGTGGTTGGTTGGTCGCGCCAACCATGGGGTTTATCTTGTTCGGGACTGCTCAGTAAGGAATGGTTCCGGCCTTGTGTTGCAGTGGATGAAGGAAGTAATCCTCGGTACGGTGATCTAGGCCCCGTACTGTGACAGGTGGTACCTCAGTGCCTAGTCATTGTTGGAAATCCATTCTCCCTACGAGCCTTGTTTGAGTTTTGTTTGTATTACGCACTTTTGTGGCTAGTAGCTGGAATTTAATGAATGTAACAATTTCGGCTATTTTATAAGTACTCGTATATAGACCCTATTATAATATCAGAGGATTTCTATAAAAATCGTTTTAGCTATCGTAAGGTAAAACCCCGACATGTTTATTTGTGGCGTGGTCTTACGAGATGCTTTTGTTTTTCAAAGGATTTTGAAACTTTAATAATCAATTGGGTGTGATTTTCTCACGCTGGTATTCCAGACTGACTCGGGTATTATTTAACTGTAATGCTCGGGTCAGACCGAGTATTATAGGATACAGGATATGATGCTGTGGAGCTCAGGAGACGAGCTGGATGACGATACGTATAGTCGTACTTGTTATATATATATATATTCCGCTGTTTGAGTTGTTGTGTATTCATTGTATGTTATTGATGTGAACTGTGACTGATGTGCTCTGATGATGTAATATATGTAAACTGAATTATTTGATTTTGAGTAAAGATTATTTATTATCTATTATATTTTATTCCCCTGCGATGGTTAGATTCTGATGTTGATTTTGTTTTCTCTTCTTCTACCTCTTCTTCTTAAACCCAAATGGTTCGTATTTCTGTGCGACTTGAGTTGATTGTTGTAGAATAGTGTTGACTCAAGGGGTACGGATTTGCGGGTCGTTACATTAAAGGTTAATTAAATGATAATTATGGTTAATTAATTATTAATTAAGATTAATTAATTAGAAAATAATAATTAATTAATAATTAAAGATAATTAATCAGTAATTATGGTTAATTAGTGAAAAATAATTATGTGATTAACTAATTATAAGCATACAATTAACTCATCTTAATTGTAGATGATTGATTATTATTAATGCTTTGTATTGATTGATATCCCTGATATGTGACTGTGATACAATGTGATATAACTTGCTTTATGCTGAACTGTGACATTTGTGAATATATTACTGTGTGAATGTGTAAACCCCTTTGGCTTGTAAAACGACATTTGAATTTCAATGCGATAGGGAGTCGATTCCAGTTGGTTATCCGAAACCCACATCAAACCTTAATGGTGAATCTTTGCGATTAATATATCCACGTGTTTTTAAATTAAGTACTCACTATTCGGTTTATCCAGGAGAGGACTTTGTGTCATATAACCCATTCTGAATAGTGATACGAAAGAATGGATAACATTTGAAGACTGTGGTGAAGACCGGGTGTCTTCGAGAACGATAGGAAAACCTATCGAATGACTCTGCACTGAGTTGCTCCGGTATAGAGATCTCCATATGTGATGGGGAGTCTGATCGGGATTATGGATGCCCGAATTGCAAGGGCTTCTTTGGAATTGCCTTCGGTTCCGTTCGAACCCGGAACGGACTTGCATGGTTGTACGTCTGACATTACACTTTGAGATATAAAACTGATTTCTTTCAATTACATTTCTGTTGGTGGCGGAGAATTTATTCTCTTAGGTTATCACCCTTCTCTGAGACATACGAGCTCAGAGGTTATGTAGTTGAGGGTTATCAGTGATACACTCCCAATTTGGTAGTGTGGCATGCTGAGTGTTGCCGATCATTTGTTGATCGAAGCATGGCTTTTTTGTAAAGCGTAGCTTTATGGATGAGACTTCGTCGAACCTCACAACCCAGAAATGTCGAAACAGAAAGGATGCGGCAAGGTTATTGAGGGTAGCGCCTATAATGACCCATAAATTTTCGATTCAAAAAATTTATTAACTTAATAAGATTTTGCAAGTTAATATTGATAGAAATAAAAAAATTGTAATTTAATAATGGAATAATAACTAAATTTAAAAGAAACAAATGGGAATGTTAAATTAGTGAATTATTAATAAATTTTTTAACTAGAATGAAATTCATTAACATAATAATGAATAGTGTAATTTGTTACATTTGGTTATAAAAGTGGAAATGAGTAAATGTGAAGTAACTGTTGAATAAACCAATGCAATAATATATTGCTTAATAGCAATTGAGCGTAATTTAAGGAAATAAAGTTATGGCAAGTTGATAAATTGCAAATTTAGTGCGATCCTAATTTATTGAAACAAATTGTAAGGTTTAATTGATTGGAATTAGTAAATTGGAAAAGCGAATTCAAAGTTATATGTATTGATGAAGTAATACGTAAAACTTGAAGATTTGTACAATCAATCTTTGAAAAAAAATTAATGTTCGTGGTTGAAAATAGACTTTACCTCAATGATTATATAAAGATAACGGAAGTGTGAATGAAAATTTAATAGAAACAATGAAAATTTAAGATTAATGATTTATGAACTTGCATAAAATTCCAATTTTAGAATATAATCTAAATGTATTTTTGACTATAAATTTGTACACAAGTAAATAAATGGATTGAGAATATAATCATAATTTATGTGTATATTTGGTAAAGGTATATTAAATGGAAATATGATAGTAAATAATAGAGGAGTTAGAAATTTGAATAAAGTCAATAATTAATGAATTAAATGGTAAATAATTAGGATTAAATTCTATATTAATTGAAACTGAATGTAGATATAGTGTAATAACATTAAGGCTAACAAAATTAGCATGATGGAATTTATAGTATGGATTGATAGGTAACGAACTTATAAATGCAATTAGGAGAAAATAAGTGGCAAATTAATATAGGTTGTTTATTTACTTATTGTGTAAATAAACTTAGGTAAATCAATTCCTATAAATCCAAATTTAATGTTTTGTTAATATAAATTAAAGTATAGAAAGCGATATTTATTAATTTAATTGAAGTATAAAATTCAATAATTGAAGTTACTGCAAAAATAAATGAAATTAAACGTTTAAATATTATGTTATTGAAATTTAGATAAAATTTGAGGATAACATGAATTGGTTGATTTTTTAAAAATTGGAAACCAAGATTTTATTTATCTAATTGAAATGTAAAGTTCAATAATTGAATAAATTGCAAGTAAATGAAATTGAATATAGTTAAATAATGCGTTATTTGAAATAAAGATAATATGAGAAATTTATGTAATAGTTTTGAATCCAATATTTAATCCATTTATTTGACAAGAATGAATGGAATACTAATTAATTTATTTAACAAAATGGAATTTTGGGGATTTTATTTATAATTAGTGAATTTAATGAAATTAAGGATTTATATTGAAACTTATAAATTAACCTTCTCTAAATTGAGATTAAATTTGTTTAAATCGTTGTAAATGATTATGAAGTTAAAAATGTTGAAATTTGTCAATCATCGAGATAAAATTTAAAATCTGATTCAATTAGTTAATTTAATTAATGGAAAAATAGCCATTTTGGCCACTGACTCGGATTTCGACGAGAAAAGTTTCATCGGATCCGTAACGGTGAATTATTGTAGGGTTTCAAGTTTCGTAGTGATCGGACTTGTCGTTCGATCGTACGGACTCGAAACGCCTTGAAATCGATGAACTGAAATCAATTGAAATCAATATGAAAATATTGGTTTTAGCAAAACTTCTTCATACGATGCAATTTGAACCTGAAACCTTTTCCATTGCGTTTAAAATATTTTTAAACACCTATTTTGATATATGGGTTTACCCAATTTCGTTCCGGAGTCGAAACGGGTTTTTTAGGCCACTTTGGCGTAAGCGCATATATCTATTTTATCCATATATTCTATTTTCAATTCTGCCTATAAATATCCTGCTATAAAACCTGGCCTCCCTAATTCTCATTTGTCTGTACATACATCTCAACTCTCTCCTCCTCAATGGCAGACAAACAACTCTAGATCCAATTCCAAATCAAATCCAAAGCTGAAAATCCAAACTCCTTAGAAAAATTCACAAAAAATATATATTGAAGCTCTTGACTAGCGTAATTCACTGGTGGTGTTCTTTTTTTGATTCGACGCGTTACATGTCCAGAAATCGAGGAACAATTTACGGCCGTTCATCGCGCGTCGATGAACATCGACGGATCGTCGAATCCTCTCTGGGTATTGTAGGGAGTCTAAAGGGGATGCCATCGGGACAGGTTGCAAGGCGTTTCAACGGTTGGATTTTCGCTGATAATTGGATTAGGGTTTCGACACTCGGAGGCGACTGCATGTTTTCAGGCGTCATGGTGCACGCGTGGTCGAGGGGGAGGGGCGAGGTTGGTGGCGCGGTGTTTCTGGCAAGATGCGGCGTCGAACAGCAATGACTTGGATGGGTTTTTTTGATGGCGGCGCTTCATGTTTCGAACGAGATGGGGAGAACGGGTTACGGCTTCAGGGTTCTGGAGCGCGTGGAATAAGGTGATGACATGGCCACTTGGTATTAGCCTATTTTAATTTGTTTTTTTATTTGAATTTTGATTTTCGTCTCGTTTTAATGCCATAACTTTTACATACGGACTCAGATTCACGCGTGGTTTTCTTCGCATGGTTCGTATTGAAATTCTGGACACTTTGACAAGGGTTTGGACGAATCCAGAGACTGTTAAAATTTTGGGTTTAAATTGAATTTAAATTCAATTTAAATTCAAAAGGTGACTATTTTAACCCACTCACAACTTCTAAAATTTCTTTTGTTTGTTAAATTGATTTGTGATATCAGTAGAAATTCATTTATGACTGTTTGAAGAATATTTTTATTCATCATCTCAGTTGAATCGCATTTATTTAGATTAAATTGCTGTTTAATTTTTTCATTGCATTTAAACTGCTAGTTGAATTGTTAATTAATTATTCATTGCATTTAAACTTCCAGTTAAATTGTTAATTAATTTTTCATTGCATATAAACTACCAGTTAAATAGTTATTTAATTTATTATTGAATATAAACTGCTATTTAATACCTATTGTTTATTATCCATTTTATAATGATGTTATTGTTTGAATTTGATGATGAATGCGATAAATGGTTTATGGTTGATATTGGATGAATGGATGCTGTATTTATATTTTTATAAACTACAGGTTATTATGCATTTTCATCTCATTCGGGATTGCGGTTTGAAATGATATATAACCGTAATTTTTATTTTTAAATTATGGATTGAAATGATAAATATCCGTATCACTTGACCATAGGATAGAAAATTTTATACAGACACTGCGGTATCTATATAAAAATATTTTGAAATGATTTCTATGGTTTTGTAAAGGAATATACGAGTTATATAAATATTTATTTTGATGTTATATAAACGTCAAATTTATATTTTGATTCTAGCTATATATAAATATGCTTTGAAATATACAATAAGCCTAATATTAAAGTTTGATTTTTTTTTATATAATATGGTTAAATGCATATTGAGTTTTGAGATTATATAAATATTACTTTTAAATATATAGTTAAATTCATGTCTTTAACTATGTATGAATTTGTTGAATAACAAATAGTTTAATAATCGAGTCGATTTTTATTTAAACAAATAGGGTTAAGTGGTAAAATCATACTTTAATATAAAATTTATGGAGATTTAAAATAAATTAAGATTTGATGGTAAATTGGAGATTTATTTGAAATTGAGAGGTATTTAAGAATTTAACTCCATAAGTTGATGTAAAGGTATCAAACTGGAAATTTTAAAAGATATGATCTTTATAACTGGATTTTCCAAGATTGAATTAAATGAATATTTCTAATATAAATATATTGAAGGAAATATTTAGTTATTGGAAATTTGAGTTTATTTAAATGATTTGAATTTATTTCGCAAATATTTCGCAACTAAATAATAGGACATTGAAAGTTTGAAATATATGGAAATTTAAATGGTTTATTTGGGAATTCAAATCTGTATTTGAAATGATTTGAGAAATTAAAAAGCTAATTTACTTTATAAAGTTATTTATATTTAAACCATCTAAGTATTCAAAATTATGTCTCGAAGCTATGGGGTTTAACATATATATATTTGAAAATATTATGATTTTGGGAAAAAGGGATATTTATAAAATAAAAATGATATCATATTGATTTGGGGTTTCAAAAATATAAATGATATCGTATTTTTATGGTTTTGAAAGAGATATTATATTTTGGTTTTAAAGGATAAATTATTTTGAAATAATCGCGCGGTTATAATAACGATTGGTTGTTGAAGAGACTGGGATCGGACATTGTCATACTCTCTGCCAAGCCCGAAAACCACCTTAACTACCATGTACGCGATGGAGATTCCAAAATAAAGTAGGATGGTGGCGGCGTTTCCTTTGAGGTAAATACATGGACCCAACTCCCGTGAGTTGGCATAAGGTGGCTAAAACAGGAGCGATCGACGGGTTAATTGAGGTAGCACCTTTGATCTGACACATCCCTTCGATATTATACTTTGACTTTTGGATTGATTCGGTGGCCACTTTTGATTTTTATTTTAGGGGCGTCGCTCGAGTTGGGCGGTAGTTGCGGCTATGCTTTACCACCAACCCGGAAGCGTAATTGGTATATTTACCCTGGCATTGCCTAGTTTTGCCGTGTCACCTACCCTAGCGCACCTTGTACGAGTTCCTATTTGTGTCGTACCTATGGAGTATCCTCTGCTAGCCTCCCGATCAGGAGGTATTACGGTACTGTATAGACTATTGGCATTATTACGTGGTGGAAAATGTAAAGCCTTAACGCTATTTTAAAGTAAGTTTATTTTACAATTAGACACTATTATAATAGCGAAATATACTACATAGTAAATAGTTTAATGGATCCTTAGGAGATGTAAATCCCGAGAATCTCTTGAGTTGCTGCACTCATATTTATTTCTGTTGATTTAACTCACCTAAGATCTTTTAGTTCTAACTCGAGTGTTTTGTTTTTCACTTCGCTTGGGTCAGTCCGAGCGTTTCAGGATTTGAATATTTTATTCCGGAAGACGAAGACGAAGATTTGTAGTACTATTATCTATTATATTATTCCACTACATCGTATTCCACTGCATCGATTTTATTTGTGGTATGTGCAACTATGATATATATTGTATAAGTAAAATTAAATATTTAGTAAACAGCTTCATGAAATGTATATTGGATTATTATATTTTATCCTTGCGCTGTGAGATTCTATTTTGTTTTATTTCTTTTTGTTTTTCTTATTTACCCCATAACAATCCGCCCTTCCGTACGGTTTGAATTGGCACGTGTGTCGATTTAAAGCGTGCGAAAAGGCAGGACATTACAGCGCCCCTTAGGGTATGTGCATTTCCTTCTGGATAAAAGTTGTTATCATGGTGTGGAGCCTAGATATTTAACCTATGTGGTTTTTGGAATTCGTTGGTGTCGAGGCCTCGGTTAAAGGTCGGTTGTGACCAGGGGATGGCATACTCCTGTCAGTAGTTACCTAGTTACAAAGGTGACCCGACCTTGTATTGGCAAAAATATGGTTAGGCTCTCGGGGCGCCCTCCATAGGCGTTCCCATTCGGCGTACGAAGTTCTTTATCTTGACCATTTGTTGGAAATCCAATCACCAATATGCACCCGGTACGGTTTTAGTTTTAGAACCTGCCATTTAACATGGTAGTTATAGTAGGCATACTATAATGGTACGTATGCTGGCTAAGATTAATATTATACTTTCGAAAAAAATGTCATACTATGCACTAATAATAATATCAAAAAAAAATTTCTCGTATCAAGCATATTTGACTATCATAAGGAGAAATCACCTCCAATTGTGCGATTGCATTATGTGTGTGCGGGGAGGCCTTATGGTAGTTTATTTTTCCAAAAGCATACCAGATTTCTTTTATAAATTGTTTTTGTACAAACAACTGTTCTTATTTACTCATACCAGTCCCATGACTGAACAAGAGTTTGTTGTTCCCTTCCTAAACTCTAAGTGCCCATAAATTTCCACATGTGCATCCTAGGAGCAGGTTATCCATGTTTTGGAGCAAGCTTGGATATGGAAGTCTTTTAGAAGCTGTCGGATTTTGGAAAGCTTCTGGTTTGGGAATGCTTTGAAGTGTTTGGAGTTTTGGAAGACCTTATCAAGTCAAAGTATATCGGAAACCTATTGAAGTCTCTGTTGTCGTTCCATTGTGATGTTTTTATATTCTGTTGTTGTATTGTGTCATGGCACTCTGATGTTGATGATCAGTGTTGTAATGAATATTGTATCGGTGTTGTATCTCTATTGTGATCAGTGAAATCATTTTTGTTTCCGCTGTTTGTTTTCATCTAATGTTGTTATAAGCTCCATCCGAACTTGAGTTTAACGTTTGAATCTCCGGCGGTCGAATACAAGTGACGTATTTGATGTCGACTTTTGAACGCTGGATTTCGGGTCGTGACACTATCCCTAGCAAAGAAACCAACATGACCCTCACTGCTGATCTCCCTAATCACTGCCACATCCAACAAGTTATATACCAATGTGTAGCTCTCGTGAAAACAAGATTTTAGAAACTTGTTTCGTGATTTTTAGTTAAGTATTGTAACGATCCCGTTTTTAAGCTGAATCTAATTTAGTGATTTATAAAAATTTTAGGATTAATTGTGAATTAATTTGAAAATTTGGGAATATATATATATATACATATATACATATATATATATATATATATATAATTAGCTAGTAGATGTAGCTTTTGGCAATCTTTGAAGTCTTTCGATTTTGGCAATCACATTTGTTTCACTTTAGCATGATGGTGGTTCGAATTTCTTGGTTTGGTATCTTTTGGGCTTTGGAGCTTTGGCATTTAAGATGTTATCTTTCCGCTGCTATTGTCATTTGTCTTCTGCTGTTGTTTCCTTCCACTGTTGTATTTTGGCTCTGATATTGATATTCATTTGTATCAGAATGTTGTATCCATTGTGTATCAATAAAATTATTCTTTCTGTTTCCTCTGTGTTCTTATCACCTAATGTTGTTATAAGCTCCGGCGAATCGAATTTCAACGTTTGAATCTTGGCATTCGAATACGTGTGAAGTATGGATGTCGATTTTCGGATGCTGAATTTTCGGTCATCACAAGTATAGAAGGAGAATGATATTTTTGAAGTTTTCATGCTTTTCACTTTTCTTTTTATTTTCCTGATGCTCGGCCTTATGCTTTTAAAAGGAAAGGGAAGACACGACATTAATGTCTTTGGAGAGGGAATGGTACAATGAAGTGAAGAGAATGGTACAGTGATGTGAAGTATTGAAAATTATATATATATATATATATATATATATATATATATATAAATTCAAAATATCCCATTTCAAGAGAAGCTTACAATTTCAAACTCCTATCCAGGCATGCTGCTAGGCTTTTACAATGTTACCCTTATTCCGAACGCAACGTAAAAGGTTTCGAGTCCTAATTCGATTGTTTGGAGAAGATAGCTTTTTGTACCCAATTATTATATTGAATTTTCGATATAAATTTCAACGCGTTTATATCCTATACGACCAAATGATAACTCCAAACACTACGAAATTTGAAATCCGATAATAATATACTATTACGGATCTAATCGAACTAGTTTCGTCGAAATCCGAGACTGTGTCATGAAAGAATATTTTTAAATGTTAATTCAAAGGATATATTTTTAAAATTGAATAAAGCACTTTTAAATTCAAATTTTAAAATTTTTATTATCTTCAGTATTATTAATATAAATTTTATAATCCTGTAAAATATTTTTACAAAGCTTAAAACTCAAGATTCACTATTTTAACCCATTTCCAATTACTAAACTCAAAAACTAAAGTTTATCGCAATTAGTTTTTAGTTGAAAATCTAGTTAAAGATTAACTTTTAAGTATTTAAAATCAAATAAATATTCCTATTTCAAATATGGAAAATTCTGGGTCATTTCGTTTACCTTACGATAACCAAAACATTTCATATCAAATCCTCTAATATTATAATAATGTCTAAACACAAACACTTGTTTAAATAGCTGAAATTGTTACATTAATTAAATTCCATCTTACTAGGCTCTACAATCAAAATCGTAAAGGCATGTATTGGAGAATAGATTCCATACGAATGACTAGGTATTGGGGTATCACTTGTCACGGTACACGTTTAGAATAGCATACCGTGGACCAGGCTGGGATCCCCTACAATACAAGGCCGGTCTACTCCTATCCTGGATAGGCAGAATATGCTATCACCTCGTGTGTTCCCACCCTTTCCGAGCTCCTTCCATGTATCGTAGTAATAATACCCGAGGGTATCTAGAAAGGTGAAAACATACCCTAATTGGGTGCGACCCACTAAGCCTTGCTGCATCTCCCTTGCTTTTCAGCAGTTACTTGTTGATGAGGCTAGAGGCTATGATTACCTTTTTAAGGAATTTTCACTTAGAATGCTCACTGTCCTCCAATGACAAAGTACTGATAGCATTCATTTATATAAGTCCATTTTGGGTCACAGAACTGAAGGCACTATTCCTACTACATCCATTTTGGAATAATCCTCAGGATTAGTAGCAATCAGCCCTTGCACTTCACTGCTCCATCTTCAACTCCATGCTCCTGTTTTCCCTTCGAAAACGTACTCGTTGGATTGCAGTGGTTTTCGGATAACTTATCCGATCCTAGTCACTTCTTAAACAACATTCGATATTTTTTGCAAACCCAACCCCGATTCTTTTGGTAATAATCAGACGAAAATAAGATATGAGATCACCTCCTAACCATTAGTGGATGAATTTTCTAATCAACATCCTAGAAGAACGAAACAAGTTTATACGTACAGTATAACACCTTGAATGGTAACTATACCATATAATTCCCGTATTTCTCCTTGATATTCCCAAGTTATATTTTGGGTCCGAATTTGATAGTCGGTTAATTAACTATCAAATAAAACAATCATTCCACCAAATATTTCATTTTCCATTAAAAATGCAAAATCTCCTTTTGATTTAGTTTTAATAAATTAAATATCTTTATCCAAAATATATACTTATCTCGAATTTAATATATTCACAAACTATCATTTTCAAAAATATTTGAAAATCCTAAAAAATAAATAAGGAAAGTACCACAGCGGTATCAAACCATGGTTCACATCTCAATGGTTATGTCTCTATCCCGGAGAAATCCAAAACTTAATGTAGGCACTCACTGCCTTCGATTACGCCATGCGAGTATACCATTACTTCCCAAAAAAAAATTTAAAATTTTTCAAAATAATACTTATGAAATTTCTACAATAATTTTCCAAGTTAAACTTTAGAAAAACTACTTTTTAAATAAAAGTTATTATATAAAATATTAATATTGAATAGTTTATCCTTTTAAATTAATAATATTGATTAATTCTAAATAATAATTAACTTAATATAAACTAACTTAATTCACAATAAATATACTTTAAAAAAATTTAAAATAACTAAATAATAAATTTTTTGAGATATTCCTTGAACGCCGTTTTGAATTAATCAGTTAATTATTAAAAATTCTTCTCTTTTAAAAAAGACTCAATTTCTGGATAAAATATGTTTTCCAGTTCCAATATAACCAACCTAACATTTATAAAGCTCTTTTGAGTTATTTCCAATTTTGATTTATGTCCCAATTCCGTAAATTCCCTTTTCCATATTTTAAAAGGAAAATCTATTGTGACGACCCACTATTTCGTAATATTCAAATCGACAATAATCCACACATGTCAGACTTGAATGATGCAAAATAACAGATTGTAAATAAATTTGGAGCAAATGAACCAAATACATAGAATCATAGACACAGAACAATCAGAATAACTCGCAACGGAATATAAAATATCATAGTATTTCATGAAGCTACTATAACAAAGTCTCAAAACAAATACATAATATCAGTCTGAAAACAACATACTAGAAATCCCAAATACAAAGAAGTTCACTAATACATGAGATAAACTAGAATAGCTGAAACTGAAATAGATATAAATATAGATAGGCTGAATCTCCAGCAAAGACCAGCTCTAGAAAGAGAACCAAAGCTGTGAATATTCAGGCTGACCCGAGCGTAAAGAAAACCACAAAACACTCGAGTCAGGACATATATACTTATATAATGTAAACCAACTCAAGTGAACTGTAATAAAGATACAAGTAACTTAAAGGATGCCAGGGACCGCCCATCCTCTTAAGATCCGTTAAACTATTTACTATGTAGTAATATTGCGCTATTATAATAATGTCTACAGTAAAATAAGATGACTTTAAAATAGCATCGAAGGGTTACCCATATAGCCCCCAACACATAATAGTCCCAGTAGTCCATCCAGTATCAGCATATCTCCATATCGCGAGACTACCCTAAATACTCCATGGGCTACGGAGAAAAACAAACTCGTAGTAAAGGCTCGATATGGTAGGTGACACGGCACACAAAGCAATGCCACGGTAGATATAACAATTACGCTTCCGGGCTAGTGGTAACGCGTAGCAGCCACTACCGCCCACCTCGAACCACACTACTAAAAATCAAAGGGGTGCACCCAATTAATCACAAAAGTAATCGAATGGTATCGAAGAAGTGTGTCCGATCGGAGGAATGACCACACTTGGCCCGTCGATCGCTCCTGTTTTAGCCACCTTAAGCCAACTAACAGGAGTCGGATCCCGTAATGTACGTCAAGAACGTCTCCACCATCCTACTTCATTCTAAAATCTCCACTGCGTAAATAGTTGTTAAAGTGGTTTTCGGTATCGACATAGAGTATGTCCATATCCGATCCCCGTCTCTTTAACAACCAATCGTTATTATAACGCGTAGTTATCATTTTAAAATGGTATTTATATTTCAAAAAAATCAAGTATCATTTCAAAAATTCAATATCATTTCAAATCCATTCCAAAATATCAAAATACCATATCTTTTCAAAACCATATTCATTTTATTTAAATTTAAAATACCATTTCAAATCACATTTAGAATATTTTATTTTCAAAGCAAACACTCCATTTAAATCATTTAAAATGAAGTCATTATATTTAAAAATTCGCGTATTAAATTTTCAAATTAAATCTTTTCAAAGTTCATTCATTCACTTAAATTTACTAAAACAATGAAAATTCAACTTTCGCAGCACTTAGAAAATGCTATGGAAAGTTATGTTTTAAAACAGTTCAATTAACAAAAGACAGCATTAAAAATGCTGTACTGTAATAAGGTTACTTTAGTTCAAATAAAACCTTAGTTTAAATTTTTGCAATACAGCACTTACAAAGTGCTGTAATAACTCTTGGTTCATCATAGCATTTAGTTCATTTATACAAACTACAGCTTTTACGAAATGCTGTAATATCCTTTACATTAGAAATAATAACATTTCAAAAATGCAGTTAATTAAATTCCAAATATTCAATATAATTTCATAAACAATTAAATTTTTATTTAAATCATTTAAAACTTATAAAATCATATATTTTCACTTTAAAACAATCATTTAAATACCCTTATATTTATGATTTATAAAGTGAAATTTTCACTCAAAAATCAAAATTTAATAATAATTTACTTATTAAATTCAAGCATTAAATTTTCTCTTCTTTATAATACAAATTTAACTTAACACTTAAGTTTGATTTACCAAATATAACTTATTTTTCCTTTTATTTAATTAACTTGAAATTCATTTTCAGACAAATTTCACAAATTTCTGATTTAAGTTATTTTTCAAAATTCAACTTAAATATTCATTTATTTAACATTAACTTATTCAAAAATCATTAATACTTTATAAAAATAATTTTTAAATTCATTTTAAATCAAAATATCATAAATTACATTTTAAAAATACTTTTAAAAATTTCAAAAAAAAATATATTAACCACGGGTCTGTATAAAATTTTCCAACCTAGGTCAAGTGATACGGATATCATTTCAATCCGTAATTTACAAAGAAAACCCGAGTTTTATCATTTTAAACCCGCAATCCTAAGTAAATGAAATAATTAAAAATCATTCAGGCCTATCATTTTACCCCATAACGATTTTTCCTTATTCTAAAATTCGTTCGGGTATGTATCATTTCTACCCATAGTGATTCAAATCTACTGGGAACTTGTAGTGTGATAAACTGATATAAATAACAGAATAGCATTATGTAACAGTAACAGATGATATAACAGGTGTATAAGCAGGGGTGAACATCATATGATCATAGCATAAGCAGATATAACATAATGATATGGTCTACAGATTCAATTGCGATCAGTTTACTAGTTATATAAGTATAAATTGTCCGATGAGAATTACTCACCTCTACGAGTTGGAGATGACAACCAAATACACAAAACAGAGATCCCCAAAGGCATGAAAGCACGACTAGATTCGAGTGTGGGAGAGCCAAAGTTATTTGTTTTGTCACGTAGCAAACAAAACAAAATATACAATATGAATTTTCAAACCAAAATATTATTAAACAAGCTAGAAATACATGCACAACACATAACCAAAACTATTGAACTTGCATTCAACAACCCTATGCTCGACCATAGGTTAGAAATACACAGCTATGGGGTGAATTTGGGTCAGGTGTGGGTTCAATAGGTCAGCCATAACATAGACATGAAGGAGTAGAAGGGTATATGCATGCACAACACAAATACAAGGCAACAATTGAATTTCTATGCTACCACAAGCTTCGTCCAGGGCATGAATGAGCACGGACAGGCTTGGGGAAGAAAGGAGGTGATGTGGCAGGGGTATCAGGTCAGCAAGTGGCTGGTGGTGATGATAGAATGGTCGGCCAAGATGGTGTGTGAGGTGGTGGAGCAATTTGGTGGCTCGGCTAGCACATATAGGTTGTGTTTGCTTATTTTTTTATGGATCTTCAACAAAGATAGCCACGGCCATGGATGGACAGTGAACTGGAGGAGGTGACAACTATTTGTGGTGGTGGTAGAGGTGGCTATAGTGAGAGAGGAGCAAGGGCCGAGCAACATAAGGTTGAAGCAAGTGCAAAAATCCAAACAAAACAAGGAAAAAGTGAAAAAAAGAATGAAACTTTACCAAATTTTTTTACTCAGATGAAGGCAGAATTTTTTTACAGTTTGAGAAAGTTTTTTGCATGAGAAAAATGAGGGAAATCGGCTAAAAGGAAGATGATATGGTCAGCAATTGAATGCATGTGCTGTTTGGAGTGAGAAGGCAAGGTATATTAAAGGTACAAAACCCGTCATATTTCAGAAATTCGTTTTGCATTTTTAAATACATATAAAAATGGATATAAATAAAATGAAACACAAAAAAATAATGAATGAATAAAATATAAAAATAAATTTTAAATAAATATAATTAAATTAAGAAAATAGCTAAAAATGGAAACTAAGCTTTAAAAATTGAAAATAAATACAATAAACATTGGAAAAATTTTATCATCACTTTAAAAATATTTAAAAATGAAATCTTGAAATAAAAATAAATTTAAAATAATTTCAAAATAAAATAAATTCAAATTTAAAATTATATTAAAAAAGCTAGGGTTGTTACACTCTTCCCCACTCAAATCTTTTCATCCTCGAAAAGAACGGGCAAAGGAAAATAAAGAGAAACAAGATAGAAAAACAAAATAGTACCTGAAACGAATAATTCCTAATTCGAAGCACGAATGCTCTCCTCCGTCTCCCAGTTACAATCTCGATCGTTAGTACTCTACTGTACTTTAACCAGATTAACAGATTTCCTTCTGAGCTGCTTCGTACCTCGGTCGACAATACGAAGTGGCTTCCTCTCGACAGTCAGATTAGGCTCAATATCCAAACTATCAAGAGCAGAAGGCTGGACAATAACAGATGGATCATGAAGATATCGGCGAAGACGCAGACATGGAATACATCATGCACTCCAGAAAGCCTTTCGAGCAAATCCAGATGATAAGCCAAAGAACCAACTCTTTCAACAATGCAGAAAAGACCAATGAACCTAGGAGAAAGCTTCACTCTACGACCAAAGTGAATGACATTCCTCAATGGAGAGACCTTAAGGAAAACCTGATCACCAACAGCGAATTCCCAATTCCGCCTATGCCTATCAGCATACTTCTTCTGCCTATCCTAAGCAGCTCTCAACCGCCTCTTAATCTCCTTAACTCTCTCAGAAGCTTCCAAAATGACATCAGGACCAAGAACTAAACGATTACCGGATTCATTCCACTAAGATGGGTATCTAAAATGTCGTCGGTATAGAGCAGCAAACGAAGACATTTTGAGACTAGCCTTAATGTAAAGATGTAATGAGATAGATAAAAAGATTAAGATAAGGTTAAAATAGAAGATAAGATTATACCGGATAGCTATTATTATTTGTGAATTCGACAAGATGGAGATGATCTTCCCAAGATCCTCCATAATCAAGCACACAAGCATGAAGAAGATCCTCTAGAATCTGATTCACTCTTTCCGTTTGACCGTCGGTCTGTGGATGGTAAGAAGTGCTCAGATTCAGATGAGTACCCAGAGAATCATGAAAAGCTTTCCAAAACTGGCTGGTAAAGATAGGGTCACGATCACAAAAATACTGAGAGGAACACCATGGAGACGAACGATCTCTCTCATGTAAGTCTCAGATAAGCTAGAAGCAGAACAAGAAGACTTGCCTAGAATAAAATGAGCGGACTTCGTCAGTATATCCATAATAACCGAGATACTCTCATTAACCCTCCGAGTCCTCGGTAAACCATCGATGAAATCCATGGAAACCTGTTCCCACTTCCAGTTGGGAATCTCAATGGGCTGCAATAAACCAGAGGTCTTCTAGTGATCGGCTTTGACTTGCTGACAAGTCGCACACCGACTAACAGAGATAGAGATGTCCCTCGTCATCACTTTCCACCAATAAAGCCTCTTCATATCCTGATACATCATCATCACACCAGGATGAATAGAAAGCCTGGATCAGTGACTCTCCTGAAACAACTCCTGCCTCAAACCATCAACATTTGGGACACAAATCCTACCATTAATCCTAAAAATCCCTCTATCATCGATCTGAGCTCCACTACCACCACTACTACCACCAACCCTACTACGAACACTCTCCTTCATCAATCTAAGCATCTCATCCTCATCCTGCTTAGCCATGATACGATCCATAAGGGGAGAAGAAGAAACAACAAGCTGACACAACAAAGCCTTCTTCCGACTCAAACCTTCGGCCACAACATTAGCTTTACCGGGAGTATAGCTAATATCGAGGTTGTAAGAAGCCAAAAACTTGAGCCAACTGACTTGCCTCTGATTCAAATCCTTCTGGGTGAAGATATACCTCAATGACTGATGATCGATGAAAAGCTTAAACTTAGTTCCAAGAAGATGATGCCTCCAAAGCTTCAAAGCAAAGACAACAGCAAGCAACTCTAAATCATGAGCAACATAATTTGCCTCGTGGGTTTTCAACTGACGGCTGGCATAGGCAATGACCTTACCATCCTGCATGAGAACAGCACCAAACCCTCACGGCTAGCATAAATATATACCGTCAATCCCTCACTTCCATTAGGAACGGTGAGAACTGGTGCGGAAGTTTGCTTGCTCTTTAACTCATTGAATGCAGCCTTACACTGATCACTCCAGACAAACTTGGCATTCTTACGAGTTAAAGTAGTGAGAGATGCAGCAATCCGAGCAAAATTCTCAATGTATCTCTGGTAGTAAGCTGCAAGGCCCAAAAAACTACGAATATCAGATGGAGTCTTAGGAGTTTCCCAATCCTGCAATAGAATAGGGAGAAAATAAGGACAACCGAAAAGATAGAATTATTAAATGATAAAGAAACGAGAAGAAAGAAAGACTCACATTAATCGCAACGATCTTGACTAGATCAACAGAAACTCCATTACAAGAAACAATATGCCCAAGATATCGGATTCATCCTTCCAGAAATGGCATTTAGCAAATTTAGCCTTCAACTGATGATTTCTGAGAGTCTCTAGAACAGATTTCAAATGCGACTCAAGCTATTCTGTAGTCTTAGAAAAGACATGGATATCATCAACAAAGAATAGAACAAATTTATTAAGCACGTCACAAAAGACACGATTCATTAAATCAACAAAGAAGCAGGAGCATTAGTCAAACCGAAAGGCAGGACTAAGTATTCATAAAACCTATTCTCGGTGTGGAAGGCAGTCTTGGGAATGCTATCCTTAGTAACCCTTAGCTGATGAAAACCTGTGGCAAGATCAAACTGAGAGAAAATAGTGGCACCATAAAGCTGATCAAATATATCATTGATACGAGGCATTGGATATCTGTCTTTCATAGTGAGCTTTTTCAGCTCCCAATAATCAACACACATCCTCAGAGAACCATCAGACTTGGTGACGAAATCCACCGCTGCTCCCCATTCATAAAAACTAGGCCTAATCAGACCCTTGGAAGACAAGTCCTTAATTTGCTTCCTTAACTCAACCTTCTCGCGGGCTACCATTCTTCTAGAAGGAAGAACAACAGGTCGAGCACCAGGAATAAGATCAATTCGAAAATCAATTTCCCGCTTAGGAGGCAAAGAAGTGACTTCACCAAATACATCGGGATATAGTCTAACCACAGGAGTCGAATCAAGATCACTAGGAGAAGAATCCAGAGAATAAACAAAACTACCAGCAAAATCCTAAAGCATACAGCACTAAATAATCAAAGAGTCACCCTTATCTCCAACAAGAGTGACAATTCTGGATTTGCAAGAAATATGGGCATCATGATCCCTTAGCCAATCTTGGCCAAGCAATAGGTCAAAAGCATCGAAGCCTAAAACATAGAAACCACTAGAGAAATGATAATCAGAGTGAAAGAGTTTCACTCCTCTACAAATCTTATTAAGGTTAGCAGGACCTCCGATAGGATTAGAAACACATGAAGGAATAAATGCATATCCAAGAGAAAGGAGATGCACAAACTTATCACACAAATCAGCAGAAATAAAACTGTAGGAAGCTCCAGTATCAAACAACACACGAACCAAATGATGAAATAAAGTGAATGAGCCTTGAAGAGTGCCTTGGTCATCACTAGGAGCAGGAGCAGGTGGAGGAATTGGAGATGAGGAAGATGAGATAGCAAATATACCACAAGGCGTATCCTTCTGATGGGTAGGGCAAGCCTTCCTAAAATGACCAGGCTGGAGACAGATATGGCAGAGATCTCCCCTAGCCAACTGATCAGGTGGAGGAATAGTAGCACCAACTAATGTAGGACAACTATTGGCATAGTGTCCCTTCTGATCACACCTAAAGATGTGATAGAGGAAAGATCAACTGGTTGCCTATCAACAGGAGCAGATGATGAAGATCCCAAACCAAGACGCTTTTGCAAATTCATCTTCTACTGATGATAATTAGGCTTACACTTGTTGGAATTAGCAGAGGAAGTCTGAGATGAAGGAGCACCAGAAGCAGCAGGACCTTTAGATGTAGGGTTCTCATAGCGAATAGCCATATCCATAAGCTGGGTGAAAGTGCCATGAACATGAGCAATGAGATGACTATATTACTCTGGACGAGCACCAGCAATGAATTTCTCATTCTTATTGAGATGAGTGTCAGTCAGGCTAGGACCGAACTTGGAATGTTCATTGAACTTCCTCTCATACTCAGCAAAAGACATGGTACCCTGCTTAAGATCCATAAATTCACGATAAAGCTGAGATTTCCCGACTTCGGGCATCCATTTTGCCACAAAAGCCTCCCTGGAAAAGAGATATAGAACCACTTAAGATAGATTCAAAAGAAAAGGAAAATAGGAACAAAATTCAAGATAACACAAAGGATACCTAAACTGCTTCCAAGTAATATCAGCTTCGACGGTGTTAGCCATAACGGACTCCCACTAATCTAGAGCAGAATCATGCAACTGCCAAGCTGCTAACTGACACTTCTAGTCATCGGTAATCCCAAGACCAGTAATTATCCTCTCAGGACTCTACAACCACTACTAAGCCTTAATGATGCTCTCAGAACCAGTGAATGGGGTTCCACCAAGTTGAGTGAATTCCTTACAAAGAACAGTGAATCTAACAGGAGCAACAGGCTAAGGAGCTGGGGCAATACCACAACCCCTACCTCTGGAATTTCCTTGATTCATCCAGAAAAATATCAAGAATGAATTTAGGACAAGATAAATTAGGACAAGACAAGATAAGATAAATTCACTTGGATGAATATCCTAAACAAAGAAAAGTGCTAACAAGGTAGATACGAAAGGAAAGAAGTTATAAAACATTTGAAAATCCTTTGAAACAAGAAAATTTTTATATCAAAATAATCTTTGAAAATCTTTTGAAAACGGTTTGAAAAATCATTTTAAACTTTAAAAATACGTTCTCTCACAAACATATGATTTTGAAATTGATTTCAATCATCTAGGGTATTTCTGCTCTATCTCTAATGAGTTTTTGCTCTGTAGGCAATGGTTTGCCTAAAACCAAAGCTCTGATACCAAATGTGACGACCTACTATTTTGTACCATTCAAATTGAATCCATACATGTCAGACTTGAATGATGCAAAATAACATATTGTAAATATATTTGGAGCAAATGAAATCAAATACATAGAATCACGACACAGAACAATCAAAATAACTAGCAGCAGAATATAAAATACCATAGTAGTTCATGAAGCTACTATAACAAAGTCTCAAAACAAATACATAATATCAGTCTGAAAACAACATAATAGAAATCCCAAATTCAAAGAAGTTCACTAATACATGAGATAAACTAGAATAGCTGAAAATGAAATAGATAAAAATATAGATAGGCAGAATCTCCAGCAAAGACCAGCTTCAGAAAGAGAACTCAAAGCTGTGAATACTCAGGCTGACCCGAGCGTAAAAAAAACACAAAACACTCGAGTCAAGACATATATATTTATATAATGTAAACCAACTCAAGTGAACTGTAAAAAAGATACAAGTAACTTAAAGGATTCCTGGGACCGCCCATCCTCTAAGGATCCGTTAAACTATTTACTATATAGTAATATTGCGCTATTATAATAATGTTTATAGTAAAATAAACTTACTTTAAAATCGTATTGAAGGGTAACCCATATAGCCCCCAACATATAATTGTCCCAGTAGTCCATCCAGTATCAGCATATCTCCAGATCGGGAGACTACCCTAAATAATCCATGGGCTACGGGAGAAAAACAAACTCGTAGTAAAGGCTCAGTACGGCAGGTGACATGGCACACAAGGCAATGCTAGGGTAGATATACCAATTACGCTTCCGGGCTGGTGGTAACGCTTAGCAGCCACTACCACCCACCTTGAGCCACACTCTCAAAAATCAAAGGGGTGCACCCAATCAATCACAAATGTAATATAATGGTAACGAAGAAGTGTGTTCGATCGGAGGAATGACCTCACTTGGCCTGTCTATCGCTCCTATTTTAGCCACCTTAAGCTAACTCACGGGAGTCAGGTCCACGTAATGTACCGCAAGAACATCACCACCATCCTAGTTCATTCTAGAATCTCCACCGTGTACATGGTTGTTAAAGTGGTTTTCGGTATCGACAGAGAGTATGTCCATATCCGATCCCGGTCTCTTTAACAATCAATCGTTATTATAACCCATAGTTATCATTTTAAAATGGTATTTTTATTTCAAAAAATCAAATATCATTTCAAAAATTCAATATCATTTCAAATCCATTCCAAAATATCAAAATATCATATCTTTTCAAAACCATATTCATTTTATGTAAATTTAAAATACCATTTCAACTCACATTTAGAATAGTTTATTTTCAAAACAAACACACCATTTAAATCATTTAAAATGAAGTCATTATATTTAAAAATTCACATATTAAATTTTCAAATTAAATCTTTTTAAAGTTCATTCATTCACTTATAGTTATTAAAATAATGAAAATTCAACTTTCGCAGCATTTAGAAAATGCTACGGAAAGTTATGTTTTAAAACAGTTCAATTAGCAAAAGACAGCATTAAAAATGTTGTAATAGTGTTACTTGTTCAAATAAAATGTTAGTTAAAAATTTTGCAACTACAGCACTTACAGAGTGCTGTAATAGCTCTTAGTTCATCACCGCCATTTAGTTCATTTATATCAACTACAACATTTACAAAATGTTGTAATATCCTTTACATTAGAAAAAATAACATTTCAAAAATGCAGTTAATTAAATTCCAAATATTTAATATAATTTCATAAACAAATAAATTTTTATTTAAATCATTTTAAACTTATAAAATCATATATTTTCACTTTAAAACAATCATTTAAATACCCTTATATTTATGATTTTCTAAAGTGAAATTTTCATTCAAAAATCAAAATTAAATAATAATTTACTTATTAAATTCAAGCATTAGATTTTCTATTCTTTATAATTAAAAATTTAACTTAACACTTAAGTTTAAATTTCCAAATATAACTTATTTTTCATTTTATTTACTTAACTTAAAATTCATTTTTAAACAAATTTCACAAATTTCCAATTTAAGTTATATTTCAAAATTCAACTTAAATATTCATTTTTTTAACATTAACTTATTCAAAAATAATTAATACTTTATAAAATCATTTTAAATCAAAATATCATAAACTTACATTTTAAAAATCCTTTTAAAATTTTCAGAAAAATATATATTAACCACGGGTCTGTATAAAATTTTCTAACCTAGGTCAAGTGATACGGATATTAAATAATTTCATTCCGTAATTTTCGAATAAATCCTGGGTTTTATCATTTCAAACCTACAGTCCCAATGAAATAATTAAAAATCGTTGAGGCCTATCATTTCAACCCATAACGATTTTTCCCTATTCAAAAGTCCGTTCGGGTATGTATCATTTCAACCTATAGTGATTCTAATCTACAGGGAACTTGCAGTGTGATAAACTGATATAAATAACAGAATAGCATTATATAACAGTAACGTATGATATAACAGGTGTATAAGCAGGGGTGAACATCATATGATCATAGCATAAGCAGATATAACATAATTATATGGTTTACAGATTCAATTGTGATCAGTTTACTAGTTATATAAGTATAAATTGTCTGGTGAGAATTACTCACCTCTACGAGCTGGAGATGACAACCAAATACACAAAACAAAGATCCACAAAGGCACGAAAGCATGAATACGATTCGAGTACGGGAGAGCCAAAGTTATTTGTCTTGTCACAGAGCAAACAAAACAAAATACACAACATGATTTTTCATACCAAAATATTATTAAACAAGCTAGAAATACATGCACAACACATAACCAAAACTCTTGCACATGCATTCAACAACCCCATGCTCGGCCATAGGTTAGAAATACACGGCTGTGGGGTGAATTTGGGTCAGTTGTGGTTCAATAGGTCGGCCATAACATGGACATGAAGGAGTAGAAGGGTGTTGATACGCTATATTTTGATCAATGACAATGTGCTTCAACAAAAAGGATGAGATATGTGCAAAGCTAAAGGAAAGACTATGAAGACCAAGGATATCATGAGTACTTATTATATATACGTCTTAGTCTTAGTTTTATTGTTAAAATCTATCCTCAAGAAGCTTGCACAAACACAAGAACACATTCATAACTTAATATTTTAGTTAAGTGCTCACTGTGCAGAAACCACCAGTTCAGTCGACTGAACAGGAAATTTCAGTCGACTGAGCTTGTTACAGAATTGCAACATGCACAGCATTAGTCGACTGAAATTCCCTGTTCAGTCGACTAAATTCAAACCTGCGAATTTTTGATGAAAAGACACCTTCCTCTTCCCAGGAGTTGCAACCATTTCTCCAATGCTAATGGATGCATCTGTTGACTGGATCTTTTGCAAATAGATACACCTCTTCTACACCTATAAATACATGATTCTATCATTTGCAAATTATGAATTCTAATTGCTTTAATCTATCTCTATTATCTTGATTATATTTTCAGATTTCTGAAGTTTTCAAAAGTAATAACAAACCACTTCAATTGATTGAATCTCTGATTTATCTTAAACACTCTTTTGATTCATAGCAATTTATATTTCCTAAATCTTCATAAACACATTTCATATTCTTGAGGATAAGATTATAGGAAAGTTGTACTCAATTAGACTCATTAGTGTTATCAAGAACACAAGTCAGAAATACTCTTTGTATCTAGTTGAAGTCCTCTTCGGTAGTTAAGGCAAGAAATCCCGTTCGGTTGTTCGGGTAAGTTGTAAACCTATTCCTCCGGTTAAGTGACGGTGGTTGGTTAGTTGAATTCCTAATAGGGGCTTAGGGACTGGATGTAGGACAAGAGGTCTGAACCAGTATAAAGTCTTAGTGTCTACTTTAGTTACTTCTTATTGGTATCTACCTAGACCATTCCACTATTCCATATTATACGATCCTACTGCATGGCTTCTTTCAATTGGTATCAGAGCAAGGTTTTCCTATAACCATAACATCGTTATTTGACATATTGATAATATGGAAAATAACACAAGCACAAGCACAACAACTGCCTATAGCTCTACATTTGCAAAAGGACAATCTACCCAAAGACCCCCTCTATTCAATGGACTAAACTATAATTATTGGCCTACAAAGATGAGGATTTATATGCAAGCAACAAGCTTTGAAGTTTGGAATGCAACTCAAGCAGAGTTCGTTGTACCCACCACTGATTACACTACATGGACACAAACTCAAAAGAATGAAGCTAGTACAAATGCTAAAGCTATGAATATGCTATTTTGCGCTTTGGATAGAAATGAGTTCAATCGTGTTAGCATTTGTACTACTACACATCAGATATGGGATACACTTAAACTATAAATGAAGGCACAAACAAGGTCAAACAAACAAAGATCTCCATTCTAAAGAACCAGTTCCAAAACTTTAGAATGCGACAGAATGAATCCATCAATGACATGTACTCAAGATTTCAAGACATTCATCATGCTTTAATAGGATTAGGAGAAAAGTATACGGATTTTGATATTGTATCTAAGGTCCTAAATTCACTCACTAATGAATGGGAGAGAAAAGTCTTAGCAATCGAGGAAGCAAACGATCTATCTACAACGAAACCAGAAGAATTAATTGGAAACCTTATGTCTTATAATTTAACATGCAAGCTAAGAAAGATCAAGCACAGGAAAGAAAAAATGTGGCTTTTCACACAGAAAAGGAAGAAACGGAGTCTGAAGACGAGGATCTAACATTTATTGCCAAAAATTTCAAGAAATTCTTAAAATATAGAAAAGGAAATAAAAACGGTTTCAGAAAGAATTTCTTGAACAAACCTTCATCCTCAAATATGGAATTTTTAATTGTCACAAGAAAGGTCATATGATAAAAGACTGTCAAGAGCTAAAGAAGGAGAATCAGAAAAACTTCAACAACAAGAATAAGAAAGACAAATTTAAAAAGAAGGCTTTTTCTGTCACATGGGATGATTCAGATTCAGATTCATCAGATGGTGATAGTGATAGCAACAATGAACAACCAAATTTGTGCTTCATGGCTCAAGAATTTGAGGTTAGTGATTTATCTTATGATGATTTAATAGAAGTAAACACTGAATTTTTAAATACTATAAAAATTCTCAAAAAGAAACTTAAAGAGACACGCGAAAATTAGAACAAAACTGAATTTGAACGAGATATGTTAGAAGACGGGGAAAAAAATATTAGAAGAAGAACTTGAAAAAATTCAAGAATCTCTCTCAAACTCAGATAGTCAACTTTTACTTTTGAGCCAAGAAATTGAAACTCAAAAAGCAAAGAATGATGAAATTATTTCTGAAAATCACAATTTAAAAAATAAACTAAAACAAGTTGAATTAGAAAATACCAGTCTTCAAATTAAATTAGATAACATTACTAAAAATGTTTCTAATTTTAATAAGGGAAGAGAAAATTTATCTAAAATTCTCAAAAATTCTCAATACTCTTCAAATAAAAATGGATTAGTTTTAAAAAGGAATCAAAAATTCTTCCAAAGAAAAATGCTAATTTTAAGAAAGAAGATAATTCAAAACATAGTATAGTACTGAAAAATAACATACCAAGACACACTAAAAAGAAAAAGGAAATCAAAATATGGGTTCCGAAAACAAACAATAATTTAATTCGAAACAAATATATAAATTCCTTTATAGAAACAGTTCAAAAAAATAGTAATTATCTTCATAAAAGGGATACTAAACCCACTTGGGTTTGGTTTCCTAAGAACTAACTCTTAGGACCCTATTAAAATTTCGGTACCAATATATTTATTAATATTTTTTGCAGGTCCCACTCAAGAAAAGAAAATGGATTTTGGATAGTGGTTGCTCAAAACACATGACCGGAGACAAAGAAACGCTTACAAATATTTCATACTTTGATGGTGGCTCTGTTACCTTCGGAGATAACTCAAAAGGTTTCATCATTGGCAAAGGAGATGTGTGCAACTACGGTATATCAAATTTACCCCTTATTACAAATGTTTCTTTAGTTAAAAAATTAAAACATAATTTATTAAGCATAAGTCAACTATCCGACAAAGGTTTTAAAATAACTTTTCCTGAAAATAAATGTTGTATTTTTGATCAAAATCAAAATCTTATTTGAATAAATGTTGTATTTTTGAATAAATGTTGTATTTGAAGGAAAGAGATATAGAAATATTTATGTTTTAAACATAAAAATTAATAATAATAAAGATATGTGTTTAATGGTCAAAGATAATGATCCTTGGTTATGGAATAAAAAATTTTGTCATATTAATTTTAAATCTATTCAAAAACTTTCAAAAAATGAATTAGTCAAAGGCTTACCAAAAATAAATTTTAAAATAAATAATATTTGCGATGTTTGTCAATTAGGAAAATTAACTAAATCATCTTTTAAATCAAAAAAGTTATTTCAACTTTACAACCATTAGAATTATTACATATGGATTTATTCGAACCAACACACAGGTTCAATCTATTAACCATAATCGATATGTTTTTGTAATAGTTGATGATTTCTCAAGATATACATGGACGATATTTATGACAAAACAAAAGTGATACGTTCGATTATTTCAAAATTTTTGTTAAAAGAATTCAAAATATTAAAAATTTAAAAGTAAAAAATATAAGGAGTGATCATGGAGGCGAATTTGAAAATGAATCATTTGGACTATTTTGTAAAAAGAAAGTAATAAATCATAATTTTTCATTTCCTAGAACTCCACAACAAAATGGAGTTGTAGAAAGGAAGAATAGAACTCTTCAAGAATGCGCAAGAACAATATTAAATGGAAGTACATTACCAAAGCATTTTTGGGCTGAAGCGGTAGCAACTGCATGCTATGTATTAAATCATATTTCCATACGACCTTTAACTAAAAACACTTCATATGAACTTTTTAATGGAAGAAAACGTAATATTTCGTACTTAAAAATCTTTGGGTCAAAATGTTTTATTCTTAACACAAAAGACCAACTTGGAAAATTTGATCCAAAAGATGACCATGGTATTTTTGTAGGTTTCTCAGAACGAAGTAAGGCATATCTGTTTTCAGTAAACGAACAAATGTAATAAAAGAAACTTTACATGTATCTTTTGATGAAAACTTTAATAAAAATACAATCATCAAAGATGATGAAGAAATTATATCCAACATAGAAAATATATGTTTTGAAAATAATGAAAATATTAATCAAATTAATGACAATCAAATTAGATCTCCTCCTAGAATCCTACGAGATCATCCCACATAAATATAATTAGAGAGATTGACTCGCACGTTCAAACAAGAAGTCAACCAAACCAAATGGGTCATGTTGCTTTTATTTCAGCTATTGATCCTAAAAAATCAAAAGCAGCTTCAACAGATGAATACTGGATTATTTCCATGTAAGAAGACTTAAATCAGTTTGAAGGAAATAATGTTTGGGAGTTAGTTCCTCGTCCTATGACCAATCAGTTATTGGAACTAAATGGGTCTATAAAAATAAAGCAGATGAATTTGGAAATATTACTAGAAATAAAGCAAGATTAGTAGCACAAGACTATAATCAAGAAGAAGGAATCGATTACGAAGAAACGTTTGCTCCAGTTGCAAAACTTGAAGCAATACGTATTTTATTAGCCTTCGCTTGTTTTCACAATTTTAAACTTTATCAAATGGATGTTAAAAGTGCCTTTTTAAATGGTTTTATAAAAGAAAATGTATATGTAGAACAACCCCCTTTATTCATTCATGAGAAATATCTGGATCTGTATATAAATTAAAGAAAGTCTTATATGGTCTTAAACAAGCACCTCGTGCTTGGTATGAGAGACTTAAGAGCTATCTACTAGATTCGGGATTTCAAATCAGAAAAGTAGATCAAACTCTATTCGTTAAAAACACTACTAAAGACATTTTAATAATTCAAATATATGTAGATGACATTATATTTGGTTCAACAAATGAAAAATTGTGTAAAGAATTTTCAAATATAACGACTAAGGAGTTCGAAATGTCACATATGGGAGAATTATCTTATTTTCTCGGACTTGAAATTTAACATTTAACGAATGGAATTTTCTTAAACCATGAAAAATATTGTGCTAATCTAATTAAACGTTTTGGAATGGAAAACACTTCTGGTAAACCTACTCCTATGAGTACCACAACTCATTTCGATCGAGATGAAAATGGCAAGAGTGTTGATCAAAAGTTGTATAGAAGTAGGATAGGCTCTTTACTTAACCGCTAGTAGACCAGACATAATGATGAGTGTATGTTTATGTGCATGTTTTCAAGCTAATCCTAAAGAATCACATTTAAGAGCCGTAAAACGAATTATGCGATATCTTAATAATACTAAGGACTTTGGTCCTTTCTATCCAAAAGATTGTCCATTCGAGTTAGTTTCATTTAGTGATGCTGATTTTGGTGGATCTCGAACAGATAGAAAAAGTACAAGTGGTACGTGCCATTTCATTGGAAAATCACTTGTATCTTGGTTTAGTAAGAAACAAAATTGTGTTTCGTTTTCAACCTGCGAAGCGGAATATATATCTGCCGCTTTAGCTAGTACTCAAGTCATATATATGCAACAAAAACTTAAAGATTTTAATATAAATTTAACAAATTCTACAATATATTGTGATAATACAAGTACACAAAGTTTATCTAAAAATCTGGTAAATCACTCTCGTACAAAACATATTGATATTCTTCACCATTTTCTACGTGACAATATCAAAAAAGGAATTTCAATTTAGAATATATTTCTACCGAAAATCAAATTGTCGATATATTTACTAAACCATTACTTGAAAACTCATTTATAAAATTACGAAGAGAATTAGGAATAATATCTTTCAAAGATATTTAATAACAAGAATTATAATGGTAAGGAATATAATACATGAGTAATATATCTCATACTTTAATTAACTAGAATATACTTCATCTAAAGAAAAGTAAGACATGAATTTAGTTCACTTAACTATCGGTTTAAAAACTTTACCATTTAATCTGTACATTTGAATTAGCTACATAATAATTCATAAACTAAAACATCGTTCTAAGAACATTCATTTCAAAGTAAATTATTAACCAATAATTCAACTTCTGGCTCTAAATTCTTATTGATTCTACACCACACTTTAAAAAAACTCTCATCATATATATATACACATATGGTTGTTAAAAAAACAAAAAATTTCAAACCCAGTAGCTCAACTGATAGCTCAGCTGCATCACCGCATCTTCCTACGCCAACACCAAAACACGAGCCTGTTTATAAATGGGAAAATTATCAAACTAGGTATACACTGGATTCTAAGAAGGCCAAACGTGCACTATTTATCTCTCCAAATACGAAGAAAAAGATTGATGAAATTCATCATTATCAACAGCAGCAAATAGACCTTCAACGTGAATTCTATTTTAAACAGAAAGTAACGGCTAAACGCTTAAGCTTTCTTGAGCAAATTGGTTTAAAATTTTGCAGCTTGAAGAAAAAGGATGTGAGTGAGCCCTTACCTCGACCAGTTTATTCGTTTGATCCATCTTCTTCAAATCGTACATCAATCGATCCGATAAATCCTTGGGTATCGCCACAAATACCTCAATATAGCCCAAATTCATGGGACAAGAACTATATGGCGAATGAGGGTTATATAACACCAAAGAAGAAGACTCCATCCCCCAAGAAATGATGGTTTTGTGGTCAAAATAATGTTGTTGTATCATAATATTACTATATAATTGTAATTATTTCATTAAATAAAACATTTGCATTGAAAATGTGAATAAAAACCAAAAACGCAAAATTCAGTCGACTGAATAGTTCTGCACAGTCGACTAAATATATCAGAAACTTTCAGCCAACAGTATAGTCGACTGAAAATCTCTGTTCAGTCGACCAAATTTTAGCCAGAAAACTTTCGGCTTCCAGTTCAGTCGACCGAATAGAAAATTTCAGTCGACTGAACGCAGTTTACCAACTTTTTTTACCCTACTTAGCCATCTTTTTCACTTTCACTTTTATTTTTTTTACTGCTTCCAAACTTCATCTTCCCCATTTCTCAAAAAACCCTAGCCCCCCAATTTCTACCTTTTCTCAATTTCTTCCTCAAAATTTCCACAATTATGCCTCCTAAACGTTCTATAGCTTCAACTTCAACCTCCTCCAAGCCAATTAATGCCATCGCTCAATGGCTTTACAATGGAGTTGCGGTCACTCGGTGGAACAAGATGAAGAAGTCAAGAATCTTCGAGCACTCATTTGTTGATTTCCAAGGCCTTCAAACCTACGATATTCAAGCTTTAACAGACCAAGTAAGTTTGACATCGCTTTTAGACATTAATCGTAATGACCTTGCCATCAACCATATTATGGTCAAATTATTCTATGCCAACCTCAACCTCAGACACCAAACTCCACGAAATCCAAATGACTGTGTTTGGAGTATGGTATGCAGGAAAAAGGTATGGTTTTCACTTGATCGCATTGCTCATATTCTAGGATCCCCAAACGTTGGTAGAAAGCTTGAGGAAATAGATTTCAATCCTCATATTCATGACAATATAAATCATCAATTTTTAGAGGATGATATCAATAACCGAGATATCAAATCTACCTCCTTAAGACCAAGAGCTAGGCTTTTACACAAAGCCCTTATGAGGACCATTACCCTACGCACTGGCTCCTATGAAATAGTGTACCCGAATAACTACGGGCACTGTATGCTATATGAGGAAATATTAAAGTAAATTGGGTGCAATTGATACTTGATGAATTTCTTTCCTTCAACAATGGGAAAATGAGAACGATATATTATGGCGAGTACATAATGCGACTTCTCCTAGACGTTGATACGCCACTACCGAACTCAGAAAATACGATGGTTCATCAAATCAACCATCGGACTACAAGCCTCATGCAACTACCGTTAAAGCCTCCTCATATCATGTCTCCAGCCGAATGGGAAGCAGTCAATAAGAACCTCACCAACCTCAACCTCACGCTCCACAACAAGAACCTCTTGATCAAGGTGATAAAATCTGTCTTGTTCAACCAGATTTTACTACAAATCAACCGTTGGGAATTCTATCAAGGAATCAACAAATCCTTGATACTCGTCTCAAAAAGGTTGATCACAAACTTTATAGGGTAAAAGGGTTCTTTAACAAACTATGGGATGCCATTTCATGCACCAGCACCACTTCTGCTTCTACCTCACGCGGCAAGCGCCCTGCTCCAACGTTCACGTGGACATCTTCCGAGGAGAATCCGAGCAGCAGCAGTAGTGGTAATAGTGGTTGTCAAGGAGGAGGAGCTTTTAGACAACCAATTGGTGGCCCTGTTATTCTTGAACCAAAAGGAGAACGTGAAGACTCTTATAATTGGGACAGGGATCCTTGATCATTTTGATGGTTTGATTTCCGAAACTCTTTATTAATTTTGAAATACTTCTGAAAAGGCTTGTATAAATATCCTTCTTTTATTCGTGATACTCTATGGTTTGTATGATTCACACTATGGTTATGCATGCAAGCGGTTGCTTTGTTTGATAATTATATACTTCTACAAATTATTACTTCCTTTTTGTCGATGACAAAGGGGGAGAAAAGTCTATGTCACTCACTTTGCTTTGTAGGAAAGATAGTGCACATCTTCATGGGGAGCAAAAATAAGTACATCTCTACAAACATTGGTATTGTCATCAATCAAAAAGGGAGAGAATGTTGGTACGCTTTATTTTGATTAATGACATTGTGCTTCAACAAAAAGGAAGAGATATGTGCAAAGCTAAAGGAAGGACTATGAAGACCAAGGATATCATAAGTACTTATTATATATAGGTCTTAGTCTTAGTTTTAGTGTTAAAATCTATCCTCAAGAAGCTTGCACAAACACAAGAACACATTTCATAACTTAATATTTTAGTTAAGTGCTCACTGTGCAGAAACTACCAGTTCAGTCGACTGAACAGGTAGTTTCTATCGACTGAACCTGTTACGCAATTACAACATGCACAGCTTCAGTCGACTGAAATTCCCTGTTCAGTCGACTAAATTCGAACCTGCAATTTTTTTATGAAAAGACGCCTTCCTCTTCCCAGGAGTTGCAACCATTCTCCAATGGTAATGGATGCATCTCTTGACTGGATCTTTTGCAAATAGATAAACCTCTTCTACACCTATAAATACATGTTCCATCATTTGCAAATTATGAATTCTAATTGCTTTAATCTCTCTATTATCTTGATCATATTTTCAGATTTCTTAAGTTTTCAAAAGTAATCACAAACCACTTCAATTGATTGAGTCTCTGATTTATCTTAATACTCTTTTGATTCATAGCAATTTATATTTCCTAAATCTTCATAAACACATTTCATATTCTTGAGGATAAGATTATAGGAAAGTTGTACTCAATTAGACTCATTAGTGTTATCAAGAATACTACAAGTCATAAATACTCTTTGTATTAGTTGAAGTCCTCTTCGGTAGTTGAGGCAAGAAATCCCGTTTGGTTGTTCGGGTAAGTTGTAAACCTATTCCTTCGGGTTAAGTGAGGGTTGTTCGTTAGTTGAATTCCTAAGAGGAACTTAGGGACTGGACGTAGGACAAGAGGCCCGAACCAGTATAAAGTCTTGGTGTCTACTTTACTTACTGCTTATTGGTATCTACCTAGACCTTCCACTATTCCATATTATACGATCCTACCGTATAGCTTCTTTCTAAGGGTATATGCATGCACAACACAAATACAAGGCAACAATTGAATTTCTATGCAACCACAAGCTTGGGCCAAGGCATGAATGAGCACGGCCAGGCTTGGGAGGACAGGAGGTGATCTGGCAGGGGTCTCAAGTCAGCAAGTGGCTGGTGGTGATGATGTAAAGGTCGGCCAAGATGGTGTGTGAGGTGTTGGAGCAATTTGGTTGCTCAGCTAGCACATATAGGTTGTGTTTGCTTAATTTTTTTCTGGATCTTCAACAAAGATGGCCATGGCCATGGATGGACTGTGAACTGGAGGAGGTGGCAGATGGTTGTGGTGGTGGTGGAGGCGGCTATGGTGATGGAGGAGCAAGGGCCGAGCAACATAAGGTTGAAGCAAGTGCAAAAATCAAAACAAAACATGGAAAAAGTGAAAAAAAGAATGAAACTTTACCATAATTTTTTGCTCAGGTGAAGGCCAAATTTTTTTTAGAGTTTGAGAAAGTTTTTGTGTGAGAAAAATGAGGGAAGTCGGTAGAAAGGAAGGTGATATGGTCAGGAATTGAATGCATGTGTTGTTTGGAGTGAAAAGGCAAGGTATATTATAGGTCCAAAACCCTTTATATTTCATAAATTCTTTTTGCATTTTTAGATACATATAAAAATGGATTTAAATAAAAACAAAAAAATAATGAATGAAAAAATTAAATAAATAAATTTTAAATAAATATAATTAAATAAAAAAATAACTAAAAAATGGAAACTAGGCTTTAAAAATTGAAAATAAATACAATAAACTTTGGAAAAATATTATCATCACTTTAAAAATATTTAAAAAGGAAATCTTGAAATAAAAATAAATTTAAAATAATTTCAAAATAAAATAAAGTCAAATTTAAAATTATATTCAAAAATCTAGGGTTGTTACATCTATCTTTCTTTTTCAACCGAATTACCCATCTCATTATAAATTCTCACCATGAATTTATATCTTAATTTTACCCACTGATAATCACTTCACTTTATTTATAAATCATGTATATAAATTCCATAGTCTCGTTTTTTCATTTACAAGGGTCCCAAACTACTTAACCGATTTTAAATCGTTTTCTAATTTGAATTCCATTTTCAAATCAATTTCTTAAACAACTCAACTATATTCCACTTTCTTTTCATCATTTAAAATCTTATTTATAATTTAGTATAACACTTTCATATTTTATTTTAATATTCGCTTTTTATTTTTCCAAAAATATTTTAAATCTCGACTTTAACATCTTTTTATACTTAAATAAATATCGCTTAAGTTTTATTTTTTAATATGCTTTTATTTACATTATATCCAAATCCCTATTTTCCATATTCCAAAATTATCAAGCCTAATTTTGAAATCAAACTATTTATTTTACCCAAAATTCATTTCTTTTAATAATCCCAAAATTTCACTATATATATTTTTACTTCCAATTTCTTTAAATTTCTTTCCAAATTTTAATCATTTTGTTTTGATATTTAAAAATACCAAAATCTAGGTTGAAACAACCATAATATCTAAGAAATTTAAATTGCATTATAATCTACCATGGATTATTTAAAAAGCTCACATATCAATATATATGAAATTTGATTCAACATTTTTAAAGAATCCAATTGGATCCCTACAACCTGTTTCCCTGCATCCATAGACTTTAACATAATATAAAATACCAATCCCACTTCGAGTGGGATATCGCGGTATTTAGGGTCATCCGCTATCATGCGGAGTGCATAAGGTCTCATCCGCTATATATGTATGCGGGAATATTAATCACTCCAATTTACTAATATATATATATATATATACTACTATATATATAATATCACATTCAACTACATATTTATCAATTCAACAAATTAATAGTAAACTTTAGCTATTTAAATTAGTGTCAATCGTCCAAATAGGTGAGATTTACTCACTTTGATTTTATCACGCTTTCTCGTTTTGGTTTCGATTTAATTTGAACGAGTTTGGAATTGTCTGAAAATTTCAGAAGCTCCAATTTCGTCTAAACCATTTTATATGCGTAGATGATGACACTACGATCCCAACGCAAAAAGATTGATCCCAATCCAACCTCACATATAAGAGTTATACATTTTTAAGTTGTCGATTGTTTAAATTAAATTAAACACAAATATACAATATTTTTCCACAAAATCCATACCCGAAACTAAATGGCCCAAAGCCCAAACACACCCTCCTCTCCTAAAAATGCCTACTCCTAGTTCCGAAGAACCCATATTGCATCCATGCACGTGCACCTAGCACACAACACCGTTACTCTCAACGCACCTCCAAACACGCCGACGAACCTCTCGCCTCGAGAGCTTAACCTTAGCCCATTGCCGCCTCATCCAAGCCTTCACAACAGAGCACGACCGAAGTCCTCGACCTGTTGCCCCTAATGTTGCGACCATTACTGCTCCATCTGTGACGACTCGGAATTTTCTAGCAATATCAATTTAATAATCTACATTAAATATTAAATTGATATGATATATTTTTATAAATTAAATCTGAATTTGATACTTTTCTTTTAATAAATATCTAATGGATAAATTTAATCTGTTAAAAATTAATTGTTTGTTTTCTATTTATATATGTATATATTTATATACATTGTAAATAGATGAGATTTGTTTTAAAGTTTAACTAATAAATTATGTTTAAATACTAATATATATTTTAGTGAATTAGAAATTTGTGTTTTATTTAATATAAACATTTCAAAGCTAAATAAATAAATAGTTTGAAAACTTATTTTAACTTAAGTTTAAATTTAAATTATTAACAAATTGATTTGTTTTCTTTTCTTTTTAGTATGGTTTGATTTAAAATATGAATTAAAATGATATATGAGTTTTTAACAGAATTTTGTCAAACAATACATCAACATACATTAATAAAATATGTAGTTTATGATAAAAAGATAATTTAATTTATTTACCATTATAAATTGATAAATGAGTTACTCTTAAATAATATTAATAAATATAAATATAAGACTAAAAGATAAATTAGGAAAATGTAAAGTAGTACATTGGTTACATTATAATAGCTTAACAACTATAAATTCATTTAGTTTGCAAATAACAGAACAAAAATAACAACATTCACATGCATTTCAAAATATAACAAGTCAGCAATGAAACTAGAACAGATAAATTTTCAAATTTGTAAACCAATATAAAAACTGCAGCATATATATAGGTTTAAAGCATCAAGGTCACTTGTGTGATTGTACAAACAAAAGATATTTTAGATTTGTAAGCTAACATAAAAACTGGACTGTAGTATATATATGAATATGCTTAAACATCTAGATAAATATCTGTAGGCTTGTATAAGTATTACACTTAAATATGATAGGCATGCACCTGAAAGTAAAGACTGTAACAAAATAAAGATAAAAACAAACTGCAGTATAAATATATGTATATGTTTAAAAGCACAAAAATGTGTGCAGGCTGAAGTAAAGCAATAAGAACAGTAATAAAATATATGTTATACAAACAAATGAAATCATATGCAGGCTAATGAACAAATATAAGTGTGCAGGCCAAATAAGTAAACAACAGTATATATATGTGAAGCTTGTGAAGGAAGATAGTATCAAATATCTTAAGCTAACAAACAAAAAGTAATTAATGTATAAATCTTTTAGTACATTAAGTATTCATATCAGCCACCATTTCTAAAATATCTCTGGTTTAAAGACTGCACAATCAAGATTTTTGGGTTATATTGTACAAATATTGTCTTAGTTACTGAAACATAATTATAACCCTGTTTCTTTTCTTTTTATAAATCTGCATATTCGGTCGAACTAGGCATAAACTAAAATAAAACTTCATTTCAACTAAAACATGAAAGTAAAACTATTTCATACTTAAACAAAATTCAAGAAGCAAAGTAGAATGAAGTCACAGTAGATTCAAGCCTGAAATTTCAAAGCCTGCTTCAACAAAATGCCTCTGTTCTTTCACATATTGGTGAGTAACTTTTAAATCAAACTAAATAAGTAGATTTCTGTTGCTTATAAGCTCTGGGATGGTTGATTCTTGTAATGTATATATAGTGATGATTCAGTAATAAGAATATCTGAAATATGAATGTCTGAACTGTTTTTTTTGGGCTTTGACAGCCTCTGTTCTTTCATAACTGAAAATGAGTAACTTTATTTTATATAAAAAAAAATATCTATTTAAGAAATGAATCTGTAGTATATATGTCTATGGATAGTATAAGTATATATCTATTTATATACATATTGAATCCTCTGCCTATGCCTGTAGGGTGTGGTGGTGTGCAGGCTGTAACATGTGTTCACAAATTTGAATTCTAAAACAACTTTGTTCCCAAAACACAATCTACTTGGAATTTGGAACTAGAGTATAAACAAAATATTGTTGTTAGACATTGTACTAAATTTTTAAAATATGTACAAACTAAAGAACTCAGCAGCAACTCTGGAAAGCTAAATGCATAAGCACAACTTCAGGTTAATCAAAAATTTCACTTTTTAAATTTTGGAATTTAGGAATACAAAGTGAATTAGTGAACTATAATATGATTTTTAAAGGTTAAAACATAATTTTTAGTGTTTGATTATGGGAGCAGTTCGTGTATGTTCAGTTTTTGCATTTGGGGTGGTTTCTGGTGATCAACGCGGTGGTCGGCGTCGAGCTTCGGTCTGGGGGTGGAGGAGGCTGCCGTGGACCTAAGAAAAATGGGTGAAGGGGGCCATGATGTCGGAGGTAGCGGCGGTGATGAGTTTTCTCTGGTAAACCTAGTGTTACTGGAGCATTTTGTTTTGACCACCGCGACTTCGACGTAGCGTCGAGCGAAGCGTGGTCTTGGGAAAAGGAGGTGCGGTGGGTGAAGATGTCATGGCAGGAAGCGCGAGCCTTCGAAAGGTCGGCGTTGTGCGAACGCGGCGGTGACAGGTTGGGAGGGGAGGTGGTGAGTAGTTTTCAGGTTTTGTTCTCGTTTCTATTTCGCGCGTGCGCTTGGGAAACTCGAAGTAATGTTGTTGCTTTATCGGGGAACCTCACATGTTTTTCTCGAAGTAAAAGAGGGAGGGGCTCGGGTTATTGATTTTCAAGTTTTTTAAACCGGTAACAGTTTTTAAAACTGTTTTGTGGATTTTGATTTAAATTTAACACAAAGCCAAGTCAAATTTTAAATCAAGTTTGCAACATGAATTTAAGTTAGATTCGAAAGAGAGTTGACCATAATAATGTTTCAAAATTTAAATAATTTTAAATAATTTAAAAGTGGTAAATGATTAAAGTATTTTCAAACTAAGTTGAGTTAAAATGAAAATTTTAAACTGTTAAGAAGAGATTGAGACATGTCAACTGTAAAGGAAGTCAAGACTTAGATATGTAATTCCAGACTTGAAACTAAATTAAAGTTTTATAATTTCAAATTGATTCAAATAGTTTAATGCTATTAAATATGTAAGTTTAAAAAAAAAGGGTTTTGAAAATAAATTAGTGTTAAAAAACTTTATGAAGGATAAAATTAGAATTTATTGAAATAAATGTTTTCAAACATATTGGAATTGAAAATATAATCAATAATGAGAATGGTTTGCCTTAATTCATGAAGTTTTAGAATTTATGTGCATCAACCTTTAAGTTAATTAGGTAGAATAATTAATAATAGATATTAATTAATCTAGTAATTATAGTGTAAATGTAGTAATTAAAGTTAATTAATGAATTAATTAACTAATATGTGATTTAGAACTATAGATTAGATTTTTAAATGGTTAATTAACTTATAATTAATAATAATTAATAGAAGGAAATAATTAAATAATTATTAATGAAGTTCATTAACCAGATTATGTTATAATTAATTAATATGATTGATTTTGTAATAAATTAATTAGATTAATTAATTTAATAGTTTAAATGAAATTATTTATTGAAAAGTAATTAAGAAATCAATTACTTATTAATTGTGTACATTGATTTAATTTGAGTTAATTAATTTAGTTTAATTAACTGATATTTTGAAATTGAATTACTTAGAGAAGTAATTGAAGGATAATTACGGGATGTAATTAATTGGGTGATGTTGTTAATGGAAGTAATTGAAATATAATTACTTAAAATTAACCAGGGAATTAATTAAGAGTGTTATTGAGAAGTAATTAATTGTGGATGATTAATTACTGTATGTTATTAATCAAGAGGATTAATATTTATAATTTGAAGATTTGTATTCTTAATATAAGTTAATAAATGAAGATGTAAATAGAAATCATTAATTAATATAATTAATAATGAAATGTAATTAAGAAATTGATTTATTTGAGAATAATAAATCAACAAGATAATTAAATGGAAATAAATCAATATATATGTAATTAATGGAGCATAATTACTCAGAATAGTAATTGGATGATCATTACTTGATGAAGTTAATACAAGATGATTTGTAAGTGGAGTAATTTGAGTAATTTCTTTTGTAATTAATCAAAGGATTAATTTATGGAATTAATAAATCATGGAATGATTAATTTGTTAATAAGTAATTAAGGATAGTTAATTACTAGTTTGTTATTAATCAAGGGGTGATTAATAATTGTGTTTAAATAAAGATTAATTGAAGTAATTTAATATAAATTGAAGATCATTAATTAATATAATTAATGATGTAATTAAGAATTGTTTAATTAAGGAATAATTAATAGGAAAGTAATTAAATGTTAAATTGCTATGAACGATTTATAATAATTCATTTTAAACAAAGACTAAATTATTCTTGTAATTAGAGAATGATTTAGTAATTTGATTTATAATCAATTATTGATTATGAGAGCGGGATTTATGGAATGAGTGATTAATTTAATTTATTTTAAATTAATTAAAATTGGAAGTAGTTAATTTAATTCATTTTAAATAACTATAGCTTATGATTCATAAATCATTGCTTATGGATGATATGGATATTTCACTGATTGATTGTAATCTCAGGAATGAGATGGGTAATGTCTATGCGATATGGATGTATGTTTTAAGTATGCTAATGTTTAATTATCTGTTTGGATGATGATATTAATTATCTGTTTATGATGATATTGTGATTATCTATTATGAGATGTGAATTATCTATATGTGTATATTGTTAATATTGAATTCACTGTTAAGACTAAATAGACAACTTGGCCTTAAAAGACACGTTTTGGATTTCGATGAGACCGGGATCGGGTTTTCCGCATTAGGAATATCCGAAAACCACATCGTTTCCAAATTAACGTTAGGTCGTGAATCTGAAGTGAAGATGAAGGTTCAGAATGCAAGGGTTATCGTCGTTAACTCTGAGGGTGATTCCAAAATGAGTGTAACGAGATAATGCCTTCGGTTTCGTTCGAACCCGGAACGACTTGTATGGATTGAATGTTTTCAACACATCGTCAGGCGGACGATGAACATTCTAAGAAATATGTTCTATAAAGGTAATCGTAACCTCAAGCCTCATCAACCGGGAATGGCTAAAACAGGGGAGGTGCAGCAAGGTTAGGTGGGTCATGCCCAAGCAGGACAAGGATATTCCCCTGTCTAGATGTCCCTTTTTATTCGGCTTAGTGGGCGGTTGGTCTGCAGCCAACTGCGGGGTGTATCTTGTTCGGGACTGTTCAGTAAGGAATGGTTCCGGCCTTGTGTTGCAGGGGATGAAGGAAGTAATCCTCGGTACGTTGATCTAGGCCACGTACTGTGACGGGCGGTACCCCAGTAGCCCTGCCATTGTATGGAATCCAAAATCCAATAAGTGCCAACGGTTTTGATTGTATTACCCACTTTTGTGGCTAGTAGCTGGAATTTAATCATGTAACAATTTCGGCTATTTTCTATTTACTTGAAAACCCTAGACCTATTATAATATCACAGAATTTCCTATAAAATGTTTTGGTTAGCGTAAGGCAAAAACTTTTCCATGTTTATGTGTGGGAAGTCTTACGTGATACCTTTTGTTTTCAAAGGATGTTTCAAAATTAAGCAACTTTAACCTGTTACTCATACCAGACCCATGTCTGACCCGAAGTTTATTTTTTTTTTCATAAACTCTCGGGTACCCAAATTTTTACGGGTAGCCAAGGGATTCAGGTTTAGCTTTGACGAAGTCTGGAGGAGCAATGGAGCAGGAGGCTTCAGCGTTTTAGATATATATAGTTCCGCTGTGTTGGTATCTCTGTATTGTTTGAGTTGTATTGTTTATTGAGTTGTATTAACTAGACAGGTGTTTATAACTGTCTAGTATGTGATGTATTATCTGTATAGCTCTGATTGATGTATATATTATGTAAATACTTATGTAATTAATATATTTTATTCGTTCCGCTGTGAGATTCTGATGTTGTTGTTCTTTCTTCTCTATCTTTTCTATTTTCTCACCCTTTTCTTTCTTATTAACGATGTTACTTCCTGGGAGTAGGAAGTGGGGTCGTTACAGTGGTATCAGAGCGCTAGGTTGAGTGAATACCTAGGCTCTTAAGTGGTTTCTTTCCTGAGAGAGCGTATTTGTAATTTTGATATATATATATATATATTTATTTATTTATTTATTTTCTATCTATTTGTTGGATTACTTGTTCGGGTTTTCCAACATATGTATAAGGATAGATTAAGTAGTGGTGTGTGTAACACGACTACCTGTGGTTAGAAGTATATTTGGCGAGACTGTAGACCTAATACCGTCTCGAGTAAATTTGTGGTGTAAGGATTTCACCTAATCTCTGGAGGGAAAACCTGTTGAGATTTGGAGTCCATTTTTTTTGTTATACAAGTTTGGATGAGAAGAATTTGGATTTTTGTGAGTTGAGCAGAAGCTTAAATATTATCTTGGTAACTCAAGAAGTAGTGGTTGTGTGTTGAGATGCAGTAGCGATGGATTGTTTCCGAAGAAGTTCTCGAGGCTCTTTGGACAAGGAAGTGTGTCTGCATTAGTTTGAAGTTGAGTCCAGCTGAATGTTGTGTTTGGCTTTGAGGCCTGAGTTTTCTGAGGAATTTTTGGCATCAGTAGCGGTGTTGCAGCTCAGATTGTTCTACCGGCACGCGAGGAGGTCATCGAAGTCCAGAACCAGTTTTGTGAATCCATTTCTTCAATGGATTGGCTGAATAAGTTTAAGCTGTTCAGATTGGTAAGGAGAGTACAGTTTTCTTTGGATATTAGCCTGGGTTGATCGCAAAAGAGACTTGCGATAGTTAAGTATTCTCTGGGATGGCAGAAATTTTTCTGAATATCTTTGAAGAAGTCAATGGTTTGTCTTAGCATCTGAGGAGTTGAGTTTGGTATCGACTGGATTTCAGAAGTAGTGCCAATGGTTCATCTTAGTAATAGAATGGTTTCTGGAGAAAGGAATTGGAAAAGCAACTCGAGTTTCGGAGGAATTTCTGAGTTCTATTTTGGATCTGCTGAATCATATTTTTGTCATGTGTTGTCCAGTTATGCTTATGTGCATCATTAGCATTTTCATCTACTCTAGATCAGAGTTGAGCAGCGGAAGCAGTTGGGAGTGCATTTGTTTTTCTTTTCTGGGAATGAGAAGATGTTTTCTACTGATGATAGTAGAGGTTGAGTTCTTGGTTTTGGTTGATTTTGAGAAAATTATTCTACTGGATTGTTTTTGGATTCAGATTATTGTAGGAGTTATCAGCGAAGGTGGAGCTGATCAGTGGGTTGAAGGCAGCTCTGGACTGTCAGAAGTATTTGGTGGATAAGAGATGAGGGAATTTGGATTTGGGAGTCGGAAATTTCATTTTGTATGAATTTTCTCTGATTCGGAGGAGTTCTATAGATTAGGAGTATAGACTGATTGGATTCTATAGATCGAGTATTCCGGTATTATACTGGGAAACTCTAGGGAACTCTATCCAGAATTTTATCTGGATAGTTTGCTTTGTTGATTGAGTGAATTGGTTATGATGATTGTTAGCATGTGATTGATATATGCTTATGATTTAAAATTAAATTAAAATCTTAAATATATTGTTAAATTACCTTTGCTTTTAAATTTCGGGGACGAAATTCTTTTAAGGGGGGGGAGGAATGTGACGACCCGGAATTTTCTAGCAATATCAATTTAATAATCTGCATTAAATATTAAATTGATATGATATATTTTTATTAATTAAATCTGAATTTGATACTTTTCTTTTAATAAATATCTAATGGATAAATTTAATCTGTTAAAAATTAATTGTTTGTTTTCTATTTATATATGTATATATTTATATACATTGTAAATAGATGAGATTTGTTTTAAAGTTTAACTAATAAATTATGTTTAAATACTAATATATATTTTAGTGAATTAGAAATTTGTGTTTTATTTAATATAAACATTTCAAAGCTAAATAAATAAATAGTTTGAAAACTTATTTTAACTTAAGTTTAAATTTAAATTATTAACAAATTGATTTGTTTTCTTTTCTTTTTAGTATGGTTTGATTTAAAATATGAATTTAAAATGATATATGAGTTTTTAACAGAATTTTGTCAAACAATACATTAACATACATTAATAAAATATGTAGTTTATGATAAAAAGATAATTTAATTTATTTACCATTATAAATTGATAAATGAGTTACTCTTAAATAATATTAATAAATATAAATATAAGACTAAAAGATAAATTAGGAAAATGTAAAGTAGTACATTGGTTACATTATAATAGCTTAACAACTATAAATTCATTTAGTTTGCAAATAACAGAACAAAAATAACAACATTCACATGCATTTCAAAATATAACAAGTCAGCAATGAAACTAGAACAAATAAATTTTCAAATTTGTAAACCAATATAAAAACTGCAGCATATATATAGGTTTAAAGCATCAAGGTCACTTGTGTGATTGTACAAACAAAAGATATTTTAGATTTGTAAGCTAACATAAAAACTGGACTGTAGTATATATATGAATATGTTTAAACATCTAGATAAATATCTGTAGGCTTGTATAAGTATTACACTTAAATATGATAGGCATGAACCTGAAAGTAAAGACTGTAACAAAATAAAGATAAAAACAAACTGCAGTATAAATATATGTATATGTTTAAAAGCACAAAAATGTGTGCAGGTTGAAGTAAAGCAATAAGAACAGTAATAAAATATATGTTATACAAACAAATGAAATCATATGCAGGCTAATGAACAAATATAAGTGTGCAGGCCAAATAAGTAAACAACAGTATATATATGTGAAGCTTGTGAAGGAAGATAGTATCAAATATCTTAAGCTAACAAACAAAAAGTAATTAATGTATAAATCTTTTAGTACATTAAGTATTCATATCAGCCACCATTTCTAAAATATCTCTGGTTTAAAGACTGCACAAGCAAGATTTTTGGGTTATATTGTACAAATATTGTCTTAGTTACTGAAACATAATTATAACCCTGTTTCTTTTCTTTTTATAAATCTGCATATTCAGTCGAACTAGGCATAAACTAAAATAAAACTTCATTTCAACTAAAACATGAAAGTAAAACTATTTCATACTTAAACAAAATTCAAGAAGCAAAGTAGAATGAAGTCACAGTAGATTCAAGCCTGAAATTTCAAAGCCTGCTTCAACAAAATGCCTCTGTTCTTTCACATATTGGTGAGTAACTTTTAAATCAAACTAAATAAGTAGATTTCTGTTGCTTATAAGCTCTGGGATGGTTGATTCTTGTAATGTATATATAGTGATGATTCAGTATTAAGAATATCTGAAATATGAATGTCTGAACTGTTTTTTTTGGGCTTTGACAGCCTCTGTTCTTTCATAGCTGAAAATGAGTAACTTTATTTTATATATAAAAAAAAATATCTATTTAAGAAATGAATCTGTAGTATATATGTCTATGGATAGTATAAGTATATATCTATTTATATACATATTGAATCCTCTGCCTATGCCTGTAGGGTGTGGTGGTGTGCAGGCTGTAACATGTGTTCACAAATTTGAATTCTAAAACAACTTTGTTCCCAAAACACAATCTACTTGGAATTTGGAACTAGAGTATAAACAAAATATTGTTGTTAGACATTGTACTAAATTTTTAAAATATGTACAAACTAAAGAACTCAGCAGCAACTCTGGAAAGCTAAATGCATAAGCACAACTTCAGGTTAATCAAAAATTTCACTTTTTAAATTTTGGAATTTAGGAATACAAAGTGAATTAGTGAACTATAATATGATTTTTAAAGGTTAAAACATAATTTTTAGTGTTTGATTATGGGAGCAGTTCGTGTATGTTCAGTTTTTGCATTTGGGGTGGTTTCTGGTGATCAACGCGGTGGTCGGCGTCGAGCTTCGGTCTGGGGGTGGAGGAGGCTACCGTGGACCTAAGAAAAATGGGTGAAGGGGGCCATGATGTCAGAGGTAGCGGCGGTGATGAGTTTTCTCTGGTAAACCTAGTGTTACTGGAGCATTTTGTTTTGACCACCGTGACTTCGACGTAGCGTCGAGCGAAGCGTGGTCTTGGGAAAAGGAGGTGCGGTGGGTGAAGATGTCATGGCAGGAAGCGCGAGCCTTCAAAAGGTCGGCGTTGTGCGAACGCGGCGGTGACAGGTTGGGAGGGGAGGTGGTGAGTAGTTTTCAGGTTTTGTTCTCGTTTCTATTTCGCGCGTGCGCCTGGGAAACTCGAAGTAATGTTGTTGCTTTATCGGGGAACCTCACGTGTTTTTCTCGAAGTAAAAGAGGGAGGGGCTCGGGTTATTGATTTTCAAGTTTTGTAAACCTGTAACAGTTTTTAAAACTGTTTTGTGGATTTTGTTTTAAATTTAACACAAAGCCAAGTCAAATTTTAAATCAAGTTTGCAACATGAATTTAAGTTAGATTCGAAAGAGAGTTGACAATAATAATGTTTCAAAATTTAAATAATTTTAAATAATTTAAAAGTGGTAAATGATTAAAGTATTTTCAAACTAAGTTGAGTTAAAATGAAAATTTTAAACTGTTAAGAAGAGATTGAGACATGTCAACTGTAAAGGAAGTCAAGACTTAGATACGTAATTCCAGACTTGAAACTAAATTAAAGTTTTATAATTTAAAATTGATTCAAATAGTTTAATGCTATTAAATATGTAAGTTTAAAAAAAAAAGGGTTTTGAAAATAAATTAGTGTTAAAAAACTTTATGAAGGATAAAATTAGAATTTATTGAAATAAATGTTTTCAAACATATTGGAATTGAAAATATAATCAATAATGAGAATGGTTTGCCTTAATTCATGAAGTTTTAGAATTTATGTGCATCAACCTTTAAGTTAATTATGTAGAATAATTAATAATAGATATTAATTAATCTAGTAATTATAGTGTAAATGTAGTAATTAAAGTTAATTAATTAATTAATTAACTAATATGTGATTTAGAACTATAGATTAGATTTTTAAATGGTTAATTAACTTATAATTAATAATAATTAATAGAAGGAAATAATTAAATAATTATTAGTGAAGTTCATTAACCAGATTATGTTATAATTAATTAATATGATTGATTTTGTAATAAATTAATTAGATTAATTAATTTAATAGTTTAAATGAAATTATTTATTGAAAAGTAATTAAGAAATCAATTACTTATTAATTGTGTACATTGATTTAATTTGAGTTAATTAATTTAGTTTAATTAACTGATATTTTGAAATTGAATTACTTAGAGAAGTAATTGAAGGATAATTACGGGATGTAATTAATTGGGTGATGTTGTTAATGGAAGTAATTGAAATATAATTACTTAAAATTAATCAGGGAATTAATTAAGAGTGTTATTGAGAAGTAATTAATTATGGATGATTAATTACTGTATGTTATTAATCAAGAGGATTAATATTTATAATTTGAAGATTTGTATTCTTAATATAAGTTAATAAATGAAGATGTAAATAGAAATCATTAATTAATATAATTAATAATGAAATGTAATTAAGAAATTGATTTATTTGAGAATAATAAATCAATAAGATAATTAAATGGAAATAAATCAATATAAATGTAATTAATGGAGCATAATTACTCAGAATAGTAATTGGATGATCATTACTTGATGAAGTTAATACAAGATGATTTGTAAGTGGAGTAATTTGAGTAATTTATTTTGTAATTAATCAAAGGATTAATTTATGGAATTAATAAATCATGGAATGATTAATTTGTTAATAAGTAATTAAGGATAGTTAATTACTAGTTTGTTATTAATCAAGGGGTGATTAATAATTGTGTTTAAATAAAGATTAATTGAAGTAATTTAATATAAATTGAAGATCATTAATTAATATAATTAATGATGTAATTAAGAATTGTTTAATTAAGGAATAATTAATAGGAAAGTAATTAAATGTTAAATTGCTATGAACGATTTATAATAATTCATTTTAAACAAAGACTAAATTATTCTTGTAATTAGAGAATGATTTAGTAATTTGATTTATAATCAATTATTGATTATGAGAGCGGGATTTATGGAATGAGTAATTAATTTAATTTATTTTAAATTAATTAAAATTGGAAGTAGTTAATTTAATTCATTTTAAATAACTATAGCTTATGATTCATAAATCATTGCTTATGGATGATATGGATATTTCACTGATTGATTGTAATCTCAGGAATGAGATGGGTAATGTCTATGTGATATGGATGTATGTTTTAAGTATGATAATGTTTAATTATCTGTTTGGATGATGATATTAATTATCTGTTTATGATGATATTGTGATTATCTATTATGAGATGTGAATTATCTATCTGTGTATATTGTTAATATTGAATTCACTGTTAAGACTAAATAGACAACTTGGCCTTAAAAGACACGTTTTGGATTTCGATGAGACCGGGATCGGGTTTTCCGCATTAGGAATATCCGAAAACCACATCGTTTCCAAATTAACGTTAAGTCGTGAATCTGAAGTGAAGATGAAGGTTCAGAATGCAAGGGTTATCGTCGTTAACTCTGAGGGTGATTCCAAAATGAGTGTAACGAGATAATTCCTTCGGTTTCGTTCGAACCCGGAACGACTTGTATGGATTGAATGTTTTCAACACATCGTCAGGCGGACGATGAACATTCTAAGAAATATGTTCTATAAAGGTAATCGTAACCTCAAGCCTCATCAACCGGGAATGGCTAAAACAGGGGAGGTGCAGCAAGGTTAGGTGGGTCATGCCCAAGCAGGACAAGGATATTCCCCTGTCTAGATGTCCCTTTTTATTCGGCTTAGTGGGCGGTTGGTCTGCAGCCAACTGCGGGGTGTATCTTGTTCGGGACTGTTCAGTAAGGAATGGTTCTGGCCTTGTGTTGCAGGGGATGAAGGAAGTAATCCTCGGTACGTTGATCTAGGCCACGTACTGTGACGGGCGGTACCCCAGTAGCCCTGCCATTGTATGGAATCCAAAATCCAATAAGTGCCAACGGTTTTGATTGTATTACCAACATTTGTGGCTAGTAGCTGGAATTTAATCATGTAACAATTTCGGCTATTTTCTATTTACTTGAAAACCCTAGACCTATTATAATATCACAGAATTTCCTATAAAATGTTTTGGTTAGCGTAAGGTAAAAACTTTTCCATGTTTATGTGTGGGAAGTCTTACGTGATACCTTTTGTTTTCAAAGGATTTTTCAAAATTAAGCAACTTTAACCTGTTACTCATACCAGACCCATGTCTGACCCGAAGTTTATTTTGTTTTTCATAAACTCTCGGGTACCCTAATTTTTACGGGTAGCCAAGGGATTCAGGTTTAGCTTTGACGAAGTCTGGAGGAGCAATGGAGCAGGAGGCTTCAGCGTTTTAGATATATATAGTTCCGCTGTGTTGGTATCTCTGTATTGTTTGAGTTGTATTGTTTATTGAGTTGTATTAACTAGACAGGTGTTTATAACTGTCTAGTATGTGATGTATTATCTGCATAGCTCTGATTGATGTATATATTATGTAAATACTTATGTAATTAATATATTTTATTCGTTCCGCTGTGAGATTCTGATGTTGTTGTTCTTTCTTCTCTATCTTTTCTATTTTCTCACCCTTTTCTTTCTTATTAACGATGTTACTTCCTGGGAGTAGGAAGTGGGGTCGTTACACCATCGCATGCCACTAGACTATGGCCATGCGTGCGCCTCGCCACCAGAAACCCATCCATCCATACCGCACGGCCTCCCATCGACCACGGCACGAGAAATCCTTAACCCTAGTTAAGAGCTTCCACTCAACTTCACTATCGAGTTCTTCCCGTCGTCACCGCATACTACAAAACCACCATAAGATTGAAGCATAAGCTAAAATAAGATTTTTAAAGCAATTTTCGAATTTTTTTATTCGAATAGATTCTGAGAATTTAATTTTCAAAGATTTCATTTTATTCTTGTATGTGCTCGGCTATAATTTAAAAGTGGAGAAGGAAGGAAACGTTTGAAGAAGCAATAGGCATTTCACATCATAGGTGGCTGATTGGATAGAGTAGCCAATTGAAAAGAAAAGTTGACTTCACAATGTATATTAAATAATTTTCAAAATGTCTCTATTTACGTAACTCAAAATTTCGAAACCTATCGAGGCATGCCGTTAGGCGTTTATAATGTTATACCCCTATTCCGAACGCAATCGAAAAGGTTTCGAGTCCTAATTCGATCGTCGAGAGAATATATCCTTTTGGACCCAATTTTTTATTGAATTTTTGAATATAAATTTTAACGCGTTTCTGTCTCATACCACCAATCGATAACTCCAAACACTACGAAATTTGAAATTCGATAATAATACACTATTATGGATCCAATGGAACTAGTTTCGTCGTAATTCAAGACTGCGCCTTAGAAGGCCATTTCTAAATGTTAATTTAAATGATATATTTTTAAAACTAAACAAATTGCTTTTAAATTCAATTTTTAAAATTTTATATCTCCATTATTATTATAAATATAAATTTTATAGGCCTTTAAATTATAATTAACAAGCTTAAACCCCAAGATTCGATATTTAACCAATTTTCAATTATTAAATTCAATAATTAAATTGAAATTCAAGTTAAAAATCACTTTTTAACCATTTAAAATCAATTAAATATTCCAATTTCAAATATCCAAAATTCTAGGTTGTTACACCAGGTGTGAATAGTACTATTACTCTCAGTTTACTGATATTATGTGAGGCCACGCCGCTTAGCGAAATGGGTTTCCCCTCATTAATATCCCTTCAAAAACATATCTTTTGCAAATCAGAATCTCGTAATCAAAGTGATTGAAACAATAAATGCAATATTATATATGCACATAAATTAGGTAACCAGGTGGACTATATGTCCGAACAATATAGTTTTATTTGGCTAACTACTAACAATTGGCTTACTCGGGCCTACCAGGCAAAATAAATAATCTAACTTCTATTAGATACACTTCTGGACAGTCTGTCTTTAACTTACTTGTCCCTAAGTCAACTGATCCTAACAGTTTTGTGGGTTCACTAATAACCTATCTTGCTCTGTATATGTGTAACATCATTTTAGTCTTTCCTGTGACAAAGGCCTACATACTGGAATTTTGGACTTAAATTAGCTAGGGGCTACAAGCTAAAGTATAGTGTGCGACCCTATACCAGTCTCATATGGTATTCTAATATATAAGTCATTTACTTAGGGTTTAACTACGCCATAAAAATTTTTCCTCGTAAACATTTCCTTAAAATTGATTTGACTCTTCAAATCATACTTAAACAAGGAAAATATACATTTTGCGTTACTAAAATATCTTTGCCATGATATATGCTTTACATAAAACAATGTTAACGAAAACCTGAATCAATAGGGTTATCTATCCATTTAAAACAAGTTAAAGCCCTTCTTTAACTTAGAAAACGTTAGATTTTAAATCCAAGATATCACCATGAAAACCCTTGTTTGAAAACTTTAAACGATCCCTTTCAAATCTTGAAAGTACCGCTTTCAAAACAGGTTAACTACCTTACCTTGAAACACTAGGCCGAAAGGCCTAAGCATACCTTTCGTAATCTTTAAAATAGACCTTTCGAAATCATTGAAAGTATCCCTTTGAAATCTTTATAAAACCTTAGACATCCTGTTTTCAAAATACTTTAAACTTGCCTTTCAAACGCATTGGAAACCTTCCACTTAAAGACTCATGTAAACCTTTTGAAAACATTGGAGAATCTCCCCTTCAAAACCTTCGTTTCATACCTTTAGAAAGCATTAAAGTCCCTTACTTAAAACAAACCTTTCGAAATAATTAAGTTCAAGTAAAAGTTAGTAGAACATAGCTTCAAAGCCATTTAAAACCGGTCTCTTCATAACAACAGCCCAACTTTTAGGATGGTTTAAATTGACAATAAACCATACATATCAACTCAAACCATTCAAAAGGGAGGATTGTTAATGCGGTAAATAAGAAAATAAAAGAAAAGAAAGGAAAAACAAAACATGGAATCTCATAGTTCGGAATAACAAAATATAATAATCAAACAAAAAGTTCATGAAGTTTTTTACGAATAACATTTGATTACACTTTTACAACACAGATCAGAGTCATACATATAGCAGGAATAAATAAATAATGCAGCGGAACAACATGATGTAGTGGGATAAATATAATAAGTATTAATAATATACTAATTCTTCGTCTTCGTCCACTAGAAATAAATTCTCTAGCACCAGAAAACTCAGGCTGACTCGAGCGTAATGAAAAGACAAAATGCTTGGGTCAGAACTAAAAGATCTTAGGTGAGTTAAGTCAACATAAATATGAGGGTAATGACTTCAGAGATGTTTACGGGATTTTACATCTCATATCCAGTATTCAAAATATGTGCAATAACTTAAGAGATGTTTGGAATTCCATCTCCTAAGGATCCATATGATATCCCAGAATTTTCGACAATATCAATTTAATAATTCGTATTAAAAATTAAATTGATTTGATAATTTTTGTTAATAAAATTTGAATTGATTTAATAATATTCTTTAATAAATATTTAATTGGTTAATTTTATCTTTTAAAAGCTAATAAATTGTTTTCTATTTATAATACATATACATATTTCTATATATTGTAAATAGATGAGTTTTGTTTTAAATTTAATAAATAAAGGCATGCTTTCAAATTATAATATTTTTGGTAATTTGGAAATTTGATTTTATTTAATATTAAGCTTTTCAAAGTTATTAAATAAATAACTATATGGTTTTAAATTGTTAAGGTAAGTGTTTAAATTTGTTTAAAATAATTTTAGCTTAAGTTTAAATTTAAATTAATTAACAAAAAGGTTTGTTTTGTTTTCTTTTCAAATATAGCTTGATAAGATAAGTAATTTATTAATGAAGAGATAATTTCTTTTATAAATTATTTAAAATTGAATAAATTTTTTATTTCCAAATAATAATTATAATGTATTATTTTCATAAATATATACGGATTTCAATAAAACTAGAATTTTTGTTTCAAGTTGAATTATGTAGTTATATATGTATATATATAACTTGATTTCTAAATTGAATTTTTGAATTTGTTTTGAATTTAAAGTTTTGAAATTCATAGTATAGATATTAAATTGCTTTGGATTTTAAAATGTTTGTATAAAATTTTATTTATGAATATAATTGTTTTATTTCTTTTAAAAATTATCTATACATAAAAATAAGTACATATTAACTAATTAATTATGCATAAGTTTACATTAATCTTATATTAACATTTAACTAAATACTTATTAATTAAAAGACATGTGTTAAGTGATAAGTGTATTTAAAATGAAAATGTTACAATATAGGACAAGTGTCATTTAATTTTGTTTTCTTTTATTTTTTTTAATAAAATTTAATTTCAGCCTATATATAAACAAATCTCCTTCCTTCATTTCTTTTTCTTTTCTTTTTCAAAAGCTAAGTTAACAGATCTAAGAACAACACCCTCAAAACCAAAACTGAAAACAAAATCAGTAATTAAACAAACTCAAATCAAACTCCACATATCAAAAACACACCTATAAATCAAATCCCTGTTATTCATCACTAATTTTCAAACATGCATGCAAACAAGAACATGCCTGTACATTTTCAAATCTATTCAAGCGTACATTTTCTTTTAAATCTGGAATCTGATTAAAACCTGTACATTTTAAAGTCTGTTCTAAAATCTGTAACCAAGATGCAAGTTTTAAGTGAAATCTGGAAGCATGCAACTACATTTTCAAAGTAGACATTCCAGTTTTCAAACCAAATCAAGCATTCAAGTGCAAAGTTTTAAAGAAAAAGGAAACAAGTTTTCAAAAGCTTTTCAAAACAAATTTGGAAGCTTTGTCTTCATTCCCAAATCTGTGAGTAACTTTATTTTTAAAAAATTTTAAGTATAAAATTTGGTCGCATGCTAATGTTGTTGAAAAGAATATGTATTGTGTTGTATGTTGTGTATACATATGAATGTTTGGATATGCATGCTGTTTCCATAAGAATACTTCTCTGTTTCTAGTTCTAGTTTTACTATTTTGATTTAAATTCAAAATCTTTTAATTTAACCTTTGTTTAAACATAAGATTCAAATGAAACTTGTTTATTTCATTTCAAACTATAGTTTAGAATTTTAATTAAGTTAGAATAATATTAATATGACTCTGGAAACTAAATTAACTGACCAAGACTAAAAATAAGTGAAATTTAAATATCAAAATTTATTGTTTTAGTGTTAGGATTTGAAACAACATTTAAAAACATAAATTTTAAAACTAAAATCAAGATTTTTAGTTTGGGATTAAGGGTGCAGTTCTGGGATGAACTGGAAATGGTAAATTGGGATTTTTGGGTGATCTCGAGGATCTGGAAGGTCGGGATCTTGGGTAACGATGGAGGAGTAATCAGTGATGATAAGAAAAATGCCTAATGGTGATGCATTCCATCGAGGAGGCGGCGGTGGGGGATTCTTTGTTTGGAACCCTAGTTTTAACTAGGTTAGGAAATTCGATGACCACGGTTTCTATAATTGATCGAGTGCTATAAGGTTTTGGGTGATGGAAGTTTGGTCGTTGACAAGGTCATGGCCGGAGTTGCAGAATTTACGGTGGTCGGAGTTGCGAAGACGAGGCAGTTTACCAGATTGGGTGTGGTTGTCCGAATCTGTTCCAGGTTTGGTTTTGAATGTCGAATTCAATTTCAATATTTGGAGAACGATCTAATGATCGTATTTAGGTGTGTGAGGGTGACCGATGACATGAGGAGATCATCGGCGATGATCGAAGTGGAACAGCGCCACCGTGCATGTGCACGTTGAATTGTTTGATTCTGGTGAAGTTTTGGTTTGTGGTGTTTATTGTACTCGATTTTTACTCGAAGCAGTTGGGTAGTTTGCTCGAGGGAGTTGGATTTGGACTCGAAGCAAATTTTAAGTGGCTCGGGTTATACGATGTTACAGGTTTCAAAAGAAACCTGTGCTGTTCTGTTTTAAATTTTCAAATCAAAATTAAAAACTGAGGTTTAAATGAAAAGCAAAGTTTTAAACCAAGTTTAAATCTGGAATTCAAATTTAGTTTGAATCCCAGTTTCAAAAATAAATAAAATAAAATAAAGCTTTTTTAATTTAAATTGTTTTAACTACTTTATATGTTTAAATAGTTTGAATTTCAAAAGTGAAGTTTTAAAGTGCAAGTAGAGTTTAAATCTAAGTTTTATCTGGATTCAAATTTAGTTTGAATCTTAGTTCTGAAATGAAAGGAAGTTTTTTAATTTAAAATGATTTAAACAACTTTAAATGGTAAAGTGTATTTTTAAATATGGTTTGAATTTAAAATGAATTTGGTTTTAAATTCATTAAGCCTCTTTTATAAGATAAATATTTCTTTAACTTGTGAAATAAAAAGGTATTTGAATCGTTTTTAAATTTTTGTTAAAGATAATTTGTATTCATTTTAAATCTTAAATTTAAAATGACATTTGAAAATAAATTTGAAAGTAAATTGTTTTAAATGTTTTATTGATGATAATTTAATCATAAGTAAGAAATATTTTCTTTCCAAAAGTTAATTATAATTTAATGTTTTGTAATTCATTAAATTATTAAGTTAATTTAAATGGATAATTAATTAATTTAATTAATTAATGAAATGGATAATTAATTAAAGTAATTAAGGGTTTTAAATTAATTAATTAAATTTCAAGATTAATTAATTAAGGAATAATTAATTTGTAATTAAGGATTATTAATTAGAATATTAATTAATAATTAAGAATTAATTAATGAAGTAATCATGGATTAATTAAGTTACAGTTAACACTTAATTAATTAAATAATTAGAGGTTAATTAATGGATTATTAAAGATTAATTAAATTGTAATTAATAATGACTAATGTAAGTTAACTACGTAAGAAAAGCAATTAAAGAATTGTTAATAGTTAATGAAGGTCATTAACTAAGGATTATTTAATAATTAATTGATGAGATTAATTTTCTTAATTAATTAGATTAATTAATTAATGATAATCATTTATGAAATCGGTTAAGTATAATTACTTAATGAAAGTAATTAAGGAATTTATTACTCAATGTAATTAATTGAGTTTAATGTGATTGGTTTAAGTTAATTAATTAAGTTTAATTAATTTAGGATAAACACTTGATGATTTGTTAAGTGTAATTACTTAATGTAATTAATGATAGTATAATTACTTAGTGAAGTAATTAATGATAATTACTGGATGTAATTAATTGAAGATGATTTAATAATGGAATTAATTTCGATTAAATTACTTTGTGCAATTAATCAAGGGATTAATTAAGATAATTAATTAAGGAGTAATTAATTTATTTAATGAAGTAATTAAGGGTAGTTAATTACTGAATGTGATTAATCAAGAATGATTAATAATTTTGGTTTAATTAAAGATTAATTACTTATTGTAATTAATTTAAATAAAGTAATTAATTAAAATGTAATTAGGGATCATTAACTTTTGTAATTAATGATGTAATTAAGAATTGATTCATTTAGATTAATTAATCAATAATCGGTGATTAAAGAGTAATTAATTAATGTAATTAATTAAGGATTAATGCAATTAATGTAATTAATTAAGGATTAATGTAATTAATTATAGTTAATTAATTAATGAAGTAATTAAAGGTTAATTACTATTTTTGGTTAAGGATAATTAATTTGTGAAATTAATTAAAGGCTAATTACTTGAATGTAATTAAAGGATAATTAATCAAGGATGATTAATTAAGATGAATGGTTAGATGGTAACTAATTGATTGATTTGTTACTAATTAATTGTTACGTAAGCAAGTTTTATAATGATGAAAGTAATTAATTTAATTTACTTGAAATTAATTGGAGATGAAAATAATTAATTTTATTCATTTTAGATTAACTATGGTGTGATTAATTAATCCTTGCTTATGTATGAATGGATGATATTGATTGCCTTGAATGGTTTGTGATCTGAGATATGAGATAAGTAATGTTGTGTGATATGGATGCTTTGGTTGAAGTATGATGATAATGTGAATTATCTATTTGTGATGATAATATGGATTATCTGTTTATGATGATAATATTGATTATCTATTGTGATATTGCGAATTATCTATCTGTGTGTATATAGATAATAGAATTGAATTGTTTTAACTTTAAAACAACTTGGACCTAAAAGATGGTGTTTTGGATTTCGATGAGACCGGGATCGGGTTTCCAGATTTGGACATCCGAAAAACACATCAATCCAAATTAACGATAGGTTGTGAATCTCAAGTGAAGATGAAGATTCAGAGTGCAAGGGTTATCATCATTAACTCTGAGGGTGATTCCAAAATGAGTGTAACGAGATAATGCCTTCAGTTTCGTTCGAACCCGAAACGAACTTATATGGATTGAATGCTTTCAGAACATCGTCAGGTGGACGATGAGTGTTCTAAGAGATGTGTTCTCTAAAGGTAATCGTAGCCTCAAGACTCATCAATTGGGAATGGCTAAAACAGGGGAGGTGCAGCAAGGCTAAGTGGGTCATGCCCAAGTAGGACGAGATTTTCCCTTGCCTAGAAGTCCTTTTTTATTCGGCTGTGTGGGCAGTTGGAACGCGCGCCAACTGCGGGGTTGTCTTGATTAGGACTATCCAGTAAGGGATGGTTCCGGCTTATTGTTGCAGGGGATTGGGAGTAATCCTCGGTACGGTGATCTAGGCTCCGTACTATGACGGTCTGTACACTAGTAGCCCTGCCATTATATGGAATCCAGACTCCAATAAATGCAATACGTTTTAGTTGTTCCCAGCTATGTTGGAACGTGAGATGTAAGCATTCCAACTATTTCTATATTTTACTTGAAAACCCTAGACCCTATTATAATATCACTGGATTTCCTATCAAATGTTTTGGTTAGCATAAGGTAAAAACATGCCCATGTTTATGTGTGGGGAGTCTTACTTGATACCTTTTCTTTTCAAAGGTTTTTGAAAGTTAAGCAACCTTAACCTGTTACTCACACCAGGCCCATGCCTGACCTGGGGTTTATCTTCTATTTTCTTAAACTCTTGGGTACTCAAATTTTTACAAGTAGCCAAAGGATTCAGGTTAGCTTTGACGGATTGTGAAGGAGCAATGGAGTAGGAGGCTTCAGCGATGTAGATATGTATAGTGTTCCGCTGTGTTTGGTATCACTGTATTGTATTGGGTTGTAACAACTAGACAGGTGCTTATAACTGTCTAGTATGTGATGTATAATCTGTGTAACTCTGATAATGGTTGTATACATGTAATACTTATGTTATTCATGTACTTTATTTGTTCTGCTGTTGAGATTCTGATGTGATGTCCCTTCTTTCTTCTCTATCTTTCCCTTTTCTATCCCTTTCTTTCTTATTAATGATGCGTCATTCTGTGGAATGAATGGAGGGTCGTCACATGTGGTATCATAGTGCTAGGTTGAGTGAATACCTAGGCTTTAGAGTGATTTCTTCTTGAGAGAGCGTATTTGTATTTTTAATATATACATATTTATTTATTTCTACCTATTTGATAGGATTACCTATTCGTGTTTTCCAATATAATTTATAAAGGTAGATAGGGTAGTGGTGTGTGTAACACAACTACCAATGGTTGGATTTTGAATGTTTGAGATTGGAAGTGTGCTTGTCGACACTGTAGGCCTAATACCGTCTCGAGTGAGCTTTGCAGCTTGTTGTGGGATTTCATCGATCTCTAAAGGAAACCTTTTAAAATGTTCGGAGTCCATCTTTGAAGTTGGATGAGTGGAGTTTGGATCTGTTGGATGAGCAGAAGCAAGTAATGGTATCTTAGCAACCTCAGGAAGTAGTAGCTGCGTGATGAGATGTAGTGACTATGGATTTTTCAGAAGATGTTTCTTTGGAACAAGTTTAAGGAAGTTTGCCTGCATCGGTGTTGAGCCTGTGTTCAGTAAGGTGTTTCTGTTTGGTTTAGGGTACGAGTTTCTCGAAGAGCTTTGGATTTGGAATTATTTGGCACATATGGCAGCAGTGCAACTCAGGGTGTTCTGTGTGCCGACAGGAAGGTCATTTGGCTGAGCAGTTTTTCTGGAGGTGGAGTTTAGAAGCAGCTGAGTGTATCCATTTCTCCAATGGATTGGATAGATAAGCATAAGCTGTTCTGATTGATAAAGAGAAAACGGTTTCTTTGGAAATTGGGCCGGGTTGATCGCAAAAGTTACTTGCGATAGTTGAGTGTTCTCTTGGGTTATCTTTTGCTTGAGGCATCTGGCGATTAAGTTTTCTTATCGACCAGGACTCTAGGAGTAATACCGGTGGTTCAGCTAGTTGAAGGTTGGTTCTTAGAGATAGAGTTTGGTGAAGCAGCTCAGGTTTTGGTGGAACTTTTGAGTTTTTTTTGGATTTTATGAACCATATTTCTGGGATGTGTTTTCCAGTTTGTGCTCCTGTTCATCATCAACATTTTCATCTACTCCAGATCAGAGTTGTTTAGCGGAAGCAGTTTGGGGGTGCATCTGTTTTGTCCTTTTCGGATAGGAAAAGTTTAGTCTTCTGACGTTGGTGGAGTAGAGTTGTGTTCTTGGTTGTTGGTTGATCTTGAGAGGATCATTTTGAAGGGTTGTTTTTGGTCAAGTTCGTTTCTAGAGGCATCAGCGGGGGTGAAGCTGATCGGGAAGGGTGTAGGCAGTCCTGGATCGTCAGAAGATTTTGTGGATAAGAGACGGAGGAATTTGGATTTCGAAGTCGGAGATTTGATTTCGAATAAGTTTTCTCCGATCAAAGGAGCTATAAGATTTGGTAAGACTGGAAAGCTAGCTCCGAGGAATATTGGATCTTTTCTGTGTTCTTGTGATGATAAGTGTTTGGTTTTTAGGATTGAATTGACAGTTTGGATAACTGGTATTCATTGTGTTTCATGTATCTCTGAGGGAGTACGTGTATGATCCATCTATGGTTGTGGAACCAGTAGTTCAGGTGGTTTGGTTTTTGAGACAGACTCGTCTGTAGTATAATATCCTGTCTAGTTTTGTAGAACTAGATGAGTAGGAGCTCTGTAGCTTAGTACTATTGATTGATTGGATTCTGTAGAGCGAGTATTCCAATATATATATACCTGGGAAACTCTAGGAAGTTCTATCTAGAATTTTCTCTGGATAGTTAAATTTGTTTGCTTAAGTGAATTGGTTGCTATGGTTGTTAGAATATGGTTGATGATATATGCTTGTGGTTTAAATTAAAATCTTTAATGAGATTTAAATTACCATTGTTTTAAATTTCGGGGACGAAATTCTTTTAAGGGAGAAGTAACGTGATATCCCGGAATTTTTGGCAATATCAATTTAATATTCTACATTAAAAATTAAATTGATTTGACAATTTGTGTTAATAAAATTTGAATTGATTTAATAATCTTCTTTAATAAATATTTAATTGGTGAATTTTATCTTTTAAAATCTAATAAATTGTTTTCTATTTATAATGCATATATATGTATATATTGCAAATAGATGAGTTTTGTTTTAAATTTAACAAATAAAGGCATGTTTTCAAATTCAAATATTTCTGGTAATTTGGAAATTTGATTTTATTTAATATTAAGCTTTTCAAAGTTATTAAATAAATAACTATATGGTTTTAAATTGTTTAGGTAAGTGTTTAAATGTAACAACCCGCATATTTGTCGATTTTATATTGTAATATTTTATTTAAATATTTTGTCGATACTCAGAATTTAGTCCGAAAAGCTACTTTTTGCATACGGTCGAATTAGGGCTCGGGTCCACTTCCATTGAGTTTAAAAAGCCGTTTGCGATCTTTTTGAGTATAAACTTTGATATGTTTGGAGTTAGAGGAATTTTGCCACTTTTTTATTTAGGGCTTTGGTTTGGGCTGAGCCCAATAACTCCATTTATGTATTCAGTCCAACCCTCTCCTCTTCATTTACTTCCTTTCTATTTACCTAATACTCAAGCTTTTATAACAATGGAGAGTGGAATGGGAAATTGAAACTCAAGCCCTAGTATTCTTTGCAAATCAAGCTCTAGCTCCAAACTAATAGGAGAACCCATTGGTAAGCCTTCTCTTCACCTTCTCCAACTCCTTCTCTCTTGAATTTCAGAAATTCCTAAACCTAACTTTGGGAATGTTCTTCTTTTTTAGCATAGATTCAAGCTCGTTTGAGTTGTGTTGAAGAGTGGTTGATTCTCCCTTTGCTTTCAAGATTCTTCTTCATTTGTTTGGGTTCAAAGGTGAGATTTTATCTCACATCTTTGTCTATAATTATCTTCGATTGTTAGGTATGAATTCCTAACACTTATTCTTGTGCAATTGATTTTGGTTTGGATTGATTTGGTGTATATTCCAATTTTTGATGTTTTGAAATCAAAATCTAAGAAAATCCTTTTATGGATATTTGGACATTGATATTTGAGGCGTATCGAAGAGCCGTTAAGGCTGGGTTGTCGCTAGATGTAAATCCTTAGTCGTCGTTGCTCGTCCGATCGCTTCCGGTATTTATTTCGGCCATTTTTGGACTAGGTTCAGGGAATGCTCTGAACCCCAGTTTCAGACGTCTGAAACGTTAGATTCAAACGTCTGAATATTATACTTGGAAGATTTGTATTCCCAGATTCAGACGTCTGAATCTATATTTCAGACGTCTGAATTAGTTTGTTTTGGACCAGAAAGGAAATAGGCTAAAAATTGCCTATTTCAGACGTCTGAAATATAGGGTTCAGACGTCTGAAATATACTTTAGAAAACTTTTGGTTTTCCAGATTCAGACGTCTGAATCCTTGATTTCAGACGTCTGAATCTGTAGTCTTTGCCTATTTGCCTATTTAGCTTGAATTTCCAACTTTAATGGATTCGTGTTGATTCCCTTTTTGTTGTTATCATTTATTATTGACTTTGATGACATTTTCTTCGTCACTTTTGGGAATATCCACTTCGATGGATTCCGTAATCGATTTCTTTGGATTTTATTCACATCGTCGAATGTGAATTTTGAAGATTGATTGTTTCTACAATCATTTCTATGATATGTCACTTTAAAAATATAAAGGTTTCAATACTAGTAGTAAATATCAAAACTCTTTCATCAAAATGATTTCAACACTATTTTATTACAAAGCTCGTTTCTTAAACCGTTTTCCAATCTACTAGTATATACAAACCTTTACCTCATTCGGATGAGAAATCTAATTAAACGACTTAGTAAAATAAGTGGTATGAAACACTTGCATTTGCTTTGTCGCTTAATTCTTGGACTTGTTCGATTGAATCTTTTGTGACAATTTCCTAGTGAAGATTTACAGTTTGTTCGTAAATATTTAAGTTAAGCAAGTGGTTATGGGACATGAAGCTAAACTTATATATTTACTAACTTAGTGTAATTGACACTCCTCGGTGATCTTGACGATCATTTTTATGATTTAGACTAGAAATTGTGCGATGTCTCTTTGACTGCAAGGTTAGAGTAGGCCTCATCTATGTGATTTCGACTCACACCTATTTATCTGCGAGGTTAGTCTAGACACCATTTGTGTGATTTCGACTCACACATATCTTTCCTGTCTGCGAGGTTAGACTAGGCACCATTTGTGTGATTTCGACTCACACATAACTCTTTATCTTCAAGGTTAGTCTAGACCTCATCTGTGTGATTTCGACTCACACATATGGGGTAGCTCCCCATGGTCTTCGGACCATCATGTGATAGGCCTCTTTCTCTTTTTATGATTTCTGGATTTCGTGTGTTGAATTCTGGAATTTATGCTTCACCAATTTTAGTGATTTTCATTGATATGATTTATCAATTTTTGTGCATTGGTGAATTCGTGTGTCATTGACTTGTTGTGAATACAAGTTTTGAGTATGAAACCCCTTTTGGATCTTTGTGAAGATTCTTGTGGTATTGAACGATCTTTTGTTGATCATCATTTGCATGCTTATAGTAGTATGCCATTGTGGATATTATATGTTTATGCCATATCTTTTACTTTATATCATGTCATCTGATATTTATAGATAGGCTGATCCGTTTATTATTTTCTTATAAATAATACTCGGGTCAGACCGAGATGTTACAGGTGCTTCTGTTTGACTTCTCTTCTGGGATTTGCTACTCTGACTTTTGGCTAACTATTTAGATTAGCAGTTTTTGTATACACTTGAGATATAGACTCACAGTTGTATTCTTTTGTATAGCACGTGTTGCTATTCTTTTGTACTATTGTGGATCTTTTTGACCACTACACTGATATACACTTTCATGTGTTAGTTATATATATTCATATCTTCTTCCACCTTTGTGATATGAATTATCAATGACTGATTTATGTTATGTTTATTTCTATATTTGTTTCCGAAGATTATTATAGCCACTGTGAAGAAGCTTTGAGTTTGTATCGGTGTGTCGGATTTCCTTGCGTTATACTATCCGACATAGCGGTGCTCGTACAAAGCAATTGCACGGATGGTCGCTCCTCAACAGCCTTATTCTCCATGCTAGTTGACGGCATTGCTCCGTAGTGTCCTTGGCTAGAGTGGGTATAGAGGTGGGGCGTCACATTAAATTTGTTTAAAATGATTTTAGCTTAAGTTTAAATTTAAATTAATTAACCAAAAGGTTTATTTTGTTTTCTTTTTAAATATAGCTTGATAAGATAAGTAATTTATTAATATAGAGACAATTTATTTTACAAATTATTTAAAATTGAATAAAAGTGTTATTTCTAAATAATAATTATAATGTTTTTTATTTATAAATATATATATGGATTTTATTAAAAATAGAATTGTTAATTCAAATTGAATTATGTAGTTATATATGTGTATATACAACTTGATTTCTAAATTTTATTTTTGAATTTGTTTTGAATTTGAATTTAAAGTTTTGAAATTCAAAGTACAGATTTTAAATTGTTTTGGATTTTAAAATATTTTTGTAACTTTTATTTATGAATATAATTGTTTTATTTTTTTTAAAAATTATCTGTACATATAAATAAGTACATATTAACTAACTAATTAAGCATAAGTTTACATTAATCTTATATTAACATTTAACTAAATACTAATTGATTAAAAGACACGTGTTAAGTGATAAGTGTATTTAAAATGACAAATGTTACAATATAGGACAAGTGTCATTTAATTTAGTTTTCTTTTATTTTTTTAATTAAATTTAATTTTAGCTTATATATAAACAAATCTTGATGCAGCTCAGGCCAAAGGAGTAAGTCGTACACGACTTAAGGAGGGCTTGAGTCGTCCACGACCTAAGGAGCCAGGTTTAAGTCATCCACGACTTAACAAAGCTAAGGGGACAGGGTTACGACTTAACGGGAGCTTGAATTGTTCGAGTTTGATGAGTCGTACACGACCCAACGACTCATCTATAAGTCGTCCACGACTTATCATGAAGCAGGGGAAAGTTCCAGCTATTAAAAGCTTTGAGTCGGAGGAAGGGCACAACCTAGTTAAGTCGTTTGAGGAGATATGCCGCAGGGAGCTTGGGAGCTTGAGTCGTAGAAGCTATGAGCATGGGAGCTTGAGTCGTTGTAATTTGTGTCTGGATGAGTCGTAAGTTGTCTTGTGTTAAGTTGGTTGTAACTCGTTAAGTCTTAAAGTTCTGAGTCGTTATCTGTTTGTAATTTTTTTTCCTTGAGTCTTTGAGTCGTTGAATGTAAGTCGGTCATGCGTATATATGTTGTGATGTAGTTGAGTCGTAAGTCGAGGCTTGCTTAAGTCGTGTGTGTGTTGAGTCGTTGCTGACCAAGGCGAACCTTTAAGAGTTGAGTCGCGTTTGTTGATGAGTCGTTGCCGACCTATGGATGAGCCGTAAGTTGTGTATGACTTAAGGGACAGGGTTTGTGAAAATTCTATAAATAGGGAGTGAGTTGTACATTTAAAGGTGGTTGATTTTTGGAATAAAATTCTTGTTTGATTGCTGTGTGCTTTCATCCTAAATTGGTAGTTGAGTGTAATCTCCTATCTCCACTTTCGGTTATTCGAGTGCGCTCGAATCAACGATTGTTGAAGCCGGTTCGCAGAATCAAGTGCGCTTGATCAACGCTTGAAGAATTGAAGATCTTCTTTCACGGTATCGTGCGCGATCAACGTGTCGAAGATAGCTAGAATTCGGTATCTTTGCGATCAACGAATTTGGGCATTTCAGTATCTTCGATCGATTGCTACATTTCATCGATTTCATTGTTTTCGTAATATCCGCTGTGTCAGTTTTGGTATCAGAGCTAGACTTAGCCAATCATAGCTAAGCCGAGTCTTGGAGCCAAGGAATTTGAAGTTGAAGTTCATCGTGTTCATTTTGAAGTTGCAACAAGTTAGAAGCTTTCGATCCATTTCATTTTAGATCAAAGTCCGAAAAGTACTTGAATTATTGGAGAAGGGTGTGAGCCGTGCATCATTTGTTGAGCCGAGCTAAGTATAGGCCTTGTATGCTTGTGAGAAGTAGCGAGCCTTGGTGAAGTTTGTTTGAAGTGTTAAGGCCGAGCCAAGTTAGTGGTATAAGCCGTGACTTGTTGTACAAGTTAGTGTTGAAGTTTGAAGTTTGATTTGTAAAGAATTGTTGAAGTGTTTGTGATTGAGTAATCATGACGCCGAGAAGAGCTAATCGTCATCAAAATGTTGAAGCGTTGTATAGAAGAGAAGAAGCCGAGCAAATGGAACAACGTATTAATGAGAAATTTGATGAAGGCATTGGAAAGTTAGAGAAGTTGATGAATGATTTGAATCAAAATCAAAGGAGGAGATCACCAATCTCGAACCATGGAGGAAACAGAGTTTCGCTATCGGTTACGGAAGCGAGGAGGGTATCACCGCAATCTTTTAGAGAGAGAAGAGAAACATCAATTTCGTCAAGAAGAGATCACCATGAATATGGACATGAAGAGAGAAGAACTCCACGAGAGTTTGAAGATGAGCCATATAGAGAAGAAGAGAGACATAGTAGAAGAGACATGCGTGATCGAAGGGATGTTGATGGTCGAGATCGATATAGACGAACATTTGATTTTGATGAAGAGGGTGATAGAGCTAGCATTCATTATCGAGATCGAGACCAAGTTCGAAATGTATATCGGGATGTAGATGATGATCGTCGATGGGAATCGGGTATGAAGATGGAAATTCCAGAATTTAAGGGAGGAATGGTAGCTGAAGAATTCTTGGATTGGTTATCCAATGTTGAAGAGATCTTTGATTTTAAGGAAGTCCCGGAGAATCGTCAAGTGAAGTTGGTTGCTACTAGGTTGAGGGGGAGAGCTTTGGCGTGGTGGCAGCAAACTAAACTTACAAGGGAGAGAATGGGAAAGTCAAAGGTTGAATCATGGAAGAAGATGAAGAAGTTGATGAGAGCTACATTTTTACCTTATAACTATCAATCACTCATGTACCAGAGATTGCAGAATCTGAGGCAAGGGACGAAGTCAATTAATGATTATGCAGATGAATTTTACCAACTCATTGCCAGAAATGATATTATGGAGACGGAAGAACAGCTGACTGCTAGATTTGTTGGAGGGTTGCGAATGCAGATCCAGGATATGGTTAATATGTTTGATCCAAGATCTGTTGCAGAAGCACATCAGAAAGCGTTGGCTTGGGAGAAGCAGGGAAGGCGTGGAGGTGGTGTGTTTACTAATTCCAACAATCAGGTGAAGGGTGTTAGTGGAAGTTCTAATGTTCCTAAACCTGTCAGCAAGCCAGTAGTGAAGGAGGGTGAGAAGTCAAAGGTTAATAGCAGTTTCAAATGTTACAATTGTCAGGAGTGGGGTCATAAAAGCTGTTGAATATGCGCTTATATGATTTTGTTTGATGATAATAAACATATATACATTCGTTTAAATGTATTTGTTAAATATAATATTTATTTTCACAGATTAAATAAATATTTGCTGAATAAAATAAATAACACAGATTTTGAATTCAAACGAATATTTTATTCAAACAAATATTTATCACAATTTTGAATAGTACAATTTCAAGCTCTCACTATACATATACAACTTTGATTATAATACATCACAATTTCATATTTACAGAGCACCTCACTACATATCACTCACACATGTATTTATCTTCAACTGCATTCCAGTTTGAATCCAGCATCTGAGCAATCTGCAAAAATATAAACTAACGCAGTAAAATTGAAAAAGAAATATTATTGCAGTTTAAAATAAAATAAAATGGATTTTGAAAATATGATTTGCCTCAGTTATTTGGGTTGTTCGTCATAATTTAAATTTGATTTCATCATACATGAACAACTTGTGACATACACAGTGTATCACTGTATATGCCACAAGGCCGTGCATGCAGATATATACACTTGATTGATTTACAGGGACAGGCGAGCACAGGTCAAACCCAAATGAAAAACCGGGTTCAACTCACGTGCAATAACATTGAAAATCACGACACGAGCACAAGGTCAAACCTGAGTTGTGAAACTGGATTCAACACAGGTGCAAATTCAAAAATCAATTCAAATGCAATAAAATGGTCGGGAGTACACATGCCCAGACTCAAGCCAACATGAAACAAAGACCAGTTACTCAATGCATGCAACATGACTCGACAACAAGTACAACACTGCACAAATTCAACACAGCACCAAAGTCAAGACCACAAAGGCAGTGCATCAGTGTGCAAAGAGCTCGAGCACAGCAAATATGACAGCAAGCTTCAACTATATGGAGACGAGACCAAATACACAAGTTCACATGTGCGGCCAAATGGACAGAGAAGAAAAACAAATATACAGAGACAATGCAGCATGAACCAAAGGCAGTGCACAAATGACCAGGCTACAACATGAATTATGCAATGTAGATGCCAACATTGATGAATGTATATAACAGCAACATACAATGCAACAATCAGATGGTCGGAGCCGTAGCATACAGAGAGACTACAATATCAAAGGCAAATGAATAGACAAAGCAATTGACCACAATCATGTTCAAACATGGCCAGAGACTATATGTCAACGGAAAGTCGATCAGTAAGGCAATGTCAAGTTCAGGTCATAATGGAGCAACTTGAGCTCAAGAATGATCAAGTGCAGACAAATGAAACAACATGCAAATGCATCAATAAACCAACTGCAAGTTCAAACCGAAACACAAGTGCACAACCAAATTGTAACGACTCGGATTTTGCCCGCTCAAAAATCGACATCCATACTTCAAATCGTACTCGAATGTCATAGATTCGACCGTTCAAATCCGATTCGCCGGAGCTTATAACAATCATTAAGTAAACAACGCAGCGGAATAAAAGAATAATACATTGATATACAGCTTTGATACAATATCTGATACAACAGATGATCCAATAGATATCAATATACATCAGAGATATGATACAATAAAATAGCAGCGGAATGAAAATAGATAACATTTAACAGCGGAACAAATAACTCTAAGATAGTCTTCAACGAAGAACTCCAAATCGGAATTGTAACTCCACTTCCAAGAATTAATCCAGCAGTAGCTCGAACTCCCAATAACATATCACCAAGCTCAGCAAGACTGGTGTGGTCCAAAGACTGAACCAACTCCAGATAATCCACTATATCTAACTATCTGTAAAACCCAACTCTAGACTGCTCGTGTAGAAAATAATGAGCACCCAGAGTTTAGGAAGGAAAACAATAAACTCCAAGTCAGTCATGTGACTGGTGTGAGAACTCAAAATAGTTTATTTATCTTTAAAATAAAAATAGAGGAATATTTTTAAATTCAATTCGCAATGCTTTTAAAAATGAGACTACCATAAGACCTCCTGCCACACACACAATGCAAACGCAGACTTGGAGAAGATTTCTCCTTATGATAGCCAAACATGCTTGATACGCATTTAAAAAGAACATTTGATAATATTACTAGTGCATAGTGTAGAAAATTCATTTCGAAAGTAGAATATAAATCTTAGCCAGCATAGGTACCATTATATTATGCCTACTAATAGCTACCATATTAGATGGCAGGTTCTACAACTAAAACCGTACAAGTTTCGTATTGTTTCTTTGGATTTCCAACAAATGGTCAGGCCAAGGAACTTCCCATTGCCACATGAGAATGCCTCTGGAAAGACATCCCCGAGAACCAAACCGGAACTCTGCCAACACAAGGCCGGGTTACCCCTAACTGGGTAACTACTGACACGAGCACGCCATTCCCCGACCGCAAACGACCTTTCTCACGGGATCCCGATAGCCAACAACCACAAAGTAATAAATTCGTAGTAACCACATAGGTTAAATATCTGGGCTCCATACCATGATACCACCTCTATCCAGAAGGAAATGTACATACCCTAAAGGGTGCTACCCCTCATAACCTTGCCGCATCTTTCCTGTTTTGACCATTTCCGGGGTGTGAGGCTCGACGAAGTCACGTCCACAAAAACATACTTTATACAAAAGCCATGCTTTGGGTCAACAAATGATCATAGAAATGATCACTAAGATAGACGATCAAATAAACGATCCTATGACAATAATCAACACAATGATCATTTACAGCAGCACTCAGCATGTCACATTACCAAATTGGGAATATATCGCTGATAACTTCAACTATATAACCTCTGAGCTCGTACGTCTCAGAGAAGGGTGTTAAGCTAAAAGAATAAATTCTCCGCCACCACAGAAATATATTTGAAAGAAATCGGCTTTACATCTCAACTTGTAATGTCAGACACACAATCCATACAAGTCTGTTCTGGGTTCGAACAGAACCGAAGGCACTTACAAAGAAGTCCTTGCAATTCGGATATTCACAATCCCGATCGGATTTTCCCATCACTTAGGGAGTTTCTATACCGGCGCGACTCGGTGCAGAAACAATCGATAGGTCATCCTATCGCTTTCAAAAATACCCGGTCTTCATCACCGGTCTTCAAATGCTATCCATAACGACGTATCACATATTCGGAATGGGTTATACGACACAAAGGTCCTTTCCCGATTAAACCGAATAGTGAGCGAAAATATTTTCAAAACATATGGATATGGGATTTCAATTAAGTCACAACTTAATAATTCAAACTTTCTTTCAAATGGTTTAACAAATTACCATTTTCAATCTTTAAACAAAAAGATTCATTCTCACAACCTTTAACGGTTTAAACAGTTTTCACATTTAAATCTTTTAAACAAAAGATTCATTCACATATTTTCCAAATCAATTTTTATTTCAATTTGATTTAACTCGTTAAATCTTTAAATCAAAGATTTAACTTATAGCCTTCAAAACAATTTCATTTCAATTTGATTTAAACAAATCATCAATTTAAATCTGTTAAAAATAAACAGATTTAATTCATAGCTTTCAAAAAGAATTCATTCATAACTTAGGAAAATCATTTCTCTATTCAATCTTGAAATTCCCCTAATTAACTGGAATCTCAGTTCTTATCTAAAAGTGTTTATCATTTGAAAACAACAGTTTTCATTTTGGAAATCTGATTCATTTATACGAGTTGAAATCCTTGAGTTAAATTCAAATTCCCAAAAATAATACTTTAAAAATGGTTTAACTCATAATGACTAGTATAATATCATTAATCCCTAATTTCAAATTACTGAATTCAATTTCAAGTATTGAATTTAAATTTAAACCAACTTATTTAAATTCCAAAACTTAATCAAGTAATTTAAAAATAATAAATTCTATTTTGAAATTCCATTCCAAAAGCTTTTCACATTTATTCCGATTCCATTTCCAAAACATTTGAATTTAAAGATTCAAATTTAACTATTTCAAAAATCTGCGACTTAATCGATTTCCTCGTGAAATCCATATTTGTGTGTGTATGGTGTGGTCCAGGGGTTTAACACAATAGTGCAACATCATTTCAATCATCACAGATTCAAATACAACAATATATATTCGATAAGCGATATAAACTATAACGCTTATATTTCATACACAGATTCGTAGATATATATATCACAAATAATAAACTATATCACAGATCACAACACAAATCAGGATAATCATAAAGCATCATATATCAGGAAAATCAAACAATTTAACATCCAAGCATCCATAGGTAGGCTCTATTTAATTTTCTGATTGATTTAAATCAGATTAGTTCATATGAATGAATTGGCTGGTGGTGATGAAATAATCAGTCACTAAATACTTAATAATTATTCTTTATTTAATCATTGGTTATTTCTTTTTATCACTTGTTTTATCAGCTTTAATCGTTACTTTATATTTGATTAAAAATCTTCGATTTACAAATTTATTGTTCTAAAAATAATAAATCTTAAACTTAAGTTTAAAATCCTTAATTACTTTAATTAGGTAATTACATTAAAAGTGTATAATTGATTATCTCAATTAAATTGATCTAATAAATTATTAACATAAATCACTTTAATCAATACTTAATAATCCTTAGTTAATTATCTTAATTAACTAATAATATTTCTTTAATTACTTTCTTAAGAAAATTCCTTAGATTTAAATCATTATAAATCATTTACATAAACCATTCTTTAAGTCTCGTATACATTAAATTCTTTTATTATCTTAATTATTCCTTAGATAATTCGTTTACTTTATTAGTGGCTTCATTATCATTCGAGTGCATTTAAAACATTACACTTTCAAATTTTTAAAACTTCCCAAAGTTATTTAACAAAATTTAACCCAAATTCTAAATTATTCATTCTAATTAACTTAATAATCAATGGATTGGAAATCATTAAATCTTCATTAACTTAAGTTAAAACTTATTCTAGATTTAATATGTTCTTTACAACGTGCTAAAAACATTGTTTCACATTTCCTTTTAAATTCCTATTTAATTTAAAATTTGAAATAAATCCTTATTTAATTTTTTTTATAGAGTTTTAAAACAAATTTTTCAACATTTTTAAATTTACATGTAAAAATAACACTTGGTTATAAACTTCAGGAAATGGGATCAGGTTGAAAACCTGGAACAGAATTTTTGACCAGAACTTCCCATTGCCACTTACTTCGAGTATACTACTTGAATCACTCCAGTAAGGCACGAGTTTCCCCCCACCTCTACCCGCGTCCTTCTTCTTCTTTCTTCTATTTTTTTTTTAGTAGTAAAACACTTAAGTTAGAAATCAAAGCATCAGTATCACTCATATTCGAAACTGCTGACACACGCCAATGTGCGTGCACGTGCACCACTTCCCCGACCGCCTCCGATCGAGTTGCCACCCACCACCAAGTCGATGACCATCTCAACCATTGCCTCGACCACCCAAAACATCGATAACTCCTCCAAATCAAAATCGCGTATTCGAAATCCACTGACCCAAAAACTCGACCACCCACAAACCCATCGTACCATCACCCACGACCACCGGCCACCTCGAAACTTGGTCCGAAGCTTCGCCACCACCCAACGCCTCTAACCCACCTAGTCCGATCGCATCTAATTCCCTGATGCCCTCGCATTGCCTCGACAACTGAGCCAAACCCATTACCCCTCTTAAACCCTAGTTCCCCTCGCCGCGACGTCATCAATGATCGGAAAAATATCAACTTATTTTTCTCGATAGCGTCGGCCTACCACCCTCATCTACCCACGACCCCAACTCCTTCAACGCTCTAGATCATCGGGAAAGTCCCCGAACCCATTCTCTGATGAAACACGAACTGCAACCCATCCCGTCCACTAAAAATCCTCATTTTAGTTTTAAAATTCATAGTTTACTATCAGGATCAAATGTATATTCCTGGAATTTAAAATTAGCATATTCGAATTTTCCCAAAATTTTTTACAGTTACGGTTAAAAATTTTCTTCCAGAGATATATTTACATTTATTTACTTGAATGAGTTACCAAACTAAAACTTGTAGTTTAAACAACAAATTTTATTTTAAACCTAAGTTTAAACAGAGAATGAAACAAAGAGATTTGAATTTCTTTTGCAAACCAAGCCAGAAAGTTAAATGCAGAGGGTATACTATTAGTACCTGTATTGCCATCATTCATTCATATATACTAAATAGACTTGAATTCATATTATCACACTTCAGGCTTACTAGAAGATGATTATCAACAACCTATATATATATATATATATACACACACACTAAACTATTAAAAAAGTGAGGTTACTCACATTGTTTTCCAGAAAAACAGAACTGCTATGTTTAACAGCTTTGAAATTTGCAAGTTGGAACCCCTCTGATCTTCTTGCTTGTTAAATTGAATTTTTGATCTAGTTTAGTTTCAGGTTTGCCATATAATTTTTTTTTTTTTTATATATATGATGCTCAGTTTTCTTTTGATGCACGAAAATGAGATAAGAAAGTTGATATATAAGAATGAAGTTACTGAGTATAAAACTTTGTACAGGGTGTATATTGTTTTGTACACAATAGGTATGGCTGAAGATGTTGTATGTACTAAGGATGTTTGCTTGTACTTGTTTATGTATATTTATATTTTGATTTGTTTGTTCATACTTTATTTTTTTTATTTTTTATTTTGACAAGGCTTATTTCTGTTGGTGGCTGCAGCTATATTTTGGTGGTTGCATTTATTATCTTGTCTTGCACACTACTGCACATATCACTTGCCTTACTTCAGTCCATACTTACCTGTACTTTGCTTTAGTTTTATGCTTTGTTTTGTTTCTTATATTTGTTTAGGCCTTGTTACTTTGAAATTTATTTACAACTTTGTTTGTATACTTGCCTTGCATTTATTTACAGGCCTGTACATTCTATTTTATTTTTCCTCTTGTCTTGCCTGCATATTTACTTCTACTTTTAGTTTCATGTATGTACTTATCTATGCATATGTTTATTTTACTTATGAATTGAATTCTAATTTAACTTTAACATTTATTGCTAATGCTTATTTTACTTTGTATTGTTATTTTGTCATAGGAACACATTTCTATTTTTATTTATTTTTAAAACCATTTATTTAAATTTTTATTTCTATTTTTAGTTTAAATATTTATCATAAATTTTACTTTAAAAATTATTGTTTTATATTTCTCTATTTACACACATATTTTATATATATCTTAAATTATCATCATTTATAAATTTTAAATCAATTTATTTATTCTTTTTTATACTTGTGTCCAAAGTATATTATTTATTTTTCAAAATCATTTATATAAGAATTTATTTAAAATCCAATATATACATATATATTCACATATATACAAAATTTCAAATCCATATGACTATATATATATATTCTATTTGAATCGAGGAAACTCGCTTCCATTTATATTTAATTTTATAATTTTTATTCAAAATTTCCTTTAATTATCAATTTAAATTAAATTAAAATCTAGGGTCGTTACAGACTTCCCCCCTTAAAAGAATTTCGTCCTCGAAATTCGCAGGCACGAAAACAACACAGAGATAGACAGATTCGATCTCCTATAATTCCTCAAACTTAAGATATGAATTCCAAACTCAAGTCGGAATATCTCAGAATACATACCAATTTGTCCCTCTTCGGACTTTGGTATTCACAAGAAATTACAATAGAATTTCAAAATTTGGTTTTAAACAAAATCGTTTTATCGATACAATTCGATTATCCTTCATATTCTATTAATCAATTTAAAATCAATTTAAAATTTCCCATTTATTTAAAATTTTCAATTCCAAATTTCCAATTCATATTCATTAAGGTTTAAAATCAAAAACCGATAAGAAACCGATGAAGATACGAAGTAAAGATTTCCCACAACGATTCGTAGGGCTGCCATTACACCGAAACTTCTTTCTCTGGAGCTGTCACGAAGCAATTCAAAAGAATTTTGTAAACGAATCAAAAAAATTTGAGAAGAAAGTTATTTCAACTGTTGCAGGGTATTGACTATTTATAGTCGTATTCCCATGTCCCCTATCTCGTTCTCTTCTTGCACTCATACTTACTATCAGTGGATAGTAAGAGAATTTACTGAGGCATTCAAACGGATATCTTAAGGATTACTCATTCTAGGATTTACTTCACCCTATCTCTAATGAGTTACTTAATGTGTTACACTCCTGAGCTAAAGTTTAACCTTAGCTCTGATACCAAATGTAACGACTCGGATTTTGCCCGCTCAAAAATCGACATCCATACTTCAAATCGAACTCGAATGTCATAGATTCGACCGTTCAAATCCGATTCGCCGGAGCTTATAACAATCATTAAGTAAACAACACAACGGAATAAAAGAATAATACATTGATATACAGCTTTGATACAATATCTGATACAACAGATGATCCAATAGATATCAATATACATCAGAGATATGATACAATAAAATAGCAGTGGAAAGAAAATAGATAACATTTAACAGCGGAACAAATAACTCTAAGATAGTCTTCAACGAAGAACTCCAAATCGGAATTGTAACTCCATTTCCAAGAATTAATCCAGCAGTAGCTCGAACTCCCAATAACATATCACCAAGCTCAGCAAGACTGGTGTGGTCCAATGACTGAACCAACTCCAGATAATCCACTATATCTAACTATCTGTAAAACCCAACTCTAGACTGCTCGTGTAGAAAATAATGAGCACCCAGAGTTTAGGAAGGAAAACAATAAACTCCAAGTCAGTCATGTGACTGGTGTGAGAACTCAAAACAGTTTATTTATCTTTAAAATCAAAATAGAGGAATATTTTTAAATTCAATTCGCAATGCTTTTAAAAATGAGACTACCATAAGACCTCCTGCCACACACACAATGCAAACGCAGACTTGGAGAAGATTTCTCCTTATGATAGCCAAACATGCTTGATACGCATTTAAAAAGAACATTTGATATTATTACTAGTGCATAGTGTAGAAAATTCATTTCGAAAGTAGAATATAAATCTTAGCCAGCATAGGTACCATTATATTATGCCTACTAATAGCTACCATATTAGATGGCAGGTTCTACAACTAAAACCGTACAAGTTTCGTATTGTTTCTTTGGATTTCCAACAAATGGTCAGGCCAAGGAACTTCCCATTGCCACATGAGAATGCCTCTGGAAAGACATCCCCGAGAACCAAACCGGAACTCTGCCAACACAAGGCCGAGTTACCCCTAACTGGGTAACTACTGACACGAGCACGCCATTCCTCGACCGCAAACGACCTTTCTCACGGGATCCCGATAGCCAACAACCACAAAGTAATAAATTCGTAGTAACCACATAGGTTAAATATCTGGGCTCCATACCATGATACCACCTCTATCCAGAAGGAAATGTACATACCCTAAAGGGTGCTACCCCTCATAACCTTGCCGCATCTTTCCTGTTTTGACCATTTCCGGGGTGTGAGGCTCGACGAAGTCACGTCCACAAAAACATACTTTATACAAAAGCCATGCTTTGGGTCAACAAATGATCATAGAAATGATCACTAAGATAGACGATCAAATAAACGATCCTATCACAATAATCAACACAATGATCATTTACAGCAGCACTCAGCATGTCACATTACCAAATTGGGAATATATCGCTGATAACTTCAACTATATAACCTCTGAGCTCGTACGTCTCAAAGAAGGGTGTTAAGCTAAAAGAATAAATTCTCCGCCACCACAGAAATATATTTGAAAGAAATCGGCTTTACATCTTAACTTGTAATGTCAGACACACAATCCATACAAGTCTGTTCTGGGTTCGAACAGAACCGAAGGCACTTACAAAGAAGTCCTTGCAATTCGGATATTCACAATCCCGATCGGATTTTCCCATCACTTAGGGAGTTTCTATACCGGCGCGACTCGGTGCAGAAACAATCGATAGGTCATCCTATCGCTTTCACAAATACCCGGTCTTCATCACCGGTCTTCAAATGCTATCCATAACGACGTATCACATATTCGGAATGGGTTATACGACACAAAGGTCCTTTCCCGGTTAAACCGAATAGTGAGCGAAAATATTTTCAAAACATATGGATATGGGATTTCAATTAAGTCACAACTTAATAATTCAAACTTTCTTTCAAATGGTTTAACAAATTACCATTTTCAATCTTTAAACAAAAAGATTCATTCTCACAACCTTTAACGGTTTAAACAGTTTTCACATTTAAATCTTTTAAACAAAAGATTCATTCACATATTTTCCAAATCAATTTTTATTTCAATTTGATTTAACTCGTTAAATCTTTAAATCAAAGATTTAACTTATAGCCTTCAAAACAATTTCATTTCAATTTGATTTAAACAAATCATCAATTTAAATCTGTTAAAAATAAACAGATTTAATTCATAGCTTTCAAAAAGAATTCATTCATAACTTAGGAAAATCATTTCTCTATTCAATCTTGAAATTCCCCTAATTAACTGGAATCTCAGTTCTTATCTAAAAGTGTTTATCATTTGAAAACAATAGTTTTCATTTTGGAAATCTGATTCATTTATACGAGTTGAAATCCTTGAGTTAAATTCAAATTCCCAAAAATAATACTTTAAAAATGGTTTAACTCATAATGACTAGTATAATATCATTAATCCCTAATTTCAAATTACTGAATTCAATTTCAAGTATTGAATTTAAATTTAAACCAACTTATTTAAATTCCAAAACTTAATCAAGTAATTTAAAAATAATAAATTCTATTTTGAAATTCCATTCCAAAAGCTTTTCACATTTATTCCGATTCCATTTCCAAAACATTTGAATTTAAAGATTCAAATTTAACTATTTCAAAAATTTGCGACTTAATCGATTTCCTCGTGAAATCCATATTTGTGTGTGTATGGTGTGGTCCAGGGGTTTAACACAATAGTGCAACATCATTTCAATCATCACAGATTCAAATACAACAATATATATTCGATAAGCGATATAAACTATAACGCTTATATTTCATACACAGATTCGTAGATATATATATCACAAATAATAAACTATATCACAGATCACAACACAAATCAGGATAATCATAAAGCATCATATATCAGGAATATCAAACAATTTAACATCCAAGCATCCATAGGTAGGCTCTATTTAATTTTCTGATTGATTTAAATCAGATTAGTTCATATGAATGAATTGGCTGGTGGTGATGAAATAATCAGTCACTAAATACTTAATAATTATTCTTTATTTAATCATTAGTTATTTCTTTTTATCACTTGTTTTATCAGCTTTAATCGTTACTTTATATTTGATTAAAAATCTTCGATTTACAAATTTATTGTTCTAAAAATAATAAATCTTAAACTTAAGTTTAAAATCCTTAATTACTTTAATTAGGTAATTACATTAAAAGTGTATAATTGATTATCTCAATTAAATTGATCTAATAAATTATTAACATAAATCACTTTAATCAATACTTAATAATCCTTAGTTAATTATCTTAATTAACTAATAATATTTCTTTAATTACTTTCTTAAGAAAATTCCTTAGATTTAAATCATTATAAATCATTTACATAAACCATTCTTTAAGTCTCGTATACATTAAATTCTTTTATTATCTTAATTATTCCTTAGATAATTCGTTTACTTTATTAGTGGCTTCATTATCATTCGAGTGTATTTAAAACATTACACTTTCAAATTTTTAAAACTTCCCAAAGTTATTTAACAAAATTTAACCCAAATTCTAAATTATTCATTCTAATTAACTTAATAATCAATGGATTGGAAATCATTAAATCTTCATTAACTTAAGTTAAAACTTATTCTTGATTTAATATGTTCTTTACAACATGCTAAAAACATTGTTTCACATTTCCTTTTAAATTCCTATTTAATTTAAAATTTGAAATAAATCCTTATTTAATTTTTTTTATAGAGTTTTAAAACAAATTTTTCAACATTTTTAAATTTACATGTAAAAATAACACTTGGTTATAAACTTCAGGAAATGGGATCAGGTTGAAAACCTGGAACAGAATTTTTGACCAGAACTTCCCATTGCCACTTACTTCGAGTATACTACTCGAATCACTCCAGTAAGGCACGAGTTTCCCCCCACCTCTACCCGCGTCCTTCTTCTTCTTTCTTCTATTTTTTTTTTCAGTAGTAAAACACTTAAGTTAGAAATCAAAGCATCAGTATCACTCATATTCGAAACTGCTGACACACGCCAATGTGCGTGCACGTGCACCACTTCCCCGACCGCCTCCGATCGAGTTGCCACCCACCACCAAGTCGATGACCATCTCAACCATTGCCTCGACCACCCAAAACATCGATAACTCCTCCAAATCAAAATCGCGTATTCGAAATCCACTGACCCAAAAACTCGACCACCCACAAACCCATCGTACCATCACCCACGACCACCGGCCACCTCGAAACTTGGTCTGAAGCTTCGCCACCACCCAACGCCTCTAACCCACCTAGTCCGATCGCCTCTAATTCCCTGATGCCCTCGCATTGCCTCGACAACTGAGCCAAACCCATTACCCCTCTTAAACCCTAGTTCCCCTCGCCGCGATGTCATCAATGATCGGAAAGATATCAACTTATTTTTCTCGATAGCGTCGGCCTACCACCCTCATCTACCCACAACCCCAACTCCTCCAACGCTCTAGATCATCGGGAAAGTCCCCGAACCCATTCTCTGATGAAACACGAACTGCAACCCATCCCGTCCACTAAAAATCCTCATTTTAGTTTTAAAATTCATAGTTTACTATCAGGATCAAATGTATATTCCTGGAATTTAAAATTAGCATATTCGAATTTTCCCAAAATTTTTTACAGTTACGGTTAAAAAATTTCTTCCAGAGATATATTTACATTTATTTACTTGAATGAGTTACCAAACTAAAACTTGTAGTTTAAACAACAAATTTTATTTTAAACCTAAGTTTAAACAGAGAATGAAACAAAGAGATTTGAATTTCTTTTGCAAACCAAGCCAGAAAGTTAAATGCAGAGGGTATACTATTAGTACCTGTATTGCCATCATTCATTCATATATACTAAATAGACTTGAATTCATATTATCACACTTCAGGCTTACTAGAAGATGATTATCAACAACCTATATATATATATATATATACACACACACACACTAAACTATTAAAAAAGTGAGGTTACTCACATTGTTTTCCAGAAAAACAGAACTGCTATGTTTAACAGCTTTGAAATTTGCAAGTTGGAACCCCTCTGATCTTCTTGCTTGTTTAATTGAATTGTTGATCTAGTTTAGTTTCAGGTTTGCCATATAATTTTTTTTTATATATATATGATGCTCAGTTTTCTTTTGATGCACGAAAATGAGATAAGAAAGTCGATATATAAGAATGAAGTTACTGAGTATAAAACTTTGTACAGGGTGTATATTGTTTTGTACACAATAGGTATGGCTGAAGATGTTGTATGTACTTACGATGTTTGCTTGTACTTGTTTATGTATATTTATATTTTGATTTGTTTGTTCATACTTTATTTTTTATTGTTTTATTTTGACAAGGCTTATTTCTGTTGGTGGCTGCAGCTATATTTTGGTGGTTGCATTTATTATCTTGTCTTGCACACTACTGCACATATCACTTGCCTTACTTCTGTCCATACTTACCTGTACTTTGCTTTAGTTTTATGCTTTGTTTTGTTTCTTATATTTGTTTAGGCCTTGTTACTTTGAAATTTATTTACAACTTTGATTTTATACTTGCCTAGCATTTATTTACAGGCCTGTACATTCTATTTTATTTTTCCTCTTGTCTTGCCTGCATATTTACTTCTACTTTTAGTTTCATGTATGTACTTATTTATGCATATGTTTATTTTACTTATGTATTGAATTCTAATTTAACTTTAACATTTATTGCTAATGCTTATTTTACTTTGTATTGTTATTTTTTCATAGGAACACATTTCTATTTTTATTTATTTTTAAAACCATTTATTTAAATTTTTATTTCTATTTTTAGTTTAAATATTTATCATAAATTTTACTTTAAAAATTATTGTCTTATATTTCTCTATTTACACACATATTTTATATATATCTTAAATTATCATCATTTATAAATTTTAAATCAATTTATTTATTCTTTTTTATACTTGTGTCCAAAGTATATTATTTATTTTTCAAAATCATTTATATAAGAATTTATTTAAAATCCAATATATACATATATATTCACATATATACAAAATTTCAAATCCATATGACTATATATATATTCTATTTGAATCGAGGAAACTCGCTTCCATTTATATTTAATTTTATAATTTTTATTCAAAATTTCCTTTAATTATCAATTTAAATTAAATTAAAATCTAGGGTCGTTACACAAATCAATACTTCAATGAATTCAACATGATGCAGTGCAAACTCCCAAAGATACAACAGTGAAGGAAACTGCATCACAGCAGCATGAAAAAGTTTATACAACATCAAGATACATGAATATGGAACCAACTATACAAATGCAGACTACAGAGTTCAATACATATTCGACAAGCAACTGAAGGCAACAAGACTAAAGCAACACAGCAGTGGAGTTTTGCAGTAATACAAATGCAACACAGTGACACCATTAAGCAATGCAAAGAAATCAACAGTCGAAAATATACGTGTGACAAAGTCAAATATCACAAAGTCAGAAATCAAGCATTCGTATCTTTGAAAAAGTCACAAATAAAAGAAGAAAGATCTCTGCCGTATAAACCAGAGTTGAACAAGTCAATAAAGAGTTCACCGTGGCAGCAATCATGATTGACCAAGTTAAAAATCAAAACCGTGTTATTCAAGTAATATGAACAAGTCAGTGAAATCTCGTGCATCAATACCAGATCGAACGGCATATGACAAATTCAAATCAACAAATACGGACGCAAAAATAGGAAATCAAATCCTATATAAACCATCATCATCGGCAATCTTAAATCCATCGAGTTCAAGTATCAACTTAGTAAAGCAAAAGGAAACAGTACATACCGAAATCACAAACAACGAACTCGATCAAGCAGCTGCAAACGAGCGACAGTCGACTGTGACACCCCACCTCTATACCCACGCTAGCCAAGAACACACCGGAGTAGTGCTGTCAACTAGCACAGAGAATAAGGCTGTTGAGGAGCGACCCTCCATATAATTGTTGATCACATGGTGGCTATAAATAATCTTCGGAAACAAACATAGAAATAATCATATCACAAATCAGTCACAGAGGATCCATATCACAAAGGCGGAAGAAGATATGAATACATAACTAACGCATGAAAGTGTACATCAGAGTAGTGGTCAGTAAGATCCACGATAATACAAAAGAATAGCAACACGTGCTATACAAAAGAATACAACTATGAGTCTATATCTCAAGTGTATACAACAAAAACTGCTAATCTAAACAGTTAGCCAAAAGTCAGAGTGATGAATCCCTGTGAAGAAGTCAAGCAGAAGCACCTGTAACATCTCGGTCTGACCCGAGTATTATTTAAGAAAATAATAAACGGGTCAGTCTAGCTATAAATATCAGATGACATGATATAACATAAAAGATATGGCATAAACATAAACATCCATAATGACATACCACTATAAGTATGTAAATAATGATCAACAGAAGATCAATCAATAAGAGATAATCAATATCACAAGAATCTTCTCAAAGATTCGGAAAGGGCATCATACCCCAAACTTGTACTCATAACAAGTCAATGACGTAAATTCTAGAAATCAATGCAAGAAGTCCAGAAATCATAAAAAAGAGAAAGAGGCCTATCACATGACGGTCCGAAGACCAAGGGGAGCTACCCCACATGTGTGAATGGAATCACACAGATTAAGGTCCAGACTAACCAAAAAGCAAAAAGGTATGTGTGAGTGGAATCACACAAGTGGTGTCTAGTCTAACCTCGCAACAAGAGACATCGCACAGTTGCTAGTCTAAATCATCAGAATGATCGTCATGATCAACGAAAAGTGTCAATTACACTAAGCTAGTAAATATAGAAGTTTAGCTTCATGTCCCATAACCACTTGCTTAACTTAAATATTTACGAACAAACTGTAAATCTTCACTAATAAAATTGTCACAAGAGGTTCAATCGAACAAGTCCAAGAATTAACCGACGAAGTGAACGCAAGCGTTTCATACCACTTGTTTTACTAAGTCGTTTAATTAGATTTCTCATCCGAGTGAGGAAAAGGTTTGTATATACTAATAGATTGGAAAACGGTTTAAGAAAAGAGCTTTGTTATTAAAAATAGAGTTGAAATTATTTGTTAAAAGAGTTTTGATATTTACTACTAGTATTGAAACCTTTATATTATAAAGTGACAAAACACAGAAGCAATTGTAGAAACAATCAGTCACAAAAATCGCATACGGAGATGTGAATAAAATCCAAGGAAATTAGCTCAATGTTTTTCAGATAAGGTCCCCTACGGAGGGGGGTCCAGGGGGGGTGGCAACCACCCTAGGTGGGGGTGCGGGGGCAACGCCACCGCTTACGGGGTACGACCTAGTGAAGGCAAAAAGGGGGTCTAACGACCTAAAAGTATTCGCGACTTAATGGGTTATAGGCCTAACTCGTGAGCGACCTACGAGATAGGCAAGTGGAACGGCCTAAAGATGAATGGGTCGAACGACCTAACGTGAGCACAGGTGAAGCGACCTATCGGTCCAACGACCTAAGGGGAAAAGGCAACCTAGGTCTAACGACCTAACTGCTCGCGACCTAAGGGTCTAAGGTTATGCGACCTAAAATGGGTTCGCTACCTAACACTCAAACGACCTAAAGAAAATAAGGGGCCAAGCGACCTAAAAGAAGCAGCGACCTAAATAGAATCGAGGTCCAACGACCTACGAGTTAGGTCATGCGAGTTAAGGAGGTCAACGACCTAATAGTGACACACGACCTAATAGAGGAACGCGACCTAAAGGCACACGACCTAGCGACCTAAGCAGGAAACGCGACCTATAAGGGACAAGCGACTTAAGTGGTTTACGCGACCTAGTGGACGAACAGGTTGAGCGATCTAAGAGGTTCGCGAGTTATCGGTTTAATAAGGCAGAGCGACCTAATGAAGGAACAAGGCCGAACGACCTATAGGGCTCGCGACCTACGACCTATAGGGCTCGCGACTTACGACCTAAAAGGCTTGCGACCTACGACCTAAAACCGAGTGAGTCAAATACGAAGGCCATGACTTTTCCACCCCGAGCGACCTAATGAAGACAGAACGACCTAAGAGCAGTTTTTCACCGAAAACACTAAAAATTGGAGTTTTTCGCCAATCCAATCCAAACCAAATGCAAATGTGCATGCGAAGGTGATAGGGAATCATTCCCAACAGTCCAATATGGTTATAGGCTAGAATTCTGAGATAAAAATCTCACCTTTGCACCAAATATCAATGAAAATGAAGTTTTAAGCAAGCAAGAATCAATCCTTCTTCTATCCAAGCACAAGAAGCTTGAATCCAATGTCTTCTTCTTGAATTTGGAGTAGAAAGATGGATTGCAATTGAATTTGAGTTTTGGAATTTTAATTTCCCATTCCCTCCACCATTAATGCCAAAGCTTGATTAGTTAGGAAATTTATGAAGAGTGAGGAGAAGAGGGTTGGAACTTGGGCTTAATAGGCTAAACTAACCCAAAGTCCAAAGCGGGAAAAGTTAGTGAAATTTCACTAACTCCAAACCTATCGATGTTTATATATAAAAAAGTTGTAAACGACATTTCGAACTCAATGGAAGTGGTCTCGAGTCCTAATTTGACTGTTTGCAAAAAGTAGCTTTTCGGACCAAAATTCGATTAACGAGTTACTATTTAAATAAAATATTTAAATACAAACTCGATAAATATGAGGGTTGTTACATCGACCATCAGAGAAGCAGCGAGCTAGGGCAACACATCTCAGATCGAACGAAGAAATTGAAGCCCTGATTTACGCAAGAGCAGAAGCCCTAATTCGCAAAGAGGAACAAAAGAGGATCGGCCATATTTTCACAAGCAACAGGAAAAAGGAACGAGCTAAAGAGTCAAAAGAAAAGGGAATAAAAATATCCTTTTGTATTTTGGGCCGGTCACATTTACTTAAGGGTTTTTATTTAAATTTTGGTTTAGGGTTATTTAAGTGTTATTTGTCTTGTTGTTTTTATTTTTCGAATCGAAGAATTTGTAAATCACCACCTAGGGATTAGGTCGTGTCGGATTGTCTAGTTAGAATTAGTTCAGTGAGCAGGGAGTGCGAGTTTGCAAAGCTCTATAGGCGGGAGCAGTGTTTGCGAGTAATCAAAGCTCTATAGGCGGGAGCAGAGTTTGCGAGTAAGCAAAGTTCTATTGTAGGCGGGAGCAGAGTTTGCGAGTAAACGAAACTCTATAGGCGGGAGCAGGGTGTGCGAGTCTAGTAGAGTGTTTGTGAGCGGGAGCAAATTTTTGCGAGTCTAGTAGAATGTTTGTGAGCGGGAGCAAATGTTTGCGAGTCTAGTAGAGTGTTTGTGAGCGGGAGCAAAAGGGTCTGCGAGTCTAGTAAAGTGTTTGTAAGCGTGATACTGTTTAATTATAATAGAAATCTGTGAATGCAGCAGTAGGCAGGGGTTGCCGAAGCTGGGTAATTTTTTTGTGTGATTTACCTTTTCAGCATATTTATTTCTGCGTTTTATTTCTGTGTTTATATCGAGAAAATTTGCTATAACCCTACTCACCCCCCTCTAGGGTTAATCTAGATCCTACAAGTGGTATCAGAGCCCGGTATATTTTATTTAACTCTAGAGTCATGAGTCTACAAAATAATGCTTTTTCTGAGGGGCAATCTATTGCTAGGCCACCCATGTTTAACGGGAACGATTATGCTTATTGGAAAGTTAGGATGGGTATCTATCTTAGTTCTGTTGATTATGATGTTTGGGATATCATTGAAACTGGCTATAAACCTCCGACTATAATCGTTGGTGATACTGAGATTCCTAAACCTAAGGATAGGTGGGATGCTAACGATAAGAGATTGAAAACGATAAATGCTAAAGCCATGAATGCTTTGATATGTGCTCTTGATAAAAATGAATTTAATAGAATTTCTCATTGTACAACAGCACAGGAAATATGGCACACTTTGGAGGTGACACACGAAGGAATTTCTCAAGTCAAGGAGTCTCGTCTAGCCCTATTCAGCAATGAATATGAGAACTTTGTGATGGACAAAGGCGAGAGCATAAAGGACATGTTTGGATGCTTTTCAACCTTGGTATACAACGCTAGAGCGCTTGGGAAGGTCTTCACTGAGGTAGAGCTTGTACGGAAGATACTACGAGTCTTACCGATGAACTTTGAGGAAAAAGTCACGGCAATCCAAGAATCAAAAGATTTGAGCAAACTAAGCATGGAGGAGTTGATTGGCAACTTGATGACATATGAGCTTGAGCTAAAAGCAAAGGAAGAACGCAACAACTCCGAACCAAAGAAGAAGAAGATTGCCTTAAAGAGCAAAGAAGAAAGCGATGAAGAAGATCCAATTGAAGAGCTTGCAATGGCTGTCAATAATCTTATAAGATGGTCTAGATTCAAGCCACGCAAGAAGAAAACAAGTTGTAATAGGCCAAAAGATTCTGAAAATTCCGATAATGAACTGACGTGTTATAACTGCAACAAGCCTGGCCGCATCAAACCAAAATGCCCACTTCTCAAAGATAACAAAGGAAAGAAAAAGAAGAAGAAGGCCTTTGCAGCGACTTGGGATGATGAAGAAGGAGAGGAAGCTTCGGATAGCAGCTCAGAGGAGGCTAACTTGTGTCTTATGGCATAATCAAATTCAGAAGCAAGCTCCGACGAATCTAGTGAGGCAGGTGAGTATTCCTATAGAGATCTTGTTTTTATGTGCTTAGATCTTACTAAAACAATTGATAGTCTTGAATCTAAAATTGAAAAACTGAAATCTGAAAGGAGAGAATTTGCTCGTGAAAATTTTAGGTTAACATCTGAACTTTAAAATATTCAAAACCTAGAATGTAAAAATGTAAGATTTTAGATTCAGAATTATCAAAAATTAGGAATAACTTTGAGAGTCTTGAAAAAGAAAACTCGAATCTTAAGGAAACCATCGACACTAGGAAAAAGGATTTTATAAATCAATGCACCTCACTTGTCACTGAAAACTCAACATTAAAAACCAGAGTCCAAAATCTTGAGAAATCCCTGAATAACTTTTCAAAAGAAGAAAAATCTTTCAAAATGTTATTGGGAAATCAAATTTTTGCTAACAATAGAAAAGGACTAGGTTTTGCGAAATCACAAAATGATGATAATGCAAAAGGTAAAAGTGTTTTTGCTCGATCTGAAATAATTGGACATCATGTTGAAAATCATAGTCATAGGAACACAAAATTTAATCAAGACAATTTAATGTGCTCGATTTGTAGAAAATTTGGACATAATCTAAATAATTGTTGGTATAGACCCAAACACATCAAAACTATAACAATTTGGGTTCCAAAAGGCACAAATATAAAATCTTTGAAAGTCAAACAAATTTGGGTGCCAAAAGGAACATATATAAATAGTTTTGGGTCTCCACAAACATATGTTTCATATTCTGCCACTAACAATCATGGACCTATAAAAACAAATAGGTCACATAAATCTTTCATCGTGTAGGTGTGGTGGCAGGCTAAGGAACAACAACGGTGTTCTCTGGATTTTGGCTGTTCCAGAAACACAACGGGCGACAAAGCAAAGTTCCTTAGCCTAGTATAAAGGTGACAGAATCACAATAGACAACATCAAAAAATATCGTAAAAGTAAAACAGGTAATGGTATGTTTTAAACGATATATTAAATGTGATAATCTGCACCGTATTCTGAATTAAAATCAACCAATATTGAGATTGATGAAAAGATGATGATTTTGATTCTGACTTATTCAAAATAGTTGGCCAAATTATATTCTTATGCCAAAAACACTATAAATATCTCTAGATTCTTTGAATTACTTCATGTATATCAGTTTGGATTAAAAATAGTGTTTTGTTGGATAATTCAATTGGTTATAATACGGCTAATTCTATATTCACGGTTTTTGATTATTTACATGGCTTCAATCAAAATTCAAGAGAAGGTCATTTGAAATGCTGTTAAAAATTGAGTTCGAGTTTCTTATGCACATTTTCATGGTCTTGGCTTATCAAAATTTAGTTAGTGATATTTGTTTGAGTGATAACATAGCTTCATTTCAAATTTAATTCTGAGATAGTTTGTTGAAATTTCACAATCTGGTCTTTGACATCCAACGAGTGAATATTGAGTGAAAATTAAATTCAGATGCAGATTACACTGGTAATATAGTTGATAGAAAAATTATTAGTGTAACGTGATTAATTCTTGAAACATTCATTTGCTGCATCGTTTTTCAAAGAAAATATCTGCATATTTTTCACTTGAAATAATTCTCAAATAGCAGAAAATTTTCTTATAAAACCCCCTCGAGAAAATCATGTTTGACCATATTTACAGATTAGTCATTTTTGAAAAATTGATTTTATAATTTTTGAATTTGATTTTAAATGACAATTTTGACTAATCTGACTCCCTTTAATTATCGAAAAGATGAATAGTGATTGAAAAAGTGATGAGTGTTGATATTTATCATATATTATAACTCGAGAAAGTATAATTAGAAAATTTCTTTAGAATTTCATAACAAGAGTTATAAAAACTTTTTGTTGGGTAAAAATTCCATGACCATTTCTATTTCTATCATCTTTCTATCGACCATCACTCATCAAAATTACACATAGTATGTAAATTTGTGGTAGTTTACAAAGGAAATCATTCGTACTTCAATATCTTTAAATCTGTGAAGGAAATTATTTATGCTTCAATTTATTATATTCTTCAATAAAAATAAATATCCAAAGTATTCACTCTCATTTAAAAGTCCTCACGGTTATGCACGGATGAATTACTTGGATTTTTGATTATGTGCTTCCATGCTCATTTAAAAGTCCTCACGGTTATGCATGTATGGAACGCATATCAAAATTAATTGATTCAAATAGACAAGTTGATTCTAATCCCATTTAAAAGTCCTCACGGTCATGCATGGTTAGAAGATACTTGATTTCATTTTTTAAATAAAAATTGTGAATACTACTAATCTCATTTAAAAGTCCTAACGGTTATGCATGGTTAGTAGATATTCAAATTTCCTGAAATAAATATACCACAAATAGACAGAATTGTATGATTTTTGATGATTTTATCCCCATCACTTCTGAAAGTGGAATATGCGCTTGACAAGGGTAATTATGATTTTTGTTCGAGTTTTATTGAAATTTGATATTTATATTCAATTGAGTTAAATGTTTGATTCATGTCTGTCACTTCATCCCTATTTTTATAACACCGTTATTCTTTTGCTGATAACAAAAGGGGGATAGAAAAGTTAAGATTTTGTCAAATAGAATCAAGCAAAGGTCAAATAATTTTCCATTTGCATATAGGCTCATGTATATATTTCTATTTGTATGCATATAAGTAGGGGGAGTATTGAGTAGAGAGGGAGCATTCAAATAGGGGGAGCAAATTGAACGATCAAATACATTTAATACATTCAAAATCTTAAATATATGTTTGTTATCATCAAAAGGGGGAGATTGTTGAATATGCGCTTATATGATTTTTGTTTGATGATAATAAACATATATACATTCGTTTAAATGTATTTGTTAAACATACTATTTATTTTCACAGATTAAATAAATATTTGCTGAATAAAATAAATAACACAGACTTTGAATTCAAACGAATATTTTATTCAAACAAATATTTATTACAATTTTGAATAGTACAATTTCAAGCTCTCACTATACATATACAACTTTGATTATAATACATCATAATTTCATATTTACAGAGCACCTCACTACATATCACTCACACACGTATTTATCTTCAACTGCATTCCAGTTTGAATCCAGCATCTGAGCAATCTGCAAAAATATAAACTAACGCAGTAAAATTGAAAAAGAAATACTTTTGCAGTTTAAAATAAAATAAAATGGATTCTGAAAATATGATTTGCCTCAGTTATTTGGGTTGTTCATCATAATTTAAATTTGAATTCATCATACACGAACAACTTGTGACATACACAGTGTATCACTGTATATGCCACAAGGCCGTGCACGCCGATATATACACTTGATTGATTTACAGGGACAGGCGAGCACAGGTCAAACCCAAATGAAAAACCGGGTTCAACTCACGTGCAATAACATTGAAAATCACGACACGAGCACAAGGTCAAACCCGAGTTGTGAAACTGGATTCAACACAGGTGCAAATTCAAAAATCAATTCAAATGCAATAAAATGGTCGGGAGTACACATGCCCAGACTCAAGCCAACATGAAACAAAGACCAGTTACTCAATGCATGCAACATGACTCGACAACAAGTACAACACTGCACAAATTCAACACAACACCAAAGTCAAGACCACAAAGGCAGTGCATCAGTGTGCAAAGAGCTCGAGCACAGCAAATATGACAGCAAGCTTGAACTATATGGAGATGAGACCAAATACACAAGTTCACATGTGCAGCCAAATGGACAGAGAAGAAAAACAAATATACAGAGACAATGCAGCATGAACCAAAGGCAGTGCACAAATGACCAGGCTACAACATGAATTATGCAATGCGGATGCCAACATTGATGGCTGTATATAACAGCAACATACAATGCAACAATCAGATGGTCGGAGCCGTAACATACAGAGAGACTACAATATCAAAGGCAAATGAATAGACAAAGCAATTGACCACAATCATGTTCAAACATGGCCAGAGACTATATGTCAACAGAAAGTCGATCAGTAAGGCAATGTCAAGTTCAGGTCATAATGGAGCAACTTGAGCTCAAGAATGATCAAGTGCAGACAAATGAAACAACTTGCAAATGCATCAATAAACCACCTGCAAGTTCAAACCGAAACACAAGTGCACAACCAAATCAATACTTCAATGAATTCAACATGAAGCAGTGCAAACTCCTAAAGATACAACAGTGAAGGAAACTGCATCACAGCAGCATGAAAAAGTTTATACAACATCAAGATACATGAATCTGGAACCAACTATACAAGTGCAGACTACAGAGTTCAATACATATTCGACAAGCAACTGAAGGCAACAGGACTAGAGCAACACAGCAATGGAGTTTTGCAGTAATACAAATGCAACACAATGACACAATTAAGCAATGCAAAGAAATCAACAGTCGAAAATATACGTGTGACAAAGTCAAATATCACAAAGTCAGAAATCAAGCGTTCGTATCTTTGAAAAAGTCACAAATAAAAGAAGAAAGATCTCTGCCGTATAAACCAGAGTTGAACAAGTCAATCAAGAGTTCACCGTGGCAGCAATCATGATTGACCAAGTTAATAATCAAAACCGTGTTATTCAATAATATGAACAAGTCAGTGAAATCTCGTGCATCAATACCAGATCGAACGGCATATGACAAATTCAAATCAACAAATGCGAATGAAAAAATAGGAAATCAAATCCTATATAAACCATCATCATCGGCAATCTCAAATCCATCGAGTTCAAGTATCAACTTAGTAAAGCAAAAGGAAACAGTACATACCGAAATCACAAACAACGAACTCGATCAAGCAGCTGCAAACGAGCGACAGTCGACCATCAGAGAAGCAGCGAGCTAGGGCAACACATCTCAGATCGAACGAAGAATTTGAAGCCCTGATTTACGCAAGAGCAGAAGCCCTAATTCGCAAAGAGGAACAAAAGAGGATCGGCCATATTTTCACAAGCAACAGGAAAAAGGAACGAGCTAAAGAGTCAAAAGAAAAGGGAATAAAAATATCCTTTTGTATTTTGGGCCGGTCACATTTACTTAAGGCCTTTTATTTAAATTTTGGTTTAGGGTTATTGAAGTGTTATTTGTCTTGTTGTTTTAGTGAAGGAGGGTGAGAAGTCAAAGGTTAATAGCAGTTTCAAATGTTACAATTGTCAGGAGTTGGGTCATAAAAGCAATGAATGTCCAAAGCCTAAGAAGCGAGTGATGGTTGCAGAGATTGAGGATGAGGAAATAGAAGCTAAATATTCCAATTCACCTTATGTTGAGAAGGAAGAAGAGCTGTCTAGAGATGAAGGATGTAATCTGATGATGAGGAGAAGTTATTTGGCACCAAAACAAGAAGAGGAAAACAGTTGGTTGAGGAATAACATATTTCAGTCCACATGCACTATTCTGGGAAAGGTTTGCAAGTTCGTTATTGATGCTGGAAGCTGTGAAAATATTATCTCTACAGAAGCAGTAAAGAAGTTGAACTTGAAAACTGAGAAGCATCCTAAATCGTACAAGTTAGCATGGTTAAGGAAAGGTGGTGAGGTGAAAGTTGGACGAAGAGCTTGTGTGAATTTTTCAATTAGGAAGAAATACAAAAACGAAATTTGGTGTGATGTTGTAGACATGGATGTGTGTCATCTGTTGTTGGGCAGACCATGGAAATTTGATAGAGCAGTACAGCATGATGGTCATGCTAATAGCTATAGTTTCATGTTTGAGGGTACCAAAATCACTTTAGTTCCCAAGAAGCAACAACAGAAGGAGAGCAAGTTAGAGGAGATTGAAGAGCTGAAAACCTTATTATCATTGAAAGAGTTTGTTAAGAAAGTTGAAGAGGAGCCTGAAGTATTCCTATTAATTGGACGAGATTGTAGTGAAGAGGTTGAAATCCCAAAAGAAGGGAAGCCAGTTTTGAAAGAATTTGAGGACGTATTTCCAGAAGAGTTGCCCAAGGAGTTACCGCCAATGAGAGACATTCAACATCAAATCGATCTTGTTCCGGGAGCAGTATTACCGCATAGACCGCATTATCGAATGAGCCCGAAGGAACATGAAGAGTTGAGGAGGCAGGTGGAAGAGTTGCTTGAACAAGGACGAGTGCAGGAGAGTTTGAGTCCGTGTGCTGTGCCAGCTTTGTTGGTACCAAAGAAGGATGGAACATGGAGGATGTGCACTGACAGTCGAGCATTGAATAAGATTACTGTGGGATATAGATTCCCAATGCCGAGGTTGGATGACTTACTAGATCAATTGAGTGGGGCTACTATCTTTTCAAAGATTGATTTGAAAAGCGGATATCATCAAATTCGGATTAGACCTGGAGACGAATGGAAGACAGCCTTCAAGACGAGGGAGGGGTTATACGAATGGTTGGTTATGCCATTTGGTTTATCAAATGCACCTAGTACATTCAAGCGGGTGATGAATCAAATCTTTAGACCATTCATTGGGTAGTTCGTGGTGGTTTATTTCGATGATATTCTGATATATAGCAGGAGTATGGAGGAGCATGTTCAACATTTGTGGGAAGTGCTGATTATTCTTCGTGAAGAACAATTTTATGCTGCTACGAAGAAATGCGTGTTCATGACGCATAGTGTTTTATTTCTGGGATATGTTGTGTCAGGAGAAGGTATACAGGCGGACCAGAATAAAGTTGAAGCAGTCAGCAATTGGCCACAGCCAAAGACAATTACGGAAGTGAGAAGTTTTCATGGGCTAGCATCATTCTACCGAAGATTCATTCCACACTTCAGTAGCGTGATGGCTCCAGTTACTGATTGCATGAAAGGGAAACAGTTTGTATGTTCAGAGGAAGCGGGGGTTGCTTTTGAGAAGATCAAGGAACTATTGACGACAACACCGATTCTTGTTTTACCAGATTTTCAGTTGTTGTTTGAATTTCATACTGATGCGTCGAAGGTGGGAATTGGTGGAGTCATGAGTCAGAGTGGGAAACCCGTTGCTTATTTCAGTGAGAAATTATCAGGAGCAAAGATGAGGTATAGTACGTATGATGTGGAGTTTTATGCTGTGGTGCAAGCAGTGAAACATTGGAGACACTATCTGTTCCATAAGGAGTTTGTTCTTTACACAGACCATGAAGCTTTGAAGCATTTGCAGGCACAGGACAAGATTTCAGCAAGGCATGCATCATGGGTTGCCAATTTCCAGTAGTTTACTTTTGTCGTGAAGCACAAATCAGGGGTAACGAATCGCGTAGCTGATGCTTTGAGTAGGAGGAGTCATTTATTAACGACAATGAAAATTGAGGTGACAGGATTTGAATTATTGCCAGAATTGTTTGAGGAGGATCCTTACTTTGCAAAGTTCGTTGAGAAAGTTAAGAATGGAAATACTGATGAATTTGCATTGGTTGATGGTTTCTTATTCAAAGGGAATCGATTATGTATACCAGAGAGCAGTTTGAGAATGAAGATTATCAAGGAGCTTCATGAGGAAGGACATGTGGGTAGAGACTGAACATTGCATTTAATCTCTCAATCCTACTATTGGCCGTCAATGAGGGAAGAGGTTGAAAGGTTTGTGGAGAGATGTCATATCTGTCAGGTTTCGAAAGGAACAGCTACAAATGCGGGTTTGTATATGCCTTTACCTGTACCTATAAAACCATGGGAGGACATTAGCATGGATTTCGTGTTGGGTTTGCCGAGAACACAAAGGGGAAATGACTCGATATATGTCGTGGTGGATTGTTTCTCGAAGATGGTACATTTTGTTGCTTGTAAGAAGACGGCGGATGTTGTTCATGTTGCTCAGTTATTTTTCAAGGAGATCTATCGACTTCATGGATTGCCAGAATCTATTGTGTCGGATAGGGATACTCGTTTCCTGAGTCACTTTTGGTTAAGTTTGTGGAGGATGGTTGGAACGAAGTTAAACTTTAGCAGCGCTTATCATCCGCAAACAGATGGACAGACAGAAGTTGTTAACAGATCATTGGAAAATTTGTGGCGATGTCTTGTGAAGGACAATTTGAAGAGTTGGGACATGAAGTTATGCCAAGCAGAGTTTGCTCATAATCATGCAGTGAACCGTAGCACGGGATTCAGTCCATTCCAGATCGTATATTCAAGTTTGCCAAGGGGACTGTTGGATTTGGCAGTAGTACCACAACCGAAGGGGAGAGTTAAAAGAGCTACTGATTTTGTTGAAAGTTTGACGGAATGTCATAGAATCGTTCAGGAACGATTGGAAAAGTCAAATGAGAAATATAAGAGAGTTGTAGATTTGAAACGAAGAAGTGTTGAATTTAATGAAGGAGATATGGTATATGCTGTGTTAACGAATGATCGTTTTCCGGTAGGCGCTTATAACAAGTTGAAAGCAAGAAAAATTGGTCCTGTAGAAATTGTGAAATGGATCAATGAAAATGCATATAAGTTGAAGCTGCCAGAGGATGTGTACACTTCTGACGTGTTCAATGTTAAGCATCTTGTGCCATATTATGGAGATGAACAAGTTGAGGTAGAAGAATTTACAAATTCAAGGATGAATTTTTCTCACCCAGGGGAGGATGATGCAGCTCAGGACAAAGGAGTAAGTCGTACACGACTTAAGGAGGGCTTGAGTCGTCCACGACCTAAGGAGCCGGGTTTAAGTCATCCACGACTTAACAAATCTAAGGGGATAGGGTTACGACTTAACAAAGCTAAGAGGATAGGGTTACGACTTAATGGGAGCTTGAGTTGTTCGAGTTTGATGAGTCGTACACGACCCAACGACTCATCTATAAGTCGTCCACGACTTATCATGAAGCAGGGGAAAGTTCCAGCTATTAAAAGCTTTGAGTCGGAGGAAGGGCACGACCTAGTTAAGTCGTTTGAGGAGATATTCCGCAGGGAGCTTGGGAGCTTGAGTCGCAGAAGCTATGAGCTTGGGAGCTTGAGTCGTTGTAATTTGTGTCTGGATGAGTTGTAAGTCGTCTTGTGTTGAGTTGGTTGTAACTCGTTAAGTCTTAAAGTCCTGAGTCGTTATCTGTTTGTAATTTTTTTCCTTGAGTCGTTGAATGTAAGTCGGTCATGTGTATATATGTTGTGATGTAGTTGAGTCGTAAGTCGTGGCTTGCTTAAGTCGTGTGTGTGTTGAGTCGCTGCTAACCAAGGCGAACCTTTAAGAGTTGAGTGGCGTTTTTTGATGAGTCGTTGCCGACCTATGGATGAGCTGTAATTCGTGTATGACTTAAGGGACAGGGTTTGTGAAAACTCTATAAATAGGGAGTGAGTTGTACATTTAAAGGTGGTTGATTTTTGGAATAAAATTCTTGTTTGATTGCTGTGTGCTTTCATCCTAAATTGGTAGTTGAGTGTAATCTCCTATCTCCACTTTCGGTTATTCGAGTGCGCTCGAATCAACGATTGTTGAAGCCGATTCGCGGAATCAAGTGCGCTTGATCAACGCTTGAAGAATTGAAGATCTTCTTTCACGGTATCGTGCGCGATCAACGTGTCGAAGATAGCTAGAATTCGGTATCTTTGTGATCAACGAATTTGGGCATTTCAGTATCTTCAATCCACCGATTGCTACATTTCATCGATATCATTGTTTTCGTAATATCCGCTGCATCAAATCTCCTTCCTTCATTTCTTTTTCTTTTCTTTTTCAAAAGATAAGGTAACAGATCTGAGAACAACTGCCTCAAAACCAAATCTGAAAACAAAATCAGTAATTAAACAAACTCAAATCAAACTCCTCAGATCAAAAACACACCTGTAAATCAAATCCTTGTTATTCATCACTCATTTTCAAACATGCATGCCTATAAAAGCATTTTCAAACAAGAACATGCCTGTACATTTTCAAATATGTTCAAGCCTACATTTTCTTTTTAATCTGGAATCTGATCAAAACCTGTACATTTTAAAGTCTGTTCTAAAATCTGTAACCAAGATGCAAGTTTTAAGTGAAATCTGGAAGCATGCACTGCATTTTCAAAGCAGACATTCCAGTTTTCAAACCAAATCAAGCATTTAAGTGCAAAGTTTTAAAGAAAAAGGAAACCAGTTTTCAAAACAAATCTTGAGGCTCTGTCTTCATTCCAAATCTGCGAGTAACATTATTTTTAAAAATAGTTTAAGTTAAAATTTGGTTGTATGCTAATGTTGTTGAAAAGAATATGTATTGTACAGTATGTTGTGTATACATATGAATGTTTTGATATGCATACTGTTTCTATAAGAATACTTCTCTGTTTCTAGTTCCAGTTTTACTATTGTGATTTAAATTCAAAATCTTTTAATTTAACCATTGTTTGGACTTAAGAATCAAATGAAACTTATTTGTTTCATTTCAAACTTTATTTTAGAACTTTAATTAAGCCAGAATAATATTAATATGACTCTGGAAACCAAATTTACCGACCAAGACTAAAAACAAGTAAAATTTAAATATTACAATTTATTGTTTTAGGGTTAGGATCTGAAACAACATTTAAAAACATGAATTTTAAAACTAAAATCAAGATTTTTAATTTGGTATTAAGGGTGCAGTTATGGGATGAACTGGAAATGGTAAATTTGGATTTTTGGGTGATCTCGAGGATCTGGAAGGTCGAGATCTTGGGAAATTATGGAGGAGTAATCAGTGATGATAGGAAAAAGGCCTAATGGTGATGCATTCCATCGAGGAGACAGCGGTCGGGGATTCTTTGTTTGGAACCCTAGTTTTAACTAGGTTAGGAAATTCGATCACCACGGTTTCTATAATTGATCGAGTGCGAAAAGATTTTGGGTTATGGAAGTGTGGTCGTTGACGAGGTCATGGATGGATTTGCAGAATTTACGGTGGTCGGAGTTACGAAGACGAGGCAGTTTTCCAGGTTGGATGTGGTTGTTCGAATCTGTTCCAGGTTTGGTTTTAAAGCTCGAATTCAATTTCGAGATTTGGAGAACGATCTGATGATCATATTTAGGTGTGAGTGTAACGACCCATAAGTTTCGACAATAAAATTTGTTAATTTAATAGGATTTTGTGATTATATTTTTGTAGAAAAAATAAAGGTGATAAATCTATATTGGAGCGAATATAAGAAATTAAATGTTGCATTGGTAAATATAATAAATTCTTGACAATTGGAATGAAATCCAATTGAAGGAATAGTAGAAACCATTTTAATTTGTTAATTAAATTTGATTGTGTAATTAATACTGGAAGAAATAAATTGGAAATAGTATTAATGAAATAATAACAAAATGTTATGTTTGGATAGAATATAAGTGAATGCAATTAGTTGTATGGAAATAAATGCCAACATTGATTTGCAAGTAATAGGGGCTTACTTATGTGTGACTATAGAGTAATGATAATGTTTATTTTGGGTTACCTATTTATTTAGATGCTTAATTGGAATTGGAGATAAACTGCAACTGTATGTGAATTAGGGTAGTAATATAATTGGCAGTTGATGAATAACCAATTTAATGCAATTGAAATTTGATTGAAACAACTGTTTAGATTATAATGGAATGTGAATAGAAATATTTGGTTATATATTGGATATAAGAAAATTAAGGCAATTAGTGAATTAATTAATGAATTCATAATAATAGATAGTGATTAAGTAAAATCAAGGATAGTAATTATTGTAATAAATAAATGAGAGTCAATTGGATTTAATGAACCTTAATGTATATTAATGAGAATAAGGCAATAGTCATAGGAGCTAAAAGAAAAATCAATAATGTTAAGAATTAACCTATGAAATATTATATTAATTAATATAGACTTAACTAAAAAGGTTGAATTGAATCAATCCTATTTATTAGAAACTAATTTATTGGTATGCAAATTTATAATAAATAAGTTATTGCTAGAAATTGAAATTTTACACTATAGTGGATTTGGAATTAAGATGCGAGTGGAAATACGATAGTCAATAAATAAAGGATTTGTTTGAAATTTAAATATATAATGAATGGGTTTTGTTACAATTGTAATTAAATGTTGGAATTATTTTAGCATATAGATATTGGGCTCAACATGGAAAATATTATTTCAAAGAAACACAATTTAAAAGTTTATCAGTAATCGATTGAACATTTGAAAAAGAATAAAGTGTATGTTTATCTCAAATTGAATAAAAAATGTTGAAGTTAAATAAACGAATGAAATGAAAGTTTTAATGAAAGAATAACATAAGTTGTTATTTGAAATGTATCTTGGAGAAGTTGATTTTCAATAAGATAAAACATTTACATTGTAAATATTGCATAAATTTTTGTTGTATATGAAATTCTATAAAATATGTTTGAATTAGTATAAATGAAAAGAAAACAATGTTATATAATTAGAATTCTTTTAAATTAGTAATGAAATGAACTGGAATTAGATTAATTTAAATGTTTCAATTTGAAGGAAACATAAACTAAATTGTAATCAATGAGTTAATATAAGAACTTGCATTTTTTGTCAAAATGGAATGAACATTTCAATTAAAATAATTGCCTATTTTGAGATGTATAAAGAAAAAATTTCATTTTGAATAAGTATAATTTTATATAACGGAAAAATTGAATTTTCGAATAATGTATACAAACGCCCTTATTAGTATTCATATTTTAAAATGTATCATAGGGTTCATGGTTGTGTAAATGTTATGGAATCAATTAGAAATTACCTTGTATTAAAAGTTGTACATTAATTATACATGTTTATATTTATTTTTACACTTTATATACGGTTAAAACTTATAAATTGGTTGCATTATATCACAATTACAGTGATCAAAAAAGTAAAGTAAATAATTTTTATAGTTCATATATATATATATATATTCATAAATTAATAAAATTGGTTTGAGTAATATAAATAAATATATAAGTAGATTGGTTTGGTAATTGATTGATTGATTGTATAATTGATTGATTTTTTTATCGATTGAGTAATATCATTAATTGATTGTTAAATTGATTGTTTAATTGATTGCTTTAATGGAGAATGCATATATTACCATAAAATGAATGTGTTAATAAAGAATTTAATGATATAAATATGTGCATATTTGGATTTATAGGAATGAATTAACCGAAGTAAGATTCAAAATTTGGACCCCAAAGGTTGGTTTATAGTATAAAAGTGGCCCTTCATTTGCTTAATATTTATTATTATATCCGCATTCTTTTTCTTTTTCTTTTTTCTTCTTTCGTTCCAAGTCATCCATGTAGGTTCCACTTGAGCATCCATTTGTTAAACTACTCATTCTTATTAATTTATAGTAACCTCGTATGATTGATTTCTAATTAATAAATGCCTCATTCTTTTCATTTATTTCTTTTTCGTTTGCTCCATTACAAGTAGTTTTCCTAAAGTTTTTTATTTTTAATGACATCCAAATTACTATTCATGCCACGTTATTTGGATTTAATATTCTTTATTTTTAAACTTCATTCTGTTTACACATTATAAGTTCTTGTAGCTTTCTTCTATTGGCAATTCATTTTCCTGAAGCTTCATATTTAAAAATGGGAGATTTATTTTTATCTTCATTTATATACTTATTCCTTTACTTTACCTCTTTCAACACTACCTTTTCTACGGTTGTTCATATTTTTACTTATATTTCAATTCTTACTTGGTTTATATATACTTTGTTAGCTTTTCATTTATTTCTATCTTCATTCCTGCAGCTTTAATTTATTCTTCAAATCTCCTTATTATCTCTCATTTTAATTTTTCCTTCCTCTTAAAATATTCTTCTTCTTCAAATTTTATTCTAGTTCAAACTTTCTTCTTTCTTTTCTACTTTCTCTATAAATATCCTGCTATAAACCCAAGCCTCCCTATTTCTCATTTGTTCTGTACGTACATCTTAACTCTCTCCTCCTCAATGGCAAATAAACAAATCTTAGATCCAAATAAAAAAAACCAAACCAAAAGCTACAATTCAAACGCCTCAGAAAAATCCGAAAGCAAAATGCGTGAGGGGGAGAGGGAAAGGAAGGGGATGACGTGGCGCTTGAAGGTGTTCTTTTATTTCTATTCTTTTTTTTTTTGAAATTTCAATCACCATTAATGCGTATAATTTTCTCCTACGAACTCCGTTTCGCGCGAGATTTTTTTTGTTAGGATCGTAATAAAATTCCAGACCTGATGAAGCTGGTTTGGATGAATTCTGAGATGGTCAAATTTTTGGGTTTAAATTGGATTTAAAGTCAAATTAAATTCAAAAGGTGAGTGTTTTAACCCACTCACAACTTCTAAGAGTTCTTATGTTTGTTAAATTGATTTATGATGTGTTTAAAAATTTATTTATAGCTATTTGGCATACTTTTATTCATCATCTCAGTTAAATCGAATTTATTTAATTTAAATTATTGTTTAATTATTCATTGCATATAAACTGCCAGTAAAATTTACCATTTTATTTCATATAAACTTCCAGTTAAACATTTATTAAATTTATTATTAGTTAATACCTGTTATTTGTTACCTGTTATATTTAATATACTTTATATTGATGTTTTGCTTAAACTGGATGATGTTTGAAATAAATGGTTGATGATTTATATTTGGATGAATGGATGATGTACTTATATTGTTATTAACTGCAAGTTATTATGCATTTTCATTTCATTCGGGATTGTGGTTTGAAATGATATACAACTGCATTTTTTTATTTTAAATTGCGGATTGAAATGATAAATATCCGCATCACTTGACCATAGGATAGAAAATTATATACAGACACCGTGGTCTATATATAAATTATTTTGAAATGATTTTCTATGGTTTTGAAAAGAATATGGTTAATGAATATTGATTTTGATATTTGTAAATATTATTTTTATATATACAGTTAAACGCTTTAATTTAAGCATTGTATAAATATGGTTTTAAGAATAAAATATTTTAAAAAAAATAAAAGCTAAATTCTATTTATATATAATACGGTTAAGTATTTATTTAAATTTATTGATAAAGTTTATGATGTCTTAAATAAAATAAATGTTGGAAGATAAATATAAATTTGCTTTGAATTAAGGTATTTAAGAATTATCCTCGAATAAAATTTATTTGGTATTTAAATTAATTTGGGGTTTTAAAAAGGGTATGACCTAAATAACTTGATTTGGTTTTGAGGACTTAAATGAATATCAAGTCGATTTAAATGAATATTATCAAGTTAATTAAATTAAGAGAATATTCTGTTATTTGGAGTTTAAAGGTTTTACCTGAATGATATTTGATTTCTTAAGTAAACATTTCAAAATAATAAATAATAGGAATTGAATTTGATATATATGAAATTATCAAAGAATAAGTTTTGAAATGGTGGGAAAAATAAAGCTTTGAAATATATGGAATTTGAAATGGTTTATTTGGGAATTTAAACCTATATCTGGAATTTATTTGTGAAAGTTAAAAAGCTATTTTATGATGCAAAGCAGTTTAATACTTAAACCATTTAAGTACTAGAAATTTTGTTTCAAAGCTATGAGGTTTAAGATATATACATATGAAATATTATGATTTTGGGAAAATGGATAAAATTTGAAATAAAAATGATATCATAAGGATTTGGGTTTTAAAAATAGAAACGATATCGTATTTATATGATTTTTGAAAAGGATATTATATTCTGGTTCTGAAAGTATAATTATCTTTAAAGGACCGCGGTGTTATAATAACGATTGGTTGTTAAGAGACCGGGACCAGAAGTTGTCATACTCTCTGCCAACTCCGAAAACCACTTTAACAACCGTGTACGCGGTGGAGATTCCAGAATGAAGTAGGATGGTGGCGGCGTTTCCTGTAAGGAAAATACGTGGACCCGACTCCCGTGAGTTGGCATAAGGTGGCTAAAACAGGAGCGATTATCGGGCCAAGGGGGTTAGCGCCCTTTATCGGGCACTCCTCTTCGTTGCTATACTCTGACTTTGGATTTATTCGTTGGCCGTCTTTATTTTTCTTGATTTCGGGGAGTTTGTTCGAGGTGGGCGGTAGCTGCGGCTATGCGTTACCACCAGTCCGGATAGCAATTGGTATATCTACCCTGGCATTGCCTAGTTGTGCCGTGTCACCTACCCTTGCGCACCTTATACGATTTTGATTTTGTACCATACCCATGGAGTGCCCTCTGACGACGTCCAGTACGAGGGAGATTGCGGTACTGTATGGACTATGTGAATATATGAATGTGTTAAGGTGGAAAATGTAAAGCCTTAACGCTATTTAAAAGTAAGTTTATTTTACAATTAGACACTATTATAATAGCGAAATATACTACATAGTAAATAGTTTAACGGATCCTTAGGAGATGTAAATCCCGAGCATGTCTTGAGTTACTACACTCATATTTATTTCTGTTGATTTAACTCACATAAGATCTTTTAGTTCTGACTCGATTGTTTTGTTTTTCGATACGCTCGGGTCAGTCCGAGCGTTTCAGGATTTGAAGATTTTATTCTGGAGGACAAAGACGAAGATTTGTAGTATTACTATCTACTATATTACTCCACTACACTATTTAATTCCGCTGCATTGATATTTATTGGTATGCGAACCTTGATATTTATTGTATAAAGAAGAATCAAGTGTTTTGTAAACAGTTTTATGAACTGTATGTTGATTATTATATTTTACCCTTCCGCTGTGAGATTTTTTTTCTTTCTTTCTTGTTTTTTTCTTATTTACCCCATAACAATCCGCCCTTCCGTATGGTTTGAATTGGCACGTGTGTCGATTTAGAGCGTGCGAAAAGGCGGGACGTTACATCTGGTATCAGAGCTTTGGTTTAACAATAAACCTTAGCTTTGTGTGGTTTGACTCATTATTAATAGGGTAATAATACCCTATTGGAGTCGCTGAGTGCATATATAAGAGAGAGCATACTTGTTAGTGTTATAAAAAGGTTTTAATATTGTGTTAATTTGTTCCGTTTTGTATTTATAAATTCTGGTTGGTGCATGGGACGCTATGACATCAATAGTGATTTCTAAACACTTAATATGACAGACCGACACAATATTTGTTTTTAATAAAGGTGAATGAAATAATTTTGCCTATTATATTTTCTATATATAAGGTAATAAATTTTATAAAGATTTATTTTGGTTGTATTATATTGGTTGTTAGGTAATGAAATTTATAAGAAATAGTTGAAATAAAATTCAAAATAAAATAAATAAAAATTGGATATTTAGAACTAAATTTCTGGGGTTTTTGAAATTTCTTTTGAATGGTTTTAAAATATGAATAGTGATATTATTAAAGGAAGTATTTTTCTGATACAAGTATTTCAATATAATTTGAAAGAAATGTTTTAAAAAAAATTTGGGAAAGATTAAGATGTACTCCCCTCTCTGTCGTTGGAAAATAATTTCGGTGATGAGTGCATGCATCGTCGACATTCATTTTCGAGTTTCGAAGTTGGAAGGCCACTGTAGTAGTTTGCTGTAGATTTGTTTGAGAATTTTTTTTATCGTTTTAATTATAATTGGATATATATGTATTTTAAGTGTATACATCTATCTATTATTTTAAATGATTTAAAATTAAACTCGGTATTTGGTTCTTTAGTTCCAGGTAATTAATAGTTCAATTAAGTGTAGTAAATTGGAATATGACTAATTAATAATTGGATCCCTTAATTAAAAAAATTAATGCTAAGTTATAAATTAAATAAAAAGAAAAGATTTAATACTAGGTTACAAATAAAATTAGAAGGAAGCTGAAATATGTAACTTAAGATATGATTATTGAACATTTAATTTATTAAAAGAAATAAGATAAAACTTGTATAACTTTCAGTTGCATTCTTTAAGGCATATATAACTTACCAAATATTAAAAAGCTGAAATGTTAATAAGAAAATGTAATGGAAATTGTACAATTAAACTTATGAAATGAAAATTTTCAGTAAATTTGCTTTTATTAATAAGAATTAAGGTTATAATTCTTATGCCAAGTAACTGAACTTAACATGAATATTATTAATAAATGAATGTAAATAAATGAAATCAAGTCATGAATGAATAAATATAATACAATAAGAAGAGAATCGACATGATGTGAATAAATTTAATGAAGATAAGTATAAATTGAATGAAGAGGAAATCTGGCAACAATATATGGAATGAAATTAATAAGAATGAACTTGATCTATTGTCTGAACTTGTTGTTTGTTTGATTTATGGTTGTTTGGGCAATGATACTTTATTATTGTTTGGATGTATGAATAATCTATTTAGTTTCACCTAAGACTGCTGAGTGAAGAGTACACTTAGTAGTTTATTCTTCATTCTGTACAATTTAAAGTTATGAACCCGAACAACTATTTGTTTTATTTGATATGAATGAATGATTGATTTTATGGTCGTATGCCTTGTTGCAAGTGTTTGTTGCATTGATTGTTGTTGTGGTTGAGACAACCTTAAATATTTCATCTTATATAAATTGTTAACCCTTTTAGATTATATAAGTGAAATGCAGGTTATGGAAGCAATTGCTACTGCTTTTGGTTCCATAAATAAGCATGAATTGCCCGACAAATAGGTGCGTTTTCGGATTACGTTTTATAGCGCTATTATATTGTTTTCCCGGGTGTTAACGCTAAAATTTGAACGCTAACACCCCGGTGTATGAAGTGAAGTTGTGAAAGCACCACCCGATGATTCGGGAGCAGAGTATGAGCAGAAAATCACAGAAAAAGCAGTAAACAACAGCAATTTTATAGTGGTTCGGCTTAAGAGAGAGCCTACGTCCACTTTGAATATCTTTATTGACGATTTGATTACAAGTCGATGCAATTACACCCTGATTACAACACACTTCGAGCTACAAGTGACTTAGAACAAGTAGCCTAAACTCCAATGTCGATCAAAATCTTCGAACTCATGTTGGACATGCATGATTTCTTCGTGGAGTTCTTTGAGGCTTTTCTTTGTATCTCAAAAGCTTTAAGTGTTGGAGTAGTTCGGAATGCAGCAGAGTAACGACGCTTGAAATGAATGAGCCCCAAAAAGTCCTTTGCTAGTTGGAACTAGGGTCGTATTTATAGGCATTTTTCGGAGTAAGGTCGTAGGTCGTGACCGACCTAAGTAAGGTCGTACGTCGTCACCGACCTAGGAAGCCCTGGCTCCCCTTCTGTAAGTATATGCGTGCTTCCTCTAAGTTCTAGGTCGTGCGCGACCTAATACACAACGGCCCAACGAAAGCGGCTTCTTCATCTATGTATTTAGGTCGTTAGCGACCTATCATAGATCGTGAGCGACCTATCATAGGTCGTGAACACCTTCCTGTAGCCATAGCTAGTGCCTTTAGGTCGCAGAATTCCATAGGTCGCACCTTCCCTTAGGTCGCAGAGTTCTGTAGGTCGCAGCTTCCCTTAGGTCGCAGCTACTTTTAGGTCACTTGATCAGTTAAGTCGCTTGGCCGCTCCATCTCTTAGGTCGCTAAGGACTGAAGGTACTAGGTCGCATAAAGACTTTAGGTCGTTAAATCCTTTGACTCGTTAGGTCGCTTGCTTGCTCATCTGGTTAGGTCGTGAACTAGACCATTGAGTTTGATAGGTCGCCTACCAATTGAGCCGTTAGGTTGCGACTTTCTATAGGTCGCTAGGCCATTCCTGTAGTATGGTCGCTCCATATCTTTAGGTTTTAGGTCGCTAACGAAGAGGACTTAACATTTGCCCCTCGAAGTACGGGCCTATGACATAGGTCGCGTGCTTCGACCTGACTTAGCTAGGTCGTGAGCGACCTAACACTTGTGCCAATACGCGTGCCTATTTGTCTTCCCATTTTTGCCTCATATAAATCTGTTAGGTCGCTAACACTTCCTCATTCCATTGCTCTAATCTCCTACCGCCATTAACGATTCTCTGAGCTTCCAAAGGCGAATTCAACCCATCTAGTCACCGGTTCATCTTTATCATTACGTCTCGTAAGTGAATCTGGTCTTCATCCCACCATAATCACCGTTGAATTATGAATTCCCACTTTCCGACCTTAGTTCAACTCCATGTATCACGCTTTATTTCGAGTGATTGTTGCAATCGATTTTCGGTCGTCATTTGACTGATTTAGGAAGTCATGGCAATGCGTTGAATCTATGATGGATCGGGGATTTTTTGATTAGTTTTTGGAATGATCTGGTGGTATGAAGAGATGGTAAATTTCATGGAGAGGACGATGAATCCCTTCGGGTAGTTGATGGCGGGTTATCGGGTCTGGTGCAGAGAGGAAGTTAGGCGACCTAACGAATTTGAGTGACAAAAGACGCTTCACGACCTTAGGGCCCTTGAGACCTAAAGAAAATTTTCGACCTACGCTAGGTCGCTGAACGACCTAAAGCTTGCATAACCAAAATGTCATACGACCCACTGATAGCTGAACGACTTAAAACTTGCACGACCTAATTTCTGCAGCATAGGTTTTTAGGTCGCGGCCGAGTTAGAACTTGAATAAATTTGCATTGCTTTGGACCTCTTTAATTTGCACAGTGCGACCTAAAGGAGCTCTGACCTATACTAGGTCGTTGGACGACCTAGGACTTGTGAAATTTTTTCTGAAAAAAATCGATTGAGTTGTTTGGACTTGAATTTTGTTGCACTTCTTTGTAGATCCCTTTAAAGTAGTCAACCTGCTAAATATGACATTTGTAGAAAAATGGGATGAATATACTGTCACTGACCGCCCACATCGAATGACAGATTAGTCGATAAAGAATAATCAACTTAAATGAATTGTGTGAGTGAAATGTTGTAACTCAACCGACTCAAATGAAGTGTTAAAGCAAAGCTAGAATTTTGTTTGAATTAACACTGCACTTGAGTTTTAAATTAACAAGTCCTGAAATCTCACAATCGATCAGTTGCTAACTAGTTTAATTCCAGTTATTTTGCTTGTTATTTTTATTAGTTTTGCACAACACTTCACACTTTTAGGAAACGTTCACCTTAACATCTGAACATCCAGTTGCTCATGTAGAATGACGTCTCAACAAGAAGAGATGATACAACACGTCGAAGGGGCTTTCCCGATTGCTATTCCACTAGAGAACCCTCTAGAAAGAACTCCTACCCTTCTAAAACAGCGGGTGCTTAATTATTATGCGTTCAATTTGGCATTGCCGAGGCAGAAGTTTTACTCCCTGGACCAAATGATTTTGCTGATAGACCACCTTACGGTTTTGTTGCCATTAATCGCCAAATGTGCTTAAGTGGAGTAATTCCTCCCTTTAATGAATTTCTTCAACAAATCCTTCTTCGACTAACGATCTCTCCTTTCCAACTGCATCCCAATGGCTATGCCATTTTGATGGGATTGTGCGTTCTGTTCAGGAGAACTCTTGACCGTCTTCCGAGTTTTGAGGAAATCTGTTACTTGTGCACTTTTGTGAAGAACAAGGACCACCCTTCAATTGTACTTGTAAGAGGTGCGAGGAACCGCAAACTAATTTTGGATTTGCCGGAGAGTGCACATGGTTTTTTGAATCAATTCTTCTACATTCGTTGCCCCGCAGGATTTTACGCAGACTGGAGAGTAGGAAGTGAGATCTTCTTTCCCTTCTTTCTTCAAATTTTTTCTAAGTTTCTCATGGTTCGTATTGCTAGATGCTGATTCCATTCCTTGTTTTTAAAGCACTTCCTCCTCCTTCTAGAGATTCCAGTCATAAGCCAGTCTTTGAAAGGCTAAGCACTGTGGCTGCTGAAGAAAGAAGCGCAAAATTTCTATTGACAGAAGAACTTCTTCATCGGTTTGAGCTTTTACATTCTTCTCGTTCCACTCAAATTCATGAAGTCCCCGATTCCTCGGCTAGAGCGTTGGATGCCCCAGTTTCTACTAACACATCCAAATCACAAGGACCTGCTCCTGAGACTTCGCTAGTGAAGTGCTCCACTTCTGTTGATGTTGCGGGGCCATCTGACAAACTTGCCCCGGTTATCGAGGAAGAGGAGCCTCAGGGATCTTCCCATCATTCACAAGAATCTGGTGAAAAAGCTGAGAAATCTAGTCCTGTTAAGCAGAGCAGGGACGATACTTTCGAAGGACTGAGCGGCCTCTTTGCTACTTCACAAGAGATCTTTAAAGACGATCCTATCACTGCCGGGATTTCTTCTTCAGTAGTCGAGGCTACTTCTATTTTGCAACACTCTCCGTCGACTCAAGAGTTGACATTAACTATTATACCCACAACTACTCCCCAATTAAAGAGTGGTTCGTAGTTTGATGCGTGTAGTTTGCACATCACACACACTTAGAATTCCTGGCACTTTTATGCTTCTGACTTTCTGTACTTTGGATACTACTAAAGCTTATCTTTTTATTTCAGATCTTCCGATGGGGCGCAATGGATCACACTATAATGACTTCCAGCGCTTCGGGGGCGTGGCCAATATGATTACAGGCTCTACTTCTCCTCCTATAGAGAATCTGATGAAGAGAGGGCTGCCCGAAAGGCTCATGAAAGGAGGACCGAAGAAGAGCGTCGTGAAAGAAGAGAGAGGGAGGAGCGCCACGATTCTTTGCAAAGAGGCGATGACTCCCACAAGAGAAAATCCCATGATGATCGAGGAAAAGGTCACATGGGCGAAGACTCAAGCAAGCGAGCCCGTCATAGTGAGAAGCAGGCCTCTACTACTCTTGAAAAAGTTATTGCCCCTGCCTCGCTCGACATTCTTCTGGCTCTCCCGCTCTTGGGAAAGCAGATATTCAAACGATAATTAGCAGGCCCAAATTTCAAGTTAGACCGGGTCCAGCCACTTTGCAGAGCCGGTTTCCTCAATGGTGCCTGAAGGGAGTAAGGTTCGACCTTGACTTGGTCCCCATTGACAAGCCTGCCATGTTACGAAATCTCGATGCCGTCAAACTTGATATTGAGAGGATGTCGAACTGGCAAAAACTTGTTGATGAGCTTCAAAGGGTTAACCGCGCCAATATAGAGGCCATGCTCACTATGTAAAACGATAAAGCCGAATGGCAAAAGGTTCTTGAGCAACACGACACTGAAATGAGGAGCATTGCTTCTTACAATGAGGAGCTTGAAGCAAAAGTTGAGGAATTGAAACATGAGCTTGCTGCTTCCTCTACTTCCTATTCTCAAAAAGAAGAAGTGCTCCTAAAACAAGTGAGAGATGCTCATGCCAGCCAAAGGGATGCTGAAGACAGGTTTGAAGTGCAGAAAAGAATTAATGAGAGCCACGTTGCTGATGTTGCAGAGCTTCAGAAGAAAAACAACTCCCAAGAAGCGGAAATTCAAATGCTTAAGCTTCAACTTTCCAAAGCTGAAAGGGAGCGTGATGAGGCCGTCGCCGGCAGAATTGCGGTTGAAGAATCTCATGAGGCGACGAAAAACAGCATCAGCTCAACATTATTTGACTTCTACTTGCACGGCGTCCTGGTGCGCGGAAGCCTTGCTTTTCTAGGTCCCAAGTATGAAATTACTCTAGCTTAAGTGTGGGAGGCCGCACTTGATATGCTTGGTGCTGAGGGCGCTGGTTATGACGATTCAGCCCTTGAAAAGCATTACTTGGATGATGATGCTCGCGCTGCTCTCGCCAAAGGAAGGGAACAACTTGCTAAATTAAGAACTGAAGCGACAGAAGGGGACCAGTTGGGAAAAGATACTTCAACTATCCCAGTTCAACCTCCTTCTTCGTCCGAAGTCAACATTATTGGTTCCAGTGCTCATTCCCCGCCTCCTACAAGAACCGGGGTAATTACCCCTACTGATGATGAGGCTTTGGAGGATATTGGAGCTCAAAATTATGAGATTGAACTAACGAAGCAAATATCTTCAGGTAATTTTGACATTGGTCCGATTCAGGTGGATTGCCTGCTTGCTCCTCAAAAGTTTGATGAGCTTCTCGATTACTTCTTGAATCTCGACGAACCCATATCTCCCTTCTTTTGGGGAGATACTAATATTTTTAATTTCTCTTCTTCTGCGGTTGAAACACCAAGTGCTGTGCAAACTTCGCCTCCTCCGGTTATCCCTCCTCCGTCTCTTCAGGTGGCTCCTCCTTCTGCTTCACAGCCCGGGTCACAAGAGCAGCAAATTGAGGCTCTTCATGGCTTAGATGACCCTATCGCTTCGCAAGAGCAGAAAGACGAGGGACTTGAAGGAGGCGAGGTCTCTCCGGAGCGGACTCCTTCTGATGACGTAATTTTGTCTGCTCTTGTTACTCCAGGGAGTGAGTCTTCTTCGAAGAGGAGAAAGAAGCACGGAACATCGAAGAGGAGGGGGAAGAAAATCATTGCTACAGAAGAGGAGCCAGAAATTGCACCAGTTGCACCTCCCTCTCCTTCTTCCCTTATGCCTTCAGACCGTCCTGAAAAGCTAACCATTCGGCCGGGCAAAGAGTCTAAAGGTGGCAAGAAGAAATGAAGATTTCAACTTTTAGCTTCTTGTCTTTTGTATGTACTGGTCGAGAACTGTGCGGGTACCGGCCCCTGCTTTTTATTCTGAAACTTGTATCTGCAATACAATTGAATAAAATGATCCTTTATTTGTACAGACTCCTGTTTGAATTTGAGAATGCATTTATTATTCATTTTTGCACAAGTTAATTTATATGATATTGCAGCGGGCTTATGGCATGTTGTTTGAGCATTACTTTCGTCGATGTGGCTATACCATATTGTATATAACTATTCCATGTTGCTCCCATACCATAAGCTTGCTGCAATATTTTATACTTTGAGGGGACTTGCACTCTTATTTTCCAGGAGAATAATTATTTCATTCTTGAAGAAATTCTTCGTAGAGTACAACTCCCTTCATATAAGTTTTTATGCTTTGTCCTTCGACGAAATCACTTTTTCTTTTGCTTATGTACACGTTTTTCCAAGTGAATTCTTCTATGAGGTAAAGCGGGCCTCTGAATGGTACTTTAACTTTCCCTCTTTTTTTTTTTTTTTTTGAGGAAGGTTATTTTCCAGAATAGGTAAATCACTCTTCCTTTGAAAGTTAAAGTGTGTTCTTGATGAGGATTTCTTTTTTTTTTTTTTACATAGGAAGTTGTACCTCTGAGGAGGGATTTTTTCACGTTTCAACACTTGGAAGTTTTATTTCAATCTTGGTGAAACGTGTACCTCCAAAGAGTTTTTCCTTTGAAGGAAGCCTTTTCACGTTTCAACACTTGGAAGTTTTATTTCAATCTCGGTGAAACGTGGGCTTCCGAAGAGGTCTTTCTTCTTGATTGTGTCTCCGGGAGGGGTTTTTTTTTTTAGAAACATAGAAAGTTGTACCTCTGAGGAGGGATTTTTTCACGTTTCAACACTTGGAAGTTTTATTTCAATCTTGGTGAAACGTGTACCTCCAAAGAGTTGTACCTTTGAAGGAAGCCTTTTCACGTTTCAACACTTGGAAGTTTTATTTCAATCTCGGTGAAACGTGGGCTTCCGAAGAGGTCTTTCTTTTGTTTACATTTCAACTCTGGTGAAGTAAAATTCCGAAGAGCGGTTGTAACACTTCAACTCCTGGTGAAATGGGCCTCCGAAGAGGGCTTTATTTTGTTTTACATTTCAACTCTGGTGAAGTGAAATTCCGAAGAGCGGTTGTAACACTTCAACTCCTGGTGAAATGGGCCTCTGAAGAGGGCTTTATTTTGTTTTACATTTCAACTCTGGTGAAGTGAAATTCCGAAGAGAGGTTGTAACACTTCAACTCCTGGTGAAATGTGCCTCCGAAGATTGCCTGGAAGTTACTCTCTCATGGTTGGAGGGTCATGACTCCTCCAATCTTTTTTGGTTGAGTAGAGAACTTTCTTTTTTATGGCATATGCTTCGTTAGAGGTTTTTATCCTCCGAAGAGTTGTGCCTCCCAAGAGGGCTTTAGTTGTTCTCTGTCCACTTGCTTATGCCTTTTCAGTGATTCTCTATTATATATATATTTTTTTTTTGCTTGCACTCCCTTCCCTTACAAGTAGCCTGTTTAATCCAAAGAATTGTACTTCATTGCTAGGCCAGTTCACGAGAACGGACATAAGCTTCTTAATTGGATGTTTGTTTGTTCAAACTTCTCAATTTATTAGTTAAAGCCCGTTTTTCGGCGAAATCATTGACCGTTCAATTGAAGCGCTTCTTATCTAGGATTTAAGCTCGGGAATTTTGCGACTTGGAATTTGTTTGTTGAATGATAACAAGAATCACTTGGTCTTGTAATGTGCAAGTTTTGTTTTCATTGCCTGCAAAAATTTAAATCGATATTTCAGTAATACATTTAATGTACTTTTCATATCGAAAATAAAGAAAACATGTAATAATAATAAGGAACACAAGATTTATAGTGGTTCGGCAAAGAATTTGGGCCTACATCCACTTTATAGTCTTTCATTATTCACTTGCATCAGTTTTACAATCGCTTTCAATTACAGGAATCATACATTCATAATCCTTTTTACAATATTTCAACAAAACTATCAAGTAAAGTATGGACGCAAGTGATTGCTGTTCCAAGCTCTTGGAATTTGATCTCCTTCGACAGTAGTGAGTTTGAATGTGCCGTCCAGAAGCTTTCGACCTATGACATATGGTCCTTCCCAATTTGGCCCAAACACACCTGTTGCTGTCATAATTCTCTTTAGGACTAGATCTCCAATTTCAAAGCTGCGTTGGCGAACTTTGGAATTGAAATGTCTGGCTATCCTTTGCTGATGAGATGCGATTCTAAGTTCAGCCTCTTCTCTTTTTTCATCAAGGAGATCTAGTGCCTCAAGCTGTAGTTTCTCATTCTCCGCTTGATTGAAATGGATTCTTCTATGTGAAGGGACCTCTGTTTCTACCGGAATCATTGCCTCTGATCCGTATGCCAATGAAAACGGAGTATGCCCAGTCGCAGTTTTGTGGGTAGTTCTGTATGCCCATAGTGCTAGCGGTAGCTTATCGACCCAACCACCTTTTGCTCTTTCAAGTTGCTTCTTGATGGTTGACTTGATAATTTTATTTACTGCTTCTACTTGCCCGTTTGCTTGCGGATGGGCTACTGCTGAGAAGCTCTTTCGGATTTTGAATCGTTTGCAAAAATCTTGGAATTCTTCACTTTCAAACTGAGTACCATTGTCTGTAATTATTTTTTGAGGCACACCGTATCTGCAAATGATACTTTTAGTCACAAAACTTATCATCTTTTTTGAGGTGATAGTAGCCAGTGGTTCAGCTTCTGCCCACTTAGTAAAATAATCTACAGCAACAATGGCATATTTATTTCCAGATTTGGCAGTTGGTAACGGTCCTACGAGGTCTATCCCACATATTGCAAACGGCCACGGACTGACCATCTGTGTGAGTTTAGTGGAAGGAGCTCTAGGGATTTTGGCGAATCTTTGGCATCTGTCATATTTTCGGGAATAGTCCGCTGCATCTCGATTAATTTCTGGCCAAAAATATCCGTATCGGAGAATCTTTTTCGCTAAAGTTTGACCACCTAAATGATCACCACATTCTCCCCCATGCACCTCAGCTAGGATTGTTTTGGACTCTTCCCAGGATACACATCGGAGTAACGGCATTGAGAATCCCCGTCTGTATAACTGGCCATCCTGGACTATATAGCGAGAGGCTTTCCTCAGTAGCTTCTTTCGTTCTTTTGAACTTTCCGGTAATGATCCGTTGAGCAGATATTCTGTTATTGGAGTCATCCATGATTCTTGCTCTTGAGACACGCTCATGATCCAATCAATATCCATCTCATCAATGCTCGGAGTCGACAGGACCTCCACTGGAGTTAACCCCAGAAATTGAGCTTCTCTTGTGCTAGAGTACTTTGCGAGAGAATCTGCTTTCATGTTTTCTTCTCGAGGAATATGACTTATCATGTAATGATCGAAATCACCCAGGAGTTCCCATGCCTTTGACAAGTAGGAAGGCAGATTTCCCCCTTTTGCTTGGAATTCCTTTTTGACTTGGCATACAATAAGCTGAGAATCACTGAAGATCTGTAACGCTCGGATGTCTAATTCTTTAGCAATCCTCAAGCCAGCGATAAGGGCTTCGTATTCTGCTTCATTGTTTGTCGAAGGAAATTCCAATCTTTGTGCGTAGCATAATGATCGACCTTCAGGGGTCTCGAGTACAACTTCGGCTCCAGAACAGTAGTCGTTTCTCGCGCCATCGACATATAACTTCCATTGTATTGGGGAATCGTCGATCATTTCCTCCTCACCGTTACCCTTATCCGTGAATTCTGCGATGAAATCCGCTAAAGCCTGTCCATTGATTGCTTTTCGGGGATGATAAGTGATGTCATATTGACTGAGTTCAATATTCCACTTTAGAAGACGACCCGAAGTCTCAGGGCGAAACAGGACTTGCTTTAAAGGTTGATCAGTGAGGACTCTGATCGGATGAGCTTGAAAATATTGCCTTAACTTCCTAGATGCAATTAGCAGGCAATAGGCGAGTTTTTCCAACTTAGAGTAATTCATCTCTGCCCCAGTGAGTCTTTTGCTGATATAGTAAACTGGATGTTGAGTCCTCTTGTCTTCTCGTATCAGCGCTGCACTTAAAACATGAGATGATACTGCCAAGTATATAAGAAGATCCTCGCCATCGCCAGGCCTAGAAAGTATTGGAGGCGTTTCCAGAAGGCGAACCAATTCATCAAAGGCTTTTTGGCATTCGGGAGTCCAATCGAAGTTTTTCTTTCCTTTCTTTAGGGCATCAAAGAATGGGATGCATTTATCTGTGGCTTTGGAAATGAACCGACTCAAGGCGGCGACTTTTCCATTGAGACTTTGCAATTCCCTCTTTGTTCTAGGAGCTTTGACTTCCTTTAAGGCGGTAATTTGAGCTGGACTAGCCTCAATGCCCCTAGCGCTCACGATGAAACCTAAAAACTTGCCGGATTCCACTCCAAATGAACATTTCAAAGGATTGAGCTTCATTCCGTATTTTCGGAGGACCGCGAACATGTCTGCTAAGCGTTCTATGTGATCCACTGCTTTCTTAGACTTTACTAATATGTCATCGACGTAGACTTCCATAGTCTTGCCTAATTGCGGTTTGAACATAGCATTAACAAGTCTTTGGTATGTTGCCCCTGCATTCTTCAACCCGAAGGGCATAACTCTGTAGCAGTAAAGACCAATGTCAGTGATAAAGCTTGTGTCCTCCTGATCTGGCTCATGCATCATGATCTGGTTGTATCCGGAGTAAGCATCCATGAAAGATAACAATTCGTGTCCCGCTGTTCCGTCTACCAGTTGATCGATTCTGGGTAATGGGAAGCAGTCTTTGGGGCAGGCCTTGTTTAGATCTGAAAATTCGATGCATACTCTCCATTTTCCGTTGGCTTTCTTAACCAGCACTGGATTTGAAACCCAATTCGGATAGGTAGATTCTTTAATAAAATTATTCTCCATGAGCCGATCAACTTCTTCTTTTAATGCTGCTGACCTTTCTGGACCTTGAGTTCTCCTCTTCTGCTTCGCAGGTGTAAATTTTGGATCAATATTTAGAGCGTGTACTGCAACTTCTGGGGATATTCCACACATATCGGCATGAGTCCAAGCAAAAACATCCAAATTTGCCTTTAAAAAAGATATTAAGATATTCTGAATTGACACATTAAGTTGTGAACCCACATTCAACACCTTGTTTGGGACCTTTGGGTCAACAGGTACTGGTATTGTCGTTTCCACTGGTACCACTCTATTCTCCCCTGCACTGACTTTTCTAGGATACATTTCTTTCCTTGCTCCGCTGTGCTTGCCAGTGCAGGGTCCGCCCTGTAATTGCTACAAGGCTGGTTCTTTGATGCGGAATGGGGCTGCCGCATCCTTTCTCATTTCTCTTTTTCTGGTTTCTCGTAGCTCTGTTAGATATCACTCCCGCGCCGCATTTTGATCCCCTTTTATAACTCCCACTCCATTATCCGTGGGAAATTTAATGGTGAGGCACCGTGGGGCCAGAACAACTTTGAATGCTGCGAGAGTTGGATGGCCAAGGAAAGCATTGTAAGCAGAAAATTCGTCGACAATCGCAAAAGTTTGCTTGCGGACCACTTTTCTCTCTCCTTCTCCAAGTTCCACAAACAAATCAACGGTTCCTATCGGCTGTTTTGGCTCCCCAGTGAAGCCAGCGATTTTCTGCGATGAGGCTTGCACATCAGCCATAGGGATCTTCATCTGGTCGAATGTTTTCTTGAAGAGGATATTGCAGGATGCGCCATAATCAATGATAACTCTTCTGACAATAGCTGGCCCGATACCAGCCGAGATGACTAAGGGATCCAAGGTAGGAGCTTCAATACCTGCGAAATCCCTGGCTCTGAACACAATATCATCATTGAAGGTTCTTTGCTACTTCAGGGGCATAGCACCTTCCAAAACGAATACATCTTCGTCGGTCGGTACGTATTTCAAAGCTCGGGTATACCTTTCCATCTCACCCTAGCTTCTGCCTGCTGGGTGAGGTCCTCCTGTAATGACATTGATAATGGGCCTTCCAGATTCATGCCCTGCTGCCTTCTCACCTATCCTAGGCTGATGAGCAGGAGCTTGCTGCCTCTGACTAGATGAAGCAGGATTGTTGCTATTCTTTTTCATAAATTGCTGCAGCTTGTTTTCCCTTGGCAACTCTTCAATCAGATTTTTCAATTGGCGGCATTCGTCGGTATCATGACCAGGTTGATTATGAAAGCGACAGAATTTCCCACTTTGCACAGCTTTCTTTCCGGTTCTTAGAACAGGAGGTTTAGGATATTCAACAGAATCTTTAGTGGCAAGGTATATATGCTCTGGTGTATCTGATAAAGGAGTATATTCCGATGGTTTGAAGGAACGAGGCCTCTTCAGATTTTTCTGTTTCTTTCCATCATTATTTTCCCTTTTCTGTCCAGCAGATTCACTCTTGCGTGGAGCAGCAATGTTATCTTCAGCTTTTTCTAACACTGCCTTTACCGGTACAGGACGGCTTTCCAGGCGTATGAACTCATCTGCTTTCTTGTAGAATTTTTCAAGGGAATTTGGTTCCTTCATGTTAAGCCATTTTCCAAATTCGCTCGACTTGTCGATGGCCCTCATCAGATAGGTCAAGATCATCCGTGGTTCTGCATTGTCTACCTCGGCCAGCGCTATATTAAAGCGATTCAAGAAAGATCTGATAGTTTCACGCGGATTCTGTTCTAAACTTGAAAACGACATAATATCCTTGGCTTTTGAAGCGTATAGTCTGAACTGCTCCTTGAATTTCCGGGTTAAGTCAGAAAACTGATCGATAGATCGGACTGGCAGCTTGGTGAACCAAAGCAGAGCTACACCTTCCAGGTATACAGGAAAATATCGGCACTTTATTTCATCAGAAGCCTTGGCACCTGTCATGTGCCAATCATACTTATACAAGAATTCGTTCGGATCACTTGTTCCTTTGTAAGCTGGAATGGTTGGAGGGACAAACTTCCTTGAGAATTCAGCCTTTAAGATTTTCTCAGTAAATGGAGTTTTACTTGGGGCAAAACCTCATTCTTTCTCGTCTTCAACCCTCTGCATACTCTCTTTCATGATTTGTCGGACCATCCTAGAAAGATACTCCTCATCATGTCGAGTTCTAGATCCACCAACCTCAGGAAGTGTTTGTTCAAAGGGGCTAGCAGCCCTTTCAGGAGCATTCCTTTCTTCAGCATCATGAATGTTGCCAGCAAAGTTCCTTTCATTACCTGCCGGTTGACGGTTTGCCCCAAGCAAATCGTTCAACCTATTCAGAATTAGGGCATTTTGGGCATTCTGAGCCTCGAATTGTGCATTTTGGGCATTTATCTGCTGGTTCAGCCCTAAGATTGCAGCATCCAGCTCTGCCTTTGCAACTCCGACAGCTGGAGTTGCTTGATTCGATACAGGGGAAGCGGAGGTTCCCTCTTGAGCATTTCCAGATCTTACAGATCTACTCTTTCTACCCGGAGCCATGATTTCGGATAAACTTCTAGTCTTCAGAGAGTTTACTTCAACAAACTTTCATGGAGCAATGATGACGATTTGCCTGAGTTCGATTCTCAGTGAAAGCACCAAAAATGTTAACGCTAAAATTTGAACGCTAACACCCCGGTGTATGAAGTGAAGTTGTGAAAGCACCACCCGATGATTCGGGAGCAGAGTATGAGCAGAGAATCACAGAAAAAGCAGTAAACAATAGCAATTTTATAGTGGTTCGGCTTAAGAGAGAGCCTATGTCCACTTTGAATATCTATATTGACGATTTGATTACAAGTCGATGCAATTACACCCTGATTACAACACACTTCGAGTTACAAGTGACTTAGAACAAGTAGCCTAAACTCCAATGTCGATCAAAATCTTCGAACTCATGTTGGACATGCATGATTTCTTCGTAGAGTTCTTTGAGGCTTTTTTTTGTATCTCAAAAGCTTTAAGTGTTGGAGTAGTTCGGAATGCAGCAGAGTAACGGCGCTTGAAATGAATGAGCCCCAAAAAGTCCTTTGCTAGTTGGAACTAGGGTCGTATTTATAGGCATTTTTCGGAGTAAGGTCGTAGGTCGTGACCGACCTAAGTAAGGTCGTAAGTCGTCACCGACCTAGGAAGCCCTGGCTCCCCTTCTGTAAGTATATGCATGCTTCCTCTAAGTTCTAGGTCGTGTGCGACCTAATACACAACGGCCCAACGAAAGCGGCTTCTTCATCTATGTATTTAGGTCGTTAGCGACCTATCATAGATCGTGAGCGACCTATCATAGGTCGTGAACACCTTCCTGTAGCCATAGCTAGAGCCTTTAGGTCGCAGAATTCGATAGGTCGCAGCTTCCCTTAGGTCGCAGAGTTCTGTAGGTCGCAGCTTCCCTTAGTTCGCAGCTACTTTTAGGTCACTTGATCAGTTAAGTCGCTAGGCCGCTCCATCTCTTAGGTCGCTAAGGACTGAAGGTACTAGGTCGCATAAAGACTTTAGGTCGTTAAATCCTTTGACTCGTTAGGTCGCTTGCTTGCTCATCTGGTTAGGTCGTGAACTAGACCATTGAGTTTGATAGGTCGCCTACCAATTGAGTCATTAGGTTGCGACTTTCTATAGGTCGCTAGGCCATTCCTGTAGTTAGGTCGCTCCATATATTTAGGTTTTAGGTCGCTAACGAATAGGAGTTAACACCGGGTTGGGATATATATTATTTTGGAAAATATTTGTTGTATATTGTTATATTTATATTATATTTTCTTCCGAGCCTTTCCGTACAATGGAGATTCTGTCGAAATTTTCCGTAAAATTTTGGACTTAGAAATTATTTTGAACTGTTTTCCAAACTTTATAAAAAAAAGATTAAATAGTTATAAAGTGGTATATTTGTTCTAAATTAATTAATTTTATAAATTTAATTGGTTATAAAAATAATGTTTTAAATAAGATATATATAGATTTCTTAATTCTTCCTTCCCCTTCTTTTTCCTTTTCGGGAACGAAAAGTTTTGAGTGGGGCAGAGTGTAACGACCCGCAAGTTTCGACAATAAAATTTTTAATTTAATAGGATTTTGTAATTATATTTTTATAGAAATAATAAAGGTGATAAATTTATATTGGAGCGAACGTTAGAAATTAAATGTTGCATTGGTAAATATAATAAATTCCTCACAATTGGAATGAAATCCAATTGAAGGAATAGTAGAAACCATTTTAATTTGTTAATTAAATTTGATTGTGTAATTAATACTGGAAGAAATAAATTGGAAATAGTACTAATGAAATAATAACAAAATGTTATGTTTGGATATAATATTAGTAAATGCAATTAGTAGTATGGAAATAAATGCCAACATTGATTTGCAAGTAATAGAGGCTTACTTATGTGACTATAGAGTAACGGTAATATTTATTTTGGGTTACCTATTTATTTAGATGGTTAATTGGAATTGAAGATGAGCTGCAACTGTATGTGAATTAGGGTAGTAATGTAATTAGCAGTTGATGAATAATGTAATGACCCGTAAATTTAGTGGATTAAAAATTGGTTAAAATTTATAAGTTTTGTAATTTAATTTAGTAGAAAACTTTAAATTATAAACAAATATTGAAATAAACGCTAAATTAAATTATGTAAATGGTGACTTAAGACCTATTTATAGAAATTGGAATAAAATCCAAATGAATTAAGTAGAAAAAGGATTCTTACCTGGATATAAAATTTAATATGAGAAATTAATGAAATGTTAAATTGATTTAATGCCATAAAAGATTGTAAACGGTAATTGGAATAAATTAAGGAATCATATTAGTGCAAGTTAATAATTTACGACTTGATTGAGATTCCAATTCAATAAAATCATTTAAATGTTATAATTTGATTTTTAATGGAATATGAGAAAAAAAAATGTAAGGATTTGATTAGTATATATGTTATTTGTTCAGGGTATTGAATAAAATTGAGAATCCAATTATAATTAGTGATAATAACGTGGTATTAGTTAATAAATTAATTTCAATGCAATACCCATAAATGAATGGAATGAAATGAATGTATATTAGGTTACTTATTAAATAGAAGAAAAGAAGAATAAATATCGAATTGATTTATGAATAAATATATATTGAATAGTAATGAAATGTAAAGTAAATGACGATTGTATAAAATCAACACAAGTTGGTAATTTATAAACTTTAAGGAACATTTCAATTTAATATATTTATTCAAATGTAGGACATAGTTATAAGCGTAGAGTTTGGGTATGATAACAATTAGTATAAATTGCCTAATTAAGTGGCATGTTGAAATGGTTGATTTAATTGGAATTTATATTTAATTTATATGAAAATATTTAAGGTTTATAATAACAGAAATTTAGGTAGTAAGGTTTGAGCAAGTTGAAAAGTAGTAACTAAAATAAGAGAATAGCTTTAATAAATAAAGTTGGAACAAATAGGATATAGAGAAATAAATGTAAGGATTTAATATATTAATTTATGTTGGTTTATGATAACGTTACTTGGTGATTAATTATAGAGTAACGGAAGTGTGAACGTAAAATAATGAATGAATAGATTTATGGTAGGACATAATTTTTGGATTTGGGAATTTAAATCCAAAGATTTATTTTATTTAAGGAAATAATACGTATTAAATTTCAATTTGATGTAATCAATGCAAATCTAGTAATTAAAAATAAATTGTAAGTTGGTGATTTAGGATGAATGTGAGATAATTGTAAAATTTAACCATACATATAATTTATTTGTTTTGTTAATATGATTTAGCTAATAAAGGGAAATTTGTATAAGATGAAGCATACATGAGAAATGCATTTTAATTCAAATGTTATGTTTACCCATTTAATGTATTTACTGAATAACAAAATTTTAAAATCAATAAACGAAAGTTATTGATGTTTCAACTTTAAATAATAACAATTAATGTGGGATCAATTATAGTTAACTGACTAAAATTGTTGCAGTTAGGGTAGATTTGATTCGGAATTTAAGATAGCTAATTTTATAAGTTGAAATTTATGATAAGCCTTTTGGCTAAATGAAAATTCATTGATTTAAAAAGTAAAAGGCAAGATTTATTAATTTGATTTAGTGCAGAGTTCAATAAATGAATTTATTGCAACTAAATGAATTCAATATTTAATATTTCGTAAATTGAGACTTGATTGAATAATAATTTATTTATTTAACTAAATGGAAATTTGAGGATTTTATTTATAATTTTGTGAATTCAATGAAGTTAATTATTAAAAGTGAGATTAACATTTGACTTGATGAATTTGGCCTCTCTATATTGACAATTAAATTTGTTAAAATCATTGTAAGCATTTGAGCAATATAAAGATGATAAAATTGTCAAGTTTAGAGTTTAAAATATAAGATTTGATTTAATAAAATTTATTTAATTAATATAAAAATAGCCATTTTGGTCACGGAATCGGATTTCGACGAAACTAGTTTCATCAGATCCGTAACCGTGAATTATTGTAGGGTTTCAAGTTTCGTAGCGATCGGACTTGTCGTTTGATCGTACGAACGCGAAACGCCATGAAATCGATTTAATTGAAATCAATTTGAAAATATTGATTTGAGCATAACTTCTTCATACAATCGAATTTGGACGTGAAACTTTTTTCATCGCGTTCAGAATATTTTAAAATACCCAATTTGATATATGGGTTTAACCAATTTCGTTCCGGAGTCAGAACGGGCTTTTTGGGCCACGTTAGCGATAGCACGTATATCTATCAACCCGATCCATCTACTCTATGTCTAACCTATCTATATAAACCCAATTATAAACCCTAGCCTCCATCTATCCTCATTTCTTTATGCGTTCATTTTCCCCAACTCCTCCTTCCCAATGGCTGCAAACCAATAATTAGATCCAATTTCAAAATTTTAAAAAATCAAATCCAAAGTTAAAAATTAAAACTCCTCAGAAAAATCTAAAAAAATTATATGTTGTTGCTCTCGACAAGCGGAATTCAGTGGAAAAATTCGTTTTTCGAATCGGGTTATGGTTTGTCCAGAAATTTGAGAAAGATTCTCGGCGTCCATTCGTGGTTGATCAACTTCGACCAATCGGTGATTCGCGGGTATGGATGGGTGGGGATTGATGAGAATAACTCATCGGTGAGGTTCGTTTGGCTAGTTGACGGTTGGATCGTGGGCTAAAATTCGATTAGGGTTTTGTTTGAGGGGCGGCGGCTGTGCGTTGTGGATCGATTGGGGGGTCGGCGGCCGATGTAGAGGTGGCGGCAGGGGGTAGCGAGGTCGAGGTTGGCCCCTGGCGTGGCGCGGCGGCGGTGGTGAGGGGGCGCGTGCTCGAGATTTTCCCGCGGCGCTGGATTGTATCTTGTAGGGTTTCGGTCGCGTTGTTTTCTTTAGCGGGAAGGAGAGATGGTAGCTGCTGGACGACGTGGCATTGATTAAGGGTGAGAATTGTTTTCTTTTCTTTATTTAAATTTTGATCTCAATTCGTGAATTTATCATAACTTTTGCATACGGACCAAGTTTTATACGCGATTTTTTTTGTTAGGATCATAATAAAATTCCGGACTTGATGACGCTGGTTAGGACGAATTCTGAGATGGTCAAATTTTTTGAGTTTAAATTGGATTTAAATTCAATTTAAATTCAAAAGGTGAGTGTTTTAACCCACTCACAACTTCTAAGTTATCTTATTTTTGTTAAATTGATTTTAGATATGAGTAGAAATTTATTATGACTGTTTGGCATATTTTATTCATTATCTCTGTTACAAATAACCAATTTAATGCAATTGAAATTTGATTGAAACAACTGTTTAGATTATAATGGAATGTAAATAGAAACATTTGGTTATATACTAGATATAAGAAAATGAAGGCAATTAGTGAATTAATTAATGAATTCATAATAATAGATAGTGATTAAGTAAAATCAAGGATAGTAATTATTGTAATAAATAAATGGGAGTCAATTAGATTTAATGAACCTTAATGTATATTAATGAGAATAAGGCAATAGTCACAAGAGATAAAAGAAAAATCAATAATGTTAAGAATTAACCTATGAAATATTATATTGATTAATATAGACATAATTAAAAAGGTTGAATTGAATCAATCCTATTTATTAGAAACTAATTTATTGGTATGCAAATTTATAATAAATAAGTTTATTGCTAGAAATTGAAATTTGACACTATAGTGGATTTGTAATTAAGATGCGAATGGAAATATGATAGTCAATAAATAAAGGATTTGTTTGAAATTTAAATATATAATGAATGGGTTTTATTACAATTGTAATTAAATGTTGGAATTATTTTAGCACATAGATATTGGGTCTAATATGGAAAATAAGATTTCAAAGAAAAATAATTTAAAAGTTTATCACTAATCGATTGAACATTTGAAAAAGAATAAAATGAATGTTTATCTCTAATCGAATAACAAATGTTGAAGTTAAATAAACGAATTAAATGAAAGTTTTAATGAAAGAATAACATAAGTTGTTATTTGAAATGTATCTTGGAGAAGTTGATTTTCAATAAGATAAAACATTTACATTGTAAATATTGTATAAATTTTTGTTGTATATGAAATTCTATAAAATATGTTTGAATTGTTATAAATGAAAAGAAAACAGTGTTATATAATTAGTATTCGTTCAAATTAGTAATGAAATGAACTGGAATTAGATTAATTTAAATGTTTCAATTTGAAGGAAACATAGATTAAATTGTAATCAATATAAGAACTTGCATTTTTTTGTCAAAATGGAATGAACATTTCAATTAAAATAATTCCCTATTTTGAGATGTATAAAGAAAAATTTCATTTTGAATAAGTATAATTTTATATAACGGAAAAACTGAATTTTCGAATAATGTATACAAATGCACTTATTAGTATTCATATTTTAAAATATATCATATGGTTCATGGTTGTGTAAATGTTATGGATTCAATTAGAAATTATCTTGTATTAAAAGTTGTATATTAATTATACATGTTTATATTTATTTTGACACTTTATATACGGTTAAAACTTGTAAATTGGTTGCATTAATATCATACTTACAGTGATCAAAAAAGTAAAGTAAATAGTATTTGTAGTGCATACATACATACATATATATATATATATTCATAAATTAATAAAATTGGCTTGAGTAATATAAATAAATATATAGGTAGACTGGCTTGGTAATTGATTGATTGATTTTATAATTGATTGATTTTTTTATCGATTGAGTAATATCATTAATTGATTGTTAAATTAATTGTTTAATTGATCGCGTTAATGGAGGATGCATATATTACCATAAAATGAATGTGTTAATAAAGAATTTAATGATATAAATATGTGCATATTTGGAATTATGGGAATGAATTAACCGAAGTAAGATTCAAAATTTGGACCCCAAAGGTTTGTTTATAGTATAAAAGTGGCCCTTCATTTGCTTAATATTTATTATCATATCCGTATTCTTTTTCTTTTACTTTTTTCTTCTTTCGTTCCAAGTCATCCATGTAGGTTCCACTTGAGCATCCATTTGTTAAACTACTCATTCTTATTAATTTATAGTAACCTCGTATGATTGATTTCTAATTAATAACTGCCTCATTCTTTTCATTTGTTTCTTTTTTGTTTGCTCCATTACAAGTAGTTTTCCTAAAGTTTTTTTTATTTTTAATGACATCCAAATTACTATTCATGCCATGTTATTCGCATTTAATATTCTTTATTTCTAAACTTCATTTTGTTTACACATTATAAGTTCTTGTAGCTTTCTTCTATTGGCAATTCATTCTCCTGAAGCTTCATATTTAAAAACGGAAGATTTATTTTTATCTTCATTTATATACTTATTCCTTTACTTTACCACTTTCAACACTACCGTTTTCTAAGGTTGTTCATATTTTTACTTATATTTCAATTCTTACTTGGTTTATATATACTTTGTTAGCTTTTCATTTATTTCTATCTTCATTCCTGCAGCCTTAATTTATTCTTCAAATCTCCTTATTATCTCTCATTTTAATTTTTCCTTCCTCTTAAAATATTCTTCTTCTCCAAATTTTATTCTAGTTCAAACTTTCTTCTTTCTTTTCAACTTTCTCTATAAATGTCCTGCTATAAACCCTAGCCTCCCTAATTCTTATTTGTTCTGTACGTACATCTCAACTTTCTCCTCCTCAATGGCAGATAAACAAATCTTAGATCCAAATAAAAATTCCAAACAAATCAAACTAAAATTCAAACTCCTCAGAAAAATCCGAAAGCAAAATGCGTGAGGGGGAGAGGGAAAGGAAGGGGGATGACGTGGCGCTTGGAGGTGTTCTTTTATTTCTATTCTTTTTTTTTTGAAATTTCAATCACCATTAATGCATATAACCTTCTCCTATGAACTTCGTTTCATGCGAGATTTTTTTTGTTAGGATCGTAATAAAATTCCGGACCTGATAACGCTGGTTTGGACGAATTATGATACGGTCAAATTTTTGGGTTTAAATTGGATTTAAAGTCAAATTAAATTCAAAAGGTGAGTGTTTTAACCCACTCACAACTTCTAAGAGTTCTTATGTTTGTTAAATTGATTTCTGATGTGTTTAAAAATTTATTTATAGCTGTTTGGCATACTTTTATTCATCATCTCAGTTAAATCACATTTATTTAATTTAAATTGTTGTTTAATTATCCATTGCATATAAACTGCCAGTAAAATTTACCATTTCATTTCATATAAACTTCCAGTTAAACAGTTATTAAATTTATTATTAGTTAATACCTGTTATTTTTTACCTGTTATATTTAATATACTTTATATTGATGTTTTGTTTAAATTGGATGATGTTTGAAATAAATGGTTGATGATTGATATTTGGATGAATGGATGATGTACTTATGTAACGTTTTCGATTTTTTGTTGCCGAAAAACCGAATAGTTAGGGTTTAAGAAAAAGAAAAAGTAGAAAAGAAGAGAAGAAAAGAAGATAATCGCGGGAAAAAGAAGATAGAAAATAGAACGGAATAGAAAACAGCAGAACAAAAACAGAATCTCACAATTCGCAGCAGAACAACATATAATACATAAATGAATAATCTTTAAAAAAAGAACTATATCAGTTATTACATCACATTTCATTACATCATATCATCAGAGTGTACAACAACAAACAACAACAGCGGAAAAGAAATACTATATACAAGTAATTACGCCATGCCATCCATCTTGCCTCCAGCAACTCCAGAATATCCTGCTAAAAAACTAACTCTTGACTGCCCGTGTGGAAATTGGTGGGCACGCAGAGTTTAGGAAGGAAAACAATAAACTCCGAGTCAGTCATGTGACTGGTGTGAGAACTCAAAACTGTTTATTTATCTTTGAAAACAAAATTGAGGAATATTTTTAAAGTCAATTCGCAATGCTTTTAAGAATGAGACTACCATAAGACCTCCCGCCACACACACAATGCAAACGCAGACTTGGAGGAGATTTCTCCTTATGATAGTCAAAAATGCTTGATACGCATTTAAAAAGAACATTTCATATTATTATTAGTGCATAGTGTAGGAAACAATTTCGAAAGTAGAATATAAATCTTAGCCAGCATAGGTACCATTATAGTATGCTTACGATACCTACCATATTAAATGGCAGGTTCTACAACTAAAACCGTACAAGCCTCGTATTGTTTCTTTGGATTTCCAACGAATGATCAGGCCAAGGAACTTCCCATTGCCACATGAGAATGCCTCTGGATGGACATCCCCGAGAACCAAACCGGATCTCTACCAACACAAGGCCGGGTTACCCCTAACTGAGTAACAACTGACCGAATATGCCATCCCCCGGTCCTTTGGGACCTTTCAACTGAGCGCTCGCAATCAATTCACACAATCATAAAGTGTTTTCAACATGAGTAAGTATCTGGGCTCCATACCATGATACCACCCTTTTCCAGAAGGAAATGCACACATCCTAAAGGGCGCTACCCCTCATAACCTTGCCGCATCTTTCCTGTTTTGGCCATTCACGGGGTGTGAGGCTCGACGAAGTCACGTCCACAAAAACATACTTTATACAAAAGCCATGCTTTGGGTCAACAAATGATCATAGAGATGATCACCCAGATAGACGATCAAATAAACGATCCTATCACAAATAATCAACACAATGATCATTTCACAGCAACACTCAGCATGTCACATTACCAAATTGGGAATATATCGCTGATAACCTTCAACTACATAACCTCTGAGCTCGTACGTCTCAGAGAAGGGTGTTAAGCTAAAAGAATAAATTCTTCGCCACCAACAGAAATATATTTGAAAGAAATCTGCTTTATATCTCAATTTGTAATGTCAGACATACAACCCATACAAGTCTGTTCCGGGCTCGAACAAAACCGAAGGCACTTCTCACGAAGCCCTTGCAATCCGGATAATCTCTAATCACGTCCGGACTTCCCATCACATAGGGAGTCTCTATACCGTAGCTACTCGGTGCAAAGACAATCGACGAGTTGTCCTTTCGCTTTCAAAAAGATCCGGTCTTCAACACCAATCTTCAAATGCAATTCACAACGACATATCACATATTCGGAATGGGTTATACGACCCCATGGTCCTTTCCCGGTTAACCAGAATAGTGAGCGCTTATTCAAAAATAAGCGTGGCATTCAAATTCAAACAAATCACATCAATTACCCATTCAATGGGAAATATTGATAGTCGGTTATTGAACTATCAATGGATATGCACAACATCACCAGATTCCAAATAATTTTCCAAATTATTTATTTTTCAAAAATATCTTTACAAGATATATTATTTTCAATATCTCAAAAATAAATCAATATTTATTTTTAAACGAATTCCACTTTCTTTTATAAATTCCATAGTGAATTTATAATCCAAAATATCTATGAATATTCGATTTCAATTATTCATTTCAATTTATCTTCAAAAAGATAAATTCTCAAAGTATTCACTTTATATTGGAAAACATTTCCATACTTATTTAATAAGTAATTCACAAATTTTATTTATTTTCAACCTTTGGAAAATATTCAATATAATTAAATCGAAATTAAGTATATATTTCATTCTTTAAGGAAATCATGATCTTAAACCTATTTATTTGGGTCAAAACGAATGGTACGTAAAACATTGTTACGACAACCCAAAATCACTAGTATAGGGATTCAAAATTAAAATAGATATATAAATCCCAATACTATACAAAACATTTCCTTTCGGAAATCATTTACTATAACAACAGTGTTATAGTACACCATTTCCTTCTATTTCTCGAAAACGTCTATTTCAACAATCAATGTTGAAATCTATGGTTTCGAATCTCAACCCAATTAAAACATCGTTAACTTGTTTTAATTCTACTTAAAACATCACATTCAAAACAATTTCTTTAACATATTATTCACTATTCAAAAACGTGAATAAACTTCGTTAACAATTTCATCCTTTTATTCATTTCATTTTAAAGGATTATTCACAGTCAAAAACGTGACTATAACTCCATTAATAGGTTTCAACAATTTACTTATCAAAATAAGTTGTTTGTGGATTTATAAGACAACGTTATAAACTCCATTTCTATTTATTATATAACAACTTCCTTTTATAAATTCCTTTATTAACCTATCTCAATTCATATCTCAATGATATACTAGAAATTCATATTATAAGTCAAATGCTCATAAAACGATTATTTTACAAAATCGTTCCTTTAAACTTCATAATTATAAATCTTATAACTTATAAGATTCAATTATTTATCCAAAGCCATTCTTTTAATAACTTTATAAATTTTATAAACCTACTGCTTATAAAATTCCATTTATAACTTCACCGTTTATAATTCTATAAATTTCATTCACTTATAAAATTCATTTACAATTCATTCTAACACTTATAAAAACTCGTTTTATAATTCAAATATTCTCATTTATAAATTATCAATTTATAAATCTTTTTATATAAATTAATTTATATTATTCTTTTAAAACATCTTTAATCTCCTTTATAATTTCATCATTTTGATTCATAAAATAATTAAATTTATAAATCCTATATTTAAACTTTTATAATAAATTCAATAAATCCCGATTTTAACTCTTTTATAAAATCATTAGCATCATATTCTCAAAAATCAACTTTTAACTATATTTCTCAAAAATCATAATTTTTATAACATTAAAATTATAACGTTTATTTATTTAAAATGAATCAATTCCAAAAATATTTTATAAACGTATACTTTCAAAAATCACTTTGAAATCCTTTTTAAAATTCCAAAATTTGGTCCAATGATGCTACATACCAAATAGTCAATCACGACAACAACGATATCATATATCGATATGAAAATCCATCAAATATCAAAATATCTGAAATCAAATAAAAACTGTTGAGGAATCCAGTTGGATCCCTCCAACCTGTTTTCCTGCATCCACAAACATTAGCACAATACCAATTCCGCTCCAGTACGGAATTATCGCGGTATATGGGATTAAAAATATTATCCGCATAATAGACGGCGCAATAGAGTCTCATCCGCTATACAAATGCGGGAAATCAATAACTCCAATATATACATATGCCAATATATATATATTGCTATTATATATATAATACCAATTTCACTGTTTATGAAATATTCGCGGTATATGTTTTTAATAAATAACATCCGCTTAATAACGGCGTATAATGTCTATTTTAACAATCAATAGATAACAATCATCATTCAAACATGCATTCAAGTATTTTAAATCTAACTATTTAAAATTAAAATCGAAACTGATTCGATTGAGTGAGAAGTTCTCACCTTGATTTCAATTTCGTTTTAGTGATTTATTTCGAATAAAATTAAACGGACGTTTAATTTCACCCAAAATTTTCATTAACTCCAAATGACTCCAATCCAATTCCATCGCATAGTGCTCGTCCATACGATTCCAATGCAACTGGTTTCGCGCGTTTTCGACCTCGTATGAAAAAGATATGAATATTTGAATTTTACACAAATTATATATATATAATTTACAAATAAATTAACTATTTCTAACCTAATCTAATCTCCACCGTTTATATCCATCTCCCTCAATATCAGGCCGCACACCCCCCATCTTCTTCATCACGCACATATTCACGCATGCATGAATCAAGGTCGAACCCAACATCTTCACCTAGGGTTTCAATTTGCTCCGCCATCAACCCACTTGTACACGATCAGGATGCACCAAATCGAAGGCCTCACCTCCCTCCACGTTCGGCCTGAAGGGCTTGAAACTCTGCCCCTCCTCCTCTCTCGATTTGCGTGCGCAACGCGTTGCCTTCATCCCCAATCTGCCGTTGATCCATGAAGCTATACGCGATCTTGACCGTTGATATGATAGATCACATTGACCTCTCCAATATTGTAGTTGAAGATTTCATCTAATTGTTAGTAGATTTGAAGAAAACGAAGGGGGAAAAGGAGAAGATATCGGCCATTCATTCCATTAACTGGCGGCTAGGGTTTTAGAGGATTAGGTTTTTTTTTTATTTTGTGAGGGTTATTGGTCTATTTATAGGAAAATCGATCGACACTATTCATCCGGGAATTCCAAACTCCGATTCACGCGCCGTAACTAGCGTTTCTAGGGTTTACCCCGCGTTCCCGACACAATGGAATAGGTTTCAGAAGCTAATTCGGACATCTTGTGAGTTATAGCAACAAACGATCGATTTAAATTAAACCGATTTAAACGATTTTCTAGGCGTTTTAATTTGTACCGGACAAACGGTAAATCCAATTGACACGAAATTTGAAACCTTACAATAATATCACATTACGGATCCGATGAAACTGGTTTCGTCGAAATCCGAGACTGTTTGAAAAATGGCTATTTTAACTCGCCAAATTAAAATTAAAAATAATTCAATGCGTTTCGAGCTGCCACGATCAAACGATAGCTCCGATTGACACGAAATTTGAAATCCGGTAATAACTAACTATTACGGATCCAATGGAACTGGTCTCGTCCAATTCTGAGACTGTTCAAAAATTGACTATTTTCACTAGTCGATTTTAATATTAAAATATTCAATTTTCACAAATTAACTCTTAATTCGATTTTAAAAGTTCTAAAATATCGTTCTAACTCCCATATGATAAAATAAAATTTTACAAATCATTTTCAATCATATTTAACTCGATTTTCAATTATTTTCATAATTTAACATATTAAATTATCGATTTAATTGTCCAATTAAATCCAATTATTCAAATAAAAATTTATTTGACTTATAAATTCACTTATTAATATTTAAAATTAATTAAATATTCAAATTTTAATTACTAAAAATCCTGGGTCGTTACAACTTATATTGTTATTAACTGCAAGTTATTATGCATTTTCATTTCATTCGGGATTGCGGTTTGAAATGATATATAACAGCATTTTTTTTAAATTGCGGATCGTAATGATAAATATCAGTATCACTTGACCATAGGATAGAAAATTATATATAGACACTGTGGTTTATATATATAAATTATTTTGAAATGATTTTCTATGGTTTTGAAAAGAATATGGTTAATGAATATTGATTTTGATATTTGTAAATATTATTTTTTATATATAGTTAAATGCTTGAATTTAAGCTTTGTATAAATTTGGTTTTAAGAATAAAATAGTTTAAAAAAAATAAAAGCTAAATTTTATTTAGATATAATACGGTTAAGTATTTATTTAAATTTATTTATAAAGTTTATGATGTCTTACTTAAAATAAATGTTGGAAGATAAATATAAATTTGCTTTGAATTAAGGTATTTAAGAATTATCCTCGAATAAAATTTATTTGAAATTTAAATTAATTTGGGGTTTTAAAAAGGGTATGACCTAAATAACTTAATTTGGTTTAGAGGACTTAAATGAATATCAAGTCGATTTAAATGAATATTATCGAGTTAATTAAATTAAGAGAATATTCTGTTATTTGGAGTTTAAAGGTTTTACCTGAATGATATTTGATTTATTAAGTAAACATTTCAAAATAATAAATAATAGGAATTGAATTTGATATATATGAATTATCAAAGAATAAGTTTTGAAATGGTGGGAAAAGTAAAGCTTTGAAATATATGGAATTTGAAATGGTTTATTTGCGAATTTAAACCTATATCTGGAATTTTTTTGTGAAAGTTAAAAGGCTATTTTAAGATGCAAAGCAGTTTAATACTTAAACCATTTAAGTACTAGAAATTTTGTTTCAAAGCTATGGGGTTTAATATATATACATATGAAATATTATGATTTTGGGAAAATGGATAAAATTTGAAATAAAAATGATATCATAAGGATTTGGGTTTTAAAAATAGAAATGATATCGTATTTATATGATTTTTGAAAAGGATATTATATTCTGGATCTGAAAGTATAATTATTTTTAAAGGACCGCGGTGTTATAATAACGAATGTTTGTTAAGAGACCGGGATCAGAAGCTTTCATACTCTCTGCCAACTCCGAAAACCACTTTAACAACCGTGTACGCGGTGGAGATTCCAGAATGAAGTAGGATGGTGGCGGCGTTTCCTGTAAGATAAATACGTGGACCCGACTCCCGTGAGTTGGCATAAGGTGGCTAAAATAGGAGCGATTCTCGGGCCAAGGGGGCTAGCGCCCTTTATCGGACACTCCTCTTCGTTACTATACTCTGAATTTGGATTTATTCGATGGTCGTTGTGACGCCCCACCTCTATACCCACGCTAGCCAAGAACACTACGGTGCAGTGCTGTCAACTTGCACGGAGAATAAGGCTGTTGAGGAGCGGCCATCAATAGTTAGGCCTTACACTAGTATTGGTTATCTCGATAGGAGTGATATATATATATATATATATATATATATATATATTCTTTCTTTCTTTTTTCATCTCTGATTTATTTTCTCCCATCGAAATACCCCAATTCCAGTATAAAACGAACTACGATGGTTCATAACAGTTTAGAACAGTAAATATAAAATATTACACAGATAATATAATGCGGAACACAAATAAAATAGAAAGTCTCATATATACAATAACTGATGTCAGTTACAATACATTTGATACAATACATATGACACGGTACATATGATACAACTACCACAGTCGACTCAGGAAGTTACATATACAAGTACATTAACGTATATAATATACATGAATACATATTTTCCTATACAATTTTACAGACTACTACAAATGACGACGACTACTCCAAAAGATATGAAAGAACTTCATAGCTCTAGCAGCAACCCAAAGCAGAATATCTACAACCTGAAATACTCGGTCTGACCCGAGTATTAAATTCAAAAGAAAATAATACTCGGGTCAGTCTAATTCAAACTCAGTTATTAGTGCACAGAAGCAATAATAATTAAATAGTGAATAGACGACAACAATTAAACCAGATCAGAATGCAATTCAGAATATTGAATTGAAATGAACAAATCAGTTCAAACCATTGAAATATTGATTAAAATATTGATTCAAGTAGGGCTGCAGTACACGCACGCGTGCACTGCCTCGCCACTATGGAATATGGAATACGCAAAAAGATCCATAAGTCAAAACAAATAGAATATCATACACGCCATACCGTGTGGCTGCAGTTCACGCTTGCGTGCACTGCCTTGCCACTATAGTGATGTCGTGCCCAAAATCTCAATACCGTGTGGCTGCAGTTCACACTTGCGTGCACTGCCTTGCCACTACAGTGATGACGTACTCAAAAGATCAATGAACCAAAATCAATGAAAATTAAAATGTTAATTAAAATATTAATTCGAGTATAGAACACAACAGGTCCAACCCTCGAGTTCAAGTATGAAGTACACGTGTAATGCACATGCCAACAGTCAAAGGCATGCACCAGTGAACCAATGCTACCATATAATGAAACATGCTACTGTGCAACATCAAGGGAAGCACCATTAAAACAGGCTACACAGTGGATTACCACCTAATCGAACTATCGAAGACCAATGGACAGTGGCAGTGAAACAACAAAGAAATGCTCCAGTCAATGAATCGACACGAGTTCAAAAATCGTAAAACAGCTGTCTCAAATCAAGACAATGCCACCCAGATTATTTTCGCAAAAAAAATCAAGTATGCAAACCAAGTCCCAAAAATAACTGCAGTGCAATTTAACAACACATGCATACACACATACAAAGGTATGTATGAACACATATGAAGACAAGTAAAAAAAATAAGTAGGCAGTGAATTGCAAAATCAATACAGAGGGGATTCCAACCCATAGTTCAGAGCAATGCCCAAGACACAATCGAAACGAGTTCGAAAACTCATGGGCTACTGTTTCAAATCAAGACAGTAATCCAAAGTGCACAATCAAAGGATGCAAGCATTCACATGAACACATGAAGTAATGCAACGAAGCCACAATACCCAGAGTTTCAGTGAAACAATAATTGCAGACTCAATGCATCGGTGGACATAAGCACAATGCAAATCATCACAATATCATATAATCAAATACTAGACACCACAATGCATCAACCACTGACTCCAGCAATAAGTAAACAGCAAGAGGGATGCCAGTATGATATGCAACAGACCTCAAGGAGGACGCAAAACAGGGAGTGAGCAATGCATATGAACAAGTGAAACAGGGTGACACCAAAGAATACCAGAACAAACAAAAATGTTTGTACTAAATAGTGTGGATTCCAAGCAAGAGAGTCTTGAAATCAAAGAATCAGCAATTTTCAAAATTCCAGTTCCATAAAAGTCAAACATTATCAAAACCGGAGTCGTAGAATAACATATACAAATTAGGGCAGGGAACCAGATTCAAAGTAATACCGAAATCAAGGAGGAACCAACAATGATACACAATAATCGAACGGTCGAGCACAGAAGAACTTCACAAAACAACATCGAATCAACGTGAAATTGCCGAAACACTATATTAAGCATGAATTAGATGTGAGTGGTAGCACTCACCTTGTCGACGAATTTAAGCAGTCGAGCATCACAGAGACGAAGCCGGGGCGATCGAAGAATCGAGCAAGCCTTCTTCGAATTCACGGAAGCGCAATTTGAAGAAGAAGAACGAGCCGCCATTATCTCGTTTGTTTAGGGTTTTTTTTTTTTTTAAAAAATGAAAATGAGAAAAGGGGGGGCCGGGTCGAACGAAAATGAAGATGGAGGAAAGGGGGTTTATTTGCTTTGAGAATTAACACGGCCCAAAAAAAAACGTGGACCACAATTTAATTTCGAAGCCCAAAATTCCTTTAAAAAAATTTATAAAAGAATTTAAATTCAAATTTAAAAACTTCAAATGGAAATTTGTGACAATATTAATCGTTTTATGTCGATTATAAATCGATGCGAAATACCGGGTTGCTACAGACTTCCCTCCTTAAAGAAATTGCGTCCTCGCAATCATAAGGAATAAATGAACAAATGGTAACAACCATAAAGAACATCACCACAAGATGAAGAAATTTCAAATAGGAAGTTCACCATAAAGAGCATGAAAAGGTAATCTTTAAATTTCATAAAAGAAATTCCCAAATTCTCAACAAAATTCTAATTATCAATAGATAATTCAGAAATCTCAAATCACTAATATTCGATTATCAAAAACGATAATCAAATCAACATCTATTCGATTTTCAACATCGAAAATCAATCTCAAATCACAGATATTTAATTATCACAAACGATAATCAAAAACAACAAATATCTGATTATCAAAAACGATAATCAGAAATCACAAATATTTAATTATCACAATTGATAATCAAATCTCAAATCTCAAATGTTTAATTATCACAATTGATAATCAAATCTCAAATCTCAAATGTTCAATTATCACAAACGATAATTAAACCACAAATATCTAATTATCACAAACGATAATTAGAAACAATAAATATCTGATTATCAAAAACGATAAATCAGAAATCACAAACATCCGATTATCAAAATGATAATCAGAAATTACCACAACGGTAATCAAATTTCAAATCACAAATATTTAATTATCACAATTGATAATCAAATCTCAAATCACAAATGTTTAATTATCACAATTGATAATCAAATCTCAAATCACAAATGTTTAATTATCACAATTGATAATCAAAAACAACAAATATCTGATTATCAAAAACGATAATCAGAAATCACAAATATTTAATTATCACAATTGATAATCAAATCTCAAATATCAAATGTTTAATTATCACAATTGATAATCAAATCTCAAATCTCAAATGTTCAATTATCACAAACGATAATTAAACCACAAATATCTAATTATCACAAACGATAATTAGAAACAATAAATATCTGATTATCAAAAACGATAAATCAGAAATCACAAACATCCGATTATCAAAACGATAATCAGAAATTACCACAACGGTAATCAAATTTCAAATCACAAATATTTAATTATCACAGTTGATAATCAAATCTCAAATCACAAATGTTCAATTATCACAATTGATAATCAAATCTCAAATCACAAATGTTTAATTATCACAAACGATAATTAAACCACAAATATCTAATTATCACAAGCAATAATTAGAAACAATAAATATCTGATTATCAAAAACGATAAATCAGAAATCACAAATTTTTCAATTAACGAGTCCGAAATTAACCGAAATAGCAAACGCACATGACCCATAACCACGAGTTTTACTAAATCGTTTAATTCACTTCATCGTTTCCTTGAAAGTGCAAAATTGTGTATTTTAAATAAATAACATTTTACGTTCTCAAACGGACAAGTCCGGAATTAAGCGAATCAGTAAAAGTAAGGGGTCATCGCCCTCGATTTTACTGAAACGTTTAAATCGCTTCCTCATTCTTTTGAAAGCGTAAACTGTAAAAATTTTGAAAACAATTTTTGATTTATATTTTGAAACAATTTTTAAAACACGTGATTAAAATAGCGACATCAGTAGCAACTTCGATAAGTGGATTTTCATTCATCAAAAGTGTCACAAGAATCCTCTCAAAGATAGAAAGGGGTATCATACCCTAAACTTGTATTCATAACAAGTCAATAACACACGAGTTCACCAATGCACAAAAATTGATAAAACTTATCAATAGAAATCACGAAAATTGGTGAAGCACAAATTCTAGAAATCTACACAAGAAATCCAGAAATCACAAGATGGGAGTATGAAAACTCGAACGGAGTATGAAAACTCGTACGCGAGTATGAAAACTCGAACCGGAGTATGAAAACTCGAACGGAGTATGAAAACTCATCAGCACATGTAAAGCAAAGCGAGAAAGGGAGCACGGAATCTCACCTACACGTGAGCATGAAAATCACCAACACGTGCAACGCAAAGCGAGAACGGGAGCACGGAATCTCACCTACACGTGAGCATGAAAATCACCAACACGTGCAACGCATAACGAGACGCTATCTCATGGTTGCAAGCCATTAATTTTGACACACGAATGGCCCGAAGACCGTGGGGCGCTACCCCACATGTGTGAGTCGGAATCACACAGATTGAGGTCTAGACTAATCAAAATTCAAAAAGGTATGTGTGAGTGGAATCACACAAGTGGTGTCTAGTCTAACCCCACAAACAAAAAGGAAAGTATAAAATAGAATAAAAGATATGGCATAACATAAAATATCCATAATAACATACTACTATAAGTATGTAAATAATGATCAACAGGAGATCAACCGATAAGAGATAATCAATATCACAAGAATCTTCTTAGAGATCCAAAGAGGTATCATACCCCAAATTTGTATTCAAGACAAATCAATAACATATGAATTCACCAATACACAAAAATAGGTGAAGCATAAAATTTCCAGAAATCAACATAAGGAATCTAGAAATCACAGAAAAAGGGAAAGAGGCCTATCACATGACGGTCCGAAGACCATGGGGAGCTACCCCACATGTGTGAATGGAATCACACAGATTGAGGTCAAGACTAACCAAAAAGCAGAAAGGTATGTGTGAATGGAATCACACAAGTGGTGTCTAGTCTGACCATCAGAACGATCATCATGATCAACGAGGAGTGTCAATTACACTAAGCATGTGTGAATGGAATCACACAGATTGAGGTCAAGACTAACCAAAAAGCAAAAAGGTATGCGTGAGTGGAATCACACAAGTGGTGTCTAGTCTAACCTTGCAATGAAAGAGACATCGCGCAATTGCTAGTCTAATTCATAAAGCGATCATCAAGATCAACAAGAAGTGTCAATTACACTAAGCTAGTGAATATAAAAGTTTAGCTTCATGTCCCATAACCACTAGCTTAACTTAAATATTTACGAACAAATTGTAGATCTTCACTAGAAAAATGTCACATATGGTTCAATCGAACAAGTCCAAAAATTAACCGACGAAGTAAACGCAAGCGTTTCATACCACTTGTTTTGCTAAGCCGTTTAATTAGATTTCTCATACGAGTGAAATAAAGGTTTGTATATACTAATAAATTGGAAAACGGTTTAGGAAAAGATTTTGATATTGAAAATAAAGTTGAAAACATTTTGATAAAAGAGTTTTGATATTTACTACTAGTATTGAAACATTTATATTTTTAAAGTGACAAATCACAAAAATGATTGTAGAAACAATCAATCACAAGAATTCACATACGAAGACGTGAATAGAATCCAAAGAAATCGATACTGTATCCATCCAAAAGTATGTTCACGAAAATCCCGAAGAAAATGTTATCAAAGTTGCTAATAAATGATAGCAATAAATCGGAAAATTAACAAGAATCGATTAAATTTGAAAACCAAATCAATTCACTAAAATTCACCTTCGAAGATGTGAATAAAATCCAAAGAATTCGATTCTAAATCCATCAAAGTAGGAATATCCAAAAATTCCAGAAATAGAAGTTATCAAAGTCAACAAAGGAGATATCATCTAATCGAAAAAGAAGAATCGATTAACAAATGGGATAACGAAGCAAAACGAGCATAAATGCATAAATGACTTCAACAAAAATAAAAATCAAGTCGAAGTCGAAGTCAACAATTAATGGCCATAATAGAGTACAAAACGATTCAACATCATCATCAAAGGACTCAACGGCAAACAAAGTCAGAGTCTTGGAAATCAAGAAATTAGAAAATTCTCAAAAACACAGTGACCGAAGTCGAATGGAAATCAAGCCGAGGAAAACATAAAATATCAAGTTTAGAATCGCTGAGATTCGAACAAAATTAATCATCGGCTAAATCAAATCAAAGCCGAAAACACAAGAATCAAAATCAAATGCATATGAATAAGCGTTAGGAATTCATACCTAACAATTCAAAGACAATCATATGCAAATATGAGAGATAAAACGTCGACAAATAGTTGTAACACATGTACTATCTAAGTTATGTTTTATATTTGTTCTAAACCCCAGGCTCTGATACCAAGCTATGACGCCCCACCTCTATACCCACGCTAGCCAAGAACACTACGGTGCAGTGCTGTCAACTTGCACGGAGAATAAGGCTGTTGAGGAGCGGCCATCAATAGTTAGGCCTTACACTAGTATTGGTTATCTCGATAGGAGTGATATATATATATATATATATATATATATATATATATATATATATATATTCTTTCTTTCTTTTTTCATCTCTGATTTATTTTCTCCCATCGAAATACCCCAATTCCAGTATAAAACGAACTACGATGGTTCATAACAGTTTAGAACAGTAAATATAAAATATTACACAGATAATATAATGCGGAACACAAATAAAATAGAAAGTCTCATATATACAATAACTGATGTCAGTTACAATACATTTGATACAATACATATGACACGGTACATATGATACAACTACCACAGTCGACTCAGGAAGTTACATATACAAGTACATTAACGTATATAATATACATGAATACATATTTTCCTATACAATTTTACAGACTACTACAAATGACGACGACTACTCCAAAAGATATGAAAGAACTTCATAGCTCTAGCAGCAACCCAAAGCAGAATATCTACAACCTGAAATACTCGGTCTGACCCGAGTATTAAATTCAAAAGAAAATAATACTCGGGTCAGTCTAATTCAAACTCAGTTATTAGTGCACAGAAGCAATAATAATTAAATAGTGAATAGACGACAACAATTAAACCAGATCAGAATGCAATTCAGAATATTGAATTGAAATGAACAAATCAGTTCAAACCATTGAAATATTGATTAAAATATTGATTCAAGTAGGGCTGCAGTACACGCACGCGTGCACTGCCTCGCCACTATGGAATATGGAATACGCAAAAAGATCCATAAGTCAAAACAAATAGAATATCATACACGCCATACCGTGTGGCTGCAGTTCACGCTTGCGTGCACTGCCTTGCCACTATAGTGATGTCGTGCCCAAAATCTCAATACCGTGTGGCTGCAGTTCACACTTGCGTGCACTGCCTTGCCACTACAGTGATGACGTACTCAAAAGATCAATGAACCAAAATCAATGAAAATTAAAATGTTAATTAAAATATTAATTCGAGTATAGAACACAACAGGTCCAACCCTCGAGTTCAAGTATGAAGTACACGTGTAATGCACATGCCAACAGTCAAAGGCATGCACCAGTGAACCAATGCTACCATATAATGAAACATGCTACTGTGCAACATCAAGGGAAGCACCATTAAAACAGGCTACACAGTGGATTACCACCTAATCGAACTATCGAAGACCAATGGACAGTGGCAGTGAAACAACAAAGAAATGCTCCAGTCAATGAATCGACACGAGTTCAAAAATCGTAAAACAGCTGTCTCAAATCAAGACAATGCCACCCAGATTATTTTCGCAAAAAAAATCAAGTATGCAAACCAAGTCCCAAAAATAACTGCAGTGCAATTTAACAACACATGCATACACACATACAAAGGTATGTATGAACACATATGAAGACAAGTAAAAAAAATAAGTAGGCAGTGAATTGCAAAATCAATACAGAGGGGATTCCAACCCATAGTTCAGAGCAATGCCCAAGACACAATCGAAACGAGTTCGAAAACTCATGGGCTGCTGTTTCAAATCAAGACAGTAATCCAAAGTGCACAATCAAAGGATGCAAGCATTCACATGAACACATGAAGTAATGCAACGAAGCCACAATACCCAGAGTTTCAGTGAAACAATAATTGCAGACTCAATGCATCGGTGGACATAAGCACAATGCAAATCATCACAATATCATATAATCAAATACCAGACACCACAATGCATCAACCACTGACTCCAGCAATAAGTAAACAGCAAGAGGGATGCCAGTATGATATGCAACAGACCTCAAGGAGGACGCAAAACAGGGAGTGAGCAATGCATATGAACAAGTGAAACAGGGTAACACCAAAGAATACCAGAACAAACAAAAATGTTTGTACTAAATAGTGTGGATTCCAAGCAAGAGAGTCTTGAAATCAAAGAATCAGCAATTTTCAAAATTCCAGTTCCATAAAAGTCAAACATTATCAAAACCGGAGTCGTAGAATAACATATACAAATTAGGGCAGGGAACCAGATTCAAAGTAATACCGAAATCAAGGAGGAACCAACAATGATACACAATAATCGAACGGTCGAGCACAGAAGAACTTCACAAAACAACATCGAATCAACGTGAAATTGCCGAAACACTATATTAAGCATGAATTAGATGTGAGTGGTAGCACTCACCTTGTCGACGAATTTAAGCAGTCGAGCATCACAGAGACGAAGCCGGGGCGATCGAAGAATCGAGCAAGCCATCTTCGAATTCACGGAAGCGCAATTTGAAGAAGAAGAACGAGCCGCCATTATCTCGTTTGTTTAGGGTTTTTTTTTTTTTTTAAAAATGAAAATGAGAAAAGGGGGGGCCGGGTCGAACGAAAATGAAGATGGAGGAAAGGGGGTTTATTTGCTTTGAGAATTAACACGGCCCAAAAAAAAAACGTGGACCACAATTTAATTTCGAAGCCCAAAATTCCTTTAAAAAAATTTATAAAAGAATTTAAATTCAAATTTAAAAACTTCAAATGGAAATTTGTGACAATATTAATCGTTTTATGTCGATTATAAATCGATGCGAAATACCGGGTTGCTACAGTCGTCTTTATTTTTCTTTATTTCAGGGAGTTTGTTCGAGGTGGGCGGTAGCTGCGGCTATGCGTTACCACCAGTCTGGATAGCAATTGGTATATCTACCCTGGCATTGCCTAGTTGTGCCGTGTCACCTACCCTTGCGTGCCTTATACGATTTTGGTTTTGTACCATACCTATGGAGTGCGCTCTGACGACATCCAGTGCGATGGAGATTACGGTACTATATGGACTATGGGAATATATGAATGTGTTGAGGTGTAAAATGTAAAGCCTTAACGCTATTTAAAAGTAAGTTTATTTTACAATTAGAAAATATTATAATAGCGAAATATACTACATAGTAAATAGTTTAACGGATCCTTTGGAGATGTAAATCCCGAGCATGTCTTGAGTTACTACACTCATATTTATTTCTGTTGATTTAACTCACATAAGATCTTTTAGTTCTGACTCGAGTGTTTTGTTTTTCAATATGCTCGGGTCAGTCCGAGCGTTTCAGGATTTGAAGATTTTATTATGGAGGACGAAGACGAAGATTTGTAGTATTACTATCTACTATATTATTCCACTACACTATTTAATTCCACTGCATTGATATTTATTGGTATGTGAACCCTGATATTTATTCTTTAAAGAAGAATCAAGTATTTTGTAAACAGTTTTATGAACTGTACGTTGATCATTATATTTTAACCTTCCACTGTGAGATTTTTTTTCCTTTCTTGTTTTTTTCTTATTTACCCCATAAAAATCCGCCCTTCCGTGTGGTTTGAATTAGCACGTGTGTCGATTTAAAGCGTACGAAAAGGCGGGATGTTACAGTGAGGGTGATCGATGACTTGAGGAGATCATCGGCGATGATCAAAGTGGAACAGCGCCACCATGCATGTGCACGGTGCACTGTTTGATTCTGATGAAGTTTTGGTTTGTAAGGTTTATTGTACTCGAGTTTTACTCGAAGTAGTTGGGTAGTTTGCTCGAGGGAGTTGGATTTGGACTCAAAGCAAATTTTAAGTGGCTCGGGTTATATGATGTTAGAGGTTTTAAAAGAAACCTATACTGTTCTATTTTAAATTTTAAAATGAAATTTAAAACTGAGGTTTAAATGAAAAGCAAAGTTTTAAACCAAGTTTAAATCTAAGTTTAAATCTAGAATTCAAATTTAGTTTGAATCTCAGTTTTAAAAATAAAATAAAATAAAATAAAGCTTTTTATATTTAAATTGTTTTAACTACTTTAAATGTTTAAATAGTTTGAATTTTTAAAGTGAAGTTTTAAAGTGCAAGTAGAGTTTAAATCCAAGTTTTATCTGGATTCAAATTTAGTTTGAATCTTTGTTTTGAAATGAAAGGAAGTTTTTTAAATTTAAAATGATTTAAACAACTTTGAATGTTAAAGTGTATTTTTAAATATGGTTTGAATTTAAAATGAATGTGTTTTTAAATTTCTTTAAGCTTCTTTTATAAGATAAATATTTCTTTAACTTGTGAAATAAAAAGGTATTTGAATTGTTTTTAAAATTTTGTTAAAGACAATTTGTATTCATTTTAAATCTGAAATTTAAAATGAAATTTGAAAATAAATTTGAAAGTAAATTGTTTTAAATGCTTTATTAATGATAATTTAACCATAAGTAAGAAATATTTTTTTACTAAAGTTAATTAGAATTTAATGTTTAGTAATTCATTAAATTATTAAGTAATTTAAATGGATAATTAATTAATTTAATTAATTAATGAAATGGATAATTGATTAAAGTAATTAAGGGTTTTACATTAATTAATTAAAGTTCAAGATTAATTAAGGAATAATTAATTTGTAATTAAGGATTATTAATTAGAATAATAATTAATGATTAATAATTAATTAGTGAAGTAATTAAGGATTAATTAAGTTGCAGTTAACAATTCGAGGTTAATTAATGGATTATTAAAGATTAATTAAATTGTAATTAGTAATGACTAATGCAAGTTAATTACTTAAGAAAAGCAATTAAAGAATTATTAATAGTTAATAAAGGTCATTAACTAAGGATTATTCAATATTTAATAAATGAGATTAATTTTAATAATTAATTAGATTAATTAATTAATGATAATCATTTGTGAAATTCGTTAAGTATAATTACTTAATGAAAGTAATTAAGGAGTTTGTTACTCAATGTAATTAATTGAGTTTAATGTGATTAGTTTAAGTTAATTAATTAAGTTTAATTAATTAAGGATAATCACTTGATGATTTGTTAAGTGTAATTACTTAATGTAATTTACGATAGTATAATTACTTAGTGATGCAATTAATGATAATTATTGGATGTAATTAATTGAAGATGATTTAATAATGGAAGTAATTTGGATTAAATTACTTTGTGTAATTAATCAAGGGATTAATTAAGATAACTAATTAAGGAGTAATTAATTTATTTAATGAAGTAATTAAGGGTAGTTAATTACTGAAAGTGATTAATCAAGAATGATTAATAATTACGGTTTAATTAAAGATTAATTACTTATTGTAATTAATTTAAATAAAGTAATTAAATTAAAATGTAACTAAAAATCATTAATTTTTATAATTAATGATGTAATTAAGAATTGATTAATTAAGATTAATTAATCAATAATAAGTGATTAAAGAGTAATTGATTAATGTAATTAATTAAGGATTAATGTAATTAATTATAGTTAATTAATTAATGAAGTAATTAAAGGTTAATTACTACTTTTGGTTAAGGATGATTAATTTGTGAAATTAATTAAAGGCTAATTACTTGAATGTAATTAAAGGATAATTAATCAATGATGATTAATTAAGATGAATGACTAAATTGTAATTAATTAATTGCTTTGTAATTAATTAATGGTTATGTAAGCAAGTTTTATAATGATGAAAGTAATTAATTTAATTTACTTTAAATTAATTCGAGATGGAAGTAATTACTTTAATTCATTTTAAATTAATTATGGTGTGGTTAATTAATCCTTGCTTATGTATGAATGGATGATATTGATTGCATTGAATGGTTTGTGATCTCAAATATGAGACAAGTAATGCTGTGTGATATGGATGCTTTGGTTGATGTATGATGATAATGTGAATTATCTATTTGCGTTGATGATATAGATTATCTCTTTATGATGATAATGTTGATTATCTATTATGATATTGTGAATTATCTATCTGTGTGTATATAGATAATAGAATTGAATTGTTTTAACTTTAAAACAACTTGGACCTAAAAGATGGCGTTTTAGATTTCGATGAGACCGGGGTCGGGTTTCCAGATTTGGATATCCGAAAACCACATCGATCCAAATTAACGATAGATCGTGAATGTAAGGACCCGCAAATCCGTACTCCTTGAATATACACTAATCTCCGTAGATTAATTCAAGAGGAACAGAAATACGAATTCTCAATGTTTTTAAGAAAAAGAAAAAGACAGAAGAAGAGAGAAAAAGATAGAAAATAGAGAGAAAAGAAAATAGAACGGAAAGAAAACAACAGAACAATAACAGAATCTCACAATCGCAGCGGAACAACATATAATAAATAAATGAATAATCTTTAAACAAAGAACTATATCAGTTATTACATTACATCATATCATCAGATTGTACAACAAAAAACAACATCAAACAGCGGAAAAGAAATACTATATACTAATAATACGCCATGCCATCCAGCTCGCCTCCAGCAACTCCTGAATATCCTGATAAACCTTAACTCTTGACTGCCCGTGTGGAAATTGGTGGGCACCCAGAGTTTAGGAAGGAAAACAATAAACTCCGAGTCAGTCATGTGACTGGTGTGAGAACTCAAAACAGTTTATTTATCTTTAAAATCAAAATAGAGGAATATTTTTAAAGTCAATTCGCAATGCTTTTAAAAATGAGACTATCATAAGGCCTCCCGCACACGCACACAATGCAAACGCAGAATCGAAGGAGATTTCTCCTTATGATAGTCAAAGATGCTTGATACGCATTTAAAAGAACATTTGATATTATTACTAGTACATAGTGTAGAGAAAATCATTTTGAAAATAAAGATATAAATCTTAGCCAACATAGACATTCCGAACTATGCCTACTATAACTACCATCCAAACAGTGGGGCGCCACCATAAGTGAATGATAGGTTCTACAACTAATACCGTACAAGATCGTATTGTTTCTTTGGATTTCCAACGAATGGTCAGGCCAAGGAACTTCCCACTGCCACATGAGAACGCCTCTGGAAGGACGTCCCCGAGAACCAAACCGGATCTCTGCCAACACAAGGCCGGGTTACCCCTAACTAGGTAACAACTGGCACGAGTATGCCATCACCCGGTCCTTTGGGACCTTTATCCGAGCGCTCGTCACCAACATCACACAATCATAAATAAAGTGTTTCAACATGAGTAAGCATCTGGGCTCCATACCATGATACCACCCTTTTCCAGAAGGAAATGCACATACCCTAAAGGGAGCTACCCCTCATAACCTTGCCGCATCTTTCCTGTTTTGAACATTCCGGGGTGTGAGGCTCGACGAAGTCACGTCCACAAAAACACGCTTTATACAAAGTCATGCTTTGGGTCAACAAATAATCATAGAAATGATCACAAAGATAAACGATCAAACAAATGAACCTATCACAAATGATCAACACAATGATCATTTCACAGTAACACTCAGCATGTCACATTACCAAATTGGGAATATATCGCTGATAACCATCAACTACATAACCTCTGAGCTCGTACGTCTCAGAGAATGGTGTTAAGCTAAAAGAATAAATTCTCCGCCACCAACAGAAATATATTTGAAAGAAATCAGCTTTATATCTCAATTTGTAATGTCAGACATACAATCCATACAAGTCTGTTCCGGGCTCGAACAGAACCGAAGGCACTTACAAAGAAGTCCTTGCAATCCGGATATCCACAATCCTGATCGGATTCCCCATCACATATGGAGAACTCTATACCGGAGCAACTCGGTGCAGAGTCAATCGACAGGTCATCCTATCGCTCTCGCAAATACCCGGTCTTCAACACCGGTCATCAATGCTATCCATTACGTCGTATCACTATTCAGAATGGGTAATCCGAATAACGAGCGCAATAATTTAAAAATAAGTGTAGCATTCAGATTCAGCAAATCACAACAAATACCCATTCAAAGGTAAATATTGATAGTCGGTTATTGAACTATCAATGGATATACACGACATCACCAGATTCCAAATAATTTTCTAAATTATTTATTTCCCAAAAAACTTTACAAGATATATAACTTCAACACCTCAAAAATAAATCAATATTTATTTTTAAACAAATTCCACTTTCTTTTATAAATTCCATAGTGAATTTATATTTCACAATATCTACTGATATACGATTTCAATTATTCATTTTCAATTTATCTTCAAAAAGATAAATTCTCAAAATATTCACTTTATATTGGAAAACATTTCCATACTTACTTAATAAGTAATTCACAAATCTTTTTATTTTCTACACTTGGAAAATATTCAATATACCAAAATCGAAATTAAGTATATATTTCATTCTTTAAGGAAATCATTCTCTTAAACATATTTATTTGTGCCAAAACGAATGTTGCGTAAAACATCGTTACGACAACCCAAAATCACTAGTATAGGGATTCAAAATTAAAATAGATATATAAATCCCAATACTATACAAAACATTTCCTTTCGGAAATCATTTACTATAACAACAATGTTATAGTCCACCATTTCCTTCTATTTCTCGAAAACGTCTATTTCAACAATAAATGTTGAAATCTATTGTTTCGAATCTCAACACGTTTTGAAAACATCGTTAGATCGTTTTAATTCTATTTAAAACATCACATTCAAAACAATTTCTTTAGCATATTATTCACTATTCAAAAACGTGAATATACTACGTTAATAAATTTCATCATTTCTATACATTTTATTTCAAAGGATTATTCACAGTATAAAATGTGAATATAACTCCATAAATAAGTTATAAAAATTAACTTATCAAAATAAGTCGTTTGCGAATTTATAAAACAAATGTTTATAAATTCCATTTCTATTTATTTTATAACTACTTCCTTTATAAATCTCCTTTATTAACCAATCTCAATTCATATCTCAATGATATACTAAAAATTCATATTATAAGTCAAATGCTTATAAAACAATTATTTTACAAAATCGTTCTTTTAAAGACTTTCCAAATTATAAATCTTATAACTTATAAGATTCATTTATTTAACCAAATCTATTCTTCAAATAACTTTACAAATTTTATAACCTACTGCTTATAAAATTCCATTTATAACTTCACCGTTTATAATTCTATAAATTTCATTCATTTATGAAATTCATTCACAATTCATTCCAACACTTATAAAAACTCATTTTATAATTCAAATATTTTAATTTATAAATTATCAATTTATAAATCTCTTATATAAATCAATTTATATTATTCTTTTAAAACATCTTTAAACTCCTTTATAATTTTATCATTTTGATTTATAAAATAATCAAATTTCATAAATCCTATATTTTCAACTTTTTATAATAAATTCAAAAATCCCGATTGAACTATTTTGTAAAATCATTAGCCTCATATTTTCAAAAATCAACCTTTAACTATATTTCTCAAAAACCATAATTTTTTATAACATTAAAATTATATCGTTTATTTATTTAAAATGAATCAATTCCAAAAACATAGTATATTTTCAAAAATCACTTTAAAAATCCTTTTAAAATTCCAAAATTTGGCCCAATAATGCTACATACCAAATAGTCAATCATGACAACAACGATATCATATATCGATATGATAATCCATCAAATATCAAAATATCTGAAATCAAATAAATACTATTGAGGAATCCAGTTGGATCCCTCCAACCTGTTTTCCTGCATCCACAAACATTAGCACAATACCAATTCCGCTCCAGTACGGAATTATCGCGGTATATGGGATTTAAAATATCATCCGCTTAATAGACGGCGCAATAGGGTCTCATCCGCTATACAATGCGGGAAATCAACAACTGCAATATATACGTATGCCGATATATATATATATTGCTATTATATATAATACCAATTTCACTGTTTATGAAATATTCGCGGTATATGTTTTTAATAAATAACATCCGCTTACTAACGGCGCATAATGTCTATTTTAACAATCAATAGATAACAATCATCATTCAAACATACATTCAGGTATTTTAAATATAACTATTTAAAATAAAATCGAAACCGATTCGATTGAGTGAGAAGTTCTCACCTTGATTTCAATTTTGTTTTAGCGATTTATTTCGAATAAAATTAAACGGACGTTTAATTTTACCCGAAATTCTCATTAACTCCAAACGACTCCAATCCAATTCCATAGCGTAGTGCTCGTCCATACGATTCCAACGGAACTGGTTTCGACCTCGTATGAAAAAGATATGATTTTTACAAGTTTTACGAATTTATATAAACTAATTTACAACATATTTTATAATTTTATAACCTAAACTAATCTGGGCCGTAGATCCTCCTTGATGACATCCAAGCCGTGACCCCTTTCTTCCATCTCCCTCACGCGATCTCCAGGCCGAACATCACGTAACCCATATCGTTCAAAACCCTAGATTCTAGCCACCAACTCATGCAACTTGAAGACGATCAACTACCATCATTACGAAGCTCACCTCCATATCTACTCTCGGCCACGACCCTAGCGAGCTCGGTCAACACATATGCACGCATTTCGAGGCCGACCGTGCCGCCTTCATCTCCATTTTCCCGTTGATCCACTCATCAATTTCGATCATAGCCGTTGAATATAAGGATCTTGCCATGCTCTACAATCTTTCAGTTAGAAGTTATTCGATTCGATGCACGGATTTGAAGAAATTTGAGGAGGAAGAAGGTTGTTTTCTGGCCATTGTATATAAGGGTGGCGGCTATGTATTAGGTTTAGGGTTTTTTTTTATTTGTGAAGAGGCAAGGGCTATTTATAGAAAATCGAACGAAACACTATTCATTTTGGATTTTCTGAACTCCGATTTACGCGCGATGACCGATGTTTCTAGGGTTTATCCCGCGTTCCGCACACAATGGAACAGGTTTCGAAAGCTAATTCGGTCACCTGTGCGAGTTATGGCTATAAACGTTCAATTTAAATTAAACCGATTTAAACGATTTTCTAGGCGTTTTAGCTTGCACCGGACAAACGGTAAATCCGATTGACATGAAATTTGAAAACATACAATAATATCACATTACGGATCCGATGAAACTGGTTTCGTGAAATCCGAGACTTTTTGAAAAATGGCTATTTTAACTCGCCAATTTAATATTAAAATAATTTCGATGCGTTTCGAGCTGCCACGATCAAACGATAACTCCGATTGCTACGAAAATTGAAATTCGATAATAACAAACTATTACGGATCCAATGAAACTAGTTTCGTCCAATTCTGAGACTGTTCGAAAATTGGCTATTTTCACTAGTCGATTAAATATTAAAATATTCAATTTTCACAAATAAACTTTAAATTCGATTTTAAAAGTTCTATAACATCATTCTAACTTCAATATGATATAATAAAAATTTTACAAATCATTTTCAATCATATTTAACTCGATTTTAAATTATTTCTGTATTCTCACATATTAAATTATCAATTTAATTATTCAATTAAATCTAATTATTCAAAATAAAATTTATTCGACTTTTAAATTCACTTATTAATATTTAAAATTAATTAAGTATTCAATTTTAAATTAATAAAAATCTTGGGTCGTTACAGTGAATCTCAAGTGAAGATGAAGATTCAGAGTGCAAGGGTTATCGTCGTGAACTCTGAGGGTGATTCCAAAATGAGTGTAATGAGATAATGCCTTCAGTTTTGTTCGAACCCGGAACGAACTTATATGGATTGAATGCTTTCAGAACATCGTCAGGTGGACGATGAGCATTCTCAGAGACGTGTTCTCTAAAGGTAATCGTAGCCTCAAGCGTCATCAAACGGGAATGGCTAAAACAAGGGAGGTGCAGCAAGGCTAAGTGGGTCATACCCAAGTAGGACAAGATTTTCCCGGTCAAGAAGTCCTTTTTTATTTGGTTGTGTGGGCAGTTGGAACGCGTGCCAACTTTGGGGTTGTCTTGTTCAGGACTATCCAGTTGTGACGACCCGCCTTTCTAATCCCAGAAAAACGTATCATCATTAAGAAAGAAAGGGGTAGAAATAGAAAAGAATAGAAAGAAAGAATAACAACATCAGAATCTTACAGCGGAATGGAACAAAATGTTATACATCAACATAACTATTACATAGTTATACATACATCAGAGTTATACAATATCATACAACAGAACTGCAATATACATATCTGTCAATACATACATCCGAAAATACAACATGCACTAATTAACACAACAGAACTATGTAGATAGATACATACGTCTGGTCTTCTGCGCCAACTCCTCTAGAAACTCTATACTCGGAAACCTATCACTTGGCTACTCATAAAAATTTGAGTACCCAAGATTTTATGAAAAACAAAATATATACTCCGGGTCAGACATGGGTCTGGCATGAGTAAACGGGTTAAAATTGTTTAACTTTGAAAATCATTAGAAATAAAGGTATCACATAAGACTTCCTACACATAAACACGGGTAAGTTTTTACCTTACGCTAACCAAAAAAAATTTATCGGAAATCCGGTGATATTATAATAGTTTCTAGGGTTTTCAAGTAAAATACAAAAATAGCTGAAATGCTTACATCTCACATTTCAACATAGTTGGGCACAATCAAAACGTACGGCTCTTATTGGAATTGGATCCCATACAATGGCAGGGTTACTGGGGTATCGCCTGTCACAGTACGTGGCATAGATCACTGTATCGAGGGGCCACCCTAACTACCCTGCAACACAAGGCCGGAACCATCCCTTACTGAACAGTCCCGAACAAGATAACCCCGCAGTTGGATGCAGATCCAACCCCCACACAGCCGAATAAAAAGGGACATCTAGACAAGGGTATATCTCGTCCTGCTTGGGCATGACCCACCTAACCTTGGTGCACATCCCCTGTTTTAGCCATTCCCGGTTGATGAGGCTTGAGGCTGTGATTACCTTACAGAACATATTTCTTAGAATGCTCATCGCCCACTTGATGATGTGGTGAAATCATTCAATCTATACAAGTTCGTTCCGGGTTCGAACGAAACCGAAGGCATTATCTCATTACACTCGTTTTAGAATCACTCTCAGAGTTAACGACGATAACCTTGCATTCTGAAAGACCATCTCGACCTTCACTTGAGATGTCACGAAATAACGTCTAATTTGGATCGATGTGGTTTTCAGAATATCAATAGACACCCGATCCCGGTCTCATCGAAATCCAAACGCCATTTTATAGGCTAAGTTGTTTAATTAATTTTAAACAGTTTAATTCGACAATTGAATTTACATAACATTTATCACAGATAAATCATACACAATCATCAGAGATATATCAGGCATATCACAGAACATCACAGGATATAAATACATATCGGAGTCAATCAAACAGAAGCATCGATTCAACTCAAATTTAGTTTGATTTATTTAAACTTAGTTACTTGCTTAAGAATAAACCATTTTATTCTTGCTTAGTTAATTACTAATTAATCAACTTATTAAATTAACTAATTTCTTCTTAATTGCTAACTTAATTAATTAATTCTTAATTATTAATTAATAAATCTTAATTCTTGATTTATAAAACTTAATTACCATTTTATTATTACTAATTACAAAATTAAACATTAATTGAAAATTAAATTAATCAGTTAATCCTTAATTAAATATTTAATTAGTTAATTTCTATTTATTTATTAGTTAATTAACTTTAAATAGTTAATTAAATTATTAATTACAAATTGATTTACACACGATTATTATTATAAATCTTTAATTACAAATTTATTATATCTTAAACTATTTATTTAATCATCACTATAAATTAATTACAAATCTTAATTAACTTTCAATTTAAATTGATTAATCATCTTACGTTTTGTAAAACTTTCTTAAATAAATTTTAAGTCAAATCTTAATTTAAAAATTTGTCAACAAATGTTTACTTTCATAATACCGTGTTTTGTTAACAAAAACAACTTAAAAAGGTTTTTGACTTAACCCCTTAAAAATGACCCGAGGCAAATACGATGTTTACTCGAGCAAGGCACGAGTTTCCCCCAACTTCTACCCGCGTCCATCTTTCTCCTACTCTCGCTTCTTCTTCTTCCACTTTTTTTCTTCAAGTTTAATTATAAACTGGTGTACCCAAACTACCACACACACGCACCCAAACCACGTCCTAGAGAAACCCGAAGCAAACATCGCAATGTTCTCGAGTATCACTCGAGGCGATCCTCGTTCGAAAAGCTGACACACTCACGTGCCACCGTGCACGTGCACGGTGGTTTGCCAATGTTCTGGCGACCCACGGTGTCCCCAGCAAACCACAATACGACCTCTCACTCGAATTCAAAACCTAGATTGACGCGAAAAGCTCGAATTCAAAATTTGCTCATTCGAATGAACTGCAACACGAGCACGTCACTAGAAAATTATCACGACCACCCTATGTTGACCACCGTTGACGACGCGCCTCTAGCTACAACACGACAATATCTCCCTCTACCATCTCGCAGAAATTCGTGAAGCTCGATCAAACCATTGCGACGAAAACAATATAATACAGACCCTAGATGAAAACATGATCCAAACCCTATTTTTGATTCGCCCTCAAGAGTCTTGCATTCGAATTTTTTTTATATTTTTCCCGTGTTCCCGAATCAACAATCTATCTCCACCATAAATTTCAACATCAATAATTAATTAAATCATTAGGAGTTGACGAAAAAGCATTTTCGGTTCTTTAATGAACTGCTCCTTGAATCCATGCCTAAAAATTATCACCTTTGTTTTAAAAATCCTACCTTTATATGTATATTCAAGATATAAATTCAAACTTACAATCTAAGTTATTTGAATTTTAACCATTGATTCACTTTTTATAGTAAATTTGAATTTACGGTATTTATATTTCACAGCCAACCTTTAAACAATTTTCAAGCCTTGATCTTTAGTTTAAAAAAATTTGTTTAGTTAAACTCTAAGTTAAATGATTTTTATATGAAGAGTATGAATCATTCCCTTCTTTTCTTGACTCAGAAAACTTGAAAATATTGAAGAATAGCATATAACAGAGCTTCCAGAAATCAGCAACCATCATAGAACAATATATATCAAACAAAATATTTTTATGAACAATTTATTAAGAATTAAATTTCAAAAGTAGGTTTACTCACAAAATAATTGTTTGAGACAGAGAGCAAGAATTGTTGAAAGGTTACAGTGTTGAATTTCCTGAAGATCTTCTTTACTTTGCTGTTGAATGAAGTAAGGTTGTAAAGATGATGTTGTTTGTACTTCTTTTGTTTTTCTCAGGTATACTATGTTTTATCTATGAACAATTAGTATAGTATAGTATTTATATTGATAAGAACAGCTTGTACAGGGATCACAGCTTCTAGTATAAGCCTTACCTGGTTTTGATAATATTTTGTTTTATGTTTACGTATTGTGGTTAGAGATGATCCTTGCAAAAATACGGTTGAATACGGGTTTGGGGTGTTGAAATGAAAGCATTTAATGAACACGCCTTCATATATGTTTACAAACTTATTATAGTTTGCTGACATTATATTTGTACAAAGATTTTTGTATAAAAATTTTGTTTTTATTATCTCTTCTACCCTGTACAATACTGATACATATTTGTGTCCAGATCTTACTTACTTTGCCGATATGAATACGTGCAAAGATGTTTTGTTTACAAATTTTTTTGTTTTATTACCTTTTAACTTAAACAACAATCTACATATTTTCTTTGTTTGATTTTATATGTTTGTATTTACATAGTTTACATTTCTATTTATATCTTATATTCATATCATAGTTTTATACTTATGTTTATATCATGGTTTTCTTATGTTTATAGACTTATGTTTATAACCATAAAATTATTTTACTTAGATTCAATATTTATGAAATTATTTTCATTAAGAGTTTGGTCTTCAAATATTTGATTTATAACTTATATTTGCATTAATATATTTATATTTATATTTAATATGAATAGAATTGTGTTATTTTAAAAATTATTATCATTGACTACATTTATATATCTGATATTAAATGTCATTAATATATAGCCTTTAATTTAATTGAATAAAACATTTTTTATTTTAAATATTGTTGAACGAGTCTATTTTTAAATTTAAAATTTAAAATTTCCTTCACAAACACATATATAACTAGAAAATGCCCAAAAATCTTGTTTATTTATAAATGAAAAACTCGTATTTTATTTAAATTAGATTAAATTATCACTATAATAATATGGTTGAAATCCCGGGTCGTTACATTCCTCCCCCCTTAAAAGAATTTCATCCCCGAAATTTAAAACAACAGTTAATTCAAAAGCTTTTATTAACAATCCAAAAATACATATCATCCATACAAAAACAAACAATCAAACAGTCTGTTCTAACAAACATCACTAGTTATCCGGACACAAATCCGGACGAGCTTTCCTAAAATTATCTAGAGTTTCCCAGGTACAATCTCTGGGATCCTCGCTCCACTGCACCTTGACGAGTTTCACCACTTTTCTCCTGAGCTGCTTCTCATCTTGATCTACAATCCGGACTGGATTTCTAACCACAGTCAAGTTGGGTTCTACATCTAAATCTTCCTGAACTACTGGTTCTACAACCAATGATAGGTCATGCACAAATTTCCTTAAATGAGATACATGAAATACATTGTGAATCCCAGATATCCGTTTTGGCAATTCAATTCGGTAAGCTACAACTCCAATTCTTTCTAGTACTCAGAATTGTCGAAAAAATCTCGGAGCAAGTTTTCCCATCTTTCCAAATCTTATAGCACCTTTGATCGGGGAAACTTTGATAAGAACTAAATCTCCGATCTCAAATTCCAATAGACTTCGTCTCTTATCTTCATATTTCTTCTGACGATCCTGAGCAGCTTTCATCCTTTTCTTGATAAGCTTAACCTTTGCAGAAGCTTCTCGAATTAGATCGGGTCCGAGCACAAGATGATCTTTCGATTCAATCCAACAGGATGGGGATCTACACAGTCTTCCATATAGAGCTTCATACGGGGCCATCTTAACACTCGCTCGGTAGCTATTATTATAAGAGAATTCCACTAAATGAAGATGGTATTCCCACGGTCCACCAAAATCCAATACACAAGCTTGCAGCATATCTTCCAGAATACGATTAAGCCTCTCGGTATGTCCGTCTGTCTGAGGATGATAGGCTGTACTCAATCTCAAATTTGTTCCCATAGCTGATTGCAGAGCTTCCCAGAATTTGCTAGTGAAAATTGGATCACGGTCACTTACTATGATGACAGGAACACCATGCAATCTGACTATCTCCTTTAAGAAAATCTCTACCAGAGAAGCTGCAGTACGAGTTGCCTTAACCGTTATGCAATGGACGCTCTTAGTTAAACGATCAACAATAACCCATTTTCCTTCATTTCCTTTCCTGGTCCTAGGCAAATCGTCGATGAAGTCCATCGAGATCATCTCCCACTTCCAATCTGGAATTTCCAAAGGCTGCAATAATCCGACTGACTTTTGTTGATCCTCTTTAACTTGTTGCCAGATGGCACAACTATTTACGAAAGCAGCTACATCCCTCTTTATGCTCGGCCACCCGAAGACTCTCCTCGTATCTTTATACATCTTTGAGATTCCCGGGTGAATATTCAATTTGGAGCGATGACACTCAGCTAAGACTTCTTGCCTTAGTCCATCAATATTAGGCACACACAAATGACCATTAATCTTTAAAGCACCTTGATCATCCACCTTGAAATCCGAATACCGACCGTCCTTAGCTCCAAGAATTAGTTCCTCAAAAGATCTATCCTCCATTTGCTTACTAATGATTCTTCCCCGGAGAAATGGAACGACTTCCAAAAGAGATAAAACTGCATTTCTACTAAGAGCATCAGCTACAACATTTGCCTTTCCCGGAGTATACAAAATATCTAAATCATATGATGCCAGAAATTCGACCCATCGTTGCTGCCTCAAAGTAAGGTCCTTTTGAGAGAAAAAATATTTCAACGGTTTGAGATCCGTGAATAATTCAAACTTCTCTCCCAAAAGATAATGTCTCCAAATTTTCAAAGAAAAAACAATGGCTAATAGTTCTAAATCATGCGTAGCGTAGTTCCTTTCATGTGGCTTCAATTGCCGACTAACATACGCAATTACTCTTCCATTCTGCATCAGAACTGCTCCCAATCCAACTAGACAAACATCAATATAAACTTCAAATTTGCTCTTCCCATCTGGAATAGCAAGCACTGGTGCACCGGTTAGCCTTGTCTTCAATTCCTGAAAAGCTTCTTCACACTAAGGTGTCCACTTGAATTTAGCTCCTTTCCTAGTCAGCTTACACAGATGTGAAGAAATCTTGGAATAATCCTTAATAAATTTTTTGTAGTAACCAGCCAAACCCAGAAAACTGCGAACTTCAGTCGGTGTCTCCGGCTGCTTCCATTCCAAAATAGTTTCAACCTTCGCTGGGTCTACAGGGATACCTTATCCAGAAACAATGTGCCCTAAAAATTAGACTTTCGATTTCCAGAAATAGCACTTCGAGAACTTTGCCTTCAAAACATGCATCCTCAGAGTCTCCAATACAATTCTCAAATGCTTCCTGTGCTCTTCTTTCGACTTAGAATAGACCAAGATATCATCGATGAACACCAGAACGAATTTATTCAATACATCTCTAAAGACTCGGTTCATCGGGTCAACAAAGTAGGCAAGAGCGTTGGTTAATTCAAAAAGCATAACCAACCACTCATATAAAAAATTTGGTCCCCTAAACGCAGTCTAAGGAATACTGTCCTTAGCTACCCTCAACTGATGGAAACCCGAAGCTAAATCCAATTGAGAAAAGATAGAAGCTCCATGCAACTGGTCAAAGAGATCATCAATGCGAGGAAGAGGATATTTATTTCGAATGGTCACTTTGTTCAATTCTCTATAATCCACACAGAACCTTATCTATCCATCCAATTTGGTGACAAACACCGCAGTACAGCCCCAACAAGAAAAACCGGGCCAAATCAAACCCCTTCTCCAAAAGATCCCGTGTCTGCTTAATTAACTCTTCTCTCTCCCTAAGAGGCATTCGCCTACTAGGCTGAATCACCGGCACTGTTCCTGGAATCAAATCAATACGAAACTCAATCTCTTGATGTGGAAGCAAACAATTAACTTCTTCAAAAACATCAGGAAAATCTTGGACCACATCGATTTCTTTAACCTCCTTTTGAGAAGTCTCAACTACTTGCAAAAGACTACTCAAGTGAAATCCAGAATTATCGCATGACACTCTGGCAATCCTACCCAAATCAGTTTCTAGCCAAACTGTCCTCTCATCACAATTCTGGACTGCTTTATACTTATCGAGCCAATCCATTCCCAAAATAAGGTCAAATCCCTTAAAATTCAACACATAAGGGTCACAAGAAAAATTATGGGACAGATAAGAAATCTTCAAGTCCATACAGATTGTATCTAATTTGGTTGCCCCACCTATAGGATTAGATACAAGAATGGGACGATCCACAGGACTAGGGGTGAGAAAGAACTTTCCTACTGATTCCAGAGAAATAAAACTCAAAGATGCACCTGAATCAAACAAAACTTTAATATATTTGCCACCTAAAAGTAAAGTACCTTCCAATACCCCTTTGCCTTGAGAAGAAGAAGATGGACCGACTTCCAAAGCGAAGACTTTATTCTGAGGTGCCCTCTGCAATAGTGGACAATTCTTGATCATGTGACCAGGCTGGTGACAATTGAAACACAATGATCTCTAAGCCATTTTTGATCCTGGACCACTCTGACGTTGCTGAGATCTTCCTTGAGGACACTGATTAGCAAAATGCCCAACTTGCTGACAATTATAACACTTGCGCGGTCCATTGTTGCTTCCTCCCGGTTTCTTTCCTTTGCCTTGCCTTTTCCAAAGTGGATTAAACTTCCTTTTATTTGGGTTAACGAAATTCCCTCTCGAACCTGTTGTTGTTGCCTCTGATTTCATGCTCATCAAATTCTCATATCTCAAAGCCATATCAATCAAATCGACAAAAGATCCTTTCAAGAGCACTGCCATCTTATCATGAAATTATGGCGTCAATCCTTGCACAAACTTTTCATTCTTTTGTGGGGAGTATCAATGAGTCCTGGTCCATAGCAAGAAAGTTCATTGAATTTGGTCTCATACTCAGAAACAGACATGCTTCCCTGCTTCAAATTCAGAAAATCCTGGTATAATTGAGTTTTCCCTGCCGTTGGTATAAACTTCTCCTCAAATAATTCCTTAAATCTTTCCCATGAAATATCTTCCTCGGGAATATTTGCAACTGTTGCATCCCACCAGGCTACTGCGCCTCCCTGCAATTGCCACGATGCCATTTCCCTTTTCCGTTCATTAGACACCTTTATACTCTTAAAGATGCACTCACAAGAGCGTAGCCAAGCTTGAACTTCAATTATCGATTCTGACCCTTTAAATGGTTGGCCTCCAAGGTTGATGAAGTTTTTGCATAAAGAGGCAAAACTAACCTGAGGCGGTACTGGATTTATAGCCTCACAACCATTTTGACTTCGTCCCTTATCAGTCGAGGTACTGGCACTACCTCTGCCTCTCCTTCCAAAACTCATGTTGGCCACCTGGACAGGTAACTCAACCAACTTAGATAGGAATATAATTATATGAAAATACAAATACGCACTCTCAAGATAAATACTATCCAGAGCCTAGGTATTCGCTGAACCTAATGCTCTGATACCAACTGTGATGAGCCGCCTTTCTAATCCCAGAAAGACGTATCATCATTAAGAAAGAAAGGGATATAAATAGAAAAAAATAGAAAGAAAGAATAACAACATCAGAATATCACAGTGGAATGGAACAAAATATAATACATCAACATAACTATTACATATTTATACATAAATCAGAGTTATACAATATCATACAACAGAACTGTCATATACATATATGTCAATACATACATCCCAAAATACAACATGCACTAATTAACACATCGGAACTATATAGATAGATACATACGTCTGGTCTTCTGCTCCAACTCCTCCAGAAACTCTATACTGCGAAACCTATCACTTGGCTACTCATAAAAATTTGAGTACCCAAGACTTTATGAAAAACAAAATATAAACTCCCGGTCGGACATGGGTCTGGTATGAGTAAACGGGTTAAAATTGTTTAACTTTGAAAATCACTTGAAATAAAGGTATCGCATAAGACTTCCCACACATAAACACGGGTAAGTTTTTACCTTACGCTAACCAAAACAATTTATAGGAAATCCGGTGATATTATAATAGTTTCTAGGGTTTTCAAGTAAAATACAGAAATAGCTGAAATGCTTACATCTTATATTTCAACATAGTTGGGCACAATCAAAACGTACGACTCTTATTGGAAATTGGATCCCATACAATGGCAGGGCTACTAGGGTACCGCCCGTCACAGTACATGGCCTAGATCACCGTACCGAGGAGCCACCCTAACTCCCCTGCAACACAAGGCCAGAACCAATCCTTACTGAACAGTCCCAAGCAAGATAATCTCGCAGTTGGCTGCAGATCCAACCGCCCACACAGCCGAATAAAAAGGGACATCTAGACAGGGGTATATCTCGTCCTACTTGGGCATGACCCACCTAAGCTTGCTGCACATCCCCTGTTTTAGCCATTCTGGTTGATGAAGCTTGAAGCTGCGATTACCTCAACAAAACATATTTCTTAGAATGCTCATTGCCCGACTGACGATGTGCTGAATGCATTCAATCTATACAAGTTTGTTTCGGGTTCGAACAAAACCTAATGCATTATCTCATTACACTCGTTTTGGAATCACCCTCAGAGTTAACGATGATAACCCTTGCATTCTGAAACACTATCTCGACCTTCAATTGAGATGTCACGACCTAACGTCTAATTTGGATCGATGTGGTTTTCGGAATATCAATTGACACCCGATCCCGGTCTCATCGAAATCTAAACGCCATTTTAGAGGCAAAGTTGTTTGATTAATTTTAAACAGTTTAATTCAACAATTGAATTCACATAATATTTATCACAGATAAATCATACACAATCATCAGAGATATATCAGGCATATCACAGAACATCACAGGATATAAATACATATCAGAGTCAATCAAACAGAATCATCGATTCAACTCAAATTTAGTTTGATTTATTTAAACTTAATTACTTGCTTAAGAAAAAACCATTTTATTCTTGCTTAGTTAATTACTAATTAATCAACTTATTAAATTTATTAATTTCTTCTTAATTACTAACTTAGTTAATTAATTAATTCTTAATTAATTAATTAATTCTTAATTAATTAATTAATTCTTAATTACTTATTATTAAATCTTAACTATTGATTTATAAATCTTAATTACCATTTAATTATTACTAATTATTTAATTAAACATTAATTACCAATTAAATTAATCAGTTAATCCTTAATTAAATGCTTAATTAGTTAATTGCTATTTATTTGTTGGTTAATTAACTTTAAATAGTTAATTAAATTCTTAATTACAAATTGATTTACAAACGATTATTATTATAAATCTTTAATTACAAATTTATTAAATCTTAAACTATTTATTTAATCATCATTATAAATTAATTACAAATCTTAATTAACTTTCAGTTTAAATTAATTAACCATCTTACGTTTTGAAAAACTTCCTTAAATAAATTTTAAGTCGAATCTTAATTTAAAAATTTGTCAACAAATGTTTACTTTCATAATACTGAGTTTTGTTAACAAAAACAACTTAAAAAGGTTTTTGACTTAACCCCTTAAAAATGACCCAAGGCAAATACGATGTTTACTCGAGCAAGGCACGAGTTTCCCCCAACTTCTACCCGCGTCCATATTTCTCCTGCTCTCGCTTCTTCTTCTTCCACTTTTTTCTTTTCAAGTTTAATTATAAACTGTTGTACCGAAACTATCACACGCACGCACCGAAACCACGTCCCAGAGAAACCCGAAGCAAACATCGCAATGTTCTCGAGTATCTCTCGAGACGATCCTCGTTCGAACTGCTGACACACTCATGGGACACCGTGCACGTGCATGGTGGTTCCCCAAAGTTCTGGCGACCTACGACGTCCCTAGCAAACCATAATATGACCTCTTACTCGTATTCAAAACCTAGATCGACGCGAAAAGCTCGAATTCTAAATTTGCTCATTTGAACGAACTGCAACACGGGCACGTCACTACAAAATCGTCACGACCACTCTACGTTGACCACCATTGACGACGCGGCTCTGGTACATCACGCAATATCTCCCTCTATCATCTCCTACAAATTTATGAAGCTCGATCAAACCATAGCGACGATAACAACATAATACAGACCCCAGATAAAAACTTGATCCAAACCCTATTTTCGATTCGCCCCCAAAAGTCTTGCATTCGAAAAAAATTTCATTATTTTTCTCGTGTTCCTGAATCAACAATCTAGCTCCACCATAAATTTCAACATCAGTAATTGATTAAATCATTAGGAATTGATGAAAAATCGTTTTCGGTTCTTTAATGAACTGCTCCTTGAATCCATGCCTAAAAATTATCATCTTTGTTTCAAAAATCCTACCTTTATATGTATATTCAAGTTATAAATTCAAACTTACAATCTAAGTTTATTCGAATTTTAACCATTGATTCACTTTTTACTGTAAATTTGAATTTACAGTATTTATATTTCATAGCCAACCTTTAAACAATTTCATGCCTTGATCTTTAGTTTAAACAAATTTATTTAGTTAAATTCTAAGTTAAATTTTTTTAATATGAAGAGTATAAATCATTCCCTTTTTTCTTGACTCGGAAACTTGAAAATATTGAAGAATAGCATATAACAGAGCTTCAGAAATCAGCAACCATCATAGAACAATATATATCAAATAAAATATTTTTATGAACTATTTATTAAGAATTAAATTTCAAAAGTATGTTTACTCACAAAATAATTGTTTGAGCCAAAGAGCAAGAATTGTTGAAAGGTTACAGGCTGTTGAATGAAGTTGGTTTGTAAAGATGATGTTGTTTGTATTTCTTTTGTTTTTCTCAGGTGTACTGTAACGACCCGCCTTTTTGGACAGTTTAAACCGACGATCAAATACACATGTCGATTCCAAACCATTAAAAGGGACGATAGTTATTGGGGTAATTAAGAAAAGAAAAGGAAGGGAAATAAAGGAAATGAAACAACACAGAATCTCACAGCGGAAGGCTAAAGTATAATAATAAAATAACAGTTCATGAAGCTGTTAATTAAATGAATACATTTGAAATGAATACATTTGATTATTATTATACAACATTTATCAGAGTTACATACACAACAAATATCATACAACAATGCAGCGGAATGGAATGAATATAATAGTAGTAGATAATATACCAAATCTTCGTTTCCGTCCTCCAAGGAAATGATCTTCAACCTAAACTGAAAACTCAGGACTGACCCGAGCGTAATGAAAAGACAAAACACTCGAGTCAGGACTAAAATATCCTTATGAAAGTTAAATCAATCGTAAATAAATATCAGTGTAACGGCGTCAGAGATGTTTACGGGGTTTGACATCTCATATCCAGTGTCAACGTGCGTGCAATAACTCAAGAGATGTTACGGGATTTTCCATCTCTCAAGGATCCGTTAAACTATCTACTATGTAGTAATATACGCTAAGTAGATAATGTCTATCAGTAATAAAGTATCAAAATAGCGTTAAGGCGTTACCATAATCCCCCTTAACACATTTTATATTCCCAAAAGCATATACAAGACCGTAGTTTCCCCAAAACCGGAAGTCACCAGAGGGCAATCCATATACTCAAGGTACAAATCAAAACGTAGTGGTCGCGAATAGGATAATCAGTATGACAAGGTACATGAGGCGATACCAACTAGGATACTAGTAGTTGCGTGATCCGGACTGATGTTGGGCATAGCCAGCAGCTACCCCAACACCGCGAAACAATACTCCCAAATCAAGGGGTGCACCCAAATCGCATCACAAATGTAATAGAAATGGTATCGAAGAAGTGTGTCCGCTAGTGGTGGCGAACCTCAATGGCCCGACGCGGCTCCTGTTTTAGTCATGTCAGGGGTCATCCAATAATCGTTCTCTTTCTTCAGTCAACGCGTTCACCAAACCATCCACTTCATTCTGGATCAACACTCCGCGTATAATAGTTATTAAAGTGGTTTTCGGTATCGACAGAGAGTATGTCCATATCCGATCCCGGTCTCTTTAATAACTACGTATTATTACACCGTTGGCTCTTTTACATTTCAAATCGATTCATGATTGATATCAAATGTCATATTCACTTCAAAATCAAATCCATTTCAAATATCGACATAGCCATTCAAAATATATGGTTCCTTTTCAAAAATCATTTTGCGTCTCAATATCTCATTTCGGTTTCAAAATCATTCCGAATTTCAATTTTTGTGTTGCAACTTCATTTAACCCAATTCGTATTTAAATTCAAGATTTAAACATAAACATTCCACCTTATTAACCAGCTTGAAATTTTTAGAAATAGTTTTAAGTAGTTTAAAAGTAGTTTAAATAATTAAAAAAGTTAAAAATACTTAAAATCTTTAAAATGGATTTAAAATAGATAAATTAGTTTAAAATAATTTAAATTGGGTTAAGTAGATTAAAAATAGATTAAAATAGTTTAAGTATTCAAAATGGTTTATATAACAGAGTAATTTGGGAAAACAAATTAAAACAGCTTCAAAACCAATCCATTTCAATTATAACTTCCCAATTCAAATAAATTTCAATTTCCAATTTACCGATTAAATTTCGATTCCAATTCAAATCAATGTCAACTTTGAATTCAAATTTATTCAATTTTATATTCACTTTCAATTTATTCAATTTCAGTTTATATCGGTTTAGAGCTGGATTTTCAAAATATCAATTTATAACACTTAACAAAATTATCGTTCAATATTCAAATTTAAATCCAAATTTCAAATATGATTCAATTCCAAGCTCATTTCAAAATATCATTTTTATGTCACTTTTACTTGGTAATATCCAAAGCTCAAATTTAATGTTCAATCTTTAAAACAATAAATATCTGAAATTCAATCATATCCAAATTTTAAATCTCAAAGTCTCCACTTAAATTTTATTCAACAATTTCTTTTAACCAAATTTTATTTCAACATTCCAAACTCAATTTTTCGATAAATACGATTTCTATAAATTGATTTCTATTTATAACTTTTAAATCGAAACATTTAAATAAATTTCAAATCGACGATTTCAAAATTTTTTAATTTAGCCAATTCGGTGTCCGTATATAATTTTCTATCCTATGGCCAAGTAATTATTTATTTCAATTAAATGTCAGGGATGAGTATATATTACTTAAATTAAATCACAGTATCATATGTATGCATAACAGGATCTATATAAGCAAATAAACATCCAACATTCAATTATCAACCAATAGCATCCATCAAAATACATCATTCAATAAACAATACAATTCATGGCAGTTTCATAGTTATCAATGTCAGGTAATTTAATCGCAATTCAATTTTAATTTCAATTTAACTGTCAATTTAATTTTTCAACGGTTAATGCAAAAGACAAGCTATATGACAATTAAATTTTTATCAAACAACGACAAATAAGATCATAACACTTCATAATATCAATTTAACTAGCATAAAGATATTTTGTACGCTGTGAGCGTTATAAAACACTCACCTTGATTTTTACGATTTTAAATCAAATCGAACGACGTTCGATTTAACTCAAAATTTTATCTAGCACCAAATGATTCCAATTCAGCTCCATTGCGTAGTGCTCGTCCATACGATTCCAACGCAATTTATTTCGCGCGTTTTCGACCTCGTATGAAAAAGTTATGAATTTTAGAAGTTACACGATTTTATATTCATAATTTTACAACATAATTTAATTTCTCTCAACCTAAATCAAACCAAGCCGTGAGATCCATCACCCTGCAATCCAGCCCGTCCCTTTGCTTCTCCCTCAACTCACGTTACTTCTACAGGTTAGAGACGCAACATAGAACCCATCAAACGCGGCCCAGGGTTCCAAATCGCGGCCACCACGAACGTCGGGAAGTTGATCAGAGACCATCGTTGCGAAGCCCCGCTCGAGAGCCACCATCGGCTGCCACCATGCTGAACTCGGCCTCCCCTATCACCTCGATTTGTGTGAAAAACGCAGCCCCTTCTTGCTCGATTTCCCGTTGATTCGAAGCTCCGTTTTCGATCATCTCCGTATGGATTTGAAGCTTTCATCGTCCTCTACAACTTTGTAGTTGAGAGTTTTTGCTAATTGTTGATGGATTGAGAGGAAAATGAGGAAGAAGTTTCGAATTTCGTGGCCATTGATTCAGGAAATGGCGGCTAGGGCTGAAGTCAATTAGGGTTTCTGGATTAAAATAATAATAAAACTGCCTCGGTTTGCGTGCGTATTTATATAGGTAGGTCCAAAATCATCCGAACTCCAATCGAGACGTGCCGCCAGGCGTTTATAAGGTTTTACCCCCATTCCGGACGCAATGGAACTAGTTTCAAGGCCTAATTCGATCATATGTGAGAGTTACGGAAATAAACGATCAATTTTACATTAAACCGATTAACCGAATTTCTATGCGTTTTGGCTTGCCCCGGACAAACGGTAAATCCGTTTGACTTAAAATTTGAAACCTTACAATAATATCACATTACGGATCCAATGAAACTAGTTTCGTCGAAATCCGAGACCGTTTGAAAAATGACTATTTTAACTCGCCAAATTAATATTAAAACAATTTCAACGCGTTTCGAGCTGCCACGGTCAAACGACAACTCCCATTGCTACGAAAATTGAAATCCGATAATAACTAACTATTACGGATCCAATGAAACTAGTTTTGTCCAATTCTGAGATTGTTCAAAAATTGGCTATTTTCCAGTCGAAAATTAAATATTAAAATATTCAATTTTCACAAATAAATTTTAAATTCAGTTTTAAAAGTTCTATAACATCACTATAAAATCAATATGATAAAATAAAATTTTACAAATCATTTTTAATCATATTAAACCCGTTATTTAATTTATCCAATAAATTCCAAATATTTAATTTAGACAATTTCGCTTATCCAATGATTCATTATCTTTTGAAATATTGAAATTGAACTTATAAGATTCAACTTTTAAAACCATTTCAAAATTTAGAACCCTATTTTCATTTTACAGTTATTCAATTATTCAATAAGTTTTAAATATTTAATTTAAATAATTTACATGTTCAATATTCAATATTTGATTTCAAATAGATTTTACTTATCAATCAACTACTTTCTTATACCAAATGAATTCAACATTTATCACCCTATTCAACTATCGATTGCAAAGGAATTTACTAAGTAGCATTTATTTTTCATTACTTGGATAATTGTTGCAATTCATTCCAGTTATTATTATTCCAAATGAATTACAATTTTTTTCTAACATTAAATCACGAAATCTTATTAATTTAGCTATTTTAATTATCGAAAATTTACGGGTCGTTACACTCTCCCCCACTCAAAACTTTTCGTCCCCGAAAAGGAAAAGAAGGGAAAAGAAACTAAGTATAGAATTCAACATTAGATATATTTTATTCAAAGTTACCAACTTATAAAACAATGAAATTCCATTTATAAAGTCATAACTACGCTTCCACAATGTTACTCCAAACGGCTTTCTAAATTTAAAAGTTAGTTATCAAAACAAGTTATAAAATTTAAAAACTTGAAAAATTTTCTAACACCCGGATTCACGGAAAATTTCGGCAGGGTCTCCTTTGCGCGGCTCGATCGAAATTTTTTACAATTCAATATATAACACAAATATAACCAATATATATCAAATATACATCTCATCTCAATGATGAGGCATCCCATATCTGGGGAAACAACATATATATATATATATATATATATATATCACCAATACCATATAAAACCATAAGCGTACCTTTTATTTAGCATTTATTAGCAGTTTACTTACATTTTGTATTTAGCACAGAAGCGAGCACTACAACGAAGCGCAACCCCTTTGCTACCTACTAAAATGCTCAATAACTAAGTTAGAACCATGCATATAAAGATAGATCACTATACTTAGCCTACACAACATATATATAACATATTTAGCTTCAAAACTGAGATTTCAATTTCTGGACAGCAAACAAATCTTAGCTTTAGGTCACCTAAACGGTAAAATTTGACAATAGAATCTAAACAAAAGTTGTTGCATTCATTTCAGGCTTTCCGGAATGTCCAAAATCATCGAATTCGGATCATCCGTTCAATAGTTATGGCCGTTTTACTTAGGGGATACGCTTCAGCCTAGGCAGTGTTTGCGCAGGTCCGCGACGTTCACCCACATTTCCGACCTTCTAAACGACATCAAAACACAAAACACGAAACACTTAAAACAAAAGTTTTAGCTTAAGTTCTTAGCTTTCCATAAAGGGAAAGATCATCAAAATCCGATAAACCAGTCAAAAGATATGGCGAAAATACTAAGGGTGTATACTACTGATTTTACTTATTTTTACACAGGACGGCGAGTAACATTCAAGTTTTTAACCTATTAAACGAAGGAATTTTCTCAAGTTATCTAAACAAAAATTGTGCTATAGTTTCTGATCTTTTCGAAAAGTCCAAGATCGTCAAATTCCGTTCAGCCATTTAAAAGTTATGGTTGTTTTCGTTTCAGCATATATTGGACAAATTTGGATTTTCCCAAAAATTTGCTTTTATTATTTCAAAGTGCAAACCATCAAAACTTCAAATTTTCTAAAAAAAACAATCATAAACACAAAGTCATTTATTTTCTTATTCATCCATGCAATAGGTTTACATTCAATTTGTTTCCGATTTATTCAAGTTTGTTTCATTCACATTTTAAATTCAAGTCAATTTGCTTCAATTTAAATTGAATTCAATTATATTTAATTTCACTTTGCTTCAAACTTGAATTAAAATTTTTTTATTTTATTTTATTTTATTTTATTTTATTCCGTTTATTCAATTCCATTAACACTAATGAATTCTACTAAATCAATTTTCATCCATCTAACAACCAATGCATATCAAACATTAACAACCATCCAGAATCTACACGAAATCAATTATACATTTCCAAGTCAATTTTTTTAATTTCATACACTTCTAAGTTTATTGACATTTAGTTATATTCAAATTTAATTAGTTTCCATTTACCAATTTTATATTTCATTAATTTTAAATTTTATTCATTCATTTATATATATTATTCATTTTACAGCTTAAATTTCTTTTATATTTACAACTATCAATAGATCTTCACATTTTATTATTCACTCTCACACTGGTATATTATTTCTCTACTTATCCTTATTAGCATTTTAAACCCTTTAAGTATTTGGTAAGTTATAGCTATGCAAATAGAATGTAGTTAAACAACATACAACTTCTTTTCATTTAAAGTTGAATTTTTAATTAATTAATTCTTAAGTCATTACTTAAATTATACTATAATTTAATTTCACATTTACATTCACATATAGTATTTCCATTTTATATTAACATAATTGGGAATCTCCTTTAAATGTTAATTTAATTCCAATTATTTACTAACAATTTTATTTATATTTGCAAACCATTAATTAAATGCATATTTCATTATTCAAACCTATACTCGTATATTATCCAGTTAACAATTCATATAACATTTGAACTTCTTAAATATTTTGGTAAGTTATATGTATGCTATAGAATGAAATTTAATACTATGCGATTTTTACAGTTTCAATTTTATTTTAAGTTCATAATTTCCTAATTCTAAGGATTTCTACTTCAATTGATATTTTCACTTAGCTCTTAGGTTCATTTCTCATTTCACAATTCAGAAGTTCCTTAATGATTCAAGTCTAAATTCATTTCGATCATTTAAAAAAAATCATTAATTATTAAAGGACTTAAGAATTCCAATCCCGGTTTCATTTTAAATCAAGTTTTAAAATAATATATACTTATATAATTTATATATCAAATCATACTATAGAGAATACAAAATAAAATAAAATAAAATTTGAATCAAAACAAGGTTTGGACAAGCTATTAAGTGGTCTCCCCCACTCGGACTCTCGAAAATAAACGCCGATGATGCGTGCACTCATCACCGAAATCATTTTCTAGCGTCAAGAGAAGGGAATATAACACTTATCATTAAAAAAAATCATTCGAAAACAATTTCAACTCAATTATACTATCATATAATACTCATATTATATTTTTCAAATTCTTGTAAGTCAATTTCAAACACCGGAATTTAAATTCCCAAATCCAAGTTAAAATTCATTTATATTCATTATCAATTGTGTTTACAAGATTTCATTTTCCTAAATCCATTGTTATTTAATCAATTGTTGTAAATATTGACTGATCAAACAATAACGATAATAATCTAATATTATCATCTCCTAACAATCAATTCAATCAAAATGAATAAATATTCAAATAATTCTTTATATAAAAATATATTCCAAAACGATATTGTGTTGGTTTGTCCTATTCGAGTGTTTAGAAATTCCTATCGACACCTTGGCGTCCCAAGTATCGACCAGAATTCATAAATACTCAACGGAACAAATTAACACAATATAAAACCATTTTATATCAAATAACAAGTACGCTCTCTCATATACACTCAACTCATTCATATAGTTTACCTCTATTTCAATGAGCTATTCCCCACTAGAGCCAAGGTTTATCGCTAAACCAAAGCTCTGATACCAACTGTAACGACCCGCCTTTTTGGACAGTTTAAACCGACGATCAAATACACATGTCGATTCCAAACCATTAAAAGGGAAGATATTTATTGGGGTAATTAAGAAAAGAAAAGGAAGGGAAATAAAGGAAATGAAACAACACAGAATCTCACAGCGGAAGGCTAAAGTATAATAATAAAATAACAGTTCATGAAGCTGTTAATTAAATGAATACATTTGAAATGAATACATTTGATTATTATTATACAACATTTATCAGAGTTACATACACAACAAATATCATACAACAATGCAGCGGAATGGAATGAATATAATAGTAGTAGATAATATACCAAATTCGTCTCCGTCCTCCAAGGAAATGATCTTCAACCTAAACTGAAAACTCAGGACTGACCCGAGCGTAATGAAAAGACAAAACACTCGAGTCAGGACTAAAATATCCTTATGAAACTGTAACGACCCGCCTTTTTGGACAGTTTAAACCGACGATCAAATACACATGTCGATTCCAAACCATTAAAAGGGAAGATAGTTATTGGGGTAATTAAGAAAAGAAAAGGAAGGGAAATAAAGGAAATGAAACAACACAGAATCTCACAGCGGAAGGCTAAAGTATAATGATAAAATAACAGTTCATGAAGCTGTTAATTAAATGAATACATTTGAAATGAATACATTTGATTATTATTATACAACATTTATCAGATTTACATACACAACAAATATCATACAACAATGCAGCGGAATGGAATGAATATAATAGTAGTAGATAATATACCAAATCTTCGTCTCCGTCCTCCAAGGAAATGATCTTCAACCTAAACTGAAAACTCAGGACTGACCCGAGCGTAATGAAAAGACAAAACACTCGAGTCAGGACTAAAATATCCTTATGAAAGTTAAATCAATCGTAAATAAATATCAGTGTAACGGCGTCAGAGATGTTTACGGGGTTTGACATCTCATATCCAGTGTCAACGTGCGTGCAATAACTCAAGAGATGTTACGGGATTTTCCATCTCTCAAGGATCCGTTAAACTATCTACTATGTAGTAATATACGCTAAGTAGATAATGTCTATCAGTAATAAAGTATCAAAATAGCGTTAAGGCGTTACCATAATCCCCCTTAACACATTTTATATTCCCAAAAGCATATACAAGACCGTAGTTTCCCCAAAACCGGAAGTCACCAGAGGGCAATCCATATACTCAAGGTACAAATCAAAACGTAGTGGTCGCGAATAGGATAATCAGTATGACAAGGTACATGAGGCGATACCAACTAGGATACTAGTAGTTGCGTGATCCGGACTGATGTTGGGCATAGCCAGCAGCTACCCCAACACCGCGAAACAATACTCCCAAATCAAGGGGTGCACCCAAATCGCATCACAAATGTAATAGAAATGGTATCGAAGAAGTGTGTCCGCTAGAGGTGGCGAACCTCAATGGCCCTGCGCGGCTCCTGTTTTAGTCATGTCAGGGGTCATCCAATAATCGTTCTCTTTCTTCAGTCAACGCGTTCACCAAACCATCCACTTCATTCTGGATCAACACTCCGCGTATAATAGTTATTAAAGTGGTTTTCGGTATCGACAGAGAGTATGTCCATATCCGATCCCGGTCTCTTTAATAACTACGTATTATTACACCGTTGGCTCTTTTACATTTCAAATCGATTCATGATTGATATCAAATGTCATATTCACTTCAAAATCAAATCCATTTCAAATATCGACATAGCCATTCAAAATATAAGGTTCCTTTTCAAAAATCATTTTGCGTCTCAATATCTCATTTCGGTTTCAAAATCATTCCGAATTTCAATTTTTGTGTTGCAACTTCATTTAACCCAATTCGTATTTAAATTCAAGATTTAAACATAAACATTCCACCTTATTAACCAGCTTGAAATTTTTAGAAATAGTTTTAAGTAGTTTAAAAGTAGTTTAAATAATTAAAAAAGTTAAAAATACTTAAAATCTTTAAAATGGATTTAAAATAGATAAATTAGTTTAAAATAATTTAAATTGGGTTAAGTAGATTAAAAATAGATTAAAATAGTTTAAGTATTCAAAATGGTTTATATAACAGAGTAATTTGGGAAAACAAATTAAAACAGCTTCAAAACCAATCCATTTCAATTATAACTTCCCAATTCAAATAAATTTCAATTTCCAATTTACCGATTAAATTTCGATTCCAATTCAAATCAATGTCAACTTTGAATTCAAATTTATTCAATTTTATATTCACTTTCAATTTATTCAATTTCAGTTTATATCGGTTTAGAGCTGGATTTTCAAAATATCAATTTATAACACTTAACAAAATTATCCTTCAATATTCAAATTTAAATCCAAATTTCAAATATGATTCAATTCCAAGCTCATTTCAAAATATCATTTTTATGTCACTTTTACTTGGTAATATCCAAAGCTCAAATTTAATGTTCAATCTTTAAAACAATAAATATCTGAAATTCAATCATATCCAAATTTTAAATCTCAAAGTCTCCACTTAAATTTTATTCAACAATTTCTTTTAACCAAATTTTATTTCAACATTCCAAACTCAATTTTTCGATAAATACGATTTCTATAAATTGATTTCTATTTATAACTTTTAAATCGAAACATTTAAATAAATTTCAAATCGACGATTTCAAAATTTTTTAATTTAGCCAATTCGGTGTCCGTATATAATTTTCTATCCTATGGCCAAGTAATTATTTATTTCAATTAAATGTCAGGGATGAGTATATATTACTTAAATTAAATCACAGTATCATATGTATGCATAACAGGATCTATATAAGCAAATAAACATCCAACATTCAATTATCAACCAATAGCATCCATCAAAATACATCATTCAATAAACAATACAATTCATGGCAGTTTCATAGTTATCAATGTCAGGTAATTTAATCGCAATTCAATTTTAATTTCAATTTAACTGTCAATTTAATTTTTCAACGGTTAACGCAAAAGACAAGCTATATGACAATTAAATTTTTATCAAACAACGACAAATAAGATCATAACACTTCATAATATCAATTTAACTAGCATAAAGATATTTTGTACGGTGTGAGCGTTATAAAACACTCACCTTGATTTTTACGATTTTAAATCAAATCGAACGACGTTCGATTTAACTCAAAATTTTCTCTAGCACCAAATGATTCCAATTCAGCTCCATTGCGTAGTGCTCGTCCATACGATTCCAACGCAATTTATTTCGCGCGTTTTCGACCTCGTATGAAAAAGTTATGAATTTTAGAAGTTACACGATTTTATATTCATAATTTTACAACATAATTTAATTTCTCTCAACCTAAATCAAACCAAGCCGTGAGATCCATCACCCTGCAATCCAGCCCGTCCCTTTGCTTCTCCCTCAACTCACGTTACTTCTACAGGTTAGAGACGCAACATAGAACCCATCAAACGCGGCCTAGGGTTCCAAATCACGGCCACCACGAACGTCGGGAAGTTGATCAGAGACCATCGTTGCGAAGCCCCGCTCGAGAGCCACCATCGGCTGCCACCATGCTGAACTCGGCCTCCCCTATCACCTCGATTTACGTGAAAAACGCAGCCCCTTCTTGCTCGATTTCCCGTTGATTCGAAGCTCCGTTTTCGATCATCTCCGTATGGATTTGAAGCTTTCATCGTCCTCTACAACTTTGTAGTTGAGAGTTTTTGCTAATTGTTGATGGATTGAGAGGAAAATGAGGAAGAAGTTTTGAATTTCGTGGCCATTGATTCAGGAAATGGCGGCTAGGGCTGAAGTCAATTAGGATTTCTGGATTAAAATAATAATAAAACTGCCTCGGTTTGCGTGCGTATTTATATAGGTAGGTCCAAAATCATCCGAACTCCAATCGAGACGTGCCGCCATGCGTTTATAAGGTTTTACCCCCATTCCGGACGCAATGGAACTAGTTTCAAGGCCTAATTCGATCATATGTGAGAGTTACGGAAATAAACGATCAATTTTACATTAAACCGATTAACCGAATTTCTATGCGTTTTGGCTTGCCCCGGACAAACGGTAAATCCGTTTGACTTAAAATTTGAAACCTTACAATAATATCACATTACGGATCCAATGAAACTAGTTTCGTCGAAATCCGAGACCGTTTGAAAAATGACTATTTTAACTCGCCAAATTAATATTAAAACAATTTCAACGCGTTTCGAGCTGCCACGGTCAAACGACAACTCCCATTGCTACGAAAATTGAAATCCGATAATAACTAACTATTACGGATCCAATGAAACTAGTTTTGTCCAATTCTGAGACTGTTCAAAAATTGGCTATTTTCCAGTCGAAAATTAAATATTAAAATATTCAATTTTCACAAATAAATTTTAAATTCAGTTTTAAAAGTTCTATAACATCACTATAAAATCAATATGATAAAATAAAATTTTACAAATCATTTTTAATCATATTAAACCCGTTATTTAATTTATCCAATAAATTCCAAATATTTAATTTAGACAATTTCGCTTATCCAATGATTCATTATCTTTTGAAATATTGAAATTGAACTTATAAGATTCAACTTTTAAAACCATTTCAAAATTTAGAACCCTATTTTCATTTTACAGTTATTCAATTATTCAATAAGTTTTAAATATTTAATTTAAATAATTTACGTGTTCAATATTCAATATTTGATTTCAAATAGATTTTACTTATCAATCAACTACTTTCTTATACCAAATGAATTCAACATTTATCACCCTATTCAACTATCGATTGCAAAGGAATTTACTAAGTAGCATTTATTTTTCATTACTTGGATAATTGTTGCAATTCATTCCAGTTATTATTATTCCAAATGAATTACAATTTTTTTCTAACATTAAATCACGAAATCTTATTAATTTAGCTATTTTAATTATCGAAAATTTACGGGTCGTTACATGTACTATGTTTTATCTATGAACAAGTAGTATAGTATGGTATTTATATTGATAAGAACAGCTTGTACAGGGATCACAGCTTCTAGTATAAGCCTTACCTGGTTTTGATAATATTTTGTTTTATGTTTATGTACTGTGATTAGAGATGATCCTTGCAAAAATTCGGCTGAATACAGGTTTGGGTTGTTGAAATGAAAGCATTTAATGAACATGCCTTCATATATGTTTACAAACATATTATAGTTTGCTGACATTATATTTTGTACAAAGATTTTTGTATAAAAATTTTGTTTTTATTATCTCTTCTACCCTGTACAATACTGATACATACTTGTGTCCAGATCTTACTTACTTTGCTGATATGAATATGTACAAAGATGTTTTGTTTACAGATTTTTTTGTTTTATTGTCTTTTAACTTGAACAAAAATCTACATATTTGTTTTGTTTTTTTTATATGTTTGTATTTACATAGTTTACATTTCTATTTATATCTTATATTCATATCATAGTTTTATACTTATGTTTATATTATGGTTTTCTTATGTTTATAGACTTATGTTTATAACCATAAAATTATTTTACTTAGGTTCAATATTTATAAAATTATTTTCATTTATACTCTTTAAATATTTGATTTATAACTCATATTTGCATTAATATATTTTTATTTATATTTAATATGGATAGAATTGTGTTATTTTAAACATTATTATCATTGACTGCATATATATATATGATATTAAATGTCATTAATATATAGCCCTTAATTTAATTGAATAAAACAGGTTTTATTTTAAATATTGTTGAAAGAGTCTATTTTTTAATTTTTAATTTAAAATTTCCTTCACAAGCACATAAGCACATATATAACTGGAAAATGCCCAAAAATCTTGTTTATTTATAAATGTAAAACTCGTATTTTATTTAAATTAGATTAAATTCTCATTATCATAATATGGTTAAAATCCCGGGTCGTTACACCAATAAAGGATGGTTCTGGCTTTGTATTGCAGGGGATTGGGAGTAATCCTCGGCACGGTGATCTAGGCCCCATACTGTGACGGGCGGTACCACAGTAGCCCTGCCATTGTATGGAATCAAAACTCCAATAAGTGTTGTACGTTTTAGTTGTGCCCAACTATGTTGGAATGTGAGATGTGCGCATACCAGCTATTTCTGTATTTTACTTGAAAACTATAGACCCTATTATAATATCACTGGATTTCCTATCAAATGTTTTGTAGGGTAAGGTAAAAACTTACCCATGTTTATGTGTGGGGAGTCTTATGTGATACCTTTTCTTTTCAAAGGTTTTTGAAAGTTAAGCAACCTTAACCTGTTACTCACACCAGACCCATGTCTGACCTGGAGTTTATCTTCTATTTTCTTAAACTCTTGGGTAATCAAATTTTTACGAGTAGCCAAGGGATTTAGGTTAGCTTTGACGAATTATGTAGGAACAATGGAGCAGGAGGCTTCAGCGTTGTAGATATTTATAGTGTTCAGCTATGTTTGGTATCTCTGTATTGTATTGGGTTGTAATAACTAGATAGGTGTTTATAACTGTCCAATATGTAATGTACAATCTGTGTAAATCTGACAATGGTTGTATACTGTAACGACCCGTGAATTTTCGATAATTTTTATTTGTTTTATTAATTATATTAAATTGAAATTTGAGAAATTGTAAACAATACAATAAAATTTTAAACGATAAAATTTTGAAATATAAATTTGATAATTGGAATGCGCATAGTTAAACATAAAAACTGGTAAATTTTCGTCCGAAAACATGAAAGTTTATTTCGTGCGTAAATTTACTTCAATATAATCAGTTAAAAATCGATGAAAATAAAATATTTTCGAGACCTAAATATTTTTACATAGAAAAATTCTAAATCATTTTCTGAGCAAGATGGCATTTTTCATTTTTCCAAATTCGGATTTCTTTAGCTCAGTCGATCTTATTTTTCTATATTTTTCCTACATTTTCCGCTAATAGAAAATTCGAATTTTAAAAAAATTCAATCATACCACTGATATCCATATACCGTTTTGACCGTCTCGTCATGCTGATATCTGCGGTATATTAAATTTTGTGTTTTGAAGTCCGTGAATCGGTGGAGTCTACAGAACGTTAACCGTATCGGCGTCTATTTTTGAGCTTTTGATATTGGTGTCTATTCAAGTTTCTAACGGCTGAATTAAAAAAGGGCAACTAGCATTTTTATATTCTCATCGTGATCATTGCTTTTCCCAGAATTTACTTTAATTTATCGTGCTTTCCCTGTTTCCAAAATATTGGTTGCTGTTCCATTTCACCTTTATTATTTTGAATTGCCTGAGTGTGTTCCTTTTCCTTTGGAAACTATACTTTTTCCCATTCTTTTTTTTCTCTATTGCTTCATTTTAATGGATACTTCACCTTACCTGTTGAGTATTTTTTCCCGTCCACCTTGTTCTCCACTAATCACATCAATAGCTAAGCCCAAATCTCGGACCTTGTTTCTCGTCCCTGCCTTATCCCCTCCTCCTATTTCCGCAAAGCCATCATCCTAGCCATGCCGAGACAAAACAACATGTTGCCGAGCCTTAAGCCCATCCCCAGCCGCGCCACCCTCAACACTGTCGACCACCTACGTCCATCTCTTCCTCAATCTCCTCCTCCTCTAACCGCCTTCTCTTCGAGCAACTCGCCTCCCCTCTAACTCTGCTGCACTTGATACCAGGTATGTAAGGACCTAAATATACATTTTGGTATTGGTAGTTGTATTTATAATTATATAAGTTGAATCTAGTATTAGTGTAATAGTTCTATTTACAGATCTACTATGTGGGTATATATTATATCAAAGTATACTTGAATTTCACGTCTGCAAGAATATATGAATATATGTTATAAGTTGTTTGCATAGTTTTAAGTGTTTGATTTTAAAATATGCACAGTTTCTATATTATAAGCATATATAGTTATAAAAGCATACATTAATATGAAGCTATCTCTTCCTTTGTCTGCATCTTTATCGAGTAGTCTGCATATGTCTGTTTGAAGAAGTATAGTAGGAGTTGAAGGAGATATACCTGGATCAGACTGTTGTATATACAGCAACATATATATATGAATATACTTTTATATAAATTGAATGCTTACATTATGTGCGTTTGTGTTTATCGACTAACAGCTACTCTATAGGGTATGTTTTGGGCTGCCTCGCTTTTATGTGTAAAAAGAAAAGATAATAAAATAAAAATATATACCCTGTAGTTTTTCTAACCTGCATGCATGCATTTTTGTCAACTCGGCCACCTACCTTGTTTTGTTTTAAATTTTAAAAGTCTATAGTTGTAGCTGGGAAAGGTTATGTAGTCAATTACATCTGATTTATGTATATGAATAACGGATTTGCCATCTATTTTATATTTACATAGAGAATTATATCATATATGCATTATCAGCCTGACTTAAAACTTTATATAAATTATATTTTTGGTTTTGTGTGCATAAGTGTTAACTCCGCCTCAGTTTTGACTCAGCGACTTGAAACGATACCGACCTAAGACTCAAAGAGATGCCGACCTAAGGCCTAAGGGGTATGCCGACCTAACACTTCAACAAGTATGCCGACCTAATACTTTAAAAAGGCTACCGACTCAACATAGATACCGGCCTAACAGTTTAGGGAGATTGCCGACTTAAGTGGTTGCCGACCTAACTGCCTTAACAGGAATGCCGACCTAAGGTCGAAAAAGGATACCGACTTAAGAGAGGTGCCGACCCAATGCTCTAGCAAGTGTACCAACTTAAGACTTAAAGAACGCTGACCCAAGATGGCTACCAACCTAAGTCGCGGCCGACCTATGACCAATGTTAAGTCGGTCATGGCCTAAGCAAAGGAAGGTAAGTTCAATGCTGCTACTTGGCACAGTGGTCTCTTAACTCGTACACGATCCAGGACTTACCAGTTGGACCGTGACTTGCGACTTACCAAGTTAACTCGTCCACGACCTAAAGCCACTGAATATAAGCCCGATGCCATATTACTGAGAAGAGGTGGTGTTGACTCGGAGGTGACCTAGGACTTGTACAAATGAACTATTGTGAAGCCATGAAGGGGCCAGATAAATCGGCCACGGCCTACCTTAGACCGGCCACAACTCACCTTAGACCGGTCACGACTTACGACCTAATGGGGGGATTTCCCCTATAAATACCAACCTACCTTAAGCATGAAGGGGACTTTTTGGGCCAATAACTTTAAGCGCCAATACTCTGCTGAATTCTCGACTCACTCGACACTTCAAGTACGAAAGGCAGTTCAACTAACTTCGAAAGAAAATCTAACGCAATCTACATGGATTCAAAGAATTCTTCTGCATCAAAGTTCTAGTTGTTTGTCTCATCAGAATTGTAATTGAAGATTGTTCTAAAGTTGTAATCGATTCAGTAATAAAGAGGATTAAAGTGGACGTAGGCTTACCCTAAGCCGAACCACTATAAAAACTGTTGTTTTTTCTGCTTTCTCTGTGATTTCTCTATTTGTTTTTTGGTTCCCGTGTTCACGGGTGGTTCTTTCGCTCAACTTCAATCTACACCGGGGTGTTAGCATCTGATTTTTACGTTAACATTTTTGGAGCTTTCACTGAGAACCCAACTCAGGAAATTTCCACTATTGCTCCGCGAAGGATTGTTGAAAGGATTTCTTTTAAAACCAGAAGTTTATTGGAAATAATGGCTCCTAGGAGAAAACGAAGTTCTGTAAGATCCGACAATGTTCATGGGAATACCGCTACCTCTCCTCCTTCAAGTCAAGCAGCTCCAACTGTTGGAGTTACACGAGCAGAATTGGACGCCGTAGTTTTGGGATTGAATCAGCAATTGAATGCTCGGAATGCGCAGTTAGAAGCCCAGAATGCCCAGAATGCCCTGATCTTGAGTAAGTTGAATGATCTACTAGGGGCAAATCGTCAACCGGTTAATAATGATGGGAACCCTACTGCGGGAGTTCAAGATGTTGAAGGGAACATTTCTCAAAGAGCCACAGACCCTGTAGAAAGGACTCCTCCTCAAGCTGGAGGATCAGGGCCGCAGCCGACCCTCCGCGAACGATTGTCAAGGCAGAATTCAGAGAGAGTGGCTGGTGTGTGCCCTCCAGAGCCTCTAAATGATGAAGAGTATTTTTCGGGTATGGTTCGTCAAATCATGAACGAAAGTATGTGAAGAGATGAAGACGAGAAAGAGTGGGGATTTGCTCCAAGAAAAACTCCATTTACTGAAAAAATCTTGAAGGCGGAGTTCCCAAGGAAATTCGTTCCCCCTACTATTCCGGCCTACAAGGGGATGAGTGATCCAAACTAGTTTCTGTATAAGTACGACTGGCATATGACTGGTGCCAGGGCGTCTGATGAAATTAAATGTCGATACTTCCCGGTTTATCTAGAAGATGTAGCTCTATTGTGGTTTACAAAGCTGCCGGTCAGGTCCATCGATCAATTTTCCGATTTGACCAGGAAATTCAAGGAGCAATTTCGATTATACGCTTCTAAACCAAAGGATATAATGTCGCTATCAAGTCTAGAGCAAAATCCGGGAGAATCCATCAGGTCATTTTTGAATCGTTTTAACATAGCATTGGCCGAGGTAGATAATGCTGAGCCACGCATGGTCCTAACATACTTGATGAGGGCGATTGACAAGTTGAACGAATTTGGAAAATGGTTGAAAATGAAAGAACCAAACTCGCTGGACAAATTCTACAAGAAAGCGGACGAATTCATGCGCTTGGAGAGCCTCCAAACAGCGGCTAAGGTGGTATCAGCGGAAGCCGGGAACAATGGCGCTGCTTCGAATAAGAAAGAACCTAACACTCAGAAAAGGGGAAACGATGGTGGGAAGAAACAGGGAGACGCTAAGAGAGGCCGTTCTTTCAATTTCACACTCTTGACCGATACCCCTGAAAACATCTTCTTTGCGACCAAAGATGATGTCAATTATCCGGCACCACCTAAAATGAGAGTTGCGATTAAGATGGAAAATAGTGGAAGGTTCTGTCGGTTCCACAACCAGCCTGGCCATGACACCAACGAATGCCGTCAGTTGAAAGAGGTAATTGAACAACTGTTCAAAGAGAACAAGATCCAGCAGTATGTGAAAAGGAACTGAAATGCCCCAGCTTCATTAACTCAAGGAGAACAAGTTCCCGCTCACTGTCCTGCCTCAAGTGAGAAGCCCGTAGAGCATGAATCAGAAAGACCTGTTATCAATATAATAACTGGAGGACCTCACCCAGCAGGCAAAAGCTGGGGCGAGATGGAATGGTACGCACGGGCCTTGAGGCATGTACCAACTGAAGAAAACGTTTTTGTTTTAGAGAATGATGCGCCTTTAAAGCAACAAAAGACTTCCACAGATGATATTGTGTTCAGTGCCAGGGATTCTTTGGGTATCGAGGCTCCGACCATAGATCCTTTGGTCATATCCGCTGGTATTGGGCCGGCAATTGTGAGAAGAGTTCTAGTTGATTGTGGAGCTTCATATAACATCCTCTTCAAGAAGAACTTCGATCAAATGAAAATTCCAATGGCTGACATTCAAGCTTCATCACTTAAGATTGCTGGATTTGCTGGAGAACGCAAACAGCCGATTGGGACCATAGATTTGTTTGTAGAACTTGGAAAGGGACCGAGGAATGTGGCTCGAAAGCAAACGTTTATAATTGTTGAAGAATTCTCTTCCTACAATGCCTTTTTTGGCCGACCAACTCTTGCTGCGTTTAAAGCTGTTCTTGCCCCATGGTGTCTGACTCTAAAATTCCCCACAGATAACGGAGTTGGTGTGATTAAGGGAGACCAAGATGCGGGGCGAGAATGTTACTTTGCAGAGTTGCGAGAATCAAGGAAAAAGGGAAATGGGAAAAGGTGCGGCGGCTCCAGTCCGCCCCAAGGAACCAACCTTGTAGCAATTAAGGGTGGACCCTGCACTGGCGAATGTAGTCGCGCACGAAGAGAGATGGATCCAAGGAAACCCAGTGCAGGGGAGAATAGGGTAGTACCGGTAGAGGTAACAGTGCCGGTGCCCGTTGACCCAAAGGACCCAAACAAAGTACTTAATGTTGGTTCGCAGCTCAACACAACAGTTCAGAATGTTCTGATCTCCTTTTTGAAGGCTAATTTGGATGTATTCGCTTGGACTCATGCTGACATGTGCGGAATATCCCCAGAGATTGCAGTACATACTCTGAACATTGATCCAAAGTTTACACCTGTGAAACAGAAAAAAGGACTCAGGGTCCTGAGAGAACAGCAGCGTTAAAAGAAGAAGTGGATCGGCTCATGGAGAACGGTTTCATCAGAGAATCTACTTATCCAAATTGGGTATCAAATCCAGTGCTGGTGAAAAAGGCTAATGGAAAGTGGAGAGTATGCATTGATTTTTCAGATCTGAACAAAGCCTGCCCCAAAGACTGTTTCCCGCTGCCCAGGATCGATCAGTTGGTGGATGGGACGGCAGGACACGAATTGTTATCTTTTATGGATGCATACTCTGGATATAACCAGATTATGATGCATGAGCCAGATCATGAGGATACTAGTTTCATCACAAATGTTGGACTCTACTGCTACAAGGTCATGCCTTTCGGACTCAAGAATGCAGGGGAAACTTACCAAAGGCTTGTTAATGCCATGTTTGAACCACAGATTGGCAAGACAATGGAAGTTTACGTTGATGATATGCTAGTAAAGTCTAAGAAAGCAGTGGACCATATGGATCACTTAGCAGAGATGTTTGCAGTACTCCGCAAGTACAGAATGAAGCTTAATCCCCTGAAATGTTCATTTGGAGTGGAGTACGGAAAGTTTTTGGGTTTCATTGTGAGCGCTAGGGGCATTGAAGCCAATCTAGCTCAAATCACTTCCTTGAGAGAGGTCAAGGCTCCTAGAACGAAGAAGGAATTGCAAAGTCTCAATGGAAAGGTTGCTTCTTTGAGTCGCTTCATTTCCAAAGCTACTGACAAATGCATTCCATTCTTTGATGCTCTGAAGAAAGGAAGGAAAAACTTTGAGTGGACACCTGAATGTCAGAAAGCCTTTGATGAGTTGGTTCGTCATATGGAAGTGCCTCCGATACTTTCAAAGCCTGACAGTGGCGAAGATCTCTTCGTATATTTGGCAATTTCGTCTCATGCTCTCAGTGCAGTGTTGGTATGGGAAGATGCAAGGATTCAACGCCTAGTCTATTATATTAGCAAAAGATTCACCGGGGCAGAGATGAACTATTCAAGATTGGAAAAGCTCACCTATTGTTTGTTGATCGCATCAAGAAAATTAAGGCCGTATTTCCAAGCTCATCCTATCAAAGTCCTCACTGATCAACCTCTGAAGCAAGTCCTATTCCGTCCTGAGACTTCGGGCCGTCTTTTGAAATGGAATATTGAACTCAGCCAATATGACATCACTTACCATCCCTGAAAAGCAATGAATGGACAAGCTTTGGCAGATTTCATTGCAGAATGTACAGATAAGGGTGATAGTGAGGAAGAAGTCACTGATAGCATCCCAATCCGATGGAAATTGTATGTCGATGGCGCGAGGAATGATTACTGTTCCGGAGCAGGGGTTGTCCTTGAAACCCCAGAAGGGCGATCGCTATGTTATGCGCTGAGACTAGAATTCCCTTCGATAAACAATGAAGCTGAATATGAAGCCCTCATTGCTGGTTTAAGGATCGCTAAAGAACTAAACATCAAGGCATTACAGATCTTCAGTGATTCTCAACTTATTGTTTGCCAAGTCAGGAAGGAATTTCAAGATAAAGGAGGGAATCTACCCACCTATTTATCAAAATCCTGGGAGCTCCTTCAAGATTTCGACCGTTACTCAATAAATCGTATACCCCGCGAAGAGAATATGAAAGCGGATTCTCTTGCAAAGTATTCGAGTACTGGTGAAGCTCAACAACTGGGATTAATTCCCGTCGAAGTCTTGTCAGCTCCAAGCACAGATGAAATGGATTATGAGTGTATCCCAAGAACGAGAATCATGGATGACTCCGATACTTGAATATTTACTCAATGGTTCTTTGCCAGAAAGTTCAGAAGAACGACATAAGCTCATGAGGAAAGCCTCCAGATATACAGTTCAAGATGGTCGTTTGTACAGACGAGGATTTTCAATGCCATTACTCCGATGTGTGACAAAGGAAGAAGCTAAGACAATTCTAACTGAAGTACACGGAGGGGAATGTGGGGATCATACAGGTGGTCAAACCTTAGCAAAGAAAATCCTCCGTTATGGATACTTTTGGCCGGAAATTAATCAGGATGCTGCTGACTATTCCCGAAAGTGTGATAAATGCCAGAGATTCGCTAAAATTCCTAGAGCACCTTCCACTGAGCTAACACAAATGGTCAGTCCATGGTCGTTTGTTATCTGGGGAATAGATCCCATTGGGCCTTTGCCGACTGCCAAATCGGGGATTAAATATGCTATCGTTGCTGTTGATTACTTCACTAAATGGGCTGAAGCTGAACCATTGGCTACTATTACCTCTAAGAAAATGATAAGTTTTGTGACTAAAAATATCATTTGCAGGTATGGTGTGCCTCAAAAGATAATCACAGATAATGGTACTCAGTTTGAAAGTGAGGAATTCCAAGATTTCTGCAAATGATTCAAGATCCGGAAAAGCTTCTCAGCAGTGGCTCATCCGCAGGCAAACGGGAAAGTGGAAGCAGTAAACAAAATCATCAAATCAACCATCAAAAAGCGGCTGGAAAAAGCAAAAGGTGGTTGGGTCGATAAGTTACCACTTGCACTATGGACATACAGGACTACTCACAAAACTGCGACTGGCATACTCCATTTTCATTGGCATACGGATCAGAAGCGATGATTCCAGTGGAAACTGAAGTCCCCTCACACAGAAGGATCCATTTTGATCAAAATGAGAATGAAAAATTGCAATTGGAAGCACTTGACCTCCTCGATGAAAGAAGAGAAGAGGCAAGGCTTAGAATTGCAGCTCACCAGCAAAGAATAGCCAGGCACTTCAATTCCAAAGTTCGTCAGCGCAGCTTTGATATTGGGTACTTAGTCCTGAAGAGGATCATGACAGCCATAGGTGTGTTTGGACCAAACTGGGAAGGGCCATATGTTATTGGCGCAAAACTTCTTGATGGCACATTCAAACTCACAACTGTCGAAGGAGAACCAATCCCAAGAGCTTGGAACAGCAATCATTTGCGTCCCTATTTTACTTGAAAGCATTGCTGAAATGTTGTAAAAAGAATTACGAATATATGATTCTTGTATTGAAAGCCATTGTAAAGCAAGTGAATAATGAAAAGCTATAAAGTGGATGTAGGCCCAGCTTTTGGCCGAACCACTATAAATCTTGTGTTCTCTACTATTATAAACTGCTTTGTTTTATTTCGACATATAAAATACGTTAACTGTGTTACTAAAATGTCGATTTAATAATGCAGGCCACAAAAACAAAGCTTACCCATCGCAAGACCAAGCGATCTCCGACATCACTCAGCAAGCAAACACTAAGCCATTCAAAATTTCCATACTCAAATCCTACAAAAGAAGTGCTGCGAACAAAAGTTAGCAACGTGGATGGAAGTGGACCATTTCTAACTAACTGCAAATGTTTGAAAAAACAAACAACCAGTTAAATAGCCTGTGTCTACCACCACCAACTCGCTTAACTATGAAGTGTATTTCTTTGGATAAGAGAAATTATTGGCAACTAAAAAGTGATGACACTTTCAAAAGACAACGTGGATCGCCAACATGAATGGATGACAAAGAGACATGGGCGAGCAAGCATCAATCAGCAAAAGACCTCTTCGGAGGCACAAGCCCTCTTCAAAGGCACAACTCTTCGGAGGATAAAGACCTCGAGCGGGCCTAGCCAGAAAAAGAGAGATCTCTCTCGATACAAAGTTGCGGAATGATCGGTCGATACACTCCCGTGAATCCATCCAACCGAGAGAAAGAAACTCCAAACTTCCAAGCAAAAGCCCTACTCAGAGGCACACGTTTCACCGAGATTGAAATAAAACTTCCAGGTGTTGAAACGTGAAAAGCCCTCTTCGGAGGCCCATTTCACCACAGTTGAAATGCTAAAAGACCTCGAGCGGGCCAAACCAGAAAAAGAGAGATCTTTCTCGATACAAAGTTGCGGAATGACCGGTCGATACACTCCCGTGAATCCCTCCAACCGAGAGAAACAAACTCCAAACTTCCAGGCAGTAACCCTACTCAGAGGTACACATTTCACCATGATCGGTGATACACTCCCGTGAGACGAAATGTGAAAAGCCCTCTTCGGAGGCCCGCTTCCCAGCGAACAGGGAAACAATAAAAGCCTCTCCCAAGAGGCAGAAACAAAAAGACCTCTTCCCAGAGGCACAACCAAACAAAAAGACCTCTTTCCAGAGGCAGAAACAAAAAAGACCCCTTCCCAGAGGCAGAAATAAAAAGACCTCCTCCCATAGGCATAATCAAACAGAAAGACCTCTTCGGAGGCACACGTTTCACCGAGATTGAAATAAAACTTCCAGGTGTCGGAACGTGGAAAGCCCTCCTCGGAGGCACAACTCTTTGGAGGCACATGTTTCGCCGAGATTGAAATAAAAATTCCAAGTGTTGAAACGTGAAAAAGCCCTCCTCAGAGGTACAACTTTTCAAAGAAGCATTTCTTCAGAAATGCAAAGCAAAGATCAAAGCCCTCCACCGAGGCGCAATAAAAAAAAAGAAAGCCTTCTTCAAAGGCACACTTTAGCTTTCAAAGGAAGATTTGTTCTTCTATTCATGGAAATACTCTTTCTCAAAAAGAGGTTAAAGTGTCCTTCAGAGGCCCGCTTTACCACATAGAAGAATTCACTTGGTAAAATGTATGTATGCACAAAAGAAAAAGTGATATCTTCGAAGGATAAAGCATAAAAACTCATATGGAGGAAGCTGTACTCTATTTTTAACAAGATAATATTCCTCCAAGTACGGAATAATTATTCTCCAGAAAATAAGAGTACAAGTCCCCTCAAAGTGTAAATTATTGCAACGAGCTTATGGTATAGGGGCAACATGGTATAGCTACATATAACATGGTATAACTACATTGGTAAAATTACGCTCGAACAACATACCACAAGCTCACTGCAATATCATATAAAGAAACTTGTATAAAAAAGTGAATAGTAAATGCATTCTCAGATACAAACAGAAGTTTGTACAAACAAAAAGAATCATTTTATTCAACACTGTCAAAATTTTGTACAGGTACAGTTTCAAAATTAAAAGAAAAAAAGAAAAGTGGAGGCCGGTACCCGCACAATCTCCGGCCAGTACATGCAGAAAGCAAAAAGGAAAGATAAATCGAAGCTGGACCCCTTACTTCTTCTTGCCACCACCATTAGAGCCTTCGCCTGACCTAATAGGCAGCTTTTCAGGACGGCTTGGGAGAGTCGGGGATGAAGAAGAAAGGGTTACTGCCGGATCAACTGTCGTTTCCTCTTCAGAAACAAGAATGCCTTTCCTTCTCTTCTTGGAAGTGGCACGCTTCCTCCTTCTCCTTGAAAAAGACTCACTTCCCGGAGTTACAAGAGCAGATAATTTTATGTTATCAGAAGTGGTTCTCTCCGGAGACTCATTGCCTTCTCCAAGCCCTTCTTCCCTGTGTTCTTGAGAAGCAATAGGATCATCTGAGCCATGAGGAGCTTCTATTTGCTCCTCTTGCGACCCGGGTTGAGAGGCAGACGGAGGAGTGACCTGGAGAACCGAAGGAGGAATGATTGGAGGAGGGGAAGCTTGAACGATGCTCGGTGCTTTCTCTACAGAAGAAAAGAAGTTAAAGTCAGTAAAGAGAGGAGATAAAGGCTCATTGAAGTTCAGAAAATAGTCGAGAAGCTCATCGAACTCATAAGAAACAAATGAGCAGTCTACTTGGGCAAGATTAACAGTAGAGTTACCTGGAGAAGTCGGCTTCCTGATATCAACCTCATAAGCCTGTGCTTCGGCGCTCTCTTCACCTTCATCTCCACCCTGTGTACTCGTAATCTCAGTTGTAACTTTGACCAGGGATGGGGAATGAGAACTAGAGCCAATAATGTCGATTTCGGCCGAAGGAGAAGGCTGGACTGGAATAGTTGAAGTGGTCTTTCCTAAACATTCCCCTTCGGCCATCTCAACTCTCAATTTTGCAAGTCGTTCTTTTCCCTTGGCGAGAGCAACACGAGCATCATCATCTAAGTAATACTCCTCAAGAGCTAATTCGGCATAGCCAGCACCTTTACCGCCAAGCATGTCGAGTGCGGCCTCCCACACTTCAGCCAGAGTAATTTCGTACTTGGGACCTAGGAAGGCGAGGCTACCGCGCCCCAAAACGCTATGCAGGTAGAAGTCAAACAGTGTCGAGCTGATGTTGATCTTCATTGCCTCATGAGATTCTTCAGCTGCAATTTTACCGGAAACAGCCTCATCACGCTCTCTTTCAGTCTTGGAAAGTTGAAGCTTTAGCATTTGAATTTCCGCCTCCTGAGAGTTGACTTTCTCCCGTAACTCTGTAATCTCAGCCCGATACCTTCCCGCTATTTTCTGCTCAGCTTCAAGTTGTGCCTCGGCATGTCGCTTAGCGGCGTGAGCATCGCGAACTTGCTTTTGAAGTACTTCTTTTTGAGTATATGTGGTAGAAGAATTAGCAAGCTCTTGTTTAAGTTCCTCAACTTTCGCTTCAAGCTCTTCATTGTAAGTAGTGATGCTCCTCATTTCGGTATCATGCTGCTCAAGACCCTTCTTCCATTCGGCCTTATCATTCTCCATAGTAAGCATGGCCTCTATATTCGCACGGTTGACCCTTTGAAGCTCGTCAACAAGCTTTTGCCAGTTCGACATCCTTTCAATATCAAGCCTGACGGCATCGAGATTTCGTAGCATGGCAGGCTTGTCAATAGGGACCAAGTCAAGATCGAACCGCACTCCCTTCAGGCACCAGTGCGAGAACCGGCTTTGCGGAGTTGCCGGGCCTGATCCAACTTGGAATTTAGGCCTGTTGATTATTGTCTGAATGTCTGTCTTCCCGAGAGCAGGGGAGCCGGAAGGAATGTCAAGTGAGACGGGGGCAGTGACCTTTTCAGGAGTTGTAGAAGCATGCTTTTCACCATGTCGGGCACGCTTGCTTGGGTCCTCAACTACGTGGCTTTTCCCCCGATCATCATGCGACTTTCTCCTGTGAGAATCGTCACCTCTCTGGGAAGAATCGTGGTGCTCCTCCCTTTCTTTTCTCTCATAACGCTCTTCTTGAGCCCTCCTCTCCTGGGCCTTTCAGGCGGCTCTCTCTTCATCGGTTTCTCCGTGAACGGGAAGGTAGCGCCTATAATCATATTGGCTATGCCTCCCGTAGCACTGGAAGTCGTCATAGTAAGAGCCGCTGCATTCCATCGGAGAATCCGAAATAAAAAAGAGAGACAATTTTTAAAAGTCTTCAGAGAAAAGAAGCATAACTTTAGAATCTTCAAAGTACAAAGAGTTAGGAGTATAAAAGTGCCGAAGGATTCTAAGTGTGTGTGATGTGCACGCTACGCGCGTCAAACTACGAACCACTCTTCGGTTGCGGAGTAGTTGTGGGGGTGATAGTTAACGTCAACTCTTGGGTCGACGGAGCTTGTTGCAAGGAAGAAGTCACTTCCACTACTGAAGAAGTAACCCGAGCAGTGACAGGGTCGTCTTTAAAGATCTCCTGTGAGGTGGCAAAGAGGTCGCTCAACCCTTCGAAAGTGTCGTCCCCGCTCTGCCCAACAGGGCTTGTTTTCCTGGCTTCTTCGCCAGACTTCTGTGAACGTTAGGGAGATCCCTGAGGCTCCTCTTCCTCAATAACTGGGGCAAGTGTGCGTTTGCCAGATGACCCCGCAACATCGACGGTAGTAGAACATTTCACTAAAGAAGCTTCGGAAGCGGGATCTTTTGGTACGGGTGCGTCGGAAGAAACCGGGGCATCTGACGCTCTAGCCGGGGAGTCTGGGATCTCACGAGGATGTGTAGAGCGAGTGATGTGTAAAAGCCCGTACTGATGCAAAAATTCATCCCTCAACAAAAACTTTGCACTTCTCTCTTCTGCGGCCACGGCACTCAGTCTTTCAAAAACTTGCTTATGGATTGGGTCTCTAGAGGGGAGAGGAAGTGCTGAAAAGGGCAAAGAATGAGATTAGCAATTGATAGTTCGGATCTCGGATAAAGTTTGAAAATGGAGAAAGTAGAAACAGGTAATCTTACTTCCAACTCTCCAGATGGCATAAAACTCTAGGGGTAGCGAGCAAAGAAAAACTGGTTCAAAAATCCGTGAACGCTTTTTGTAAGATCAGAAATAAGCTTGCGATTTCTAGCACTTCTCACAATAATAAGGGAAGGATGGTCTTTATTCTTTGCAAACGAGCATAAGTAGCGAATCTCTTCAAAACTCGGCAAGCGATCAAGAGTTATCCTGAACAAAACACACAACCCCATCAAGATGGCATAGCCATTAGGATGAAGTTGAAATGGAGAGATTGTCAACCGAAGGACAAGGGTTCGGAGGAAGTCGTTGAAAGGAGGAATCGCCCCGCTTAAGCACATTTGACTATTGACTGCAACAAAACCATGAGGAGGACTATCGGCAATATCGTGTGGTCCGGGTAGTAGAGCATCATTTTCAGCAAAGCCAAACTGAGTGCGTAGCTGAATAAACGCTCTCGTACTTAAGATAGTCGAAGTTCTCTCTGGAGGGTTCTCTATGGGAATAGCTATCGGAAAGGTCTCTTCAGCTTAAGCTACCTCTTCTTCTTCTTGGTGGGAAGTCATTCTACACAAACAACTGGATATTCAAACATGAAGGTGCACGTTTCCTAAAGTGTGTGGAGTGTTGTGTAAAATCAATCAAGCAATAAGAAAATGTAACTGGAATAAATACTAGCAAGTATTTGTCTGTTATAAAGTCCAAGGTTCATTGTTTTAATATGCAAGTGTAATGTTGATGCAAACAAATCAGTTTAAGTTAGCGATGCTTTGCATTAATACTTCACTTTAGTTGATTGGTTCACAGCATTTCATACAGTGTATTTAAGTTGATTACTCTATGTCAGCTAATCTGTCATTTGATGTGGGCAGTGGTTTTCTGTGATTGTTGTTTTCAGCAGGTTGTTAGCCTACAAGCTAGTGTGATCTGTGAAATAAGGCGGCAAAGTTAAAACAATCCAGGATTAAAGCAGTTCAGTACAATAGATCAAGTTAAGAATTCAAATTGGAACTATGCGTTTAAGCGAGAATTTGAGTTGGGCATCCAAGTGTTAACTCGGCTGCAACCCAAGGAATTTCTCGCGAGTTAAGGTTAGGTTCCTGGTTCCTTAAAGCGGCAGTTCTTTAGGTCGTGAAGGATAGTAAGGAGGAAGGCTCTGGTTCAAAAAGTGGTGTGAAATTCTCCAAGGGTTAACTCGGCCATGGTTCAAGGGTTAACTCGGCCACGGTTTAAGGGATAACTCGGCCACGGTTTAAGCGTTAACTAGGCCACGGTTTAGGGGTTAACTCGGCCACGGTTCAAGGTTAAATCAGTAGAAGATTAGATCGGCAGATTTCCCCAAGGGTTAATTCGGCTACGATTTAAGGGTAAAGTCGGCCAAAGGTTAGGTCACCCAAAATTACTGGGTCGCGTCCAGGTCAGTATCTCATTCCTCTCAACCTGTTAACCCGCTAACCGCTCCATCCACAAAAAATCCTCAATCCATTCACGCTGTCTCATTCGTGATACGGATCATCTACTAGGTCAGTTCAAAATCACCCAAATTCAATGCTTAGCCATCCTAACGCAAATCAAAATCAACTAGCCAGAAGCAATACACTATCTCCATCATCTCGTCGATCATTTAAAGCCAAAACCAAGCAAACTCGAGCTCACAAACTGTTGGCGCAATGAGGTTCGCAGTAAAGCAGCGCACAAGAAGTGGGTTCAGTTTGAATAGAATTCGTGAATCGATAAGGGATCAAGAGAAGAACAGGTTTTACTTACGTGATGAACAACAAAGATTATCGGTGATTGTTTGGAATGGAATCGCCTTTTGGAGCTTGATAAAGTCTTTAATGGCAGAAGCAAGAGAGGAAGTAATGATAAGAAAGCAGAGAATATGCGACTTATAGTAGAGAGACCTGAAGCGGCGCGTGTGACCAAACTGTTAGGTCGTACACTACCAACCGACCTAAAGAGTGGACGAGTCAGAGGATATCGAAGTACACGACCTAACCAGTAGGTGTATACTTCGAGGGGCAATTGTTAACTCCGCCTCAGTTTTGACTCAGCGACTTGAAACGATACCGACCTAAGACTCAAAGAGATGCCGACCTAAGGTTTAACAGGGGTGCCGACCTAAGGCCTAAGGGGTATGTCGACTTAACACTTCAACAAGTATGCCGACCTAATACTTTAAAAAGGCTACCGACTCAACATACATACCGACCTAACAGTTTAGGTAGATTGCCGACTTAAGTGGTTGCCGACCTAACTGCCTTAACAGGAATGCCGACCTATGGTGGAAAAGGGATACCGATTTAAGAGAGGTGCCGACCCAATGCTCTAACAAGTGTACCAACTTAAGAATTAAAGAACGCCGACCCAAGATGGCTACCAACCTAAGTCGCGGCCGACCTATGACCAATGTTAAGTCAGTCACGGCCTAAGCAAAGGAAGGTAAGTTCAATGCTGCTACATGGCACAGTGGCCTCTTAACTCGTACACGATCCAAGACTTACCAGTTGGACCGTGACTTGCGACTTACCAAGTTAACTCGTCCACGACCTAAAGCCACTGAATATAAGCCCGATGCCATATTACTGAGAAGAGGTGGTGTTGACTCGGAGGCGACCTAGGACTTGTACAAATGAACTCTTGTGAAGCCATGAAGGGGCCAGATGAATCGGCCACGGTCCACCTTAGACCGGCCACAACTCACCTTAGACCGGTCACGACTTACGACCTAAGGGGGGGATTTCCCCTATAAATACCAACCTACCTCAAGCATGAAGGGGACTTTTTGGGCCAATCACTTTAAGCGCCGATACTCTGCTGAATTCTCGACTCACTCGACACTTCAAGTATGAAAGGCATTTCAACTAACTTCAGAAGAAAATCTAACGCAATCTACATGGATTCAAAGAATTCTTCTGCATCAAAGTTCTAGTTGTTTGTCTCATCAGAATTGTAATTGAAGATTGTTGTAAAGTTGTAATCGATTCAGTAATAAAGAGGATTAAAGTGGACGTAGGCTTACCCTAAGCCGAACCACTATAAAAACTGTTGTTTTTTCTGCTTTCTCTATGATTTCTCTACTTGTTTTTTAGTTCCCGTGTTCACGGGTGGTGCTTTCGCTCAACTTCAATCTACGCCGGGGTGTTAGCGTCTGATTTTTACGTTAACAATAAGTGTTTATGAATATGTAAGTTTTGATGTGTATAAGCTATTATAGTTTTAATACATATCTGCTCGTTTATTTATCAATTGGACTTGTACAATATACAGGTGTTTTCAAAGTTCTGCATAAGGATCGTCGTGTCATATATACAGGAATATTTGATTTCAAAGTAATTATATTATATTATAAATGCACACACGCACGTGTGTTAGTTTTTAAATTCATATATATATATGGGTATATCAGAGTTTGACTTTTAATAAATATATAGTCATTTTATGGGTATTCAGGTTTAGTATTTATTTGGGATTGTATGTATATAATATATATATATATTATTTTAATGAATTCCAAATTTAAGTTTCGTTATGAAATAATATAATGGAGTAATTCGTTTCATTCTATATCAATCTGATTCTGATTTAGTTTCATCGGCTCATTGTTATCAGCTTCGATCGTCGAACTCGTGCCAATCTAGTTTTGCTTCGGAATTTGTGCCTGGATCCGTAACTCATCCCACTGTCGAATCTCTCTAGCCTCGAAAGGTGAGAAATCACTCACGATTAACGTTCTTTTATTTATTAAATTTGATTTCAATTGAAACGACAATTGAAACATGTTGTTGTTAGTTATTTACACTGTTTTATGTTATTACCTGTATCAGTTCACCTGTGACACCATTATCTGTTACTTATATGATGATAATCAAGTTTGGTTGATAGATGATTGATTGTTTGATGTTGATATTGGGCGTTAAAAATTGTTAATGTACGAAGTGGTAAAAATATGAAATTGAAATTGACGTAGGATAGTTAACGACTTGAAATTGATATATATGCTGAATTTAATTAGACGAACATGTATTATATGACCCCTTTAAATGTTTAAACTAATTGACACGTAGAAAAATAGTTAATCACGCTTGAACCATTTGAATTTAGATTGCATTAATTGATATAGTATGAAATTGAATAATTAATGTCAAGTGTAGAATTGCATAGAATAATTAGTGTAATAATCTTTAATCTACACGAAATGATAGTATAGATTCTAGAAATAATTATATTAATTCGCACAAAGAACAATGTGAATTAATACGATTATTTCAGGATTATTGAATTAATTACTGGATTGTTATTGATTGTTGTTATTGTTGTTTATTTACTTTGACACCATCCCAATTATCAAACTACAAGTTCCCTTTGTTATGGTTTGATTTTTGAATTGAATTGGGATCGGGTTGAAATGATAAATACCCAAATGAACTTGACTTAGGACAGAAAATTAAAAAAAACCCGATTGGTCAATAATTTGATTTAAAAATAAAATAAAGATTTTATTTAAATAAATAATAAAATTTGAAATGAAGTTTGAATTTGAATTTAATGAAAGGAAAATGTTGATACTTTAAAAATCTGAAAAAAAATACTAACATAGTAGTTATTGAAAGAACGTTCACTACGCCATAGATGACCTTCTGCAACATTTTTGCAAGGTGTTGCTAACTAAAATGTTGCGACAGCTATAAAATTTTGGTCCTACTGCAACGTTGTATTTTTGGTGTTACCTTAGCCATAAAAATGTGTTGCTCTAGCTAAACAATTGTAACACGATGCAACATTTTTATACAGTGTTGCCATAGATTTATTCTAATTAAAAAAAAATTAAAATTTTTTTACACCTCAACGATCCACACCACCATTTAAAACAAAATCTCAACCGTCGATTCACACCATCGATCCACACCTTACCAATTTCCATTTCCTGCTTTACTTTTCTTTCTCATTCCTCTCTCTGTTAAAATTAGGGCACGTGATTTTTCTTTCTCGTTCCTCTCTGTGAAAACTAGGGCACGCGATTCCAGTTGCTTTGATGCTCTGATTGATCGAATCTAGTGTAAGAAACGTTCCTGGTAGCTTGCTCCTTCATTCTCCTTGATTGATTGCTCGAATTGCTTTGACTTCGTCGTCGGGTGCGATGTGATATTATTTGGTATGTTTTCTGCCTTCTGGTTTACTTGATTATTCTCAATTTTGGTTACACTCGCACGCTTTTGCCGATGATGAATTGGGATTTATTTATAGGCTTTATTTCCTATAATCTCGAGTTTAATCTTTCTGTTGGACTTTGAGAAATCTGGTATGTTGGATTGCGATGATGTATTGGTATGTTGGATTTTGGTCCACTGGCTTGATTTTGCATTGCCGATGATGAATTGCGATGTGATATTATTTGGTATGTTGGATTTTGGTTCACTAGCTTGTTTTTGATTTCTGATCTGAGCTTGTTAGCTCCTTCTGCTGCATTTGTTAAACCAGAACTTGAACCTTTGTTAAACTTGTTCACATACCTTTGTACCTTGCTGCATTTGTTAAACCAGAACTTGAAGTATTTGTATTCTGCTGTCCTCTTGAAAACTGCTTCACTTGAAAACTTCTGCATTTTTGAAAATCAGAACTTTGAAAGTGATCTTTGGTTTTATTAAACTGTTGACTAATCTGAACATTGAGTTTTGGTTTCCATGATATATACAAACATATGTGTGTTGAGCTTTGTTGGTTTGCTTGGTCTGGACTGAACTAGTACCATGCTAACCTTGTTCTTTAACATGAACTAATGCTCCAAGTCCTCTGTATATCATATTACTGCCTATGTTTCTCTTGTACATGCCTGATGCATTCACTGTTTTTGCTTGATGGGCTGCCTATATGTACTGCTGTGTTTCTTGCACTAGCTTGTCTACATTTTGCTGAACCTGGTTCTTGTTTATTTCGTTGGTTGCTTGGCCCTGAGTTGAATCCATTCGATGACTCGGGTTTGACCTTGTGCCGTGTCCATTTTTTTTGGCTTGTCTACATATCTGGCTGCACTTGAGTATGAACTTGCACTTGAGTAGTTTCTTGTACCAAGCCTTATGATGCATGTATGTTCATCCATGTACATGCATTTCTTGGTCATGTTATGTTGCTTGCTATGTTAAGTACTACTTTGTGCACTTGGCTTCTCCTTTGTGCATTTTTGCCTGAACTGTTGCTTGCTGTCTTCCATACTGTCTTGTATCCATGTGTTGCATTCATGTTTGGCTTATGCACTTGTGAACAGCTGACTTGTGCATCATAGGTTGTCCGTGCAAATATTTGGTCCCTGTCAGAAAAAAATATGAAAAGAAACAACCCAAATACCTGAGGCAAATAATATAACAAAAATATTTTCATTTTCTGTTCGAGTTAAATATTATTTTCCAGATTACTGCTTTTGAATTATATGTGACAGGTATTGAAGACTGGACAGCTGGATACAATCTTAAAGACAGAGTCAAATCAAATGTGCTTGAGCTTGAAGACTGGACCCGCTACTCGGCTCGCCTTCGGCTCGGCACTCGGCTCGTCATATATTTGTCAGTGTCGGTGTCTGTATAAATTGAAACTGCATATGCAATGAGTGAACTGAGTGATGTAGTGAGGAATATCTGTATATGTGAATATCAGTGTTATATATCATTGAATTGTAAAATAGTGGAGTCAGGAATTTATACTATTTCAAATGTTGAAATAAAATATTTATTTAAATAAATTACTTTTTGAATATCAAATTCTGTGCAATAGCATTTTATTAAATAAATATTTATTTCTATTAAAAAATCAAATATACTCTACATTGTGGGCCCCACAAATTCAGAAAGTTGATATCTATAGCAACATTTTGGAATGTTGCTACAGACACATATGGATGTTGCTATAGACCCAAATAGGGTTCTATTGCAACAATATTACTTATGTTGCCTAAGATAGTCAAAATGTTGCCTTTGAGGTCTAAGGCAACGGCAAAAATTGCATCACCCGAAAAGTGTTGCCATAGACCTATGGCAACATTTTTTGGGCCTGACACAACATTTTTTTTGTGTTGCAGAAGGCTATTTATGGCGTAGTGGTTGTTTTAAAATAAATTATTTGACAATAAGATTTGGAATTATTCATCGAGTTAAATTTAAAATGATTTAATAATTAAGTTTGAATTTATAATTAAATTTGGAATTGTTAATAATTATGTTTAGGAATTATTAAGTTTTGAAATCATTTAATAATTAAGTTTGATATTATTTAATAATTGAATAATATTGAATTATTTGAGAATTAAATAAAAATTTGAATTCTTTGATAAGAGAAATTGAACTTTTGATTTAGTGAATTTGAACTTCGTTAATAAATACAATTGGGTTTCTTTATTTATTAAGTTTTGGAAACTTATTTAAGTAAGTTAATAAGTGAAATTGAACTTCTTGAATATGTGAAAGTTAGTTTCTTTATTAATAGAGTTTCGAAATTCGTAACTAAGTAAAAATAGTAATAAGTGAAATTGAATTTCTTTAACAAGAAATGAAATGTGATTTATTGAAATTAATGTAAGACTTGTAATTTATAGAATTGATTTGACGAATTTAATTTAATTCAATTTGAAGTTTTGATATAATGAATTTGAACGTAAGTAATTGATTTAATAAACTGGAAATTAAATGGAAATTGTTTTGAATGATAAATTAACTTAATGAATATTGAATGAAATCGATCAATGAGTTTAAATTGGTTTGAATGTTAAATTAAATTAATTTAAATGATTTCGGAATGAAATTTATATATGAACTTGAATCAATATTTTAATTGTTTAAATAAAAGTTGAAATCGAATTATAATATTTTGAAATGGTAATTTGGAAGTTTTGGAACGTAAATTTTGGAAATTGATTTAGAAAGACAAATGAAATGTTGGTTTACGAATTGAAATTGAAATTGAATTTGATTTGGTTTTATACATATATTAAACGACCAATCGGTGTAATAATTACGAAAGTTACTAAAGAAACCAGAATCAGTTATGGACATACTCTCTGTCTAAACCGAAAACCACTTTAATAACTATACGCGGAGTGTGATCCAGAATGAAGTGGTTGGAATGACGTACGCGATGACTGAAGAAAGAGAACGATAATGGATAGCCTTGACACTTATGTCAAATTGAAAATGACTAAAACAGGAGCCGTGCCGGGCCAATGGGGTTAGCCACCTCAAGCGAACACACTTCTTTGTAAACTACTCATTACTTGTTACTAATTGGTGCAACCTCGTACTATTTGGAGTGTTGTTTCGCGGTGTTGCGATCGCTGCGGCGATGCGTTCTCACCAGTCCGGATCAGGGAAACAGTAGTTTCACTACCTTGGATATTGCCTCATGTTCCTTGTCATACTTGTATCCCTATATACACGACCACTACGAATTTGTTTTGTGTTATACCTATGGATTACTCCCTGATATCCCACTAGTTTACGGTGGAGTTTACAATGATGTATAGACTATGTAACAACCCGCATATTTTACGGTTATCTTCTCCGATTGGTTTGGCCTTGGGCTTGAAGAGATCGATGAGCTGAGCTCATCCATACGGTTATCTTCTCCTATTGGTGTCTGGATTCACGACAAATTGGTGGTTAAGGCACCCGCCTTAACCACCAATTTGTCGTGAGTCCAGACACCAATAGGAGAAGATAACCGTATGGATGAGCTCAGCTCATCGATCTCTTCAAGCCCAAGGCCTCTGATCGTCGCAAGATCGAAGATCCGTCGTTAAAACGACGAAACTACAATGAACGGTCGAAGATAAAACATTAAATTCTGGACACATGGAAACTCGAATCAGAAAATGAACACCGCCAAAAAATCACGCGCCTCGAGATATCCAACATATAATTTTTTGAGATTTTTCTAAGGACTTTGAATTTTGACTTTGATTTTGAAATTGAGATTGGATCTAGGGTTTGCACCCATTAAGGAAGAGGAAGAACTGGATAAATTGAACGTACAAGCAAATGAGAATAGATGGGGCTAGGGTTTATAACTGGGTTTATATAGGTAGGTTAGAGATTTGAATAGATGGATCAGGTTGGACAGGTATACGTGCTTCCGCTAACGTGGCCCAAAAACCCGTTCTGACCCCAGAACGAAATTGGGTAAACCCATGTATCGAAATAGGTGTTTTAAAATATTCTGAACGCGATGGAAAAAGTTTCACGTCCAAATTGATCGTATGAAGAAGTATGCTGAAATCAATATTTTCAAATTGATTTCAAATTGATTTCAAATTGATTTCAATTATATCGATTTTAAGGCGTTTCGCGTTCGTACGATCAAACGACAAGTCTGATCGCTACGGACTTGAAACCCTACAATAATTCACTATTACGGATTCGATGAAACTGGTTTCATCGAAATCCGAGTCCGTGACCAAAATGGCTATTTTTATACTAATTAAATAAATTGATTAAATCAAATTTTATATTTTAAATTCTAAAATTGTCAATTTTATCATCTTTATTTTACTCAAACATTTACAATGATTTTAAAAAAAGTTAGATGTCAAATTAAATGTTGGTTTAAACATATGTTTCATCGTAAATTAAATTTTCATTATATTCCTCAATTATAAATTATATTTTCAAAAACTACTGCATTCACCATTCATTCCTTTTCTTCAATTTCTCATGGTCGAAAGGATGAGATTAACATTGGGTTCAAAGTTATTACCTTAAAATTCTCAAAATTTAACCTAACCCTTAAATTAACGTAATATTTAACATTTAATCTCAATTAATTGCAATGACCAAATTTTCCAAATTTAAATCCAATTAAATAAACAAATCTTAAGTCCCATCTCAATCTAAAGTAACTCAATTCCCTCACTATAGAATTTATTTAAATTTCTTAAAATAACCCTTTTATTATAAATTTAATCCCATTTATTTTAAAAAGTTTCAAATTAAACAGATTGGATTCAATTTCATCCTTTTAGCATACACTTATGGTTAGGCTAAAATTAATTTATAACCTATTTCCTTTTTAGTTATTACTTTACATATTTTTTGTATAAATTTCTCAATTAAACCAAATTATTAAAGTAACGCTCATAATAAATACGATCCAATAATTACACACATTTTAAATGAACGTTATTTCATCTTCCATTAGTCTAACATTCATTTATCTTATTATTACTCATTACACATTCTAATTCCATTAACAAGTAAGCAGATAATTTATGATATATGTTACAAATTTTTAATTAATTACTGTTCATTATTATTAACCTAAATTTTAGCATTAATTACCTCGCATTAACCTTGTTACTTAAAATCCCTATCCAATTTCAATTAATATTCTAATGAATACATTTACTCCTTTCCGCTATGTTATTAATTATCATCAAGGCACGCTTAATTATCTTTAATGGTAAATGAGTGAATACTAGTAACCCACTATTATAACCTTTAATACTTGTATATGATTAATTTACCCTTTTATATTCCATTATATATATATACATATATATATATATATATGCACCCATACAAATTTAGATTTGAAATCCAATTTCATTTAATACATTAATTACTAACTTTATTAATGCAATTTATTATCTAAAATTTGAATCTATTTCCTAATTTTCATATTTCAATTAATTAACCTCCTTACAACAGTTTACGAATAAAAGGGATTGTACTAAATAAATTATTTATTGTCCTGCATTTCTTTCTTACCCCCATTCAATTTCCATAAATCAATATTTTATTTCATTGATAAATTCAATACATGCCTTAATTTACTTATTTTAACTTTATATCCAAATGCAACAATTTCCACTATTACAAATAAATTGCAATATATAATTTAGTTTGTAAATTTTAATTACCCTTGATACATCAAATTTCGACATTCGCTTTCATAAAAATAAATAAGATTTTTATTTCTTTCTAAATTTAAATTAAAACCTTATTACTTTATTTCATTTTAAACATCGAATTTATACGGGTCGTTACACTCTCCCCCACTCAAAACTTTTCGTCCCCGAAAAGGAAAAAAGAAGGGAGAATGAAGAATTTAGAGATCAATAGATCATATTCAAAATAATAACTTATAAACAATAATTTACAAAATTTATTACTTTAACTAAAATATACCCACTATATAATCATTGTATATTTTATACTTAAATAAACAAGGTTTGAAAATAATTTCAAAATAATTTCAAAGTCCAAAATTTACGAAAAATTTCGGCAGTGTCTCACTTGTACGGAGAGGCTCGGATGAAAATATAATATCCAAAATATAACAATTATATTACGTATATTATCCAAAATATTATATCCCAACCCGGGAAAAATATATAAAATAGCACGATAAACCGAAATCCGAAACGTACCTATTTTGTCGGGCAATTTACGCTAAATTTATGGAACCAAAAGCAGTAGCAATTGCTTCCATAACCTGCATTTCACTTGTAAAATCCAAAGGCTAACAATTTATGTAAAGTGAAATATTTAAGTGTTTTCAATCACTAACAACAAATCAATACAACAACCATCAATTTCAACAACAGCATACACAACAAATACAAAACAACCATTCAATCAAACAAACAAATAGTTGTTCGGGTTCAAAACATTTAAATTGCGTGAAATGAAGAATAAACAACTAGCGCATCATATACTCAACAGTCTTAGATAAAACTAAATAGATTATTCATTCACCCAAATCCAATTTTTAAAGTATCTTTGCCCAACAACCATCAACTAAACAACAAAAATTCCAACAACAAATCAAATTTATTTATTATTTATTTCATTTCATACATTTGTTGTTTGATTTTTTTCTTTCTTTCTATTTATTCATTTATTTATTTTATTCATATTTAACCGAACTTCTTAGTAGGTAATTTTATTAACCTAAGTTCATAGTCAAAATTTCTCTTTTCCAGCATTCATCTTTTATTCTTATTTTATTCAAAATTCATCATCTATTCACTTAAGTTTATAATTGCTTACTTACAATACCTACTTTCCATGATAGTTAATTAGTAGCATTCAATATACTTAGGTTTATACAACTACACATCAATTCTTATTTATTAAAGAATTCCATTAGTTATTTATATCACCTCAAGTTAAATACTTGTATAATATCTATTACATTTTCTTATTAACATTTTCAACTTTTATATCTTTTGGTAAGTTATATATATGACTTTAAGAATGTAATCGAAAGTTATACAGTTTTTTTCCAATTCTTTTAATTTATTAATGGTTCAATAATTACATCTTTGTTTTACAAATTTCAAATTACCTCTAATTCCATTCATTTATTTAATGCATACATTTCCATTATATTAAATTTTTATTTTAATTAAAAGTTCCAATTGTTAATTAGTCATAATTCAATTTACTACATTAATTGAACTATTAATTAACTAAAACTTAAGAACCAAATACCGAGTTCAATTTTTAAATCATTTTAAATAATAGATAAATATATACTTGCAACCTATATGTATCCTTTTATATTTAAAACAACTCAAAAATTTATAATTTTTTTTCAAAAATGAGTCTGCAGTAAAACTATTACAGTGGCCTTCCCCTTCGAACTCGAAAATGAAAGTCGATGATGCGGCCGCCATCACCGAAATTATTTTCCAGCGAGAGAGAGGAAAGTACAAAACTATTTTGTTTCAAGATCTTCTTTAAAAAAATTCTTCCGAATTATATTGAAATATTTATGTTAGAAAATACTTACAAACAATATTATTATATTCCAAAATTTATTCGAAAGAAATTTCAAAACCCCGGAACTTAAGTTCTAAATTTCCAGATTTCATTTATTTTATTTTTTTCAATCTTATTTCTATTATTATTTATACACTTTATTACCTAACAACCAATCTATTGCAGCCAAATATAGATATATCATTTAAAAAAAATTATTTTATATATAGAAAATATAATAGGCAAAATTATTTCATTTACCTATATTAAAACAAATATTATGTCTCTCTTTCCTATTAAGTGTTTAGAAATCCCTATTGATGTCATAGCGTCCCATGCATCAACCAGAATTTATAAATACCAAACTGAACAGATTAACACAATATTAAAACCTTTTATAACACTAACAAGCACGCTCTCTCATATATATACACTCAGCGACTCCCATAGGGTATTACTACCCTGTTAATAAAGAGTCAAACCCCACAAAGCTAAGGTTTATCGCTAAACCAAAGCTCTGAGTGTTATAACCCAATCACAACTTCTAAAATTTCCTATGTTTGTTAAATTGATTTTAGATATGAGTAGAAATTTATTTATGGCTGTTTGGCATGTTTATTCATCATCTGTGTTAAATCGCATTCATTTAATTTAACTGTTAATTAATATTATTATTGCATATAAATTAGCAGTTGAAAATTTATTTAAATTGCATATAAACTTCCAGTTTAACAGTTATTAATTTATTTTTGAATATAAATTGTTAGTTAATAACTTTCATTTATTACCTGTTATATTTTATATGCTATATATATTGATGTTTGTTTAAATTGATGATGATTGAATTAAATTGGTTGATAATTGATATTGGATGAATGGATGATGTGTTCTATCTTATATAAACTGTAAGTTATCATGCATTTTCATTTCTTTCGGGATTGCGGTTTGAAATGATATACAACAGCATTTTTATTTCTAAATTTTGGATTGAAATGAGAAATATCCGTATCACTTGACTATAGGATAGAAAATTATATACAGGCACTGCGGTATATATATAAAATTATTTTAAAATGATTTTTTTTATTTGGATATGATACTGTTTAATAAATATTAAATTTGGATATGATATAAATATATTTTATTTATACATACAAAGTTAAATTGTTGAATTTAAGCTATGTATAAATCTGCTAAATAAAATGAATTCAAAAATAGCATTTGATAATTTATATTTTACGATTTAGTATGAGTTTAAGTTCTTGTATATATATATATAGAGTGTTAAATGATTCAAATAAATTAAGATTGAAAGATAAATTGGAGATTTAATTGGAATTGAGCTTATTTGAAAATTTAACTCCATAAGTTGATGTAAACTTACTAGAATTGGAAATTTTAAAGGTATGATATTTATAACTGGATTTAATGAATAATTCTAGTATAAATAAATGAAAGGAAATTTTAGTGTTAATAAATTTAGTTTATTTTAAATGGTTATGGATTTATCATATAAACCTTTCAAACTAAACAATAGGAAAATGAATTGTTGATTTGAATTCCCAGCCTTAGTTTTGGAATTCACTAAATACTCAAAGTTGAAATATTGAAAATCGAAGTGTTTTATTTAAACTGAAAGAGGACATAAAGGTTATGGGTTTAGACTGAATTTAAAGTGGATAAAAATTGTGAAGGTACGGAAATTATTTATTTTTAAAAAAAATTTAAACTCAACTATTTTATTTTATATACTGTTGAATATCCTAATCATTTAAGTTTTGAAAGTTATGGTTTTAAAACTATGGATTTCGAAGTATTATGTTGAAAGTTAAAATTCAAGTATTTGGTTTCAAGGTATTATCAATTTTAAAAGTGGCATGATTTTTGTAAAAGAAATATATTTGAAATAAATGACATCATATTTATTTGAGTTTTAAAAGGAAATGATATTGTATTTATGGGTTTTGAAATGGATAATTGTATTCTGGTTTTGAAAGTATAATTATTTTAAATGACCGCGGTGTTATAATAATGGTTGGTTGTTGAAGAGACCGGGATCGGAAGTTGTCATACTCTCTGCCAACTCTGAAAACCACTTTAACAACGGTGTACGCGGTGGAGATTCCAGAATGAAGTAGGTTGGTGGTGGCGTTTCCTTTAAGGTAAATACGTGGACCCAACTCTCGTGAGTTGGCATAAGGTGGCTAAAACAGGAGCGATGGACAGGTTAATAAGGTAGCACCTTTGATCGGACACATCCCTTCGATATTATACTTTGACTCTTGGATCGATTCGGTGGCCACTTTTGATTTTTATTTGGGGGTGTGGCTCGAGGTGGGCGGTAGCTGCGGCTATGCGTTACCACCAACCCGGAAGCGTAATTGGTATATCTACCCTGGCATTGCCCAGTTGTGCCGTGTCACCTGCCCTAGCGCGCCTTATACGATTTTGGTTTTGTACCATACCTATGGAGTGCCCTCTGACGACGCCCAGTACGGGGGAGATTACGGTACTGTATAGACTATGAGAATATATAACTGTGTTTAGGTGGAAAATGTAAAGCCTTAACGCTATTTAAAGTAAGTTTATTTTACAATTAGACACTATATTAATAGCGAAATATACTACATAGTAAATAGTTTAACGGATCCTTAGGAGATGTAAATCCCGAGCATCTCTTGAGATACTGCACTCATATTCGTTTCTGTTAATTTAACTTACATAAGATCTTTTAGTTCTGACTCGAGTGTTTTGTCTTTTCAATTCGCTCGGGTCAGTCCAAGCGTTTCAGGATTTGAAGTTTACCTCTGGAGGACGAAGACGAAGATTTGTATTACTATCATCTACTATTATTCAACTACACTATTTAATTCCGCTGCATTGATATTTATTGGTATGTGAACTCTGATATTTATTGTATAAAAAAGGAATCAATTATTTTGTAAACAGTTTTATGAACTGTATATTTATTATTATATTTTACCTTTCCGCTATGAGATTCTGTTTTATTTTATTTCTTCTCTGTTTTTCTTATTTACCCCATAACAATCCGCCCTTCCGTATGCTTTGAATTGGCACATGTGTCGATTTGAAGAGTACAAAAAGGCGGGATGTTACAAATGACGTACGCGATGACTGAAAAAAGAGAACGATAATGGATAGCCTTAACACTTATGTCAAATTGAAAATGACTAAAACCGGAGCCGTGCCGGCCAAATGGGGTTAGCCACCTCGAGCGAACACACTTCTTCGTAAACTACTCCTTACTTGTTATTGGTTGATGCACCCTCGTACTTTTGGTAGTGTTGTTTCGCGGTGTTGCGATCGCTGCGGCGATGCGTTCTCACCAGTCCGGATCAGGCAAACGGTAGTTTCACTACCTTGGGTATTGCCTCATGTGACTTGTCATACTTGTATACCTATATACGCAACCACTACGAATTTTTTTTGTGGTATACCTATGGAGTACTCCCTGATATCCTACTAGTTTATGGTAGAGCTTACAGTGCTGTATAGACTATGTAACAACCCGCATATTTTACGATTTAAATATTTAAATATTTTATTTAAATATTTTATCGTTAGTCAAATTTTAGTCCGGAAAGTTACTTTTTGCATACGGTCGAATTAGGACTCGGAACCACTTTCATTGAGTTCAAAACGCCATTTGCAATCTTTTTGAGTATAAACTTTGATGTGTTTGGAGTTAGTGGAATTTTGCCACTTTTTCACTTTGTACTTTGGGTTTGGTTTAGCCCACTAGCCTAAACTATTAATTCCTACTCAACCCCCTTCCCTCCATAACTTCACTCTCGTTTCCTAACACTCAAGCTTCATCAAAAATGGAGGAAGGAATGGGAAATTAAAACTCCAAGTTCAAGTTCATTTGCAAATCCAACATCTAACTCCAAATTCAAAGAGAAGCCATTGATTCTTCCTTGCTTTCAAGTTTTTCCTCCATTGATCTTGTGTAAAGGTGAGATTTTTATCTCACATCTTTGTCTATAACTATCTTTGATTGTTAGGTATGAATTCCTAACACTTATTCATGTGCACTTGCTATTGATTTGGATAGAATTGGTGAAAACGCTGATTTTTAGTGTTTTGGGTTCAAATCTTTAAAAGTCCAATCTTTGATGTTTGAACACGTTTTTGATGATGAATCGAGGAGCCAATAGGACCGGGTAGCCGATAGGCGTAATCCCCTAGCGTTCGTGCTCGTTCGGCTGCAAATTGAGTGAGTTTTGAGCTTCAAAACCCTTAGGTCGCTCGGCCTGCATTTGAAGGATTCTCGATCTGCATTTAGGTCGTTCCTCCCCCAAAGGTCGTTAGGTCGCTCGGCCTTAGGTCGTAATCATAGGTCGCTAGGTCGCTCGCCTTCTTCACTTTCTTAAGCCGCTCGGCATTGGTTAGGTCGCATCCTGCTAGGTCGTTGCTCGGCCTTGTTACCCATTAAGTCGTTAGGTCGCTCGGCCTTGTTAAGTTGTTAGATCGCTCGACCTTCCCACTAGGTCGCTCGGCCTCCTTTTATCTTTTTTTGGTTGTTGCACCCCTTGGTCGCTCGGCCATGTTATGCCGCAACCCTTTAGGTCGCACCCCTTTGGGTCGCACCCCTTTAGGTTGCACCCCTATAGGTCGCGCTATGTGTTAGGTCGCGCCGTGATTAGGTCGCACCACCTAGGCCGCATGCTAGCTCCCTAAGCCGCTTCTACCTTAGGTCGCTGACCTTCTTAGGTAGCTGGGCCTGTGCACTATTAGGTCGCGCCATGTTAGGTCGCGCCATGCTTTAGGTCGCGCTATGCCTTAGGTCGCGCCATGTTAGTTGCCCTGTTAAGCCGTGTGTTATTTCTTGAGCCGCTGATTTCTCGTGTTGACTTATGTTAAGTCGTAGGTCGTGACTTTTAAGTAGCAAGGGTATTTTCACTTTGATGATTTTTGGAATTCGAATTTCTTTGGATTTCATTTACATCTTCGTATGTGAATTTTTGTGATTGATCGTTCCTACGATCATTTTTGTGATTTGTCATTTTAAAAATATACAAAGCTTTACCTCACTCGTACGAGAAATCTAATTAAAAGGCGTAGTAAAACAAATGGTATGAAACGCTTGCGTTTACTTCATCGGTTAATTCTTGGACTTGTTCGATTGAAACCCTTGTGATAATTTTCTAGTGGAAATCTACAACTTGTTCGTAAATATTTAACTGTAGCTAGTGGTTATGGGACATGAAGTTAAGCTCATATATTTACTTGCTTACTGTAATTGACACTTCTTGATGATCATTTTTGTGATTTAGACTAGCAAATGTGCGATGTCTCTTTGTCTACGAAGGAGACTAAATCCTGTTTCTGTGGAGCTTCGGCACAATTTGGTGGGGTAGCGATCCATGGTCTTCGGGCCGTTTTGTGGAGCTTCGGCTCAAAATTAATGGTTAGCAACCATGGAATAGCGTTCCATTTTATGATAAACGTGTTGGTGAGTTTTCATGCTCCCGTTTTGTGATAGGCTTCCCCCTTTTGTGATTTCTGGATTTTTGTTGATGATTTCTAGAATTTGTGTTTCACAGATTTTCGTGATCTACATTGATATGTGTTATCAATATTTGTGCATTGGTGAATTTGTGTGTCATTTACTTTTGTGATTGGTATTGATATTATTGTCAATATTCATGGTTTTGGTGAATGAAAATATAGAGTATGACATTCCTTTTGATCTTTGAGAAGATTCTTCTGATATTGATTAATCCCTAGTTGATTTTCAATTACATACTTTCCATGGTATGGCTTTATGGTTATCATATGTTTATGTCATATCTCTTATTCTATATCATTTTATTTCATATTTATAGCTAGACTGATCCGTTTATTATTTTCTTATTAAATAATACTCGGGTCAGACCGAGATGTTACATGTGCTTATACTTGACTTCACATCTGGGATTATCAACCTGAATTTTGGCTAACTACTTAGATTAGTAGTTTTTGTTTTATACATTTGAGTTACAGACTCATTGTTGTATCCATATTCTTTTGTCTAGCACTTGTAGCTATTCTTTTGTGATATTGTGGATCTTGTTTGACCACTACTCTGACGTACACTTTCTTTTGTTATATCCATATCTTTTTCCTCCTTTGTGATATGGATATCTGTGACTGATTTGTGTTATTTTTATTTCTATATTTGTAACCGAAGAATATATATAGCCACTGTGTAGTAGCTTTGAGTTTGTATCGATGTGTCGGATTTCCTCCTGAAACCAAATGCACGCTGTACTGTCGGACATATCGATGCTCGCACAAAGCAATTACACAGATGGTCGCTCCTCAACAGCCTTATTCTCCATGCTAGTTGACGGCATTACACCGCAGTGTCCTTGGCTAGCGTGGGTATAGAGGTGGGGCGTCACAGCTTGGTATCAGAGCCAATCTTTGGGGCAATGTAGAATAATCTCGCAGGGATCATCATCCTAAGTCCATTTTAGGAATCGTGCTTTAGGATTTAATTCGAGTCTTCATACCGATTCATCCTATTTTCTTTATGATTCCTTGTTTATCTATCAAGAATGCTTGATATTCATTTGATGAATAACCTTATCCTTATTCTTTCCTTCTTTCAAAAGGAAGAGAAATGGTTAGACCTGGCCATCCCAGCGTCGGTCAATCTCGTGCTACTCCCCAATATGGAGTATTTATGTCTGCCCAACAGCATCTTGATCTCGTAAGGAATGCTCAGGCAGCCGGTTCAAATCCGGAATCTACTTACCCTAAGTCTGGATTTGCACGTTTGTGCAACGATTATACCAATTTGGGTGGAAAACCATTCAATGGTTCTGAAACTATTATTGAAGTCCAGGCTTGGCTGAGAACGTGCGATCGTATCTTTTCTCGCATGAATCTTGTTGATCTTCACCGTGTTCAGGTGGCCTCTAGCATGCTCCAAGAAAGAGTATTAGATTGGTATGAGCTTCTGATTTCTGAAATTGTTGAAGCGGACCTTACTTGGGAGAAATTCCGGAAACGCTTCGGATTAAAATTTATGCCAGAAGCTGAGAAGGTGACTTTAGCTCGTCGTTTTATAGACCTTGTTCAAGGTGAATCTTCTGTGGCAGATTATGTCGCATCCTTCGAGTCACTTTCTAAATACGGGGTCGAATACATAAACACCCCATTGAAGAAAAACCAAAGATTTGTCTATGGCTTGAATAAAAATCTCAAGAAGCCATTACTTCTAAAATTAGAAGTTTCCTTTGATCAACTTATTGATATCGCTCTTCGACTTGAAGAGGCAGATAAAGAGAGTGATGTTGAAGTTATGGGTGCCAAACCAAACTTCAACAACAAGAAGAGGCCTAGTAAATTCAAGGGTCCTTATCCCAATAAGAAAGGGAAGCAACCAACTTCGGTGGTACAGACAAATTCGGTGGTAAAGACTTCTACCTCTAGTAGTGGGCAACGCTGCAACTGTGGTTCTAAGGACCATTATGCGAACAAGTGTTCAAAACCTCGTGCTTGTCGCTATTGCAAAAGCCCGGATCATTATTTATCTTCTTGTCCCAAACTTCAACGTAAGAAGGAGGGAACGCTTAATGTTTCTCAAGCCCCTAGCAACACATCTCGTGGTCAAGTTATTTCTCATTCTATCCTTGATGGCATTATTTTATTTCGTGATCATCATACTCGAGTTCTTTTTGATACGGGTGCGTCCCATTCTTTTATATCAAAAGAACTTGTTGATACTTTTCCTTTGGATGTTTTGTGTTTAATGACTTCTTTGAGAATTGCGAATCCGGTTGGTGGATCCGCAACAATCAGTTTATTCTATAAAGATGTCGAGATTATTTTGTGTGATTTTTCTTTCTGAGCTGATTTGCATGTTATGCGCTACTTAGGCTTTGGAATGATTTTAGGAATGGATTGGCTTAACTGCTATGAAGCCCAAATCCTATGTCCTGAGCGGACTATTCTTCTTCAACATCCTCAATCTGTTAAGAAGATTTCTATTGATCTTAAAGATTCGGATTCCAGCTTGGTCGCATCTTTATATTCTTTAAATCCTCATGATGACGATAATGATGATGAGGAAGATATTATTTCTCTTATTCACATTGTTCGTGAATTTTTCGACGTATTTGAGCCCGTTTTAGGATTACCACCTAAGCGAGCAATTGAGTTCAAAATTAATCTCGTCCCCTGAGCTCAACCTATCACTCGTCCTCCTTATCGCATGTCCAATAAGGAAAATGAGGAGATGCACAAACAATTATCCGAATTGGAGACGAAGCAATTTATTCGCTCTAGTTCCTCACCTTGGGGAGCTTCAGCTATTTTTGTGAAGAAATCCGATGGTACACTTAGGCTTTGCGTTGACTGCCGCAAGCTTAATAATCTTACTATCAAGAACAAATATCCTTTACCTCGGATTGATGATCTATTCGATCAACTTAGTGGTGCTAGAGTCTTTTCACAATTAGACTTAGCTACCGGTTTCCATCAGCTTCGTATTGCAGAGGAAAGCATTCCTTGACATCGTTCCGTACTCGTTATGGATCTTATGAATGGCTTGTTATGCCATTTGGTTTAACAAATGATCCGGCTTATTTCGTTGACCTGATGAATCGAGTTTTCCAAAACTTACTCGATCGGTTTGTTCTCATCTTAATTGATGATATTCTTATGTATTCTAAAACCAAGGAGGAGCATGAAAAGCATCTTCGGATTATGTTGGAAACTCTTAGGAGTAATCAATTAAAAGCAAAATTTTCTAAATGCCACTTTTGGCAATCTCGTGCGAAGTTTCTCGGTCATATTATTTCGGAATCCGGAATTTCCATGGATCCTTCAAAGATTGAAGCGATTCAAAATTGGAAGAGACTGGAGAGTGTGAGGGAAATTCGTAGTTTTCTCGGATTGACGGGTTATTACCGTCGTTTTATTAAAGACTTTTCTACAATTTCCGTGCCTCTTACTAGTCTGACAAAGAAGGGAGTTAAATACATTTGGTCAGACAAATGTGAAGCTTCTTTCCAAAAATTAAAAGAACTCCTTTCTGATGCTCATATTCTTCTTATTCCCGAGGGGAATCAAGATTCTATTGTTTATACCAATGCTAGTCGCGTTGGTTTGGGTGTCGTTCTTATGCAAAGGGAACGTGTTATTGCTTATGCTTCTAGGCAGTTGAAGCATGCTGAGCCTAGATATGCCACTCATGATTTAGAACTCGTGGCTATTGTTTTCGCCCTTCGTATTTGGCGTCATTATCTTTTGGGAGAAAAATTTAGTCTTTACACCGATCATAAATCATTGAAATATCTATTTTCTCAAAAGGAGCTTAATCTGCGTCAACAACGTTGGCTCGAGTTCCTTGCACCTTATGATCTTGATATTCTTTATACTCTCGGAAAGGGAAATCGTGTTGCCGATGCCCTTAGTCGCGAGCAACAAGCGGTTGTTTCTATGATGATATCTGAATGGAATGATCTCGTAATTTTATCCACTTGTGAGATTCGAGATCGTGTTTTCGATTTACGTTCATCTCTTGTCTTGTGTAGGCTTGAGGCTCATCCTTCTCTTTTAGACTGCATTCTTGAAGCTCAAAAGCTAGACCCCGAATTGGCTCTTATTGGCCAAAATGTTAGGGATAAAATTGATATTGAAGGTTTGAAAGACTTTGATATTGATTCTCTGGGCGGCATTCGAAAATTTGGTAGCCTTATCGTGCCAAATATTAGTGATATTCGTAAAGATATTTTAGAAGATTCACACCATTCTAAATTTACCATTCATCCCGGTAGTAGTAAAATGTACGCGGACAAGAAGCGACTTTATTATTGGAAGGGAATGAAATCTGATATTGCTAACTTTGTTAAGTGTTGCATGACTTGCCAACTCATTAAGGCCGAACACCAAAGGCCCGGTGGGTTATTGCAACCTTTAGAAATTTTAATTTGGAAGTGGGACCAAATTTCCATGGATTTTATAGACGGCCTTCCCCGTTCTCGTTCGTGTCATGACAGCTTATGGGTGATAGTTGATAGGCTTGCTAAATCTGTCCATTTCATTCCCGTTCAGTCCAATCGAAACATATCTCTTTTTGCCAAACTTTTTAACCAAGAAATTGTTAAATTGCATGGAGTCTCTACTTCTATTTATAGTGATCGAGATCCATTGTTTACTAGTGGATTTTGGAAGAGTCTTCAAAAAGCTTTGGGAACGAAGCTTAATTTTAGCACCGCTTATCATCCCCAGTCCGATGGACAAACTGAGCGTGTGAATCAAACTCTTGAAGATCTTCTTCGTGCATGTGTTCTTGATTTTGGTGGAAGTTGGGAAGATCATATTTCTCTTGTTGAGTTTTCCTACAATAATAGCTTCCAATCTAGTATTGGTATGGCACCTTTCGAGGCACTCTGTGGAAGGCCATGCCGATCTCCTTCTTATTGGCTTGAGGCCGGTGAGAAGCTAGTTTTAGGTCCAGATTTTATTCGTGATTCCACAGAGAAAATTGATCTTATTCGTCATAGGATGAAAGAAGCCCAGAGTAGACAAAAATACTATGCCGATAAACGGAGAAGGAAATTAGAATTTTCTGTGGGAGATCTTGTGTTTATTCGTGTTTCACCTATGAAGGGTGTTGTACGTTTCAGTCGATCGGGAAAATTGGCGCCTCGATATATTCCATTTCCCATCACTGAACGTATTGGTTCCGTGGCTTACTGCCTTTTATTACCGGCTTAGTTTTCTGCTATTCATGACGTGTTTCACGTTTCTCAATTACGGAAATGCCTTCGAGATTCCGATTCCGTTCTTGAGCCCGGTGTTGTGGAAGAAATTGAAGTTTCACCTAATTTAACTTATGAGCAACATCCTATTCGTATTATTGCTTCGTAGGTCAAACGCCTACGAAATAAAGATGTTCCGCTTGTTAAAGGTCAGTGGTCCTCAAATCCTAAGGATTGCTCTTGGGAATCTAGAGAGTTCATCGAGCGAACACATCCGGACTTACTCTCTCGTGCTCTTTAAGGTGAACTTCCTATTTCAAATTTCTTTTGTGTTGAATATGCTTTAATGGTTGTTCTATATATTTTCTTCTTAAATATTGCGAAAACGCAATTTCTTTAAGGAGGGGAGTCTGTAACAACCCGCATATTTTACGATTTGAATATTTAAATATTTTATCGTTAGTCGAATTTTAGTCCAAAAAGTTACTTTTTGCATACGGTCGAATTAGTACTCGGAACCACTTCCATTGAGTTCAAAACGTCGTTTGCGATCTTTTTGAGTATAAACTTTGATGTGTTTGGAGTTAGTGGAATTTTGCCACTTTTTCACTTTCGACTTTGGGTTTGGTTTAGCCCATTAGCCAAAATTATTAATTCTAACTCAACCCTCTTCCCTTCATAACTTCACTCTCATTTCGTAACACTCAAGCTTCATCAAAAATGGAAGAAGGAATGGGAAATTAAAACTCCAAGTTCAAGTTCATTTGCAAATCCAACATCTAACTCCAAATTAAAAGAGAAGCCATTGATTCTTCCTTGCTTTCAAGCTTCTCCTTCATTGATCTTGTGTAAAGGTGAGATTTTTATCTTACATCTTTGTCTATAACTATCTTTGATTGTTAGGTATGAATTCCTAACACTTATTCATGTGCATTTGCTATTGATTTGGATAGAATTGGTGAAAACCCTAATTTTTAGTGTTTTAGGTTCAAATCTTTAAAAATCCAATCTTTGATGTTTGAACACATTTTTGATGATGAATCGAGGAGCCAATAGGACCGGGTAGCTGATAAGCGTAACCCGCTAGCATTCATGCTCGATCGGTTGCAAATTGAGTGAGTTTTGAGCTTCAAAACCCTTAGGTCGCTCGGCCTGCATATGAAGGATTCTCGGCCTGCATTTAGGTCATTCCTTCCCCATAGGTCGTTAGGTCGCTCGGCCTTAGGACATAATCATAGGTCGCTCGGCCTTCTTCACTTCCTTAAGCCGCTCGGCATTGGTTAGGTCGTGTCGTGCTAGGTCGTTGTTCGGCCCTGTTACCCCTTAAGTTGTTTGGTCGCTCGGCTTGTTAAGTTGTTAGGTCGCTCGCCTTCCCACTAGGTCGCTCAGCCTCCTTTTATGTTTTTTTGGTCGTTGCACCCCTTGGTCGCTCGGCCATGTTATGCCGCACCCCTTTAGGTCGCACCCCTTTGGGTCGCACCCCTTTGGGTCGCACCCCTTTAGGTCGCACCCCTATAGGTCACGCTATGTCTTAGGTCGCGCCTTGATTAGGTCACACCACCTAGGCCGCATGCTAGCCTCCTAAGCCGCTTCTACCTTAGGCCGTTCGGCCTGTGCACTGTTAGGTCGCGCCATGCTTTAGGTCGCGCTATACCTTAGGTCGTGCCATGTTAGTTGCCCTGTTAAGCCGTGTGCTATTTCTTGAGCCGCTGATTTCTCGTGTTGACTTATGTTAAGTCGTAGGTCGTGACTTTTAAGTAGCAAGGGTTTTTCCACTTTGTTGAATTTTGGAATTTGAATTTCTTTGTATTCACATCTTCGTATGTGAATTTTTGTGATTTATCGTTCCTACGATCATTTTTGTGATTTGTCATTTTAAAAATATACAAACCTTTACCTCACTCTTACGAGAAATCTAATTAAACGTCGTAGTAAAACAAATGGTATGAAACGCTTGCGTTTACTTTGTCGGTTAATTCTTGGACTTGTTCGATTGAAACTCCTGTGACAATTTTCTAGTGGAAATCTACAATTTGTTCACAAAATATTTAAGTTGAGCTAGTGGTTATGGGACATGAAGCTAAAATCATATATTTACTAGCTTACTGTAATTGACACATCTTGATGATCGTTGATGATCATTTTTGTGATTTAGACTAGCGAATGTGCGATGTCTCTTTTTCTACGAGGGAGACTAAACCCCGTTTCTGTGGAGCTTCGGCTCAATTTGGTGGGGTAGCGACCCATGGTCTTCGGGCCATTTTGTGGAGCTTCGGCTCAAAATTAATGGTTAGCAGCCATGGAATAGCGTTCCATTTTATGATACACGTGTTGGTGAGTTTTCATGCTCCCGTATTGTGATAGGCCTCCCCCTTTTGTGATTTCTGGATTTTTATTGATGATTTCTAGAATTTGTGTTTCACCGATTTTCGTGATCTACATTGATATTTGTTATCAATATTTGTGCATTGGTGAATTTGTGTGTCGTTTACTTTTGAGATTGGCATTGATATTATTGTCAATATTCATGGTTTTGGTGAATGAAAATATAGAGTATGACATTCCTTTTGATCTTTGAAAAGATTCTTGTGATATTGATTAATCCCTAGTTAATTTTCGATTGCATACTTTTCACAGTATGGCTTTATGGTTATCATATGTTTTTGTCATTTCTCCTATTCTATATCATTTTATCTGATATTTATAGTTAGACTGATCCGATTATTATTTTCTTATTAAATAATGCTTGGGTTAGACCGAGATGTTACAGGTGCTTCTGCTTGCCTTCACATCTGGGATTACCACCCTGACTTTTGGCTAACTACTTAGATTAGTAGTTTGTGTTGTATACATTTGAGTTACAGACTCATTGTTGTATCCATATTCTTTTGTCTAGCACTTGTAGTTATTCTTTTGTGATATTGTGGATCTTGTTTGATCACTACTTTGATGTACACTTTCTTGTGTTATATTCAAATCTTTTTCCGCCTTTGTGATATGGATATCTGCGGATGATTTGTGTTATGTTTATTTCTATATTTGTTTCCGAAGAATATATATAGCCACTGTGTAGTAGCTTTGAGTTTGTATCGATGTGTCAGATTTCCTCCTGAAACCAAATGCACTCTGTACTATCTGACATATCGATGCTCGCATAAAGCAATTACACGGATGGTCGCTCCTCAACAGCCTTATTCTCCATGCTAGTTGACGGCATTACACTGTAGTGTCCTTGGCTAGCGTGGGTATAGAGGTGGGGCGTCACAGACTAAAACGGTTATATAAAATGTGTTAAGGGGGGTAATGGTAATTCCTTAACACTATTTGGATACTTATATTACTAATAGGCATTATCTATTTAGCATACACTACTACATAGTAGATAGTTTAACGGATCCTTAGAGGATGGTTATTCCAACGTCCTTTGAGTTACTTGTATTTCAGTTGTTATTTCACTTGAGTTGGATTTATTGATATAAGAATGTTAATCCTGACTCGAGTGTTTTGTATTTTGTTTTACGCTCGGGTCAGATTGAGTGTACCAGTATTCGAGACTCACCTTTGGAGTTGGAGATTCACTTGGAGATCCGACTATCTATCCAGCTGGTAGATATTTAGTTGATTTTAGTGATATATTCTGATTCTTGTATTTGACTATTGTATTCGAGACTTCTGCTGTAACTTATTTAACACCGTTATATATATAATAGCTTCGTGAACTACTATCTTTTGCTTCCGCTGCATATTATTACTCTGTGTCTGTGATTCTGTGATTATTTATTTACTGTATATTTGAGTTTTGCCAAACTTAAATTAACAATCCAGTATTTTGAATTATTCAAGTCCGACATGTGCGGATGCGAATAATCCAAAATAGCGGGTTGTTACATATACTATGTAATACTTATTTTATTAATATAATTTATTCGTTCCGCTGTTGAGATTTTGATGTGTTATCCCTTCTTTCTTCTCTATCTTTCTCTTTTCTATCCCTTTCTTTCTTATTAATGATGCGTCATTCTGTGGAATGAATAGCGGGTCGTTACATCCATTAAACTATCTACATACATAGTATAATATGTTATTATAATATGTTTGTAGTAAAAAAAAGTATTAAAATAACGCTAAGGCATTACCCATGTCCCTCTTAACACATTTTTATATAAATGTCGTAGTCTATACAGTACTGTAAACTCCATTGTAAACTGGTGGGCTACGAAGAGCACTCCATAGTTATGACACAAACCAAACTCGTAATGGGCTCGTGTAACGACCCGTAATTTTCGATAATTAAATTTATTAATTAAATAAGTTTTGGAAATTAATTTTGTGAAAAATTAAAAATTAAAAATTTTATTAATGAGAAAAATAACCATAATGAAATACAATAATATTAATTTAACGTAATTGTTAACTATTTTAATGTAATTCCAAGTAATTGAAATGATAGTAAAGTTATAATTGGTTATAAATTGTAAATAAAGAAATAAATTAAGTATTATATCAAAAATAGTGAGATAATATGTAATTAATTGAAATTGAATATAATTACTGTAGTGTAAGTAGTTATAACATTTGTTTGTAGATAATAAACTTATAAATGGGATTCAAATTAAGAAAAAGGGTACAATTGTTATTTATCACCTATTATTTAATCCATTGAAATTAAATTGAAATTAAATTGTAGTTAATCTTATTAACTATTGCTGTTAATATGAATTTAAAATGAAAACTGTAAAACATTGATGTAATAAAACGTAAACCAATGTCCATTTTATTCATAAGGTAATAGTTGATTCAATAATAATAGTGAAAGAAAGATAAATGTATTTATTAGAATTTAAATTTTAATTAACTGAAATTTTATTGCAGTTGCAATTGAACGCTAAAATTTATGCAATATATATGTTGAAATTAACATGGAGAGTTTATTTAAAAAGATTATAAATTTATATATAATAACTAATGATGAAAATTGTCAACTTTTAAATCTAAATCGAAAAGTGACAAAACTTGTTTAATAATAATTTATTTAATTAACGTGAAAATGGCCATTTTGGCCACTATCTCTGATTTCGATGAAACTAGTTTCATTGAATCCATAATGGTGAATTATTGTAGGATATCAAGTTTTGTAACGATCGGACTTGTCGTTTGATCGCACGGACCCGAAACGCATAGAAACCAATTTAATGAAATCAATTAAAATAAGCTGATTTTAAGAGATAACTTCTTCATACATGGACTTAGGACTTGAAACCTATTCCATTGAGTTAAAAAATATCGAAAACATCTGGTTGATATATGGGATGACCCATTTTCGTTTCGGTGTCAGAATGTGCTTTTTGAGCGACGACTTGAAAATTTCAACATTAGAAATTGTAATATTTAATTGATTTTAAATGTTTGAATGATAGTTTAACCTGAATTTCAAATATAACTATGGAATTGGCAGTTAAATTATTTTTTTGAGGATGGGTAAAATTTGAATCTTCTGTTATAAGCTGACTTAAAATATTTCAAAGGCTTAGGAAATTCATATTGACAATACTAAAGTTAATAGAAACTACAGAATTGAATTTGAAAGTGAATTGTTCAATTTTGAAATTTTATCGTTTAAATTGATATTTAAAAATAGTCTTCCGAGTCACAGTCTTGGAGTTCAACCAAACCAGTTCCACTGGATCCGTAATATTGTATTATTATCGGATTTTAATTTTCGTAATGTTTGGAGTGATCGTTTGGCCATACCGTCAATAAACGCACTGAAATTTAAATTGAAAATTCGATATTTTAATTGGTTCAGAAATCTATCTTCTCGATACGATCGAATTTGGACTTGGAACCATTTCCATTGCGTTCGGAATAGGCGTATAACATTATGAACGCCTGTCGGCACGTCTCGATTGGAAATCGAGATTGTAAGCTGCGAAAATCAAGACAATTTCAGATTTGAATTTAAAATTCAATATATACATATATTTCCTTAAAATTACTATTACCTCATTCAACACCAGTCAAACCCCCTGAGCACGTATTCCACTCTCTCCATTAAAAAATTACCCGTGCACATTAAACGAAAAAAAAAATATAAACCCTTCCTTTGGTTCAAAAAAAATATCAAAAAAATTAATTCTCTAAATAAAAATGGCATCTCCCTTTCAATTCGTCGTCGTTCGATAATAAAAAAATCATGCTCGTGCAAAAGAAAATGGCAGACGGTCAAACAAAAATCAAAATTGCTCGTTTAGAACCAATTGTCGTTTTCTCTAAATATTCAGATCGAACCCAGATCCAATTACATGCATTAAATCGAAATCAAGCCACGTAATAAGAACTGAAGCTTGTCCCTTATTCAATTGATTCGATTCATCAGTGCGAAGCAAGGGCGCGCGTGTTTGCGTGAGCGTGTGGGGTTCGTTATAGCGATTCTCGAAGAAGGCATAACATCGAAAAGTGACGATAGCAGTTGAGGCTTCGTTCTCGAGCAGCGGCGTATTTGGGTGAAGCAGCGACTCGCGCATGCTTGAAGGGGTCGTGTGGTGTCATATTCTAGGCCGCGACAATGGGTGCTAGTGCAGTGGCGACCGAAAGTGTCGATCGGTGTCGAGTGTTGCAAGCGGCGGCGCTATGCTCGGTCGTGGGCGATCGCAGTGCGACCTTGGTTTTCGCAAGCAGGGCCTTATAAGTGAATGTATTTTTTAGTCTTGCTTTAATTTAAATTTTTATTAAAAGAATTATTATTAATCTACAGTAGAGTGATTTTTGATATTATTCACAGAAAAGTATAATATATATATATATATATATATATATATCCATTTAAAAAAAATGTATATATAGTATTTGTATACATGCATGTTTGAAATTGATATGGAAATGAAAATTTAATTTAACAATACGATATAAAGTAATTCTTTGTTTTAAATTTAATAAATATATATATATAAATCCACATGCATGTTCTATTTTAAAGACAATAAAAATAATCATGTTTTAAATCAATATGGAAATTAATTTGTTTGATAAGCTTATTTAAAAATACTTTTACAGGAAATTTAGTTTTAAATTTAATGTTTGGTTAAACAAAGATTTTAATTAAAAGGGAAGTAAGCTTTAAATCAAATTGTTAGTTTATTAAAATTATTTTAAAGGAAATAAATTATTCGATTAGTTTGAGTATTAATGAAATCTTATATAATTATTTATACGAGGTCTAAAACTGTGTGGAAATCAAGCTGGAAAGAAATTGGATTGCATGCACAATAAAAGGTGAGATCTTCTCGCTCAAACGCTGATTTAATTTTAATAGTTAAATTTAAAATTATTGATTGTGCACTTGGATGATTGATTTATAATCAGTTATATTAGTTTAGACCCTATGCGCCGCATAATAGCGGATGATATTATATTAAACCCATATACCATGATATTCCACCTCGAAGTAGAATTTGTATTATATATGTGTATGGAGTTGTTGATTTCCCGCGTTATATAGCGGATGAGACCCTATGCGTCGCAAAATAGCGGGTGATGTTTTATAAATCTCATATCCCGCGATATTCAACCTCGAAGAGGAATTGGTATTTAATTGTTGTGCTAACGTCTGTAGATGGAGGGAGACAGGTTGGAGGGATCCAACTGGATTCCTCAAAACATTTTGATTTGTTTTCACAATTTTGCGTTGGTTATTTATAATCTGTGTGTCATTATTTATGATTGAAACCATTGAAGGTTAAAATTTAGCTGAATATAATTTTGATATCGTAGGATACCAGAAATAAATAAAATCGGATCTTTAAATTTTGGTAGAAAAACTATAGTGAAATCTTATTGAATAAAATTCCAAAATATGGGAAAAAGTTTAATAAATGGATTTCAAGTAATAATATTCAAAAGGTAAAGAATATATTTTAAAAAATATGGTTTTTAAATAATTTGGAAGATAAAGGGATTCATTTTAAAAAATAAATTCGGAAATTGATTTGGTGTTAAAAGAATAAATATTTGGGAAATCAGTATGAAAATTTATTTAATGTTTGAATGAAAATCAATTTGGTGTTGAAATAAATTTAGAAATTAAATTTGAAAATTAATTTGGTGTTTTAAAAATAAAACCCTTGGGAAAAAATACGAAAACTGATTTTGTAACAGCCCAAAAATTTTAGAAATTTTTTTTTCTTATTTACAACTCTGGAATTTTTTTCCGAAAAATTGAATTTCTAAATTGAATTTTTTTATAATCACCAAAGATTTTTTTATTTGTGTGAAAATTCTAAAATTCTTTAAAACTTAACATTTATTGAAGTTATAAATCTTTAAATTTTTGATTTTTAATTTTTTTGATTTAATTTAATATATTCGTAACAACGTTTATTTCACCTTTTGTTCTTTAAAAAGATTGATTTTATACTTTTAAAATTTAATATTTAATATTTTACTTATATACATTTTTGCAATAAATTTCTTAGTAAATGTGTAAACACATCATATTTATCTAAGTAATAAATTTCCAAAACCTTGTGTACAAATAAACTATTTAATTACGCATTTAAAAGGCGCGTTATTTGATGGAATAAATAATGTATATATATACAATAAAAATTAAATCCGTTATTTTCATTTTATTTGGACCTAAATTTATTGCGTCTGTTGTACGCATTGTAAATAAATTACTTTCCTTTTTCACTCCTGATTTAATAGGAACGTTACTCACAAATTTTATAACTGTTCACCTTTTTAATTTCTTGCCTTTGTTCCCATCAACGCGAGCTTTACGTTTTATATCTTCTGCTTTAATTTCGAAACCATTTGCGTTCAATTGGTAAAAAGAATCTAGTAGCCGTGTATAACTGGTAATAAATCAGTGCTCAATCAACTTGTGGCCCTTTTAAAAATCAATATTTATATTTTCTTGCATAATTGCTCATTTAACAAAATCAACGCTAGTTTATTCCTAAACACGTTCGTTTTGTTTTTATTTATTTCCTTTCCTTTTCAAAGCAAGATTTGATCACTTGCCGTTCTATTTTCCTCCTTAAATCATGCTACCTCTCTGATCCAACTCTATATAACACACGTCTTGTACAATTCTCATCGAAGTTTTCTTCTACGTGTGAAGCTATGGAATCAGGTATGCACACACTTCTCCTCTATTATTTTTTTCTTCTTCAGTTTTCTTTTATTTTCTCTACCTTGCTCGGCTACCCCGCTTCTCACTCCACGTTGTTGATGTCCCTGACTCCTTCTCCTGATCTATATTTGCAGTGCATGTCCAATTTATATAGGAAGTCAAGCTTAGTTTTTCTTTTACATTCTCTGGAGAAAATGCATGTGTCCCTGTAGTTAGTGGCCACGTGAAAAAAAATGCATATGAGCCTGTAGAAAAAAATTGTCGTGCATCTCCTTCCCTTCTGATATTGTTGCCGTCCCTAGCTAGCTTTCTTTTGCATTCTATGAAAAAATGCATATGAGCCTGTAGCTTTTTATGGCCATGTGAAATTGAATGCGTGAGTCATTTTTTTTTAAAATGTGAATTGCTTGAGTGTGTCACCTTTTAAAATGTTAGCAAACAAAAGTGTGTAATGGTGCCAAACCTGGAAAATGATTTGTGGTATATTAGTTGCGTGTCAAACAAATCACACGGCCTTGTCAATGCATAAGTGCATGCATGCATTTTTCAAAGTATTTTTTTCTGTAAATATAATAACGTTTTTTTTACAAGACTCGGCCTATTTGATTAACAAAGCATTTTATATTTTTTTTTATAACAAAGCATTTCCCAAAGCATTTATATAACAAATTTGGAAAGGGAAGAGGATTGGAGATGTTGAACAGATTGAGTGATGGGGTGGTCGAGCTGCGGGTGTCAAAAATCTTTTAATTTAAATCTCATTCCGGTTGTTATTAAATTTTGGTTTGATCGTTTCATAGTCGCATAATTTATTTTTCGTTTATTTTTCAAGATCGAAATCGGGGTGTCACATCTGTTGGAAATTAATCGTGCCTTCTGTTCTTTTCTTTCGGGATAGATACCGTTGTTTGATTTGAATCTTCAGCAGCGAAAAGGTGAGTATTCTCACCTGACAAGCGTACTTCTATACCTGCAATTTAACAACAAGTGTAGTAGTAAAATAAATTATATTTAAATTTTTATTTGCCTGTGATATAAATCTATGATGTTAAAACCCCATTTTTAAATTGATACATCATTAGTCGTATTATCTACTATTTTATTTATGCAGTTATACTATTTATTTAGTTACTGTCTAATCACACTGCAAGTTCCCTGTAGAATAGAAATCGTTTTGGGCTGAAATGATAAGCCTGAACGATATTTATATATATTTATTTAGTCATTTATTTAAATTGGGATTGCGGGTTTGAAATGATAGAACCCGGATATTTTTTGTAAATTACGGATTGAAATGATATATTATCTGTACCACTTGACCTAGGTAGAAAATATTATACAGACCCATGATTATATATATATACATATATAGTTTTCTGGAAAATATTAAGTATTTTTAAAATTTGTATATTATACCATTGTTGATTTGAATTGAATAAAAAATGATTTTTGTAATTTTATATGATTAAATATATATAAATAAAGGATTGATTTGGAATTTGAATATAAATTCATTTGAAATTTAATTTTGTAAAGGAATGAAATAAAGTATATTTGATAAAACTGGAATTTAATGATAAATAAGGTGATATGAAATTTTCCTATAAATTAAACAGTTAATAAAGTAAGTACCAATAATAATTTGAATATATCTAAACTTAGGAAGATTTTTGTTTAAGAAATGGGCATGTTAAGAAATAATTATATTTTGGAGTAATATTTAAAATTAATTACTATGTAAATGTTGAATGCGAAGAATAGAAATCTTGATTTGACTTTGAAAAGTGAACATAAGAAGTTGATGTGCATTTATGAAATTTACCTCATATAAATCATATATTTTAGAAATTTAAATGACTATTGTTAAAAGTGGAAATATGGTTTTATAACTTAAATGGGTTTAATCAAAGTTCAATTATTTATAAAATTTATATCTGGAATTTAATTTACCTAAATTCTATTGTAAAGGATATTACCGCACTTTGTAAGTGCCGTAGTTGATGCAAATGAACTTAAGGCAGAAATTAATTAAAAGCTATTGCAGTACTTGGTAAGTGCTATGATTGCCGAATTTAAACTAACCCGAATAAATAAAAAGGCTACAGTAGCACCTGCTAAGTGTTGCCGTTGGCTAAAATGAGATTTTGTAATAACCTCACTTTTGAAAGTTAATGAAGTATTGGGAATTAAATATAACTATTTTGAAATGTATAACCACGGGTAATAATAATAACGATTGGTTGGCAAAGAGACCGGGATCGGATATGGGCATACTCTCTGTCGATACCGAAAAACACTTCGACAACCGTGTACGCGGTGGAGATTCCAGAATGAAGTAGGTTAGTGGTGGCGTCCCTTTGAGGTAAATACGTGGACCCAACTGCCGTGAGTTGTCATAAGGTGGCTAAAACAGGAGCGATCGACGGACTAAGGGGGTTAGCGCCCTTTATCGGACACTCCTCTTCGATACTATATTCTGACTTTGGATTTATTCGGTGGCCACTTTTACTTTTGATTTGGGGGGGAATTTGTTCGAGGTGGGTGATAGCTGCGGCTATGCACTACCATCGGCCCGGAAGCCTAATTGGTATATCTACCCTGGCATTGCCTAGTTGTGCCGTGTCACCTACCATAGCGAGCCTTATACGATTTTGGTTTTGTACCATACCTACGGAGTACCCTTTGACGACGCCTAGTATGGGGGAGATTACGCTACTGTATAGACTATGGGAATATATTATGTGTTAAGGGATATATGGGTAACCCCTTAACGCTATTTAAAAGTATGTTTATTTTAGTATAGACACTATTATAATAGCGAAATTATTATTACATAGTAAATAGTTTAACGGATCCTTAGAGGATGGGCGGTCCCAAGCATCCTTTAAGTTACTTGCTCTATATTACAGTACACTTGAATTAGCTTACACTATATAAGTATGTATGTCCTGACTCAAGTGTTTATGTTTATTTTACGCTCGGGTCAGCCGTAGTTGCAGTTCAGTCTTCATTCCGGAGCTAGGACTTCTGTATATCACTTTTCAAGCTACTGACGAACTTTCTTTTCAGTTTCTTCATCTTAAATTTTGAAATCAAGACTATTGGATATTGAGATTTGTTATGGTTGTTTCAAACTATTGGGTTTAAAGACTATGTAAAATTTTGTTTGTTTTGAGACTATTTATAGTGGCTTCACGAACCACTAAGTTATTTTAAATTCCGCTGCGACTATTCTAATTTCTGTGTCTGTGATTCTGTGATCTGATTTCGTTTGCTCCAAATTTATTTACAATCTATTGTTTTGAACTGTTCAAGTTTGATAAGTTTTAGTTTATCGTCGAATTTGAAGGGTACAAAATAGTGGGTCGTTATAGTTGGTATCAGAGCTTTGGTTTAACCATAGCCTGAGGAGAAAAATCTCGTTAGAGATAGGGTAGCAATACCCTAGAATGAGTGAAGTCAAATCTTTGAATCCTTTCCTTGGGAGAGAATATATTTTAAAGTATAAAATGATTTTCAAAAAAGGGTTTTTCAAGAAGTATTTTGATATAAAACCTTCGTGTTTTAAAAATTTAATTTGTCCAACTACTTTCTCCTTTTCTCATCTTGTATAATTAAGGTCCTTTGTTGAAAGCCTTTCTAGTGAACTTTATCTTATCTAATCTATACTTGCCTCTATATTTTCCTCTGCCTTAAAATTCAATCTTGATTTCTCAGGATGAATCGAGGAAATAACAGAGGTAGGGGACGAGCGGCTGCACTAGCTCCTCTACCCGCTGCCCTAGTTAGATTTACTAAGCTGTGCAAAGATTACACCGAGCTTGGTGGCACCAAGTTCACGGGGTCTGAAACCATAATTGAAGCTCAATAGTGGTTGAGAGACTTGGAGAGGATCTTCTCCTGTCTCGAAATCACTAATGCTCAGCAGCGGTAATTGGCGGCCTGGAGATGAAAGGAGCCGCATTGAATTGGTGGCTGTCAGTTACTGCTGACACCGATGAGGCTGACATCACCTGGGAGCAATTTAGGTATCTTCTTCGGTTATCCAAATTTAGGTTAAATTCCGCCATTTTCTTTTGAAATCTGTCTTATATCTCTTATCGTGCTTTAGGGAGGCTTTTCTTGTCAAATGGATGCCCGAAGCGGGCAAGTCTCAGCTATATCGAGACTTTATGGACTTGAAGTAGGGAAATATGTCCTTTTTCGAGTATGAGAGAAAATTTAATGTGCTTTCGCAATATGGCTTAAATCTGATAGATACCCCGCTGAAGAAAAACGAGAAATTTATTGCCGGAGCGCATCCCGAATACTATGATCGACTCATTACCCACGTGCATAGGACATTCACCACTCTGATGGATATGGTTATCCGGTATGAGAACCCTACATCCAGAACTCCTCCTACTGCCCAGTCTGCCCCATCTCAGTATTCTGGAAATTCAAAGAAGAGGAAGCCCCATTTTCACCAACGCCAGAAGAATAGGAATAGGACTCCAGGGCTAGGATCATCGTCTTCTGCATCTCAGAGGCCGCCAGTAGACCTTACTACCATCACTTACCATAAATTCCAAAAGAAGGGACACTACGCAAATAGATGGCCGACCTTGGATGCTGCTATTCCACCTCCTTCCCAGTTTGATAGACGAGACCTCTGCCACATCTGCCTTCAGCCGGGACACTTCAAGAGAGACTGCCTGTAACGACCCGTATTTTACGTGTCGACAAAATCATAAAATAGTTGCTTTAAGTCGTATTGTTGATAAGTCGTCCAAAGTAAGTTATTGGGTACTTAAGTCGTGTAGGAATTGGCTTGAGTAAAGCTTAGGTCGGTGGGTAAATGAGTCGTTTATACGACTTAGGGATGTTGCCGACTTAAGGAAGGTAAGTGTCGAGTTAGGGAGTCAGAGTTTTGAGTCGTGACCGACTTATAGAGGGCCGACTCATAGGTGTTGCCGAGTTAGTGGGTTAGCGAGTTAAGAGAGGCAACGGTTTACAAGTTTGGACGAGTCATGGAGTAGCCGACTCATAGTAGGACCGACTCGGAGATTTGTGGAAGTAACGACCTAAGGGTTGCCGAGTTATAGCTTAAGTCGTAGGCGAGTTAACAGTTTAAGGGGTAGTGACCGACTCAAATGATGACCGACTCAAGGGGAGAGCAACGACCTATAGAAGGACCGACTTAAGGCTTAGCCGTGTGTTGATGGGTCGGTGAGGCCATGGGTCGTGAGTTATTTTTTGTGTATAGTTGAGTCGTCATACGACTTAGGACTTGGGAGTGTTAGCGGCTGTGTGCTAAGTCGTTGGTCATAGGTCGGTTAGGGCTTAGGTCGGCCATAAGAGTGAGTGGTTGAGTCGGCAGGAAGGTTTAAGTCGTTAGGCCGTATAGGTTGGATTGTTGAGTCGGCTATGGGTAGGTCGTACACGGGTTAGGGATGTTAGGTCGTTAGGGGTGTTGAGTCGTGTCTGGAATGAGTCGCGTACAGGTTAGACGTGAGGCCCTGTGTTTTGTTGAGTCGGCATGATGATGAGTCGGGGACGACTCAAGGGTGGGTCGGCAACGACCTAAGGGCGACGACTCATGGTGGTTCCAGCCTATAAATAGAGGGGTTTGGCTCACTTTTTGGCACCGGTTTTTGAAGCGACGAAGTGCTGCCATTGTGAGAGCTCGACTACAACATTTCTTCGTCTTCTTTTCTTCATTTCAATCTAGTTCTAACATCCATCCAAGATCGAAGATCGAGATCAAAGATTCAAGGGCCAAAGTTGAAGATCTACATCCAACGAAGCTAGATTTCATCGTTTTAAGCGAGATTTCGCCGGATCAAGCCTTGATCTTCGCTGTCCAGATCTGAAGTGTTTAGTTTTTGAGGTGTTTAGGTGATTTGGTGAGTGGTAGTTATCTCTCACGCGGACCCAAAGGAGTATATTGGATTGGTGGTTTGTTGGAGTGTTGTAGATAGTGATTTTGTGCATTTTCCTTAGATCCAAGTGTAGATTCATTGTTTGTGAAGATGTTTACTTATGCATGTTCATTTATCAAGTATTAGAGACAAAACCCATGTTTTATATTTGATAGATCTATGCTAAAAACCTATGATTCATGCATGTTAGACTTATGCTCATTTATTTACGAAATTGCCATTATTGTTGATATTGCTCATTAGATCTTGTTTAAATGATTGATTGTTTGTATGATTGATTTGATTGTTTCCAAGTTAGCTAGTAGTTGATTTGGAACAAGATGATTGAAGATGATTCGAAAGCTAAGTGGAAAGGCTCTTGAATGGTGAAAGCTGCTTATGGCATATGAAGCGGATGTTGAAGCTCATATGTATGGATTGGATGATGTTGAGATGGGACTTTGCCATGATGCGAGGAGACAAACCATGATGTTGAGTTGGGACGGGTTATGATGACGTTCCAAGAACGGGCTACGACGACGTGCAAAGTTATGTTGATAACTCGGTAATGCGATCCGGGTAGGTGATAATGGTTAGCTTGAGAGGCGCTTGAGCTAGTATGGAAATAGTCGTCGAGGAGGATGACTAGGAGGCTAAGATCTTATCGTTGTTGAAGGTTCTAGCATGCTCAAAGCAAGAGTACGTTGGAACGGGCTGCGACGACGTTCCAAGCACGGGCTGCGACGACGTGCTAGTACTCTGGGTAGTTGCGAAAATTCCTAGGCACGGGCTGCGACGACGTGCGGAGTTATGTCTAGAACCGGGGTTACCATTAGCCCTTGACAGGTGGTCATTCAATTAACGGTGAAATCATGGCAATGATAACAGTGATAGCCAGCGTCATGGATGTTTGGTTGTATTATCATTCGGTCTCAAGAGCGGTATTTTCTGGGTGCTTATCTGATCTTGGTTTAGGCCTTGGGGGTTTGTATTTGGAAAACATCGCCCTTGACTCGAGTGATTATTGCTTTACCTTAAATTATCTGTTATGTTATGCTTGCTTCTCCTTAGTGTGTGTCTGGGGGCTATCACTGCAGAAAGAGGTGGAGTGGGATGGTTTGGTTCCTATTCCTTTTATCCCTTTTGCTCTTTTGGTATGTTTGGTAGTTAATTTACTGCTCACTAAGACTTTGTCTGACTCAAGGTTTTATGTCTCCTCTTATTACCTTGGGCTGTTCATCCATGTTGGGATGGGCAGACTAGGTAGCAGGTGACAGGTGCTGTTCTTGGAGATCTACGCTGATGATGACGAAGACGAGCAGGAGGCTTTGCATATTAGTTTTCTTACTATTTGTACTGGGTGTTCCGCTGCTTGTATATATTCTGAGTGCTATGTAGTGAGGCTTTGATGTATGGATTTGCCTGGATGATTGTATCAAACTACTGTGATGCTTATATGATGATTTCCTGTTATGAAGCTTCACTATATATATATATCATTTCTCTATTGTATTTTATCCATGCGCTGTGAGCTGTACGCTAGAGATTCTGCGATGCTTATTTTACCCTAACTACTGTCCATGGCTACCTGACACGCCTTTCAGCGCACTATTATCAGAGTTGCGCAGCGGAAGTCATGGGCGGTCGTCACATTTGGTATCAAAGCTTTGGTTAATCGATTTTAGCCAACGCTCGCTGACGTAACTACGTATGAGAGACGTAATTGTATTTTGATGGATGATTACTATATGTAATATAGTAACTTAGAAGGATTTGAACTCCTTATGCAGTTGTTTCTCAAGGTGTTCTAATCATTCTTATTACAGATATTAAGGATGAGTCGAAGAGGGAGACCAGCTGCAAGGGAAAGCCGTGCTACTGAAGGAGCTGTTGATTATGGAACTATGTTCGAAGCGATGATGACTTCGATTATGAGAAGGATACCAGCTCCAGGGCCATCTGTAGATGTTGGAGTTCAAGTCCAGGCTCCAAGACCGGTGGATTTTGCTAAGCTTTGTAAGGATTATACTTCACTTGGAGGAAAAGCTTTCTTGGGGACGGATTCGACTATTGAGGTGCAGAGATGGATTGATGCATGTCGAAGGATCTTTGGTGACTTAGGGATTGAGGATGCAACTAAGAGGAAGCTTGCATCGAGACAGCTTCAAGGGAGGGCTGCGGATTGGTGGAATTCTATCACCATAGATACACCAGAAGAAGAGATTACTTGGGAGCAATTCCAAGTTAGATTTGAAGCTAAGTTCATCTCTACGGCTCAGAAGTCTGTCTTGTTTAAGAGGTTTGTGGAGCTCAAGCAAGGTGGAAGGCCTGTTCTTGAGTATATTTCTGAGTTCGAAGCTTTGTCCAAGTATGCCAGATCGTATATTGATTCTCCCTATCAGAAGAACGAGAAGTTTGTGACCGGTTTGGATGCTTATCTTGGGAGGCAGTTGGTGGATCACTTGGATGATCCGTTTGAGAAGCTTGTGGAGAAAGCTCTCAGGCATGAGAGTTTGTTTCCTAAGGAAAGTTCTGTTGTTGCTGTAACCAGGGAAGGATCTAAACCACAGCGGAGTGAAAATAGGAAGAGGAAGCAGCAGCAACAGAAGGGTAGGGATGGCCAGAAGAAGCCGAAGGGCGAGGTGATTTGCTATAATTGTCAGCAGAAGGGCCATCTCTCCAAGGATTGTAGGAATCCAAGGGCACCGGCGAAATGCCACAACTGTGATAAGCCAGGACATTTCAGGAAGGATTGCCCAGAACCCAGGAAAGACAGGCAGATTGTGATAGCTTATGCTTTGGAAGTTGTGCCGTCGTCTTCGAAAGCTCCTACTGCTGAAGAGAAGGGGAAGAGTGTGGTGGTTCAAGGTACTCTTTCTATTTGTGGTGTTCCAGTTAGAGTGTTGTTTGATACTGGAGCGTCGCATTCTTTTGTTTGTGATGATTTGGTAGGCCGGTTAAGTTTGAAACCGGATATTGTCGATAGGCCATTGGTTGTGACTAATCCAGTCGGGGGTTCGTCATGTTTGTATATGATATGCCGTGGTCTAGTTGTGTCGAGTCATGATTGCTCGTTTGTTTGTGATTGCTTTGTTCTGAACTTTGCGGGGTTCGGAATTATTTTGGGTTTGGACTGGCTTAGGAAGTATGCGGCAAGGATTGATTGTGAGAGGCTGGAGGTGACAGTCGGGAATGTGGAAGGGCAAAAGGTTGTGATACGATGTAAGCATGAGGAAGGCGTCTTCATGAGCTTCATGTATTCGCTGGTTATTCCACGGGATGGGCTGTCATCGGTGCCTATTGTGAATGGATTTGAGGATGTCTTTGACGAAGTCAAAGGGTTGCCGCCGCATAGGGAGATCGAGTTTCGTATCGATCTAGTTGAGGGAGCCAGACCCGTTGTGAGGCCTCTTAGGCGGATGGCACCGAGGGAGCAGTAAGAGCTGAAGGTGCAAGTTGATGACCTTTTACGGAAAGGATTCATTCGGAGAAGTGTGTCCGAATGGGGTGCACCAGTGGTGTTCGCAACCAAAGCGGATGGATCGTTGAGGTTGTGCGTGGATTATCGTGAGCTGAATAAGGTGACCAAGAAGAACAAGTATCCATTGCCAAGAATAGATGACTTGTTTGATCAGCTTCACGAGGCTAAGGTGTTTTCTCAGATGGATTTGGCAACGGGATTTCACCAGTTGAGAGTGGCGAAGGATAGTGTGCCGAAGACTGCTTTTAGGACACCGTCCGGGTTTTATGAGTGGCTGGTAATGCCATTTGGGTTGACTAACGCACCAGCATATTTTGTGGATCTTATGAATAGAGTATTCAGAGATCAGTTGAATAAGTTCGTACTTGTGTTCGTAGATGATATTTTGGTTTATTCCAGAACTGAGGAAGAGCACAAGACGCACTTGAAGATTGTTTTGGAAACCTTGCGGAAACATCAGCTGAAGGCTAAGTTTTCAAAGTGTCACTTCTGGAAGAGTGAAGTGAGGTTCTTAGGCCATGTTATCTCTGGAAATGGAATAGCAGTTGATCCCGCTAAGGTGGCAGCGATCCAGGATTGGATTAGACCTAAGAATGCATCTGACGTGAGAAGTTTTCTTGGATTAGCAGGATATTATCGTCGGTTTATCAAAGACTTTTCCAAGATAGTTGCACCATTGACAGGATTGACGAAGAAGAACCAAGTGTTCAGATGGGATGATAAGTGTGAGCAAGCTTTCGTAATCCTGAAAGAACGACTGACAAGTGCTCCTGTTTTAACTATTCCAAGTGGGAATGATGAGATGGTGGTTTACACCGACGCATGTGGCACTGGACTTGGAGCAGTGCTAATGCAGAAGGATAAAGTTGTTGCGTATGCTAGTCGACAACTGAAGCCGCATGAAAGGAATTATCCGACTCATGATTTGGAGTTAGCGGCGATTGTGTTTGCTTTGAAGATGTGGAGACATTATCTATTGGGAGTTAGATTTGAGTTGTTTACGGATCATAAGTCGTTGAAGTATCTGTTCTCCCAAAAGGATTTGAATCTTCGACAGCAAAGGTGGCTAGAGTTTCTAGCATCTTATGATTTTGGTATAGCCTATACTCCGGGAAAAGGTAACGCGGTGGCTGATGCGTTAAGTCGAAGACATGCAGGTTTGGGAGCCATGTTTTCGGAATGGAAGAGCCTTGAGTATTTGGCTGGATTTGACTTCAGGCCTAGATGTGAATTGGAACCTGAGATGTTGGCAAACTTATCGATAAGACCAACTCTTGTGGAAAGGATTGGTGAGAGCCAAAGGCGAGACGATAAGCTTGTCAAGATTATCCGTGATTTGGAATCCGGATTGGACCCGGAGAAGGATAAAGGATTCAAGGTCGATCGAGAGGGTTGGCTTCGAAAGCAAGGACGACTGGTTGTTCCCGATATAGATGGATTGAGAGATGAAGTTCTAAGGGAAAGTCATCACTCGAAGTTGACAATTCATCCAGGTGGGAATAAGATGTATCGGGATATGAAGAGAGCCTATTACTGGGAAGGTATGAAGAAGGATGTTGGAAATTTTATTTCCAAGTGTATGAATTGCCAGTTGGTGAAAGCTGAGAAGAAGAAGCCCAGTGGATTGCTTCAGCCATTAGAGGTTCCTACATGGAAGTGGGAGCAAGTGTCGATGGATTTTATCGATGGTCTACCTAGGACAAGAGCAGGAAATGAAGGGATTTGGGTCATAGTAGATCGTTTGACCAAGAGTGCAAGGTTCATTCCTGTTCGATCAACTAGGACTGCTTCGAAGTTGGCTGAGTTGTATGTTAAGTGGATAGTTCGATTCCATGGTATTCCGAAGAGTATAGTGAGCGATCGAGACCCATTGTTCACTAGTGGATTTTGGAAGAGCTTCCAGGAAGTTTTGGGAACTGAGTTGTGTTTGAGTACAGCTTATCACCCTCAAACAGATGGTCAGACTGAGAGAGTTAACCGAGTGTTGGAAGATCTTCTCAGGGCTTGTGTTTTGGACTTCGGAGGATCATGGGAAGATCACCTTCATTTGGTGGAATTTTCTTATAATAACAGTTATCAGTCGAGTATTGGTATGGCACCATATGAGGCATTATATGGAAGACCGTGTAACTCTCCGACATGTTGGTTGGAAACTGGAGAAAAGCTGATACTTGGGCCAGAGATGATTCGACAGACTTCAGATTGTATAGAGATCATTCGGCAACGAATGAAGACAGCCCAAGATCGTCAGAAAAGTTATGCCGATAATCGTCGTAAAGATTTGGAATTCGACGTAGGAGATATGGTTTTTGTGAAGATTTCTCCTCTGAAGAGTGTTATAAGATTCGGGAACAAAGGAAAGTTGACTCCGAGATTTGTTGGACCATTCCCGATTATCGAGCGAATTGGAAAGCTCGCTTACAGATTGGAGTTACCGGAAAAGATGACGGGTGTGCACAATGTTTTTCATGTATCTTATCTACGGAAGTATGTGCACGACCCAACTATGGTGGTTTCTGCTGACAGCTGTGAAGACTTAGAGGTTGATCCAGTGGTTACGAGACCTCGTAAGCCGCTTCGTGTTGTTGAAACCGACACGAAACAGCTTAGGAGGAAGACGATTACGTTGCTCAAGGTACAATGGAGTGATGATGTTAACGACTGTACGTGGGAGGAGGAAGAGAGGATGAAGGCAGCTCATCCTGAGCTCTTCGAGGTATGGCCCTAAAGTGTCGTGACATCTCATGAATTTGTAGCTTGTTCTAAGTTTTAGAATTCTGCATGCTAGGCTAGAATTGGATGCATGGTTTGTTGATTGCTATGGATGGTAGGCGTGCAGAATAATTTTGTTCGCTCTTGTTTGTTTGGAATTTCGGGGGCGAAATTCCTTAGGGGGAGAGAATGTAACGACCCGTATTTTACGTGTCGACAAAATCATAAAATAGTTGCTTTAAGTCGTATTGTTGATAAGTCGTCCAGAGTAAGTTATTGGGTACTTAAGTCGTGTAGGAATTGGCTTGAGTAAAGCTTAGGTCGGTGGGTAAATGAGTCGTTTATACGACTTAGGGATGTTGCCGACTTAAGGAAGGTAAGTGTCGAGTTAGGGAGTCAGAGTTTTGAGTCGTGACCGACTTATAGAGGGCCGACTCATAGGTGTTGCCGAGTTAGTGGGTTAGCGAGTTAAGAGAGGCAACGGTTTACAAGTTTGGACGAGTCATGGAGTAGCCGACTCATAGTAGGACCGACTCGGAGATTTGTGGAAGTAACGACCTAAGGGTTGCCGAGTTATAGCTTAAGTCGTAGGCGAGTTAACAGTTTAAGGGGTAGTGACCGACTCAAATGATGACCGACTCAAGGGGAGAGCAACGACCTATAGAAGGACCGACTTAAGGCTTAGCCGTGTGTTGATGGGTCGGTGAGGCCATGGGTCGTGAGTTATTTTGTGTGTATAGTTGAGTCGTCATACGACTTAGGACTTGGGAGTGTTAGCGGCTGTGTGCTAAGTCGTTGGTCATAGGTCGGTTAGGGCTTAGGTCGGCCATAAGAGTGAGTGGTTGAGTCGGCAGGAAGGTTTAAGTCGTTAGGCCGTATAGGTTGGATTGTTGAGTCGGCTATGGGTAGGTCGTACACGGGTTAGGGATGTTAGGTCGTTAGGGGTGTTGAGTCGTGTCTGGAATGAGTCGCGTACAGGTTAGACGTGAGGCCCTGTGTTTTGTTGAGTCGGCATGATGATGAGTCGGGGACGACTCAAGGGTGGGTCGGCAACGACCTAAGGGCGACGACTCATGGTGGTTCCAGCCTATAAATAGAGGGGTTTGGCTCACTTTTTGGCACCGGTTTTTGAAGCGACGAAGTGCTGCCATTGTGAGAGCTCGACTACAACATTTCTTCGTCTTCTTTTCTTCATTTCAATCTAGTTCTAACATCCATCCAAGATCGAAGATCGAGATCAAAGATTCAAGGGCCAAAGTTGAAGATCTACATCCAACGAAGCTAGATTTCATCGTTTTAAGCGAGATTTCGCCGGATCAAGCCTTGATCTTCGCTGTCCAGATCTGAAGTGTTTAGTTTTTGAGGTGTTTAGGTGATTTGGTGAGTGGTAGTTATCTCTCACGCGGACCCAAAGGAGTATATTGGATTGGTGGTTTGTTGGAGTGTTGTAGATAGTGATTTTGTGCATTTTCCTTAGATCCAAGTGTAGATTCATTGTTTGTGAAGATGTTTACTTATGCATGTTCATTTATCAAGTATTAGAGACAAAACCCATGTTTTATATTTGATAGATCTATGCTAAAAACCTATGATTCATGCATGTTAGACTTATGCTCATTTATTTACGAAATTGCCATTATTGTTGATATTGCTCATTAGATCTTGTTTAAATGATTGATTGTTTGATTGTATGATTGATTTGATTGTTTCCAAGTTAGCTAGTAGTTGATTTGGAACAAGATGATTGAAGATGATTCGAAAGCTAAGTGGAAAGGCTCTTGAATGGTGAAAGCTGCTTATGGCATATGAAGCGGATGTTGAAGCTCATATGTATGGATTGGATGACGTTGAGATGGGACTTTGCCATGATGCGAGGAGGCAAACCATGATGTTGAGTTGGGACGGGTTATGATGACGTTCCAAGAACGGGCTACGACGACGTGCAAAGTTATGTTGATAACTCGGTAATGCGATCCGGGTAGGTGATAATGGTTAGCTTGAGAGGCGCTTGAGCTAGTATGGAAATAGTCGTCGAGGAGGATGACTAGGAGGCTAAGATCTTATCGTTGTTGAAGGTTCTAGCATGCTCAAAGCAAGAGTACGTTGGAACGGGCTGCGACGACGTTCCAAGCACGGGCTGCGACGACGTGCTAGTACTCTGGGTAGTTGCGAAAATTCCTAGGCACGGGCTGCGACGACGTGCGGAGTTATGTCTAGAACCGGGGTTACCATTAGCCCTTGACAGGTGGTCATTCAATTAACGGTGAAATCATGGCAATGATAACAGTGATAGCCAGCGTCATGGATGTTTGGTTGTATTATCATTCGGTCTCAAGAGCGGTATTTTCTGGGTGCTTATCTGATCTTGGTTTAGGCCTTGGGGGTTTGTATTTGGAAAACATCGCCCTTGACTCGAGTGATTATTGCTTTACCTTAAATTATCTGTTATGTTATGCTTGCTTCTCCTTAGTGTGTGTCTGGGGGCTATCACTGTAGAAAGAGGTGGAGTGGGATGGTTTGGTTCCTATTCCTTTTATCCCTTTTGCTCTTTGGTATGTTTGGTAGTTAATTTACTGCTCACTAAGACTTTGTCTGACTCAAGGTTTTATGTCTCCTCTTATTACCTTGGGCTGTTCATCCATGTTGGGATGGGCAGACTAGGTAGCAGGTGACAGGTGCTGTTCTTGGAGATCTACGCTGATGATGACGAAGACGAGCAGGAGGCTTTGCATATTAGTTTTCTTACTATTTGTACTGGGTGTTCCGCTGCTTGTATATATTCTGAGTGCTATGTAGTGAGGCTTTGATGTATGGATTTGCCTGGATGATTGTATCAAACTACTGTGATGCTTATATGATGATTTCCTGTTATGAAGCTTCACTATATATATATATATATCATTTCTCTATTGTATTTTATCCATGCGCTGTGAGCTGTACGCTAGAGATTCTGCGATGCTTATTTTACCCTAACTACTGTCCATGGCTACCTGGCACGCCTTTCAGCGCACTATTATCAGAGTTGCGCAGCGGAAGTCATGGGCGGTCGTCACACTGCCCTACTCAGAAGAAGGGCAAGGCATCAGGGATTTTTGCTGTGACATCATCATCTTCTCCAGCCCATCCGCCAACACCTGCACCGGCACCTGCTCCCGCTCCTAGCGATTCTCAAGGTACACTTCAGGTTCTTTTACTTTGTTCGATTATCCGGTTCGTGTTTTATTCGGTACCGGGGCTTCCCATAGCTTCATCTCGTCGGATCTCTGTAATAAATTTGAGCATCTCCTTTCTCCCGAGTTTTCTTCTGTGCCTTTATGTGTTTCAAACTTCATCGATGGCCCTGCAAACCTGAGCAAGGTTTGTAGGAATGTGAAACTCTTCCTCGACAGTTATCGATTCACTGGTGACTTCTATGTTCTGGGGTTTGACGCTTTCGATCTACTTCTTGGAAGTGACTGGTTGGATAAGCATGATGCCTATATTTCTTGTAGTTCCCGAACTGTCTCACTTGTAGGTGATAAGGGTGATTCTTTAGTAATTCAGGGTAGCTTGCATCAGGAATTCGCTGGTAGCTTCATTTATTCTCTCGACACTTTCCATGGTGATATTGAGTCCACTCATGTAGTTAGACTTTTCCCTGACGCATTTGGTGAAGTCATCTCTCTACCTCTGAAGCGGGAAATTGATTCTGTATCGATCTCATTCTTGGAGCACGACCCGTAGCTCTTCCACCCGGAAGAATGGCACCTCGGGAGAAGATCGAATTGAGGAATCAAATTGAAGACTTGTACTCTAAAGGTCTTATCAGACCTAGCTTTTCAGAATGGGGAGCAGCCGTGGTTTTCGTCACAAAATCAGATGGTTCTCTCCGGATGTGTGTTGATTATAGGGTGCTGAACAAGCTCATTATGAAAAAAAGATATCTTATGCCCTACATCAATGATATGTTCGATCAACTCTATGGAGCGACTGTTTTCTCTCAGCTTGATCTAGCCACAGGATTCCACCAGCTTAGAGTCGTTGAGGAAAGCATTCCCAAAACTGCTTTCCGTACTGAGAATGGCTTCTTTGAATGGCTTATTATGCCTTTTGGGCTGACTAACGCCCCTGCTTTCTTCGTCGACTTGATGAATCATGTTTTCCGCGATGTGCTCAATAAATTTGTTCTAGTCTTCATTGACGATATCCTTATGTTCTCTAAGTCCGAGGAAGAACATAAATCCCACTTAAGTTTTGTTTTGGGGACCCTTAGAAGTCACCAGTTAAAAGCCAATTTCTCCAAATGCCATTTCTGGGAAGAGGAAGTTCGATTCCTCAGACATATTGTCTCTAGTGAAGGGGCTTCTGTTGATTCAGTCAAGATCGCTGCGATCACAGATTGGGAAGAACCTAAGACTCCAACTGATATTCGTAGTTTTCTGGGCCTTGCCAGTTACTATCGGAGGTTCGTTGAGAACTTTTCTCGGATCTCTGCACCTCTCACAGCTCTGACTCGGAAGAATGCTAAGTTTATTTGGAGCGATAAGTGCAAAGCGGCATTCCAAGAGTTAAAGAATATGCTTACTTCCGCATTAGTGCTTACCGTTCCGAATGGAAATGAGAAATTAACGGTATTCACCGATGCTTGTCGCGAAGGCTTAGGAGCAGTGTTAATTCGAGATGGGAAGGTAATTGCATATGCTAGTCTTCAGTCGAAGACCCATGAGGTTAATTATGCTGCTCATGATTTAGAATTGCTGGCTGTTGTCTTTGCTTTGAAGCTTTGGAGACATCATCTCTTGGGTGCTAAGTTTGACCACTTCACCGATCATCAGTCTTTGAAATATATCTTCACCCAGAAGGATTTGAATCAGAGACAAGTTCGGTGGCTCGCGTTTCTTGCTTCTTATGATCTCGACATCAACTATACCCTTGGGAAAGAAAATGTAGTGGCGAATGCGTTGAGTAGGAAGAAACCCTTATTGTGCCAGCTTATTGTCTCTTCTCCTCTTGTGGATCGAATTAAGGCTAAGCAAGATGAAGACGAGATGTTAGGCGTATAAAGGGAAGTGTCTGTAGCAGAGTTGGTGAAAATAGTAGTATTGATGGTAGTGGAGCTCAGATGGATGATAAAGGGATTTTAAGGATTAAGAATCGGATTTGTGTCCCAAATGTTGATGGTTTGAGGTAGCAGTTACTTCGGGAACATCATCAATCCCGACTTTCCGTTCATCCTGGCGTAGCGAAGATGTATCGGGATTTAAAGAAACTTTACTGGTGGAAGGGTATGAAGCGCGATGTCTCTATATTTGTTAGTAGGTGTGCCACTTGTCAGCAAGTCAAGGCGGATCATCAGAAGACTACGGGTTTATTACAGCCTCTGGAGATTCCGGATGGGAAGTGGGAGCAATTTTCTATGGATTTCATCGATGGTTTACCGAGATCTAGGAAGGGTAATGAAAGCATCTGGTTTATCGTGGATAGACTGACCAAGTCAGCTTACTTTATTCCAGTCAAGTCTACCCGTTCGGCTTCGAGCTTATCTTAGATTTATATGAGGGAGATTGTTCGCCTCCGTGGTGTTCCACTTAGCATCGTTTGTGATCGAGAACCTATATTCACTAGCCAATTTTGAAAGGCTTTCAAAGAATCCTTGGGTACTCGTCTGAGTCTGAGCACTGCTTACCACCCTCAGACCGACGGTCAAACGGAAAGGGTGAATCAGATTCTAGAGGATCTTCTCCGTGCTTGTATCTTGGATTATGGAGGATCTTGGGAAGATCATCTCCATCTTGTGGAATTCACATATAACAGCAGTTATCAGGTACAAATTCCAATCCTCTGTTCTTATCTTATCTTAATTCCCTATCTATCTCACTCTATCTTTTCAGGCTAGTCTCGAGATGTCCCCTTTTGCTGCTCTTTACGGGCAACCCTGTAGATCTCCATCCTGCTGGATCGAATCCGGTAATCGCTTAGTTCTTGGGGCAGATATGATTTTGGAAGCTTCGTAGAAAGTCGAGGAGATTAAGAGGAGGTTAAGGATTGATCAGGACAGGCAGAAGAAGTAAGCTGATCGTCGTAGAAGAAGCGTGGAGTTTGTAGTCGGTGATGTAGTTTTTCTTAAGGTTTCTCCCTTAAGGAATGTGGTCCGGTTTGGACGTAGAGGGAAGCTTGCTCCTAGATTCATAGGTCCCTTCCGCATCTTAGAGAGGATTGGGTCTCTTGCTTACCGACTAGAATTGCCCGAGAAATATGCTGGAATACACAATGTAATCCATGTATCCCACCTTCGTCGATGTCTTCATGATCCATCTCTTATTATCCAGCCTTCTACTCTTGATAATTTGGACATCGAGCCTGACCTAACTATTGAAAGGAAGCCGCTTCGTATCGTCAATCGAGGTACGAAACAACTAAGAAGAAAAACTATCCGCCTGGTCAAAGTGCAATGGAGCACGAATGAACGGGATTGCACCTGGGAGATGGAGGATAGCATTCGTGCTTCGAATCCAGAATTATTCATTTAAGGTACATTGCACTTTATCTTATCTTCCGTTGTTTCCTTCCTACATTCGTTTTCGAGGACGAAAAATTCTGAGTGGGGGAGAGTGTAACAGCCCAAAAATTTTAAAAAAAAAATTATTTTATTTATAACTCTGGGATTTTTTTTCGAAAAATTGAATTTCTAAATTGAATTTTTTTATAATCACCCACGATTTTTTTATTTTTGTGAAAATTCTAAAATTCTTTAAAACTTAACATTTGTTGAAGTTATAAATCTTTAAATTTCTAATTTTTAATTTTTTTGATTTAATTTAATATATTCGTAACAATGTTTATTTCACCTTTTGTTCTTTAAAAAGATTGATTTTATACTTCTAAAATTTAATATTTTATATTTTACTTATATACATTTTTGCAATAAATTTCTTAGTAAATGTGTAAAGCATCATATTTACCTAAGTAATAAATTTCCAAAACCTTGTGTGTAAATAAATTGTTTAATTACGCGTTTAAAAGGCGCGTTATTTGATGGAATAAATAATGTATATATATACAAGAAAACGTATAAAACTTAAATCCGTTATTTTTGTTTTATTTGGACCTAAATTTATTGTGTGTGTTGTACGCATTGTAAATATATTACTTTCCTTTTTCTCTCTTGATTTAATAGGAACGTTATTTACAAATTTTTTAACCGTTCACCTTTTTAATTTCTTGACTTTGTTCCCATCAACGCGAGCTTTATATTTTATTTCTTTGCTTTAATTTCGAAACCATTTGCGTTCAATTGGTAAAAAGAATCTAGCAGTCGTGTATAACTGGTAATAAATCAGTGCTCAATCAACTCATGGACCTTTTAAAAATCAATATTTATATTTTCTTGCATAACTGATCATTTAACAAAATCAATGCTAGTTTATTCCTAAACAAGTTCGTTTTGTTTTTATTTATTTCCTTTCCGTTTGAAAGCAAGATTTGATCACTTGCCGTTTTATTTTCTCTATAAATCATGCTACCTCTCTGATCTAACTCTATATAACACACGCATTGTACAATTCTCATCAAAGTTTTCTTCTACATGTGAAGCTCTGAAATCAGGTATGCACACACTTCTCCTCTCTTATTTTTTTCTTCTTCGGTTTTCTTTTATTTTCTCCACCTTGCTCGGCTACCCTGCTTCTCACTCCATGTTGTTGCCTTCCTTGACTCCTTCCCCTGATCTATATTTGCAATGCATGTCCAATTTATATAGGAAGTCAAGCTTAGTTTTTCTTTTGCATTCTGTAGAGAAAATGCATGTGTCCCTGTAGTTAGTGGCCACGTGAAAAAAAATGCATATGAGCCTGTAGAAAAAAATTGCCATGCATCTCCTTCCCCCCGATATTGTTGCCGTCCCTGACTAGCTTTCTTTTGCATTCAGTGAAATAATGCATATTAGCCTGTAGCTTTTTGTGGCCACGTGAAATTGAATGCGTGAGTCATTTTTCTTAAAATGTGAATTGCTTGAGTGTGTTACCTTTGAAAATGTTAGAAAACAAAAGTGTGTAATGGAGCCAAACCTGGAAAATGATTTGTGTTATTTTAGTTGCGTGTGAAACAAATCACACGGCCTTGTCAATGCATAAGTGCATGCATGCATTTTTCAAAGTACTTTTTCTGTAAATCTAATAACGTTTTTTTACAAGACTCGGCCTATTTGATTAACAAAGCATTTTTTTTATAATAAAGCATTTTATATTTTTTTATAACAAATCATTTTCCCAAAGCATTTAAGTAACAAATTTGGAAAGGGAAGAGGATTGGAGATGTTGAACAGATTGAGTGATGGAGTGGTCGAGCTACGGGTGTCAAAATCTTTTAATTTAAATCTTGTTTCGGTTGTTATTAAATTTTGTTGCTTTAATCGCTTCATATTCGCATAATTTATTTTTCGTTTATTTTTCCAAAATAGAAATCGGGGTGTCACATCTGCTAGAAACTAATCGTGCCTTCATTTATTTTCTTTCGGGGTAAATACCGTTGTTTGATTTGAATCTTTAGCAGCGAAAAGGTGAGTATTCTCACCTGACAAATGTACTTCTATATTTATATCTTTAATTTAACAACAAGTGTAGTTGTAAAATAAATTATATTTAATTTTTTTTTGCCTGTGATATAAATCTATGGTGTTAAAACCCCATTTTTAAATTGACACATCATCAGTCGTATTATTTACTATTTTATTTATGCAGTTATACTATTTATTTATTTACTGTCTAATCACACTGCAAGTTCCTTGTAGAATAGAAATTGTTTCGGGTTGAAATGATAAGCCTGAATGATATTTATATATTTATTTATTTAGTCATTTATTTAACTTGGGATTGCGGGTTTGAAATGATAGAACTCGGATATTCTTTGTAAATTACGGATTGAAATGATATATTATCCGTACCACTTGACCTAGGTAGAAAACATTATACAGACCCGTGGTTATATATATATATATATATATATATATATATATATATATATAGTTTTCTAGAAAAAAAATTAAGTATTTCTAAAATTTGTATATTATACCATTTTTGATTTGAATTGAATAAAAAATGATTTTTGTAATTTTATACGATTAAATATATATATAAATAAAGGATTGATTTGGAATTTGAATATAAATTCATTTGAAATTTAATTTTGTAAAGGAATAAAATAAAGTATATTTGATAAAACTGGAATTTAATGATAAATAAGGTGGTATGAAATTTTCCTATGAATTAAAAAGTTAATAAAGTAAGTACAAATAATAATTTGATAATATCTAAACTTAGTAAGAGTCTAGTTTAAGAAATGGGCAAGTTAGGAAATAATTTGGAAATAGTTATATTTTGGAGTAATAATTAAAATTAATTACTACGTAAATTTTGAATGCAAAGAATAAAAATCTTGATTTGACTTTAAAAAGTGAACATAAGAAGTTGATGTGCATTTATGAAATTTACCTCATATAAATCATATATTTTAGAAATTTAAATGACTATTGTTAAAAGTGGAAATATGTTTTATAAGTTAAATGGGTTTAATCAAAGTTTAATTATTTATAAAATTTATATCTGGGATTTAATTCACTTAAATTATATTGTAAAGGATATTACTGCACTTTGTAAGTGCCGTAGTTGATGCAAATGAACTTAACGCTGAAATTAATTAAAAGCTATTGCAGTACTTGGTAAGTGCTGTGATTGCGGAATTTAAACTAAACCCGAATAAATAAAAGTGCTACAATAGCACTTGTTAAGTGTTGCCATTGGCTAAAATGAGATTTTGAATATTGATTTGAAATTTTAATAACCTCACTTTTGAAAGTTAACGAAGTATTGGGAGTTAAATATAACTATTTTGAAATGTATAACCATGGGTAATAATAATAACGATTGGTTGGCAAAGAGACTGGGATCGGATGTGGGCATACTCTCTGTCGATACCGAAAACCACTTTGACAACCGTGTACGCGGTGGAGATTCCAGAATGAAGTAGGTTGGTGGAGACGTCCCCTTGAGGTAAATACGTGGACCCAACTCCCGTGAGTTGGCATAAGGTGGCTAAAACAGGAGCGATCAACGGGCTAAGGGGGTTAGCTCCCTTTAACGGACACTCCTCTTCGATACTACATTCTGACTTTGGATTTATTCGGTGGCCACTTTTACTTTTAATTTTGGGGGGAGTTTTTTCGAGGTGGGCGATAGCTGTGGCTATGCGCTACCACCGGTCCGGAAGCGTAATTGGTATGTCTACCTTGGCATTGCCTAGTTGTGACGTGTCACCTACCATAGCGAGCCTTATACGATTTTGTTTTTGTACCATACCTATGGAGCGCCCTCTGACGACGCCTAGTACGAGGGAGTTACGGTACTGTATAGACTATCGGAATATATTATTTGTTAAGGGCTATATGGGTAACCCCTTCACGCTATTTAAAAGTAAGTTTATTTTAGTATAAACACTATTATAATAGCGAAATTATTACTACATAGTAAATAGTTTAACGGATCCTTAGAGGATGGGCGGTCCCAAGCATCCTTTAAGTTACTTGCTCTATATTACAGTACACTTGAATTAGCTTACACTGTATAAGTATGTATGTCCTGACTCGAGTGTTTATGTTTATTTTACGCTCGAGTCAGCCTGAGTTGCAGTTCAGTTTCATTCTGGAGCTAGGACTTCTGTATATCACTTTTAAAGCTGCTGACGAACTTTCTTTTCAGTTTCTTCATCTTAAATTTTGAAACAAGACTTTTGGATATTGAGATTTGTTATGGTTGTTTCAAACTATTGGATTTAAAGACCATGTAAAATTTTGTTTGTTTTGATACTATTTATAGTGGCTTCATAAACCACTAAGTTATTTTAAATTCCGCTGCGAGTATTTTGATTTCTGTGTCTGTGATTCTGTGTTCTGATTTCATTTGCTCCAAATTTATTTACAATCTATTGTTTTGAATTATTCAAGTTTGACATGTTTTAGTTTATCGTCGAATTGGAAGGGTACAAAATAGTGGGTCGTTACAGATTTGTGGATTGAAAAAAATTTAGAAATCAGTTTGGAATTTGATTTGATGATTGCAATAAGTTTGGAAATCAATTTAAAAAATTTATTTGGGTCTTGAAAGTGAATATTTGGAAAACGATTTAAGAATCATATATCTGTGGATATTCGAAAATTAAAATCTACAATGGGAATTTTATAAAAGAAAGGGAAATTTATTTTTAAAAAAATAAATATCGTTTTATTTTTAGAAGTGTGAAAAGGAATTTACGGATTCGGGACATAAATTTAAAATAAATCCAGAAAGATTTATAAATTGATTTGAACGAACCATTATAGAATGGAATGTGTACTTTCCCTGAAAGCCGAGAATGTTTTCAATATAGCTTATAAATATAAATTGAAGTTGTAAAGATGGTTTTAAGGAAAGAATGTTTTGGACAAAATTATTTACTTTGGTTATTTTGAAATCTTTAAAGTAAAAATATATTTTAAACTATTATAGAAGTGATTATTTGAAGTTTTAAATTGATATTTGTTTAAGAAATTGGATATTTAAATAGTTATATCCTGTCAACTAATTTTATTTTAAAATTAGTTTTGGACTTGAATGTTTATATGAAATATTAGTATAATATTTTTCATAACTAATAATTAAGCAAATATTCTCAATTAGCTTATTTTAAATGTTTCCAAGTATATTTTGAATAAATATTTTATATTATTTTAAAATATTTGAAATCGGCAGATTTTCAGTGGAAATGAATAAATATTGGAAATGTTTTCCACGTAAGGAAAAATTGATTTGAAATTTATTTTTAAAGGATTGAAGTGTGAATAATTGATTTGAATTTGTTTTCAAAGTGTTGAAAAGTGAAATTTTATCTTGCGAAGATATTTTGAAAATAATAATAATTGGGGAAAAATTATTTTGAATTCAGGGACTATTGTAAATGATGATTGGTAGTTAAATAACTGACTATCAATATTGGCCTTTAAGTGGCATTTGAATTTCGATGCGACTGGGAACCGAATTCCAAATGGATATTCGAAAACCACAATGAAACTTTGTGATTGTAATGGATCTTTTGTTTTAAAGATCAAAGTGGAAATTGTTGTGATTTGTTTGAAAACTGAATGAACACTTATTTTTAAAAATAAACGCTTATTATTCGGATTAGCCGGGAGAAGAACTTTTGTCATAAAACCCAATCCGAATAATGATACGACGAAATGAGATTCCATTTGAAGATGGTGTTGAAGACCGAGTATTTTCGAAAGCGAAAGGATTACTTGTCGAATGTCTCTGCACCGGGTTGCTCCAGTATAGAGATTTTATCACCCTTTTGTATAGGGATTCTAGACAGGATTAGTGAATATCCGGATTTCCAAGGGCTTCTTTGAAGTGCCTTCGGTTTCGTTCGATCCCGGGATGGACTTGTATGGATGTGCGTCTAACGTTACACTTTGAGATGTAAAGCTGGTTTCTATCAAATACATTTCTGTTGGTGGCGGAGAATTTACTCTCTTAGCTTAACACCCTTCTCTGAGACGTGCGAGCTCAGAGGTTATGATGTTGATGGTTACTAGTGATACATTCCCAATATGGTAATGGGGCATACGAAGTGCTGCTGATCATTTGTTGATCGAAGCATGGCTTTTGTGAAAAGCGTAGCTTTGTGGACGAAACTTCGTCGAGCCTCACACCCTGTAATGGTCGAAACAAGAAGGATGCAGCAAGGTAATTGGGGGTAGCGCCCCTTAGGGTATGTTCATTTCCTTCTGGATAGAGGTGGTATCATGGTATGGAGCCCAGATGCTTAACCTATGTGGTTGCTGCAAATTTATTACTATGTGGTTGATGGTATTGACGATCCTCGGATAAAGGTTGTTCACGACCGAGGGATGGCATACTCGTGTCTGTAGTTACCTATTTTTGCAGAGGTAACCCGGCCTTGTGTTGGCAGAGATCCGGTTAGGTTCTCAGGGCGTCCCTCCAAAGGCGTACCCATGTGGCCCAGGAAGTTCCTTTGCCTCACCATGTGTTGGAAATCCAATTACCAATACGCTCCCTGTACGGTTTTAGTTGTAAAACCTGCCATCTAATATGGTAGCTATAGTAGGCATATTATAATGGTACGTATGCTGGTTAAGATTAATACTATACTTGCAAATGTTTTTCCACTATGCACTAATAATAATATCAAAAGAGTTTTCTCGTATCAATCATGTTTGACTATCATAAGGAGAAATCTCCCCTAAGCGTGCAATTGCATTGTGTGTGTGTGTCGGGAGGCCTTATGGTAGTTTCATTTTCCAAAAAGCATTGCGAATTTTATTTATTCCCCTTTTGTTTTGCTTTTGTTTAAAAAAATAACTATTTTAAGATCTCACACCAGTCCCATGACTGACATTGAGTTTATTGTTCCCTTTCTAAACTCTGGATGCCCATAATTTTCCGCACGGGCAGCGTAGAGTTAGGTTGTCAATTATTCTAGAGCGAAGTCAGGAAGTTGTTGTGGAGATTAGGAGTTGAAGCTGATAGCGAGGCATATCACTTATATATGTAATATTTTTTTTTCCGCTGTTTGTTGTTGTAAACTCTGATAATGTGATGTATAAATTGATATAGTGTTTTTGTTTTAAAGATTATTCTTTATCTATTATATATTGTTCCGCTGCGAAGTGTGAGATTCTGTTATTGTTTCTGTTCTTCTTCTATCTTCTTCTTCTTTAACCCTAACGGTTTGGTTTTCCGGCATTCGATTGTGCGGCATTTAATACATTGGATGTATTGATGTCGACCGTCGGAGTTCGAAAAATCGGGTTGTTAAATTATGTTATCAGAGCATTTGGTTAAGCGAGAACCTTGGCTCTGTTGGGTGTTACTCATTAGAGATAGAGTTAGTAGTACTCTAGAATGAGTTGAGTGTATTAATACATATGAGTGCATATTTGTTAGTGAATATAAAATTGTTTTATATTGTGATGATTGGTTTGTTGAGTGGTATATGGATTCTGGTCGGTATAGTCCGTTCAACTCTATCGATAAGGATCTCTAAACACTCGTACAGAACAATTCGACACGATATTGTTTTAAAATAGGGTAAATGAAATAATTTTACCCAAATTATTTTCGTATATAAAAGAAATGATTTTCCATAAATTATTATAGTATATGGCTGATTTTTTGATTAGGAAGTGATTAAGAAATTGAAATCATAATCAAAAGCTGAGAAATAAAATTTATTTACAAATGAGATTTGTAAATATAAATTGTAAATGTAATTTATAATTTGAAATAGAAATCTAGATAATATTTGAAGGGATTTGAAAATTTTGAGATTTGGGAAATTTAAATTCCTTTTTGGTTTAAAAATAATGTTCAAAGGTTTGGAAAAATGTTTTTGAAAAAAAATGAAAGCTCTAAAATCTTTTCAATCGCTGGAAAATAATTCCGATGATGATCGTGACATCATTGGTATTCATTTTCTGGATTCCAAGAGAGAAATTGCTATTGAATTATTTTAAATGGAAGTTGTTTGAAAAACTAGGTAGGTTTTGGGAATTCAAAAATAATTTGAATTGATTTTGAAAATGTTGAAAAGGCTCTGGAATTTAATAAAAATAGTTATGAAATAAAATTTATTCAAATGGAAAATAAATTGTGAATGAGTGAATAAATTTGTAATTGCTAGTAAATGAAAGTGAAATTAAATGTTGAAAATCATTTCGAACTTGTAAGCAAATAGAATTGAATTGGAATTGAATTTGATTTGTTATAAGCAAAGCGAAGTATTGAAATAAAAATTAGTAAGTGAAACTAATTATGGTCTGAGGTAAATTGAATTCATATTGGATTTGAAATCCAGTTTAAATATAAGTGGGTATAAACCAAAATGGTGAATTGGAAAAAAAAATTAAATGAATAAAAGAATTAAACTGGAATTGAAAATGAATATTGAGAACCAATTTGAGTTGTGTGAAATAAAATGAAGTTGTAAAATTAGTTCGAAGTGAACTAAAGATAATAAAGGTGAAAAAATGGGTTGAAATAAAATGTATTGTAATTTGTAATGAATTAGTAAATGAAACTGATTTAAAATAGTGACATGAATCAGTTGTGAATGAAAGATAATTGATAAAATTCAATATTCAGAAGTTAAACTGAATACAAATGAAATTGAAAATGTAAGATTGAATGAAAATGAATATATAACTTCAATAGTAAAGTAAAAATGGTATATGAAGTATATATTGAAAATTTTGTAAAGGAATGTGCAAAATAAATTTGAATGTTGTAATTGGATATTATGGCCAGCCGGATATACATGTGTATTAAAGGAAATGGAATTGCGATTTTGATCTCAAAGATAAATTTTGAATTGCTCGACAAAAAGGTATGTATTTGAATTTCAGTATGAAATTTGATGATTTTCTTGTCCAGCCGCCTGGCTTTTCGTTTTCTTTTTGAAATCTGGGGGCTATGGTGCCATGTTGTAGCCGTACCGAGCTAGCCGCGCAAATGAGACGCTGGCTAAATTTTTAGAAAATTTAGGGAGTTAGAAAAAAATTTTGAAAATTTTGAAATTTTAAAATTCGAATTTAATTCGAATGGTTAAGAAAACAATATTGTTTGAGTTTATGGTTGAGGTTAGAAAGTTAGTTCAAGTAATAATGGGTCTTTAATGAAAAGATTGGTTTTGACAAGTTGTCAAAAATGTTTATTTTTGGTACATAATAAATGTGTTAAGGTACATTCCTCTTAACTAGTAATTTCGGGACGAAATTCTTTTAAGGGGGGAAGGATGTGACGACCTGGAAATTTCAACATTAGAAATTGTAATATTTAATTGATTTTAAATGTTTGAATGTGTAACGACCCGTAAATTTTCAATTGTTGAAATTGTTAATTTAATGAGATTTTGAAATTTTAAAAATATTTCTGAATTTTTAATAAAAGTTGGGATGCAATAATGAAAATAACTAAGAGAAAATGTAACAGGGTTAATTTAAGTTAACAATTTATGAATTTGAATGAAATTTCAATTTAAAGAAAATAATTTAAAATGTATGACTTAGTTATAATGGGAATATGAGTTAAACAAGTTAATTATTGATTTAACATGTGAAGTATTATTGTAGATAGTAGTTGTTTGGGAAGAATAAACATACAAGTACTATAAAGGGTAATGGTGACAAATGGCTGTCGTTACTAGTAATTTACCAATTTAATACTAAAAGTAATTAACTGTTACCTTATGATAATTTATTTAATAACGAAAAGAGTAATTAATTGCAATTCCTTTAAAATAATAAATTAATGTATATATATTTGGCAATTGACAATTTATCAATTTGTTAAGATTGTAAAATTATAATCTAATATTACTTTAATGTTAACTAAGGTAACTTAACTAAGGTAACTATTAATAAATTGAATGAAATTCAAATCAATGGAAATAATGTAGATGTTTACTTAGCTACGAATTGAATATATGAAAGCAAAATGTAAACATTGAATTAAATTAATGAATATAAATTACAATATTTGTTTGAAGGAAATAAACTTAAAGGTAATTAAAGTTTAATGGTTACAATTGTTATAAGATACCTATTTGTGTAGTTCATAAGATTTAATTTGAAATCAATCAAAGAAATTGACTTAATTAGTGGAGTTAGAGTAGATTTGATTAGAAATTGAAGAATGTTATTTCACCAAGAAGTAATAAATGTAAACTCTATCCATAATAAGGCAATTGAGTGAATGAAAACAATTGTAATTCAGGTTGATAAATTTATTGGGTTTGAGGTGTAATAAAAGGATTATTGAGATCGAATGAATTAAATTATTTCGTAAATGAGAATTATGGTAAAATTAGAGAATATTAATACAATAACTATGAACCAATGTAAAATTTCACCCATGTGATAATAATTAATTGAATAATAGGATATAAACTCAATTAAATGTAAATTTTGAAAATAAGATTTATAATTTCTAAATATAATGAAATATAAAATTTAACACTGCAATTGATAGATTTATCAACTTTAAATTTACATCTAAACTTGTTTAAATTTTTGTAAATGATTAAGAAATATAAAAGTGATAAAATTGTCAATTATAGAATTGAAATTCAAAAATTGGATTTAATTAATTAATTTACTTATTTAATTAATGTAAAAATAGCCATTTTGGCCACTGACTCAGATTTCGGCGAAACCAGTTTCATCGGATCTGTATCGGTGAATTATTGCAGTATTTCAAGTTTTATAGTGATCGGACTTGTCGTTTGATCGTACGAACTTGAAACGTCTTGAAATAAATGAAATTGAATTCAATTGAAATCAATTTGAAAAAATATTGATTCTAGCATAACTTCTTCATACGATGGAAGTTGGAGTTGAACCCTTTTCCATTGTGTTTAAAATATTTTAAAACATTTATTTGGATATATGGGTTGACCCAATTTCATTCCGAAGTCGAAACAGGCTTTTTGGGCCACTTTGTCGCTAATGCGTATACCAACCGATCCGATCCATTCTATTTCAACCTTGTCTATAAATACCCTGTTATAAACCCTAGCCTACCTCTATTTCTCATTTTTCTGCGCGTACAATTTCATTCACCTCCTTAGTTCAATGGCAGACAAACACCTAATTCCAACTGCAATTCAAAATCAAAGCAAAATTTCAAACTCCATAGAAAAATTTGGAAAAAATATATATTGAAGCTCTTAATGAACGCATCTCGTATCTGCGATTCGTTTTTGGATCCGAGTTTCTGTGTAGGCTGAATTGGCTCATCTATTCTCGGCCATCCATTCGAGCGCGATCATTCACGATGGATCGTCAAATCAGTGTCACTGTTGGGTAGAGGGGAACAAGTGGAGGCCATCGGTGTGGGTAGTGTTGCGATTCAATGGTCGGATTGGAGGCAGAAATTTCATAGGGTTTCACATATGTGGCGGCGGCTGCGGCGTTTTGGGGCGTCGATCGCCTAGGCGGTGGCTCGTCGCGAGGGGGGTCCGAGATCCGGTGGCGCGCTGCACGGCTTAGGTAATATGGCAGCGCGCGCGAGTCTTTAAAGTGGCAGCGCGTTCTTTCTCTGTTAGGGTTCGATTCTGGGTCGTGCGTTTCTATGGCCGGCTACTGTGGGGAAGAAGAGTAGTGACGTGGAGGGTAGTTTATTTTTTTATTATTTTTTTAAATTTAATTTTGATCTTCAACTCGTTTAATGCAATAACTTTTACATACGATATCCATTTCACGCGCGGTTTTCTCCGCTAGGTTCGTATTGCCATTCCGAACATTTCGGCGCTGGCTTGGTTAGATTCTGAGACTGTTGGAATTTTGGGTTTAAATTGGATTTAAATTCAATTTTAATTCTGAAGGTGAGCGTTTTAACCCACTCACAACTTCTAAAATTTCTTATGTTGGTTAAATTTATTTATGATGTGATTTGATATTGATTTACAACTGTTTGGCATATATTTAATCATCATCTCAGGTAAATTGCATTTATTTGAATTAAATTGTTATTCAATTTATTATTACATATAAACTGCCAGTTAAATTAATTTATTATTGAATAATAAACTGCCAGTACTTAATTTTTATTTATTGATGTTATTGTTTGTTTTGGATGATGATTGTGAGGGATGTATGATCTATTGATGGATGGATGGATGTTGTATTGTATATTATTATAAACTGCAAGTTATTATGCATTTTTATTTCATTCGGGATTGCGGTTTGAAATGATATATAACCGTAATTTTATTTTAAATTACGGATTAAATTGATAAATATCCATATCACTTGACCATAGGATAGAAAATTATATACAGGCACCGCGGTGTGTATATATATATATATAAATATTTTGAAATGATTTTCTATGGTTTGGAAAGGAATATACGGTTTAATAAGTATTAATTTTTGATGTTATATAAATATTATTTTATATATATATAGTTAAATTCTTGAATTTAAGCTATGTATAAAATTGATTAATAAATTGAGTTTAATAATGGAGTTTGATTGTTTTATATTATATGGTTTAGTACTTATATAAGATATTGAATATATAGAGTTTTTAAATGACTTAAATGAAATTTAATTTGGAAGATAAATATGGAATTAGTTTAAATTGAATTATTTAAGAATTGTACTTGAATAAATTTGATTTGAAGTGTAATAAAAATGAAGATTTTAAAGGGTATGATTCTTATAACTTGATTTGGGTATAAGGTAATTTAAATGAATATAAAGTTGAGATAAATGAATTTATCAAGTTAATTAAATTGAAAGAATATCCAGTTGTTTGAAGTTAAAAGTTCTACTTAAATTATATGGGATTTATTAAGTAAACGTTTCAAATCTAAATAATAGCAATTGAATTTGATATAAATGGAATCAAAGAATTAGTTTTGAAATGGTGGAATGTTTAAAAGCTTTGAAATATATGGAAATTTGAAATGGTTTATTTGGAGGTTCAAATCGGAATTTGGAATTTATTTGTGAAATTAAAGAAGCTATTTTATTTTATAAAGTAATTTAATATTTAAACCATTTAAGTAATTGAAGTTATGTTTCAAAGCTATGGGTTTCAAGATATATAGATTTAAAAGGCCATGATTTTTGGAAAGTGATATATTTCGAAATAAAAAGGATATTATATTGATTGGGTTTTAAAACGAAAATGATATCGTATTTATATGGTTTGAAATAGATACTATATACTAGTTTTGAAGTATAAATTATTTTGAAAAGACCGCGGTGTTATAATAACGTTTGGTTGTTAAAGAGACCGGGATCGGAAGTTGTCATACTCTCTGCTAACTCCGAAAACCACTTTAACAACCGTGTACGCGGTGGAGATTCCAGAATGAAGTAGGATGCTGGCGGCATTTCCTTTGAGGTAAATATGTGGACCCAACTTCCGTGAGTTGGCCTAAGGTGGCTAAAACAGGAGCGATCGACGGGTTAATGAGGTAGCACCTTTGATCGGACACATCCCTTTTATATTATACTTTGGCTTTTGGATTTATTCGGTGGCCACTTTTGATTTTTATTTAGGGGTGTGGCTTGAGGTGGGTGGTAGCTGCGCGCTACGCATTACCGCCAACCAGGAAGTGTAATTGGTATATCTACCCTGGCATTGCCTAGTTGTGCCGTGTCACCTACCATAGCGTGCCTTGTACGAGTTTGGTTTTCTACCATAGCCCGTGTGGTATCCTCTGGTGGCTTCCCGATTAAGAGGGATTATGATATTAGATGGACTACTGGGACTATTACGTGTTCAGTGCTATATGGGCAACCCCTTAATGCTATGAAAAAGTAAGTTTATTTTACTATTGGACACTATTATAACAGTGAAATATTACTACATAGTAAATAGTTTAACGGATCCTTAGGAGATGTGAATCCCGAGCATCTCTTAAGTTACTGCACTCGTATTTATTTCTGTTGATTTAACTTACATAAGATCTTTTAGTTCTGACTCGAGTGTTTTGTCTTATCAATTCGTTCGGGTCAGCTTGAGCATCTCTGTGACGCCCCACCTCTATACCCACGCTAGCCAAGAACACTCCGGAGTAGTGCTGTCAACTGGCACGGAGAATAAGGCTGTTGAGGAGCCACCATCCATGTAATTGCTTATCACACGGTGGCTATAAATAATCTTCGGAAACAAACATAGAAATAATCATATCACTAATCAGTCACAGATATCCATATCACAAATGCGGAAGAAGATATGAATATATAACTAACACATGAAAGTGTACATCAGAGTAGTGGTCAGTAAGATCCACGATAATACAAAAGAATAGCAACACGTGCTATACAAAAGAATACAACTATGAGTCTATCTCTCAAGTGTATACAACAAAAACTGCTAATCTAAACAGTTAGCCAAAAGTCAGAGTGATGAATCCCTGGGAAGAAGTCAAGCAGAAGCACCTGTAACATCTCGGTCTGACCCGAGTATTATTTAAGAAAATAATAAACGGGTCAGTCTAGATATAAATATCAGATGACATGATATAACATAAAAGATATGGCATAAACATAAACATCCATAATGACATACCACTATAAGTATGTAAATAATGATCAACAGAAGATCAATCAATAAGAGATAGTCAATATCACAAGAATCTTCTCAAAGATTCGAAAAGGGCATCATACCCCAAACTTGTACTCATAACAAGTCAATGACATAAATTCTAGAAATCAATGCAAGAAGTCCAGAAATCAAAGAAAAGAGAAAGAGGCCTATCACATGACGGTCCGAAGACCAAGGGGAGCTACCCCACATGTGTGAATGGAATCACACAGATTAAGGTCCAGACTAACCAAAAAGCAAAAAGTTATGTGTGAGTGGAATCACACAAGTGGTGTCTAGTCTAACCTCGCAACAAGAGACATCGCACATTTGCTAGTCTAAATCATCAGAATGATCGTCATGATCAACGAGAAGTGTCAATTACACTAAGCTAGTAAATATAGAAGTTTAGCTTCATTTCCCATAACCACTTGCTTAACTTAAATATTTAAGAACAAACTGTAAATCTTCACTAATAAAATTGTCACAAGAGGTTCAATCGAACAAGTCCAAGAATTAACCGACGAAGTGAACGCAAGCGTTTCATACCACTTGTTTTACTAAGTCGTTTAATTAGATTTCTCATCCGAGTGAGGTAAAGGTTTGTATATACTAATAGATTGGAAAACGGTTTAAGAAAAGAGCTTTGTTGTTAAAAATAGAGTTGAAATTGTTTGTTAAAAGAGTTTTGATATTTACTACTAGTATTGAAACCTTTATATTATAAAGTGACAAAACACAGAAGCAATTGTAGAAACAAGCAGTCACAAAAATCGCATACGGAGATGTGAATAAAATCCAAGTAAATCAGCTCAATGTTTTTCAGATAAGATCCCCTACGGAGGGGGGGTCCGGGGGGGGGGGGGCAACCCCCCTAGGCGGGGGTGCGGGGGCAACACCACCGCTTACGGGGTTCGACCTGTCCGGTCAGGTCGCGGGGGTCCAGGGGGCAGCGGCCCCGGTGGGGTGCGGGGCAGCGCCCCGTCCAAAACGGTATGACCTAAGTGAAGACAAGCGGCCTACGACCTAAAGCAAAATGAGATCTAACGACCTAAGGGTTCACGCGACCTAACACAATGGCCGAGCGACCTAACTGGAGTTAAGGGAGGCAAGCGACTTAAGCTCCAACGACCTACGACTCAAGCAAGCCGAGCGACCTAGTGTGGAGGGGACGAGCGACTTAAGGAAGGCGAACGACTTAACAAGGTTTGCGGGCTAAGGATGAGCGACCTAACAAGGCTCACGACCTAACGGAGACGAGGTCATGCGACCTAAAGTGGTTCGCGACCTAAAGGTGTTCGCGACCTAATAGGGTTCGCGACCTAAAGGTGCACGACCTAAGGTCTTTCGACCTAGGGGTATATAGGTAACATGACCTAAAGATGTCGCGACCTAAGGGGCCAAGCGACCTACTGGGTCATACGACCTAAAGGAAATAGGGTCCAACGACCTAAGGAAAACAAGGTCCAACGACCTAGAGGGATGGGAGTCATGCGACCTAAAGGAGTATGCGACCTAAAGAAGTGCACGAGCTAAATGAAGGCGGAACAACTCAGGGTCTAACGACCTAGGGGGGCGACCTAAGGTCTAACGACCTAAGACAGAGGAGACGTTTCCAACAGAGGGAACGACTTAACGACCTAAGCCTAACGACCTACGACCTAAGGTCCCACGACCTAATGAGGAAGGCAAGGCCAAACGACCTATACGCGAACGACCTAAAGTCCAACGACCTACGACCTAAATCCGAGGCGACCTAAATCCGAGGCGACCTAAATCCGAGGCGAACGAAATATGCAGGCCTTGACTTTTCCACACGCGCGAGCTAATGATTCCGAGCGACCTATACCTGGGCAGAGCGACCTAAGCTCAGGAAGTTCACCAAACAACTAAAAATTGGAGTTTTTCGCCAATCCAATCCAAACCAAATGCAAATATACATGCTAAAGTGATGGGGAATCATTCCCAACAGTCCAATATAGTTATAGACTAGAATTGTGAGATAAAAATCTCACCTTTGCACTAAAGTTTATGAAGATGAAGCTTGAAAGCAAGGAGAAGCAATCCAAAGCTTGAATCCAATACCTTCTACTTGAATTTGGAGTTGAATGTTGGATTTGCAATTGAATTTGTGCTTGGAGTTTTAATTTCCCATTCTTTTCACCATTAATGCCCAAGCTTGAGTTAGTTTGGAAATTTATGAAGAGTGAAGAGAAGGGGGTTGGAACTTGGGCTTAATAGGCTAAACTAACCCAAAGTCCAAAGCGGGAAAAGTTAGTGAAATTTCGCTAACTCCAAACCTAACGATGTTTATACTTAAAAAATTTGTAAACGGCATTTCGAACTCAATGGAAGTGGTCTCGAGTCCTAATTTAACCGTTTGCAAAAAGTAGCTTTTCGGACCATTATCCGATTAACGACCTAATATTTAAATAAAATATTTAAATATTAAATCGATAAATATGCGGGTTGTTACAGACTCCCCTCCCTAAAGAAATTGCGTCCTCGCAATATATAAGATGGAAATAACAAGTAACAACCATAAAAGCATATTAACACAAATGAAATTTGAAATAGGGAGTTCACCTCAAAGAGCAGGAGTAAGCAAGTCCGGATGTGTTCGCTCGATGAATTCTCTGGATTCCCAAGAGCAATCCTTAGGATTTGAGGACCATCGAACCTTCATAAGCGTAACATCTTTATTTCGAAGTCGTTTAACCTCAGAAGCTATAATTCGAATAGGATGCTGCTCATAAGTTAAATTCGGCGAAACTTCAATTTCTTCCACAACAGCGGGCTCAAGAATAGAATCGGAATCCCGAAGGCATTTCCGTAATTGAGAAACGTGAAATACATCATGCATAGCAGAAAACTGAGCCGGCAATGCAAGGCGATAAGCCATGGAACCAATACGTTCAGTGATAGGAAATGGCCCAATATATCGAGGCGCTAACTTCCCCGATCGACTGAAACGTACAATACCCTTCATAGGTGAAACACGAATAAAAACAGGATCCCCAACAGAAAATTCTAATTTCCTTCTTCGATTATCGGCATAGGATTTTTGTCTACTCTGGGCTTCTCTCATCCTATGACGAATAAGTTCAATCTTTTCCGTGGAATCACGAATAAAGTCTGGACCTAAAACCAGCTTCTCACCGGCCTCAAGCCAACAAGAAGGTGATCGGCATGGCCTTCCGTAGAGTGCCTCGAAAGGTGCCATACCAATACTAGATTGGAAGCTATTATTATAGGAAAATTCAACAAGTGAAATATGATCTTCCCAACTTCCACCAAAATCAAGCACACAAGCACGAAGAAGATCTTCAAGAGTTTGATTCACACGCTCGGTTTGTCCATCGGACTGGGGGTGATATGCGGTGCTAAAATTAAGCTTCGTTCCTAAAGCTTTTTGAAGACTCTTCCAAAATTCACTAGTAAACAATGGATCACGATCGCTAACAATAGATGTAGGAACTCCATGCAATTTTACAATTTCCTTGACAAATAGTTTGGCCAAAAGAGGAACGGTTCGGTTAGACCGAACCGGAATAAAATGGGCGGATTTAGTAAGTCTATCAACAATCACCCATAAGCTATCATGACCCGAACTAGAACGGGGAAGGCCATCTATAAAGTCCATGGAAATTTGATCCCACTTCCAAATTGGAATTTCTAAAGGTTGCAATAACCCACCAGGCCTTTGATGTTCGGCCTTGACAAGTTGGCAAGTCATGCAACACTTAACAAAGTTAGCAATATCAGATTTCATTCCCTCCCAATAATAAAGTCGCTTCATATCAGCGTACATTTTACTACTACCGGGATGAATGGTGAATTTAGAACGATGGGAATCTTCTAAAATATCTTTACGAAGATCTCCAATATTTGGTACGATAAGTCTACCAAATTTTCGAATGCCGCCACGAGAATCAATATCAAAGTCTTTCAAACCTTCAATATCAATTTTATCCTTAACATTTTTGCCAAGAGGAGTCAATTCAGAATCTAGCCCTTGAGCTTCAAGAATGCGGTCTAAAAGAGAAGGATGAGCCTCAAGGCTACATAAAACAAGCGATGAGCATAAATCGGATATGCGCTCTCGAATCGCACAAGTGGATAAGATCTCGAGATCGTTCCATTCAGATATCATCATAGAAACGACTGCTTGTTGCTTACGGCTAAGAGCATCGGCGACACGATTACCCTTACCGGGGGTATAAAGAATATCAAGATCATAAGGTGCAAGGAACTCGAGCCAACGCTGTTGATGTAAATTAAGTTCTTTTTGAGAAAATAAATATTTCAAAGACTTATGATCCGTGTAAAGAATAAATTTCTCTCCCAATAGATAATGACGCCACATTCGAAGGGCGAAAACAATAGCCGCGAGCTCTAGATCATGTGTGGCATATCTAGTCTCGGCCGGCTTCAATTGCCTAGAAGCATAAGCAACACGTTCGTTTTGCATAAGAACGGCACCCAAACCAACGTGACTAGCATCGGTATAAACAACAAAATCTTGATTCCCCTCGGGAATAACAAGAATAAGAGCATCGGAAAGGAGTTCTTTCAATTTCTGAAAAGAGGCTTCACATTTGTCCGACCAAATGTATTTAACTCCCTTCTTAGTCAAGCCAGTAAGAGGCACGACAATCTTAGAAAAGTCTTTAATAAAACGACGGTAATAGCCCGCCAATCCAAGAAAACTACGAATCTCTGTCACACTCTCCGGTCTCTTCCAATCTTGAATCGCTTCAATCTTTGAAGGATCCATGGATATCCCGGATTCGGAAATGATATGACCGAGAAACTTCACACGAGATTGCCAAAAGTGGAATTTAGAAAATTTTGCCTTTAATTGATTACTCCTAAGTGTTTCCAATACAATCCGAAGATGTTTCTCATGTTCCTCCTCGGTTTTTGAATACACAAGAATATCATCAATGAATATGAGAACAAACCGATCGAGGAAATCTTTGAAAACTCGATTCATGAGGTCAACGAAATAAGCTGGAGCATTCGTTAACCCAAATGGCATAACAAGCCATTCATAAGATCCATATCGAGTACGGAATGATGTCAAAGGAATGCTATCCTCAGCGATACGAAGCTGATGGAAACCGGTAGCCAAGTCCAATTGTGAAAAGACCTTAGCACCACTAAGCTGATCGAATAGATCATCAATCCGAGGTAAAGGATATTTATTTTTAATAGTAAGATCGTTAAGCTTGCGATAATCAACGCAGAGCCTCAGAGTACCATCGGATTTCTTTACAAAAATAGCCGAAGCTCCCCAAGGCGAGGAACTAGAGCGAATAAATTGCCTCGTCTCCAACTCAGATAATTGTTTACGCATCTCCTCATTTTCCTTATTGGACATGCGATAAGGAGGACGAGTAATAGGTTGAGCTTCAAAAACAAGATTAATTCTGAACTCAATTGCTCGTTTAGGTGGTAAACCTAAAACGGGCTCGAATATGTCGGAAAATTCACGAACGACATGAATACGAGAAATAATATCATCTTCATCATCATCATCGTCATCACGAGGATTTAAAGAATATAAAGATGCCACCAAACAGGATTCTGAATCTTTAAGATTAACAGAAATCTGATTAATAGATAGTGGATGTCGGAGATGAATAGTCCGCTCAGGACATAGGATATGGGCTTGATAACGGTTAAGCCAATCCATTCCCAAAATTATTCCAAAGCCTAAGTAACGCATGACATGCAAATCAGCTAGGAAAGAAAAATCGCAAAAAATAATCTCCACATCTTTACAAAGCAAACTAAGAGTTGCGGATCAACCAACAGGATTCACAATTTTTAAAGAAGTCATCAATGCAGTAACACTTAATGAAAAAGTGTCTACCAGTTCCTTTGATATAAAAGAATGGGATGCACCCGTATCAAAGAGAACTCTAATAGGTTGATCATGAAATAAAATAATACCATCAAGAATGGAATGAGAAATACCTTGGCCACGAGATGTGTTTCCAGGGGCTTGAGCCACATTCAACTTTCCTTCCTTCTTGCCTTTACGCTTGAGGCATTGATGTATGTAATGATCCGGGCTCTTACAATAGCGACAAGATTTGGGCTTAGAGCACTTATTCGCATAATGATCCCTAGACCCACAGTTGAAGCAACTCGCACCACTAGGAGAAGGAGACTTTGCCGCAAGGGTTGCCTGCTTACCCTTTTTGTTGGGATAAGGACCCTTGAATTTGTTTGGCCTCTTCTTGTTGTTGAAGTTTGGTTTAGCGCCTTCCACTTCAACATCACTCTCTCTATCAGCCTCTTCAAGACGAAGAGCGATATCGACGAGTTGATCAAATGCGACTTCTAGTTTCAGGAGCAGTGGCTTCTTAAGATTCTTATTTAAGCCATAAACGAACCTCTGCTTCTTCTTCAGTGGGGTGTTGATGTATTCAACCCCATATTTGGAAAGCGACTCGAAGGCTGCGACGTAATCAGTCACAGAGGATTGACCTTGAACAAGGTCTATAAAACGTCGAGCCAAGGTTACTTTCCCATCTTCTGGTACAAACTTTAACTCGAAGCGTCCCTGAAATTGCTCTCAGGTGAGATCCGCTTCATTAATTTCTGAAACAAGGAGTTCGTACCAGTCCAATGCTCTCTCCTGGAGCATGCTGGAAGCCACCTGAACGCGGTGGAGATCGATAAGGTTCATGCGAGAAAAGATTCGATCGCATGATTTTAACCAAGCCTGGACCTCGATGATATTTTCCGAACCTTTGAAGGGCTTCCCACCCAAGTTGGTGTAATCGCTGCACAAGCGTGCAAATCCCGACTTTGGGTGAGTAGGTTCCGGGTTAGCTCCAGCTGCTTGAGCATTAGTTACTAAATCAAGAAGCTGTTGAGCAGTCATAAAAAGTCCATCCGGAGGAGCAGCACCAGATGATCCAGTTCTGGGACGGCCTGGTCTAGACATTCTCTTCCTTAAAGAAAGAAAGAAGAGAAGGAAGAAGGTTATTTACCAATGAACATCAAGCAATCTTGATAGATAAAACAAGGATCATAAAGGAAATAGGATGAATCGGTACGAAGACTCGAATTAATCCTATGTATGACTCCTAAGATAGACCTACGACGATGATCCTTGTTAAGTTATTCTACATTGTTCCGAAGTTTGGCTCTGATACCAAGCTGTGACGCCCCACCTCTATACCCACGCTAGCCAAGAACACTCCGGAGTAGTGGTGTCAACTAGCACGGAGAATAAGGCTGTTGAGGAGCGACCATCCATGTAGTTGCTTATCACACGGTGGCTATAAATAATCTTCGGAAACAAACATAGAAATAATCATATCACAAATCAGTCACAGATATCCATATCACAAATGCGGAAGAAGATATGAATATATAACTAATACATGAAAGTGTACATCAGAGTAGTGGTCAGTAAGATCCATGATAATACAAAAGAATAGCAGCACGTGCTATACAAAAGAATACAACTATGAGTCTATCTCTCAAGTGTATATAACAAAAACTGCTAATCTAAACAGTTAGCCAAAAGTCAGAGTGATGAATCCCTGGGAAGAAGTCAAGCAGAAGCACCTGTAACATCTCGGTCTGACCCGAGTATTATTTAATAAAATAATAAACGGGTCAGTCTAGCTATAAATATCAGATGACATGATATAACATAAAAGATATGGCATAAACATAAACATCCATAATGACATACCACTATAAGTATGTAAATAATGATCAACAGAAGATCAATCAATAAGAGATAGTCAATATCACAAGAATCTTCTCAAAGATTCGAAAAGGACATCATACCCCAAACTTGTACTCATAGCAAGTCAATGACATAAATTCTAGAAATCAATGCAAGAAGTCCAGAAATCATAGAAAAGAGAAAGAGGCCTATCACATGACGGTCCGAAGACCAAGGGGAGCTACCCCACATGTGTGAATGGAATCACACAGATTAAGGTCCAGACTAACCAAAAAGCAAAAAGTTATGTGTGAGTGGAATCACACAAGTGGTGTCTAGTCTAACCTCGCAACAAGAGACATCGCACAGTTGCTAGTCTAAATCATCAGAATGATCGTCATGATCAGCGAGAAGTGTCAACTACACTAAGCTAGCAAATATAGGAGTTTAGCTTCATGTCCCATAACCACTTGCTTAACTTAAATATTTACGAACAAACTGTAAATCTTCACTAATAAAATTGTCACAAGAGGTTCAATCGAACAAGTCCAAGAATTAACCGACGAAGTGAATGCAAGCGTTTCATACCACTTGTTTTACTAAGTCGTTTAATTAGATTTCTCATCCGAGTGAGGTAAAGGTTTGTATATACTAATAGATTGGAAAACGGTTTAAGAAAAGAGCTTTGTTATTAAAAATAGAGTTGAAATTGTTTGTTAAAAGAGTTTTGATATTTACTACTAGTATTGAAACCTTTATATTATAAAGTGACAAAACACAGAAGCAATTGTAGAAATAACCAGTCACAAAAATCGCATACGGAGATGTGAATAAAATCCAAGGAAATCAGCTCAATGTTTTTCAGATAAGATCCCCTACGGAGGGGGGGTCCAGGGGGGGCAACCCCCCAAGGTGGGGGTGCGGGGGCAACGCCACCGCTTACGGGGTTCGACCTGTCCGGTCAGGTCGCGGGGTACGACCTAAGTGAAGACAAGCGGCCTACGTCCTAAAGAAAAATGAGATCTAACGACCTAAGGGTTCACGCGACCTAACACAATGGCCGAGCGACCTAACTGGAGTTAAGGGAGGCAAGCGACTTAAGCTCCAACGACCTACGACTCAAGCAAGGCGAGCGACCTAGTGTGGAGGGGACGAGCGACTTAAGGAAGGCGAACGACTTAACAAGGTTCGCGGGCTAAGGATGAGCGACCTAACAAGGTTCACGACCTAACGGAGACGAGGTCATGCGACCTAAAGTGGTTCGCGACCTAAAGGTGTTCGCGACCTAATAGGGTTCGCGACCTAAAGGTGCACGACCTAAGGTCTTTCGACCTAGGGATATATAGGTAACACGACCTAAAGATGTCACGACCTAAGGGGCCAAGCGACCTAGTGGGTCATACGACCTAAAGGAAACAGGGTCCAACGACCTAAGGAAAACAAGGTCCAACGACCTAAAGGGATGGGAGTCATGCGACCTAAAGGAGTATGCGACCTAAAGAAGTGCGCGAGCTAAATGAAGGCGGAACAACTCAGGGTCTAACGACTTAGGGGGGGCGACCTAAGGTCTAACGACCTAAGACCGAGGAGACGTTTGCAACAGAGGGAACGACTTAACGACCTAAGCCTAACGACCTACGACCTAAGGTCCCACGACCTAATGAGGCAGGCAAGGCCAAACGACCTATACGCGAACGACCTAAAGTCCAACGACCTACGACCTAAATCTGAGGCGACCTAAATCCGAGGCGAACGAAATATGCAGGACTTGACTTTTCCACACGCGCGAGCTAATGATTCCGAGCGACCTATACCTGGGCAGAGCGACCTAAGCTCAGGAAGTTCACCAAACAACTAAAAATTGGAGTTTTTCGCCAATCCAATCCAAACCAAATGCAAATATACATGCTAAAGTGATGGGGAATCATTCCCAACAGTCCAATATAGTTATAGACTAGAATTGTGAGATAAAAATCTCACCTTTGCACTAAAGTTTATGAAGATGAAGCTTGAAAGCAAGGAGAAGCAATCCAAAGCTTGAATCCAATATCTTCTACTTGAATTTGGAGTTAAATGTTGGATTTGCAATTGAATTTGTGCTTGGAGTTTTAATTTCCCATTCTTTTCACCATTACTGCCCAAGCTTGAGTTAGTTAGGAAATTTATGAAGAGTGAAGAGAAGGGGGTTGGAACTTGAGCTTAATAGGCTAAACTAACCCAAAGTCCACAGCGGGAAAAGTTAGTGAAATTTCGCTAACTCCAAACCTATCGATGTTTATACTTAAAAAATTTGTAAACGGCATTTCGAACTCAATGGAAGTGGTCTCGAGTCCTAATTTGACCGTTTGCAAAAAGTAGCTTTTCGGACCATTATCCGATTAACGACCTAATATTTAAATAAAATATTTAAATATTAAATCGATAAATATGCGGGTTGTTACAATCTCAGGATGTGAAGACCTTACTTCTGGAGGACGAAGGAGAAGATTTAATTACTATTATATATTATATTAGTCCACTGCATCACATCTGTTCCGCTGCATAGTTATTGTTCTCTGGTATGTGTAACTCGGATATGTATTATATAAGTAAATCAAATGTTTTGTAAAACTGCTTCATGAACTGTTATTTGATTATTATATTTTATCGTTCCGCTGCAAGATTCTATTTTGTTTTACTTCCTCTATTTTTTCTTATTTACCCCATAACAATCCGCTCTTTGTATGGTTTAAGTCTGACATTTGTTTCTGCCTATGCACTTGGCGGGTGCAGCATGATAGGGGGTTCTCGCTTCCTGTTTTGGTAGCGAACGGTTGACTCTTACTCCTACATGTCCCTGCGGGGGTTGGTGCAGTTGAGAGGCTGGCCGTAAAGGCAGAACACATGTACCAATGTATGCTACGGTGAGCGTTACCCCACTGGCAGGTGGTCCGTTACATCTGGTATCAGAGCTTTGGTTTAGCGATAAACCTTAGCTTTGTGAGGTCTGACTCTTTATTAATAGGGTAGTAATACCCTATGATGAGTCGTTAAGTGTATATATATGAGAGAGCGTATTTGTTAGTGTTATAAAAAGGTTTTAATATTGTGTTAATCTATTCCGTTTTATATTTATAAATTCTGGTTGAAGCATGGGACGCTATGACATCAATAGAGGTTTCTAAACACTTAATAGGACAGACCGACTGTAACAACCCGCATATTTAACGATTATTTATTTGAATGTTTTATTTAAATATAGCGTCTTAGTTGGATTTTTGGGTCCGAAATGTTACTTTTTGCAAACGGCTGAATTGGGGCTTGATACCACTTCCATTGAGTCCAAAATGGCATTTGCGAACTTTTTGAGTATAAACTTTGATATGTTTGGAGTAAGTTGAATTTTGCTACTTTTTCCAGTTGGTTTTTGTGTTTGGGTTCAGCCCACTAGCTAACTTAACACCCTAACTCAGTCCCTCTCCTTCCATTCACTCATTTCCACTTCTAAACTCAAGCTAAAACTGAAAATGGGGGAAAGGAAGAGGAATTAGAAATTCCAACCCCTAGTTTACTTTGCAAACTTGAATTCTTGCTCCAAAATCAAAGAGAAGCTATTGGTAAGCCTCCTCTTCATCTTTTCCAACTCTTTTCCTCTTCAATTTCAGAAAGTTTCCTAAACCTAACTTAGGAAATACTTGCTTTGATCTTAGATTGAAGCTTGTAGAGTTGTAGTGGAGAGTGGTTGGTCTTTTCTTTACAATTGGGCTTCTCATCTTTGTTTTTGACATTTTTATCTCACATCTATGACTATAATTATCTTTGATTGTTAGGTATGAATTTGTAATGACCTGTAAATTTAGAGAATTAAACTCGTTAATTTAATAAGATTTTTTGTAACTAAATTTAAGAAGAAGAAAAAAACCTTTATAATTTATAATGAAGTGAGTGGTAACTAAATGTTTTTGGATATTATGATAATATCTGTTGTTATACCCATTCCCTAAAAATAATGAAAGGGGAAAATTTGTAACATATTAAAGTAGTTAATTAATTATGTTAATTGGGTAGGTTATGACATGCAAATCATGTTGGTGGAATATTTTCAATTTTGACATATTAATTACGTTAGTGGTGAACATTGTTAAGCAATTTAAAACAATGAAACTTGCAATCAATTTATTTGATGAATCTACCTTATTCCTAGTTAGCAATTAAAAACTTGAATAAAGGCATATACGGATATTTTAAAATTGAGTTAATGACAATTAATAGGGAAATTAATTGTAAAATTCCAGTAGTTGACCAGAATTAATTTATTTAATAATTAATGCAAGTTAATTAAATTTATGAAAGATAAATAAGTAAATTCTTTTGGTTAATGGCATGAGGACGCGAGGTTAATCCTCATTTTGCAGGAGAAATCTGCCCGTGTAACCAGTCCGGCTACCAGTGCCTACAAAGTGGACGGATTAATGTGAGACGTCGCAGGATTGATAATTAAACCAAAAGGGTTAATTAACTAATTAAGTTAGTAACCAAATTTGAATATGTAATTAAAGGAGATTGATTGACATGAAGGAATATGGTAATTAATTGAAATCAATTAAGAAGGATAATTAATTGGTAATATGATAATTAATTGAAATCAATTAAGGAGGTTAATTAAAAGGGATAAGGCAATCAATTGAAATCAATTAAAGGCAATTAAAGGGGAATTAATTGATTAGAAGAATATGGAAATCAATTAGAGGGAATTAACTAATTTAAAAATATTAGTTAGGGAATTGGGGCTAGATTGCTAGATGTCCCAATGGTAGAAATCAAAAAGTGGAAACCCATAGGGTAAATTGAAAACATAACAGGTGGAATTAATAGAAATAAAACACATTCGTTTAAAAACGTTCAAACTATAAATTTGTGACGTTTTCTTCCACTTAAATCAACGCCGTCTAAATATTTAGTGCTTGCCACTTTCTTTCCTTGAATCAATGCATTCACTCCCAATTTAGTTTGAACTTACGTTATTCCTTGCAAAATTTTATCACTTGATTTACGCCCCTTTTTGATGCAGCAAAATTTGTTATTTTCCTTTACTGTTTAAAAGTCTAATTTGCTTTAAATTTGATATAAATCTTTGTCTAATAAAACTTTACCGTTCTTTATTTATCAACCCGAGCACCCCTGTAATAACGCAGTGCAAACATTTATTCCCTTAATTCCTATTTGTTGCTGTTTCTTTATAAATCAATGCTATCTGTAAATCGATTGCCATTTCCTTTACCAAAAGCAATACGTGATATCCTCTTTACACTAAAAGTTCAAACTCATGAAATCAATGCTGGTTATAAATTCAAATCCATGTACAACTTCATTTGGTTAATAGGTATATAATCAGTTATTTCCATTTACCGTTCAAAGAAAAATGATTTCTTGTCGTTTCGTTCCAAATATAATCACTCAGCCTATTAAAGATTCACGCAAGCCTTATCCCTATATACCAAAAACGTTCTAAAATCTGGAAAAAAAATCTTACTTGCCTTTAGGAACAAATTACTTAAACTCAAAGAATTAATCCATGCAATTACCTGTTCATTCGAAAATAGTGCCTACCTATTTTGTCCCCAAAATTTTTGCAACCTTCATCTGGTTTTATTATTTCTTAACCGGTTAACCTCCTTGATTTTTGCAACCTATCTGCTTAAATACCAAAACACGTTCAAATAAAATTGATTGCGTGCCTACCTGTTACCCTTAATCAACGATTTTCTCTTTGTAACGTTCGAATAACAAATCAAAATTGCTTCCCGTCTATATAGTTCAATCAATAAATCTAATGCATGCCGTTTTATTTTCCCTTCAGTTAGTAACGCAAGATTTATTTTCTGCTAAATTTTATAACATATAAAATATTTTCCATATTCACTTCATTGAAAGAAAAGACTTGTCGTTTCATATCTTTTCTGCAATTGTTTTTTTCCAAAAAAAAACAAACAAGATTCTTGCCCAAATTTCTATTCATGCCTAAATTATCGCAACTCGTCTCTTATATAAATCAAACCCACACCACAAAGTTTCACCACCTCAACATTGTCCATTTGCATTGTTCCAGTTGCTTGCGTAAAAAACTTCTTCAGGTAAATGGCCGGACCTTGCTTTTATTTATTTTGTTCTTCTTCTTGTTTCATTTGGTCCGATGTCCACACTACTCGGCTGCTCCACCACCTGTCCGTGCCACATCTCCTTTTTCCCCTCTGATTTGATTTGCCATGCATGTCAGATTGTTGTAGGAAGTCAAGCTTAATATCCTTTTGCACTCTGTAGAAAAATGCATGCGCCCCTGTAGCTGTGGCCACTTGAACTTCTTGCATGAGTTTTTTTTTTAAATATGAATTGGTAAAGTGTGTCATCTTTGAAAAAAATTGTAACAAACAAAACTAATATCCTTCATTTTGCATACACTCACACGTGCAAAATCATGTTTGTTTTAGCAGATAGGTAGAACTTTTTATTACCTAAATTATTTTCAAAATATGCAGTGACTTGTATATTTTGAGTGCATGCTTACGGGGTTTAAAATAGGAAAGGAGACCGTGCCATTTATTTAGATTGCATTACCTTGTTTTGTGAATTCATGCATGAGTCATTTTAATAAAATGTTAACAAAATAAAAAAAAAGTATATTTTCATTTGCATCTCTGGAAGAAGGTAAAAAAAACAAAAACAAAAAAAACAAAAAAAAAATAAAAGAAGAGAAATGCTTGTTCTAAAAGATGAGGTAGGAGTGGCTGTGCTATGTTGTGTGTTCATGCTTTGGGAACCAACATGCTTCACTTTTTTGCAATGTGATTATTTATACAGAGAAAGAAAAAAAAGATATATTAGTTGCAAATTTCAATGTTTTCAATTTCTGAAGAATTTTAGTGTACGCCAACTGTTTGTAGAAAGAGAATAACGTATTGTGTCCACCTTTTTCTTTCCAACTTTTGCCTAAAACTTTCTGCTATAATTTTCATGGGTACGTAAATAGTTAAGATTTCACTGCCTGGCCTTGAGAACGTGGGCGAGTCGAGTAGTGGGAGTGGTCGAGTCAAGTCAAATTCTATTCATTCCAGTTGTTTCGAAAATTTTGGTTTGACCGTAATTTTAAAAGTCGCGTATTTGGTATTTGGATCTTATTATAGATTTGAATCAATCCGTGGCATCCGCGGAAATCTAATCGTGCCATTTGTACGTTCCTTTATCAAGTGGTATAATCGTTTGAATCTGATTATCTGCAGTTTTAAGGTGAGTATTTCTCACCAGACAAACATACCTATATATCTGTGAATTTATCACAAGTGTAATTGTAAAATTTGTTTTATTTAATTTTATCTGCCTGTGATATAGACGTATGATGTTAAACCCCATTATTTATTGACACATCGTCAGTTGTTTATTTATTGAAGTATTATTGCAGTTATACTATTTAATGCTTATTTATTGTTAATCACACTGCAAGTTCCCTGTAAATTTGGGATCATTATAGGCTGAAATGATAGGCCTAAACGATAATTATTTACCCATTTATTTATTTAATTGTTTAATTATTTATTTATTTTAACTTGGGATTGCGGGTTTGAAATGATGGAACCGGGGTTTTTGTAAATTGCGGATCGAAATGATATATATCCGTATCACTTGACCTAGGCTAGAAAACTATATACAGACCCGTGGTTTATATAATATTTTATGAAATGTTTTAAAAATATTTTAAATAGAAGTTTGTGATATTCTGGTTTAAATGTATTTAAAGGATTTTATGAAATTTATAATGATTTTTGAATGAGTCAAAATGTTAAATAAATGGAAGTTTAAGTAAAATTTTGGAATATAACTTATTCTGAATTTTTGTTAAAAGTGAGATTTTAGTTAAGTAAAATAATTGATAATAAGTTATATTTGGGAATTTAAAATTAATTGTTAAGTTAATAATTTATTTCAGCACTTAAATCCTGTCTTTTCCAAATGAACTGTTTTAACCTCTGACTTTAGGTAGCATTTTATAAGTGCTACGGAAACTGAATTTTGATTGTTTTAATAAAAGAATTTAATGGAAATAATCTTTGGGAAAAAGCTTAAATTTTGGAATTTAATATGTAATTAATAAAAATAAGGAATTGACTTTAAATGGTTTTAAATGGAAGAATTTAACTTTAAATGTGAGTTGAAAGGCAATTAATTCCTAAATAAATTGAATAGATTTAAATGGTATTTTATAAAAATGACTGATGTTTAAAAATGATATTATGATACTAAAGGTATTTGAAATTTATTTTGATTTTTAGAGTATAAATACCATTTTTAAAAGTTGTGACCACGGGTTAAAATAACGTTTGGTTGTTAAAGAGACCGGGATCGGATATCTGGCTTCTCTCTGTCGATATCGTAAACCACTTTGACAACCGTGTACGCGGTGGAGATTCCAGAATGAAGTAGGATGGTGGTGACGTTTTCTTTAAGGTAAATACGTGGACCCGACTTCCGTTAGTTGGCATAAGGTGGCTAAAACAGGAGCGATTCTTGGATTAATGAGGTAGCACCTTTGATCGGACGCACTTCTTCGTATGCCATTCTATTACTTCTTTGATTATTTATTTACTGTATATTTTGAGATTTTCCAAATTTTATTTACAACGCGGTATTTTGAACAATTCAAGTCCAACATGTGCGGATGCGAATGGTTGAAAATATTGGGTCGTTACAGAATTCCTAACACCTCTTCATGTGAGTTTGCTCTTGATTTGGATTGGTTTTGTGAATATTCCAATTTTTGGGTTTTTAAGTCAAATTTGTGTGAAAATCCTAACTTTGATGTTTTGATCATGTTTTGGTGATGCATCAAGGAGCATATAGGGCCGGCTTGCCTATTGGCATAAACCCTTAGAGCCAATGTTCGTCCGGTTGCATTTTGGAAGAGTTTGATCTTCATTTGGTTAGGCTGAAAAACAGCCCAGACATGATTTAGTCAACCGAAATCTCTGTTCAGTCGACTGAATCTGGAACCCGAAAGTTCCCAGGTATGATTTAGTCGACTGAATTCTTTGTCCAGTCGACTGAACCTGGAAACAGAATGTTTCCAGGCATGATTCAGTCGACTGAACCTGGAAACAGAATGTTTCCAGGCATGATTCAGTCGACTGAACCTGGAAACAGAATGTTTCCAGGCAGAATTCAGTCAACTGAAAATCTTTGTTCAGTCAACTGAATTTGCTGTTTAGTCCACTGAATTCTCTGTTTTAGTCAACTGAATTTGTTGTCTCAGCCCACTTTGCCTTTTGGGATTGAATTTCCAATTTGAATCGATTCGTGATGATCCTATTTGTTGTTATCATTTATTTTGACTTTGATGATTCCTTTTTAATTTCAATCCACGGGCTTTTATAAAATAATCTTTTAAATTGTATTAAAAGATTGCTTCTCTAACTTATAAATTCTATTTAAAATACACACACAAATTCGCACTTCGAGCGAAGTGTAAAGGAGATTAAATGGTCAGGTAAAACACGGACCATGAATCCATGCGTTTATCTTTTCGATTAATCCCCGACCTGTTCGATTTATTGTTTTGACCTTTTGGTCTGGTTTACCAATGAGATGAGGTAAATTTGTACTACTTTGAGTGTGAAATTAACTAACGGATATTAAACCATTTAGTGCGAACGGGGTGGTTATGGGACTCACGTTACCACTTTTCAGATTCCTTTTCGAGAGTTGTGACACATTCTGTCAGTTAGTGGTGTCCAGTACTGGGCCTTCGGACCTTCACCACTACGGTTTGTTGCCTTTCGAATAGTGTCTTCGGACTATCTCCTTCAGGTTTGTTGCCTTCGGGTATGTTGCCTTCGGGTATGTTGCCTTCGGGTTTGTGCCTTCGGGTTTGTTGCCCTATTGTATCGCTTTCGGATTTGGTCTTTATGAACCGCTCGAGTGATATTTGGGTTTGGAGCCTTCGGGCTAATGGATCCTTGTTTATACAGTACTGAGCTCGAGCAGTCTTTTGTTTTCTTGATATGTATATTCCCTAGATATCGCCTTTCGGTGTTGGTCTTTTTGAGCCGCACGATATATCGCGATTACCTTGTGGAACTTGTGTTACCTTCATTGGTATTTGTTATTGCCTTTTTGGCATGTTTTGGGGTATTCATATCCTTTGTTTATTTGAATTGCCAATGAGATGAGGCTTGTTCTGTTATGATTCATCTTTTGTTAGACGATTGTGTTATCTCTTGTAGAGATATTTGTTATACTTTGTGACCTTGCAAGTTATTGTTGTTCAGTTTATCTAACTGATTTGTTTAGCTAGACTGACCCATGTATTTATACTCGGGTCAGACCGAGTTATTTCAGGTTAGGTGCTTTTGGACTTAGCCTATTTTGCTTCCACATGGACTATTCTGCTTTCTCCTTTTTGTTAAAGCTTTTTGTGTAGTCCTTTTTGTTGTATCTCTGATATGTATTCTTTTGACTCGTCTGTAAATTGTGGTTTGCTATACCACTTGACATGTATTAGTTTGTGTACTCTGTTATGTATCTGTATATGTGTATATGATGATCTACTGTTCTGTGATGCATATTACATTTGAGTTGTTATATTCTATTCTGATAGATCCTTTAGCCACCTATGGTTTTGTTTTAAGTATTCATTGAATATGTCGAAAGGCTTGTATGACAATTGTCGATATATTCAATAGATAGTTAGAGAAAGGCTATAGATGGTCGCTCCTATCCAGCCTTATTCTCCGTGTTAGTTGACGGCATTACCGTATAGTGTCCTTGGCTAGCATGGGTATAGAGGTTGGGCGTCACATCGACATAATATTTGTTTTAATATAGGTGAATGAAATAATTTTGCCTATTATATTTTCTATATATAAAATAAATTTTATAAATAAGATATATATTTGGTTGTAATATATTGGTTGTTAATAAGTGAAATTTATAATCATGGATGGGAAATAAGATTTGAAAAGAAAAGAAAATAAATGGAAACTGGAAATTTAGAACGTATATTCCGGGGTTTTGAAAAATTCTTTTGAATAATTTTGGAATATAATAATAATAATAATAATAATATTTAGAAGATTTTCTAATATAAATTTTTCAATATAATTTAAAAGAATTGTTTTAAAGAAATTTTGGAAATGAAATAAGTTGTACTCCCCGCTCTATCGCTGGAAAATAATTTCGGTGATGAGTGCACGCATCATCGATATTCATTTTCGAGTTTCGAAGTGGGAAGGCCAGAATAGTAGTTTTACTGCAGAGTTGTTTTAATAAAAAAAATATAATTTTTTAAATTGTTTTAATTATAATTAGATATATAAATTATAAGTATATATTTTTATCCGTTATTTTAAAATGATTTGAAACTTAACCCGGTATTTAGTTCTTAAGTTTCCAATTGATAAATAGTTTTAGTTTGTGTAGTGAAATGGAATTTAACTAATAATTGGAACCTCTAAATGGAATAAGAAATGAAATGCTAAATTATAAGTGAGATTAATAGAAAGTTGAAATTGTAACTTATAAGACAAAAGATAGAATTATTGGACATTTATTTATTAAAAGAATTAGAAAAATTTGTATAACTTTCAATTACATTCTTTAAAAGTATATAGATAACTTACCAATATTAAAAGTTGAAATGTTTGATAAGAAAATGTAATGGAAATTGTACAAGCAAAAGTATGTAATGAAGTGTTCAATAAATTGCTTTTATTAATAAGAATTGATGTTCTAGTTCTTATGGACTTAAGTATAATTGAAATGCTACCAATGTAATAGAAAAGAAAGATAAGTATTATAAATAAATAATAATAAATTTAAGTAATAGGTTGAAGTTACCTCTGAATAAAAGATGAATACTGAAAAATGACTATAAGCTTAAGTTAATAAATTTACCTACTAAGAAATTTGATTAAATATGAATAATATAAATAAAAAATGTAATGCAATAAATAGAATTTGGCATTATTTAGATAGATGAAAATGAATAGGTAGGTAATGAATAGAAATAGATAAAAATAAATAATGAATGAAAAGGAAACCAAACAAATGGATGAAGTGGAATTGACAAAAAAAATAAACTTGATTTATTGTTGAAATTGTTGGTTGTTTTGGTTTATGGTTATCTGGGTAAGGATACTTTAATATTGTTTGGATGTATGAATAATCTATTTAGCTTCATTTGAGACTGTTGACTAAATGGTGCGCTTAGTAGTTTATTTTTGATTCCGTACAAATTGAAGTTTTGAACCCGAACAACTATTTGTTTTATTTGATATGAATGAATGATTGATTTGTGTTGATTCTATGTGATGGTTGTACGCCTTGTTGCAAGTGGTTGTAGGTTGTATTGATTTGTTTGTTTATGGTTAAAACAAACTAAACATTTCATTTGATATAATTATTGACACTTTTGGATTATTAAGTGAAATGTTGGTTATGGAAGCAATTGCTAGTGCATTTGGTTTCATAATCTAAGCATAAATTGCCCAACAAATAGGTACGTGTTCGGATTACGGTTTATAGCGTTATTATATGGTTTTTCCTGGGTTGGGATATATATTATTTTGGAAATTATATGTTATATATTGTCATATTTGATATTATATTTTCTCCCGAGCCTCCCCGTACAAAGGAAACTCTGCCGAAATTTTCCGTAAATTTTGGACTTAGAAAATATTTTGAAAATGTTTTCCTAACATTGCTAATTTGAGTATAAAGTGATCTAATGGTTATAAATTGGTATATTTTATTGAAATTAATTAATTTTGTAAAATTTATTTGTTTATAAATTTAATGTTTTAAGTTAGTTATATTGATTTCCTAATTCTTCTTTTCCCTTCTTTTTTCTTTTTGAGGACGAAAAGTTTTGAGTGGGGGAGAGTGTAACGACCCGCAAATTTTCAATTATTGAAATTGTTAATTTAATGAGATTTTGAAATTTAAAAAATTGAATTTTTAATAAAAGTTGGGATGCAATAATGAAAATAACTAAGAGGAAACGTAATAGGGTTAATTTAAGTTAATAATTTAGAATTTGAATGAAATTCCCATTTAAAGAAAATAATTTAAAATGTATGACTTAGTTATAATGGGAATATGAGTAAAAAAAGTGTAATTATTGATTTAACATGTGAAGTATTATTATAGATAGTAGTTGTTTGGGAAGAATAAACATACAAGTACTATAAATGGTAATGGTGACAAATGGTTGTCGTTACCAGTAATTTACCAATTTAATAATAAAAGTAATTAACCGTTACTTTATGATAATTTATTTAATAACAAAAAGAGTGAATAATAAGTGAATGTAATTAGTTGTATGAAAATAAGTGGCAACATTGATTTGTATGTAATAAAAGCTTATTTATGTGATTAAATGGTAATGGTAATGTTTATTGTATGTTACTTATTGTTAATTGAAATTTGAAATAAATTTTTAATAAATGTAAATTAAATAGAAACATAGTTTATTTTTATGGCAGTAATTGATAAATAAAATGTTTGAAACCAAGTAAATAAATTTATTGAGAACAGTTAATAGTAATTAATGTACATATATTTGGCAATTGACAATTTATGAATTTTTTAAGATTGTAAAATTATAATCTAATATTACTTTAATGTTAACTAGGGTAACTTAACTAAGGTAACTGTTAATAAATTTAATGAAATTCAAATCAATGGAAATAATGTAGATATATACTTAGCTACGAATTGAATATATGAAAACAAAATGCGAGCACTGAATTAAATTAATGAATATAAATTATAATATTTGTTTGAAGGAAATAAACTTAAAGGTAATTAAAGTTTAATGGTTACAATTGTTATAAGATAGCTATTTTTGTAGTTCATAAGATTTAATTTGAAATCAATCATAGAAATTGACTTAATTAGTGTAGTTGGAGTTGATTTGATTAGAAATTAAAGAATGTTATTTCACCAAGAAGTAATAAATGTAAACTCTATCCATAATAAGGCAATCGAGTGAATGAAAACAATTGAAATTCAGGATGATAAATTTATTGGGTTTGAGATTGAATGAATTAAATTATTTCGTAAATGAGAATTAAGGTGATATTAGAGAATATTAATACAATAACTATGAACCAATGTAAAATTTCACCCACGCGTGATAATAAGTAATTGAACAATAGGATAAAGAGTCAATTAAATAGAAATTTTGAAAATAAGATTCATAATTTCTAAATATAATGAAATGGAAAATTTAACATTGTAATTGGTAGATTTATCAACTTTAAATTTACTTCTAAACTTGTTTAAATTTTTGTAAATGATTAAGAAATATAAAAGTGATAAAATTGTCAATTATAGAATTGAAATTTAAAAATTGGATTTAATTAATTAATTTACTTATTTATTTAATTAATGTAAAAATAGCCATTTTGGCCACTGACTCGGATTTCGACGAAACTAGTTTCAACGGATCAGTAACGGTGAATTATTCTAGGATTTCAGGTTTCGTAGTGATCGGACTTGTCGTTTGATCATACGTACTTGAAACGCCTTGAAATAAATGAAATTGAATTCAATTGAAATCAATTTAAAAATATTGATTTCAGCATAACTGCTTCATACGATGGATCATGGACTTGAAATCTTTCCCATCGTGTTTAAAATATTTTAAAACATCTATTTGGATATATGGGTTGATCCAATTTCATTCCGGAGTCGAAACGGGCATTTTAGGCTACTTTGTCGTTAATGCCTATACCAACCGATCCGATCCATTCTATTTCAACCTTGTCTATAAATACCCTGTTATAAACCCTAGCTGTTAACGTGAAAATCTGACGCTAACACCTCGGTGTGTGTAGAAACGATGTGAAAGCACCACCCGTGAATACGGGAATCAAGAAATAATAGTAAGTAACAGAAAATGCAGTAAATGAGCACAGAGTTTATAGTGGTTCGGCTTATGATCAAGCCTACGTCCACTTCAATCCTTTTTATTGCTGATCGGATTACAACTTGTTACAATCTCCTTCAATTACATTCCAATTCAATTAAAAAAGAAACAAGTAGCTAAGGAAAACTTCGATGTGACAGAGTTCTTCGAATTCATGATTAAATGTGTTGAATTCCTGTGCGAAGTTGATCTAAGCGTCTTGCGTGTGCTTGAAGTGATGGAGTGTAGATTGCTTTGAAGATAGTGAAGTTTCAATGCCTTGAAGAAAAATGATCCAAAAGTCCCCCGAATGTTGGAGGTGGTAGTGTATTTATAGGCGTGATTCTAGGCAGCGGTTTTCGCCCAAGTCATGAGTCGTGCCCGACTCAGGGAAAGTCGTAGGTCGCGCTCGACTTAAGGGTCAAGAGTTAGCAAGCAGTGAAGTAGGTGAAGCGGTTCTGAGTTGTTCACCTGGATATAAGCCTTAACTCGTTTGCGAGTCAAAGGTCACGAGACAAGGCAGCATTAAATTTATGTTTTGTAGTTTCAGGTCGTGAACGACTCATCCTAGGTCGTAGATTAGTCGCGACTTAAATGCAGTTGCTTGCGCTTTTTTCTATCTTGAGTCACTTGGTCGTAGCTCCTTAATTCGTTGAGTCGTTGGAGGTCTTGAGTCGGTTTGCTTCTTTAAGTCGTAAATCTTCTTGAGTCGTAGACCCACTGAGTCGTTAGGAACCCCAAGTTGATGAGTCGTGGATAGCTCTGAGTCGTTCACTCACTTCTTTCCTTGGCCATGCCATCTCTTGAACCGTTGAGTCGTAGCCTTCTCTAAGTCGTAAGTCGCCTGGTCTCTCGGCCCACTAAGTCGCACAACTTTTAAGTCGTGGATCACAACGGGGTTAACATTTGACCCTCGAAGTACGCGCCTACGTCGTAGGTCGTGTGCTTCGACTCATCTTAACTCGTGTGCCGATTCATGCTCCACCGTTCAAAGATATAAAAGGTTTGACCCATTCTCCTTACTTCCTTCTTCTTGTTGTTGCAACGATCTCTTCCGCCATTATCAAGCTTCGAGCCTTCAAAAACAAATTCAACCAGTTTATCCTACCGTTGATTCAGTCTTCATCATCGCATCGTGTAAGTAAGTCTGCAGTTCGTTTGATTCCGCGATTGCCATTAACTTGCAAATCTGGACTCCCCATTGTCAACTTTAATTCAGTTCCTTATACCGCGCTTCACCACGATTATAGATACGATCGATTGCTGGCAAGCTCGAGGAAGTTTGATTAGGTTTTGGATAATTCGCGAGGAGAAGATAATGGGTTTCAATATCTTTTAGGCTATTAGGGGTTTGGAGAAGATGAGATAATAGTCAGCGGGTTCATGGGTTTAGGAGTGAGACGGTTTATGGGTTAGGATTGAGATGGTTTATGGGTTTAGGAGTGGAGATACGGTCATTCGACTAGTTGTGGCATGAGTCTTAGGTCGTAACCGAGGTAGGTCGTATCTTTCTGACTCGAAATCTTGTCTCTCTTTTATGACTCACGACTCAAAGGACTACCGACTCAAGGTATCAACGACTCAAAAGTGAAGCGACCTGTCCCGCCTCGAAGTCCTTTAGGTCGTGGACGAGTCAACCAGAGAACTGACTTAGCTTATTCCCATAGGGAAGATCCTTTAGGTCACGGACAAGTCAACCTGAGACGTTGCTGAGTCAACCTAAGTCATCGCCGAGTCAGCACATGTTATTTACAGCTTGGCATTTTGCACTTTTAACCCTTTTTGAAATTTGAACGGTTCAATCTTTGCACTTTTGCTTGAACTTTGAACTGTTAAACTTTGCTGCATTTTTTCACAGATCATTTTGACTTGCAAGCTAACAATCTGTTCAACACAACATTTGCAGAAAAATGGGACGAATATACTGCCATTGATTTCCCACATCAAATGACAGATTAGTTAATAACAATTAATCAACTTGAATAGATTGTGTGAACGAAGTTCTTTAAAACAACGAATTCAGGCAAAGTATCAAGGCAACATGGAATAGTCAACTAAACTTTCCTGTTTGCATTAACACTGTACTTGAACTTCAAATTAACAAGTCCTGAAATTTGATAGCTAATCAATTGTTGACGAGCTTAACTCCAGTTATATTTACTTGTTTATTTTTATTAGTTCTGCACAACACTCCACACTTTGAGGAAACGTGCACCTTCAAATTTGAATATCCAGTTGCTTATGTAGAATGGCCTCACATCAAGAAGAAGTAACGGAACAGATTGGAGAGGCTCTTCCAATAGCTGCTCCACTGGCTACTCCGCCGGAAAGAGTCCCAACTTCCTTAAACTACCGGACGTTTAGCTTATTGCATGCTCAGTTTGGCATCGTTGAAACGGATGCTATATTGCCTGGGCCAAATGATTTTGCTGATAGACCTCCCCGTGGTTTCGTCGCTGTCAACCGCCAAATGTGCTTATGCGGTGCTATTCCTCCCTTCAACGAGTTCCTTCAGCAATTTCTACTTCGATTGACTATCTCCCCGTTTCAACTGCACCCCAATAGTTACGCCATTCTGATGGGGTTGTGTGTTTTATTCATGATAACCCTGGGTCGGTTACCGAGCTTTGGAGAAATTTGTTACTTATGTTCCTTCACCAAGATTAAAGACCATCCTTCCATTGTCGTCATAAGGAGTGTTAGGAATCACAAACTCATGACTGACCTACCCGAAAGTGCTCATGGATTTTTAAATCAGTTTTTCTTCGTTCGCTGCCCCCCAGGGTTTTATGCCATCTGGAGAGTAGGAAGTAAGATTATCTGCTTCTATTTTACATTCCCAAATTTTTTTGAATTTTGAGTTGTTAATCGTTAATTTCACTCTTTCCTTTTTCAGCACTTCCTTCCCTATCCAGAGATCCAGACCATAAGCAAGTTTTTGAGAGATTGAATGCTGTGGCCGCAGGAGAGAGGAGCATTTTGTTGAGGGATGAACTTTTGCATCAGTATGGGCTTTTGCACGCTTCTCGCTCTACACACCCTCATGAAATCCCAGAATCCCCAGCTAAAACTCCAGATGCCCCACCTCCTGCTAAAGAGCCTGTGCAGGGAGAAACTACCATTGAGGCCTCGCTAGTGAAATGTTCGACTCCAAAAGACGCTGCGGGGCCCTTCGATAAGCCTGCACTTGCCCCAATCATTGAAGAAGAGGAACCACTTCTTCAAACCAGGGAGAACGTTGAGAAAGGAGTTGATGGAGGGAGCTCCGCTAAGCATGGCGGTGATGACATCTTCGAAGATTTGAGCGACATAATGATCACCTCTCAAGAGCTCTTCAAAGATGACCTCGCTGTTACCAAAGTTATATCTCCGACAGTTGAAGAAACTTCTGCCCTTAAACAAACCCCCTCATCCGGAGAATTTCCGTTAGCTATAAAACCTGTTGTTACCCCTCGACTGACGAGCGGTTCGTGGTTCAGTGCATGTAGTTTACACATCACACATGACTAGGATTCTTTGACATCTTACACACTTAGCTTTTCACACTTTCAAAAAATTCTAAAGTTGTGCTTTTTCCAATTTCAGGTTCTTCAATGAAGCGAGGCGGCTCGTATTATGATGACTTCCAGCGATACGGGAGACGCGGCCAGTATGACTATAAGCACTATCTTCCTGTTCACAGAGAGACTGATGAAGAGAGGGCCGCTCGGAAGGCTCGGGAGAGACGTGCCCATGAAGAACGCTATGGAAGACCGGATGACCGATACGATTCTTCCCACAAAGAGGGTGACTCCCACAAACGCAAATCTCACGATGATAGAGGGAAGAGTCACATAACCGATGACCCGAGTAAACGGGCTAAAGTCAGTGAGGAACCAATGCCTGCAACTTCGAAAAAGATTACTGCTCCTACTTCTTCTCAGTCTCCTGCCCCTTCCCGTACTGATATCCAAGCGATCATTAACAGGCCTTCTTACCAAGTTGGACCAGGTCCAGCCACTCTCCAAAGTCGATTTCCAAATTGGTGCTTAAAAGGAGTTCGCTTTGACCTTGATCTGGTTCCCATAGATAAAAATGCCATGTTACGGAATCTTGATGCCGTTAAAGCTGACATTGAGAGGATGTCAAATTGGCAAAAACTTGTTGATGAGCTTCAAAGGGTGAATCGGGCCAATCTCGAAGCTATGTTAACCATGGAGAATGACAAAACCGAATGGCAAAAGACCCTTGAGCAGCATGATGCGGAAATGAATAGCATTGCCGCCTACAACGAAAAACTTGAAGCGGAAGTGGAAAAGCTTAAAGAAGAACTTGTTACTTCTTCCGCTTCCTATTCTCAAAAAGAAAATGTGCTTCAACAACAAGTGCGGGATGCTCATGCTGCGCAAAGGGATGCCGAGGCCAAGGCTGATGGACTGGAGAGAATTGTAGCGGGCTGCCGTACTGACATTACTCAGTTGCATGAGCAAACTAGCTTACAGGTTGCGGAAATTGAAAAATTGAAAGCTCAACTATCTAAATTCGAAGGGGAGCGAGATGAAGCGGTTGCTGGAAGAATTGCAGCTGAAGAAGCTCATGAAGTTACCAAAGCTGACATCGGCTCGACATTATTTCAATTCTATTTGCAAAGTGTGTTAGGGCGTGGCAGTCTTGCATTCCTGAGTCCCAAATATGAGGTTACCCCGGCTGAAGTATGGGAAGCCGCGCTTGATATGTTTAAAGGCGCCGGGTACACGGAAGAGGAGCTAGAGGCACACTATTTAGACATCGAAGCTCGCGCAGCCCTTGCTAGAGGGAAGGAGCAACTTGCTAGATCGCGAGCTGAAACGATGGGGAAAGAGCATCTAGAAAAAGAAACAACTTTGACTGCCCCTGTCCCTCCTTCAACTTCAGTCGACATTGACATTACTGGTTCTAGCTCTCATACACCGATTCCTACTAAAGTTGATACCGGAGCCGCAATTACACAAGCTGTAGGTGAGCCACAAGAGAGTGCTGAAGCTCTAGACTACGAAATTGATGTGATACCACCATCTTTCCCAGGTAACCCTAATAATGCTCAGGGGGATAACTTGCCAGTTTCTTACGGATTTGATGAGCTTCTTGATTATTTCTTGAATCTTGACGAGCCATTGTCTCCTCTTTTTGCGGGAAATACTGACACTTTTAACTTTTCCTTTGTAGAGAAAGCGCCGAGCGTCATTCAAACTTCTCCACCTCCAGTTACTGTTCCTCTGCCTTCCCCAATCACTCCTACTCCTCATCTGGGATCAAAGGAAGAAATAATAGGTGCCCTTCGGGGCTTGGATGACCCAGCTGCTTCGCAAGAGCAAAAAGACGAAGGACTTGAGGGAGGTGAGAAATCTCCGGAGCGGACTCCTTCTGATGACATAACTTTGTCTAAACTTGTTACTCCAGGAAGTGAATCTTCTTCAAAGAGGAAAAAGAAGTGCGGAATATCAAAGAAGCGCGGAATATCAAAGAAGAGGAGGAAGAGCATCATTACTACTGAAGAGGAACCGGAAGTTGAACCAGTTGTACCTCCCACTCCTTCTTCCCTCATGCCTAAAGATCGACCCAAAAAGCTAACCATCCGGCCGGGTGAAGGGTCCAAAGGTGGCAAGAAGAAATGAAGATTCCAGTTTTTAGCTTTTTGTTTTTTGCACGTACTGGTCGGGGATTGTGCGGGTACCGACCCCCGCTTTCTTTATTTCAAAACTTGTATCTGTAAGAAATTGTAATAGAACTGAATAAAATGATCCTTTATTTGTACAAACTTCTTGTTTGTGTTTGCGAATGTGTTTATTATTCATTTTTGTACAAGTTTCTTTATATGATATTGCAGTGAGCTTGTGGTATGTTGTTCGAGCGTAATTTTACCGATGTAGCTATACCATGTTGTATGTAACTATACCATGCTGCCCCCATACCATAAGCTCGCTGCAATATTTTATACTTTGAGGGGACTTGTACTCTTATTCTCTGGAGAATAATTATTTCATACTTGGAGAAATATTATCTCGTTTAAAAACAGAGTACAACTCCCTCCATATATGTTTTTACGCTTCATCCTTCGAAGAAATCACTTTTTCTTTTGTGTATATACACATTTTACCAAGTGAATTCTTCTATGTGGTAAAGCGGGCCTCTGAAGGGTACTTTAACTTCTTTTTGAGGAAGAGTATTTTCCAGAATAGGTAAATCATTCTTCCTTTGAATGTTAAAGTGTGCCTTTGATGAGGATTTTTTTTTTGTGCCACAGTAAAGGGCTTTTTGATTTTTGCTTCTTTGAAAAGTTGCACCTCTGAGGGGGGCTTTTTCACGTTTCAACACTTGGAAGTTTTATTTCAATCTCGGTGAAACGTGTGCCTCCGAAGAGGTCTTTCTGCTTGCTTGTGCCTCCGGGAGGAGGTCTTTTCATCTCTGCCTCTGGGAAGAGGTCTTTCTGTCGTGTTGTGCCTCTGTGAAGAGGTCTTTTTGTTTCTGCCCCTTGGGAAAGGCTTTTATTTTTCCCTGTTCGCTGGGAAGCGTGCCTCCGAAGAGGGCTTTCCACATTTCAACACTTGAAAGTTTTATTTCAATCTCGGTGAAATGTGTGCCTCTGAGTAGGATTACTGCCTGGAAGTTTGGAGTTTCTTTCTCTCGGTTGGACGGATTCACGGGAGTGTATCGACCGATCATTCCGCATCTTTGTAACGAGAAAGATCTCTCTTTTTCTGGTTGGCCCGCTCGAGGTCTTTTAGCATTTTAACTATGGTGAAATGGGCCTCCGAAGAGGGCTTTTTTTCACGTTTCAACACCTGGAAGTTTTATTTCAATCTCAGTGAAACGTGTGCCTCTGAGTAGGGCTTTCGCCTAGAAGTTTGGAGTTTCTTTCTCTCGGTTGGACGGATTCAAGGGAGTGTATCAACCGATCATTCCGCAACTTTGTAACGAGAAAGATCTCTCTTTTCTGGCTAGGCCCGCTCGAGGTCTTTGTCCTCCGAAGAGTTGTGCCTCCGTAGAGGGCTTGTGCCTCCGAAGAGGTCTTTTGCTGATTGATGCTTGCTCGCCCATGTCTCTTTTGCCATCCATTCACGTTGGTGATCCCCGTTGTCTTTTGCAAGTGTCAACACTTTTTAGTTTCCAATGATTTCCCTTATCCAAAGAAATACACTTCATAGTTAAGCAAGTTGGTGGTGGTAGACACAAGCTATTTAACTGGTTGTTTGTTTGTTCAAACATTTGCAGTCAGTTAGAGATGGTCCACTTCCATCCGCATTGCCCACTTTTGTTTGAAGCACTTCTCTTGTAGGATTTGAGTATGGAAATTTTGCATGGTTTAGTGCTTGCTTGCTGAGTGGTGTTGGAGATCAATTGGTCTTACGACGGGTAAGCTTTATTTTTATTGCCTGCATTATTGAGTCGACATTTTAATGACACAATTAATGTATTTTATATGTCGAAATAAAACAAAGCAGTTTATAATAGTAGAGAACACAAGATTTATAGTGGTTCGGCCAAAAACTGGGCCTACATCCACTTTATAGCTTTTCATTATTTACTTGCTTTACAATTGTTTTCGATACAAGAATCATATATTTGCAATTCATTTACAACATTTCAGCAAAGCTTTTCAAGTAAAATAAGGACGCAAATGATTGCTGTTCCAAGCTCTTGGGATTGGTTCTCCTTCGACAGTTGTGAGTTTGAATGTGCCGTCAAGAAGCTTCGTGCCTATAACATATGGCCCTTCCCAGTTTGGCCCAAACACACCTATGGCTGTCATAATTCTCTTCAGGACTAAGTCTCCAACTTCAAAGCTGCGCTGACGAACTTCGGAATTGAAGTGCCTGGCTATTCTTTGCTGGTGAGCTGCAATTCTAAGCCTTGCCTCTTCTCTTCTTTCATCGAGGAGGTCAAGTGCTTCCAGTTGCAATTTTTCATTCTCACTTTGATCAAAATGGACCCTTCTGTGTGATATTCTTAGTTACAAAACTTATCATTTTCTTAGAGATAATAGTGGCCAAGGGTTGGCCTCAGCCCATTTAGTAAAATAATCAACAACAACGATAGCATATTTAATCCCTGATTTGGCAGTCGGTAATGGCCCAATGAGATCCATTCCCCAAATGGAAAATGGCCACGGACTGACCATCTGTGTTAGCTCAGTGGAGGGTGCTCTAGGAATTTTGGTGAATCTCTGGCACTTGTAACATTTCCGAGAATATGCAGCAACATCTCGATTAATTTCCGGCCAAAAATATCCATAACGGAGAATTTTCTTTGCTAATGTCTGACCACCCGTGTGATCTCTACATTCCCCTCCGTGTACTTCAGCTAGAATTGTCTTGGCTTCATCTTTAGTTACACATTAGAGTAATGGCATTGAAAAACCCTGCCTGTACAATCGGCCGTCTTGGACTATATATCTGGAGGCTTTCCTTAGAAGCTTCTGTCTTTCTCTTGAATTCTCTGGCAAAGAACCTCTAAGTAGATAGTCCAGTATTGGAGTCATCCATGATTCTTGTTCCTGAGATACATTCATAACCCAGTCAACATCCATCTCGTCTGTACTTGGTGCTGACAGGACTTCTACGGGGACTAATCCCAATAGTTGAGCTTCACCAGTACTTGAATATTTTGTGAGGGAATCTGCCTTCATATTCTCTTCTCAGGGAATATGGCTTATTGAATAATGATCGAAATCCTCAAGAAGCTCCCAGGCCTTTGACAAATAAGCGGGTAGATTTCCTCCTTTAGCTTGGAATTCCTTCTTGACTTGGCATACGATAAGCTGAGAGTCACTGAAGATCTGTAATATTCTGATATTTAGCTCTTTAGCGATTCTCAAACCTGCAATGAGAGCTTCATATTCTGCCTCATTATTCGTCGAAGGAAATTCCAACCTCAGTGCATAACATAATGATCGTCCTTCAGGGGTCTCAAGGACAACCCCTACCCCAGAGCAGTAGTCATTCCTTGCGCCATCAACGTATAATTTCCATCTCATCGGGACGTCATTAGTTTCCTCTTCTTCACTATCACCTTTATATGTGCATTCTGCAATGAAGTCTGCTAAAGCTTGTCCGTTGATAGCTCTTCGGGGATGGTAAGTGATGTCATATTGACTGAGTTCAATATTCCAATTTAAAAGATGGCCCGAAGTCTCAGGGCGGAACAGGACTTGCTTCAGAGGTTGATCAGTGAGGACTTTGATGGGATGAGCTTGAAAATACGGCCTCAATTTCCGTGATGCAATCAATAGGCAATAGGCGAGTTTCTCCAGCTTCGAGTAATTCATCTCTGCCCCAGTGAATCTTTTACTAATGTAATAGACTGGTCGCTGGATTCTTGTATCTTCTCGAACCAATGCTGCACTCAGAGCGTGAGATGATATTGCCAGATATATGTAGAGATTTTCACCATTGTCGGGCTTTGAGAGTATTGGAGGCACTTCGATATGACGAACCAGCTCATCAAATGCGTTCTGGCACTCGGGAGTCCAATCAAAGTTTTTTCTTCCTTTCTTTAGAGCGTCAAAGAATGGAATGCATTTAGCAGTAGCTTTAGAAATGAATCGGCTCAAAGCAGCAACTTTTCCGTTAAGACTCTGCAGTTCCTTCTTTGTTCTAGGAGCTTTGACCTCCTTCAAGGCAGTGATTTGAGCAGGATTGGCCTCAATGCCCCTAGCGCTCACAATAAATCCAAAAAACCTTTCGGACTCCACTCCGAATGAACATTTCAACGGGTTAAGCTTCATCCCGTATCTCCGGAGGACCGCGAACATTTCCGCTAAGTGATCCATGTAGTCCACTGCTTTCTTTGACTTTACCAACATATCATCAACATAGACTTCCATCGTCTTTCCGATCTGCGGTTTAAACATGGTGTTAACAAGCCTTTGGTAAGTTGCCCCCACATTCTTAAGTCCGAAGGGCATGACTTTGTAGCAGTAAAGACCAACATCTGTTATGAAGCTCGTGTCCTCCTGATCTGGCTCATGCATCATGATCTGATTGTACCCGGAGTAAGCATCCATAAAAGACAACAATTCATGTCCCGCCGTTCCGTCCACCAACTGATCAATTCTAGGCAGCGGGAAACAGTCTTTGGGGCAAGCTTTATTCAGATCTGAGAAGTCAATGCATACTCTCCACTTCCCATTAGCCTTTTTAACCAGGACAGGATTTGAGACCCAATCCGGGTAAATAGATTCTCTGATGAAACCATTCTCCATGAGTCGGTCGACTTCTTCTTTCAGCGTTGCTGACCTCTCTGGACCCTGAGTTCTTCTTTTCTGTTTTACTGGCGTGAACTTTGGATCGATGTTCAGAGCGTGTACCGCAATCTATGGTGATATTCCGCACATGTCGGCATGAGTCCATGCGAATACATCTAAATTTGCCTTTAAGAACGAGATCAGAATATTCTGAGCTGTAGTGTTGCGTTGTGAACCCACATTCAGCACCTTGTTTGGGCCCTTTAAGTCAACAGGTACCGGCACTGTCACCTCTACCGTCACTACTCTATTCTCCCCTGCACTAGCTTTTCTTAGATCTATCTCTCTCTGGGCACCGCTATGTTCGCCAGTGCAGGGACCAACCTGTAGTTGCTACAAGGTTCGTTCTTTGATGCGGACTGAAGGCGCCGCATCTTTTCCCATTCTCTCCTCTTTGTTTCACGTAGCTCTGCAAGATAGCACTCCCGTCCCACATTCTGATCCCCTTTAATTATCCAAATTCCGCTATCAGTGGGAAATTTTATAGTTAGACACCATGGTGCGAGAACAGCTTTGAATGCAGCCAGGGTCGGTCGGCCCAAGAAAGCATTATAAGCAGAAAATTCTTCAACAATTATAAAGGTCTGCTTTCGAGCTACCTTTCTCAGCCCCTCTCCGAGCTCTACAATCAAGTCTATAGTCCCAATCGGCTGCTTTGGCTCCCCAGTGAAGCCAGCAATTTTCAATGACAAAGCCTGAACGTCAGCCATTGGTATCTTCATCTGGTCAAAAGTTTTCTTAAAGAGAATATTACACGAAGCCCCGCAATCGATCAGAATTCTTCTCACAGTGGCCGGGCCAATACCGACAGAAATGACCAGAGGATCTATCGTAGGGGCTTCAATACCCATAGAGTCCCTGGCGCTAAATATGATGTCATCAGGGAAAGCTTTCTGTTGTTTCAATTTCGCAGCATCCTCTAACACAAAAACACTTTCCTCTGTGGGTGCATGCTTCAGTGCACGAGCATACCTTTCCATCTCACCCCAGCTCCTGCCTGTTGGGTGAGGACCTCCCGTTATCACATTAATGACAGGCCTGTCTGACTCATGTTCTACGGCCTTCTCACTCGAGCTTGGATGGTGAGCGGGGACTTGTTGCCTTTGGACTGATGAGGTTGTTGTGTCCCTACCCCTTTTAACATACTGTTGGAGTTTATTCTCTTTCAACAGTTGCTCAATTACTTCCTTCAAGTGTCGGCAGTCGTTAGTGTCATGACCAGGCTGATTGTGAAACTGACAGAATCTTCCACTTTTCTCCATTTTACCTCCAACCTTCATCTTAGGTGGCGTAGGATAACTGATATTATCTTTGGTTGCGAAGAAGATATTTTCAGGGGTATCAGTCAAGGGTGTGAAGTTGAAAGCTCGACCCTTCTTTGCATCTCCTTGTTTCTTTCCGCCGTCATTCCCCCTTTTCTGAGCATTGGATTCCTTTTTGTCTGGAGCGTTACTATCATTCTTAGTTTCTGCTGACGCCACCTTAGCCGATGCTTGAAGGCTTTCCAAGCGCATGAACTCATCGGCTTTTTTATAGAATTTATTGAGTGAATTTGGTTCTTTCATTTTCAACCATTCTCCAAACTTGCTCGATTTATCAATTGCCCTCATCAAGTATGTTAAGACCATGTGTGGCTCAACGTTATCAACCTCGGCCAAATCTATGTTGAATCGATTCAAAAACGATTTGATGGATTCCCCTGGGTTTTGCTCCAGACTTGACAATGACATTATATCCTTTGCTTTAGAGGCGTACAACCGAAACTGCTCCTTGAACTTCTTAGTTAAGTCCGAGAACTGATCAATGGATCTAACTGCCAGCTTGGTAAACCATAATAAAGCTACTCCTTCCAAATATACCGGGAAGTACCGGCACTTAATCTCATCGGATGCCCTGGCGCCAATCATATGCCAGTCATACTTATACAGTAATTCGTTAGGATCACTTGTTCCTTTCTAAGCTGGAATAGTGGGCGGAACAAATTTTCTCGAGAATTCAGCTTTCAGAATCCTCTCGGTGAATGGAGTTTTGCTTGGAGCAAAGCCCCACTCTTTCTCATCCTCGTTCTTTCTCATACTTTCTTTCATGATTTGACGGACCATCCCTGAAAAATACTCTTCATCATCCACAGGCCCTGCGGGAAAAACGTCAGCCATTCTTTCAGAGTTCTGCCTTGACAGTCGCTCATGAAGGGTTGGTTGAGGTCCCAATCCTCCATCCTGAGGAAGTGGCCTTTCAACGGGGCTTACCGCCCTTTGAGAAGTATTCCCTCTAACATCCTGAGCTCTATCAGCAGAGTTTTCTTCTTTATTTGTTGGCTGACGATTAGCCTCGAGCAAATCATTTAGCTTATTCAATATCAAGGTATTTTGAGCATTCTGAGCCTCTAATTATTGATTCAATCCCAAAACCACAGCGTCCAATTCCGCTCGCGTAACTCCCACAGTTGGAGTTGTCTGACTCAGAGGAGGAGAAGTGGCGGTGCTTTCTTGAACATCATCAGATCTGGCAGATCTACGTTTCCTTCCGGGAGCCGTAATTTCTATTAGACTTCTGGTCTTAATGGAGATTCTTTCCTCATAGCTTAGTGAAGCAATGATGTAAATACCCTGAGTTCAGTTCTCAGTGAAAGCACCAAAAATGTTAACGTGAAAATCTGACGCTAACACCTCGATGTGTGTAGAAACGATGTGAAAGCACCACCCGTGAATACGGGAATCAAGAAATAACAGTAAGTAACAGAAAATGCAGTAAATGAGCACAGAGTTTATAGTGGTTCGGCTTATGATCAAGCCTACGTCCACTTCAATCCTTTTTATTGCTGATCGGATTACAACTTGTTACAATCTCCTTCAATTACATTCCAATTCAATTCAAAAAGAAACAAGTAGCTAAGGAAAACTTCGATGTGACAGAGTTCTTCGAATTCATGATTAAATGTGTTGAATTCCCGTGCGAAGTTGATCTAAGCGTCTTGCTTGTGCTTGAAGTGATGGAGTGTAGATTGCTTTGAAGATAGTGAAGTTTCAATGCCTTGAAGAAAAATGATCCAAAAGTCCCCAGAATGTTGGAGGTGGTAGTGTATTTATAGGCGTGATTCTGGGCAGCGGTTTTCGCCCAAGTCATGAGTCGTGCCCGACTCAGGGAAAGTCGTAGGTCGTGCTCGACTTAAGGGTCAAGAGTTAGCAAGCAGTGAAGTAGGTGAAGCGGTTCTGAGTTGTTCACCTGGATATAAGCCTTAACTCGTTTGCGAGTCAAAGGTCACGAGACAAGGCAGCATTAAATTTATGTTTTGTAGTTTCAGGTCGTGAACGACTCATCCTAGGTCGTAGATCAGTCACGACTTAAATGCAGTTGCTTGCGCTTTTTTCTATCTTGAGTCACTAGGTCGTCGCTCCTTAATTCGTTGAGTCGTTGGAGGTCTTGAGTTGGTTTGCTTCTTTAAGTCGTAAATCTTCTTGAGTCGTAGACCCACTGAGTTGTTAGGAACCCCAAGTTGATGAGTTGTGGATAGCTCTGAGTCGTTCACTCACTTCTTTCCTTGGCCATGCCATCTCTTGAACCGTTGAGTCGTAGCCTTCTCTAAGTCGTAAGTCGCCTGGTCTCTCGGCCCACTAAGTCGCACAACTTTTAAGTCGTGGATCACAACGGGGTTAACACTAGCCTACCTCTATTTCTCATTTTTTTGCGCGTACAATTTCTTTCACCTCCTAAGTTCAATGACAGACAAACACCTAATTCCAAATGCAATTCAAAATCAAAGCAAAATTTCAAACTCTCCAGAAAAATTTGGAAAAAATATATATTGAAGCTCCCAATGAACGCATCTCATATCTGCGACTCGTTTTTGGATCTGAGTTTCTGTGTAGCCGGAATTGGCTCATCTATTCTCAGCCATCCATTCGAGCGCGATCATCCACGATGCATCGTCAAATCAGTGTCACCGTTGGGTAGAGGGGAACAAGTGGAGGCCATCGGTGTGGGTGGTGTGGCGATTCAACGGTCGGATTGGAGGCAAAAACTCCCTAAGGTTTCACGTGTGCGGCGGCGGATGCGGCGGTTTGGGGCTTCGATCGCCTAGGTGGTGGCTAGTCGCGAGGGGGGGTCTGAGATCCGGTGGCGCACGGCATAGCGCGGGTGATACGGCAGCGCGCGCGAGTCTTTAAAATGGCGGCGCGTTCTTTCTCTGCTAGGGTTCGATTTTGGGTCGTGCGCTTCTGTAGCCGGCTACTGTGGGGAAGAAGAGTAGTGACATGGAGGGTAGTTTATTTTTTATTTTATTTTTAATTTATCTCTGATCTTCAACTCGTTTAATGCAATAACTTTTACATACGATATACGTTTCACACGTTGTTTTCTCCGCTGGGTTAGTATTAGCATCTCGGACATTTTGGTGCCGGTTTGGGCAGATTCTGTGACTGTTGGAATTTTGGGTTTAAATAGGATTTAAATTCAATTTAAATTCAAAAGGTGAGTATTTTAACCCACTCACAACTTCTGAAATTTCGTATGTTTGGTAAATTTATTTATGATGAGATTTGAAATTTATTTACAACTGTTTGGCATATATTTAATCATCATCTCAGTTAAATTGCATTTATTTGAATTAAATTGTTATTCAATTTATTATTGCATATAAACAGCCTGTTAAATTAATCTATTATTGAATAATAAACTGCTAGTAATTAATTGTTATTTACTGATGTTATTGTTTGTTTTGGATGATGATTGTGATGGATGTATGATCTGTTGATGGATGGATGTTGTATTATATATTATTAGAAATTGCAAGTTATTATGCATTTTTATTTCATTTGGGATTGCGGTTTGAAATGATATATAATCGTAATTTTATTTTAAATTACGGATTGAAATGATAAATATCCGTATCACTTGACCATAGAATAGAAAATTATATACAGGCACCGCGGTGTGTGTGTGTGTGTGTGTGTGTGTGTGTGTGTGTAAAAGTAATTTGAAATGATTTTCTATGGTTTGGAAAGGAAGATACGGTTTAATAAGTGCTAATTTTTGATGTTATATAATATTATTTATATATATAGTTAAATTCTTCAACTTAAGCTATGTATAAAATTGATTAATAAATTGAGTTTAATAATGGAGTTTGATTGCTTTATATTATATGGTGTAGTACCTATATAAGATATTGTATATATAGAGTTTTTAAATGACTTAAATAAAATTTAAGTTGGAATATATATATGGAATTGGTTTAAATTGAATTATTTAACAATTGTACTTGAATAAATTTGATTTGAAATGTAATAAAAATAGAGATTTTAAAGGGTATGATTCTTATAACTTGATTTGGGTATAAGGTAAATTAAATGAATATAAAGTTGAGATAAATGAATTTATCAAGTTAATTAAATTGAAAGAATATCCAGTTGTTTGAAGTTAAAAGTTTTACTTAAATTATATGGGATTTATTAAGTAAACGTTTCAAATATACATAATAGCAATTTAATTTGATATATATATATAGAATTATCAAAGAATTAGTTTTGAAATGGTGGAGTGTTTAAAAGCTTTGAAATATATGGTAATTTGAAATGGTTTATTTGGAGGTTCAAATCGGAATTTGGAATTTATTTGTGAAATTAAAGAAGCTATTTTATTTTATAGTAATTTAATATTTAAACCATTTAAGTAATTGGAGTTATGTTTCAAAGCTATGGGTTTCAAGATATATAGATGTAATGACCCGATATTTTCAACCATTCGCACCCGCACATGTTGGACTTGAATTGCTCAAAATACCGCATTATAAATAAAATTTGGCAAATCTCAAAACATACACTAATTAATAATCATAGAACACAGACACAGAGTACGAAATGCAGCGGAAGTAAAAGAGATAGTAGTTCACGAGGCTACTATGTAAATATATCAGAGTTAAATAAAATACAATAGAATAAATAAAGTACAATAGAAATCTCAAGATGATAACCAAGTACAAGCTGAATAGAACAAGAGAACTGAAATAGATAAAACTAGATAAGCAGATAATCTACAGCGATTCCAATCTCCCGAAAGTGGAATCCAAATCTGTGAATAACTCAGGCTGACCCGAGCGTAAAGCAGAACACAAAACACTCGAGTCAGGACAATATACACTTATATAATGTAAACCAACTCAAGTGAACTGTAATAAGGTACAAGTAACTTAAAGGATGCCCGGGACCGCCCATCCACTAAGGATCCATCAAATTATTTACTATATAGTAACATTGCGCTATTATAATAATGTCTACAGTAAAATAAACTTACTTCTAAATAGCGTTCCGGGCTACCCATATCACCTTTCACACATAATAGTCCCAGTAGTCCATCCAGTATCAGCCTATCTCCAGATCGAGAGGCTACTCTAAATACTCCATGGGCTACGGGAGAAAAACAAACTCATAGTAAAGTCTCGGTATGGTAAGTGACACGGCACACAAGGCAATGCCAGAGTAGATATACCAATTACGCACATGGCTGGTGGTAACACAACAACCACATACGCCCGCCTCGAAACACACTCCCATGTCAAAATCGGAGGATGGCCATCTAATCAATCACAAGTAATAGTATAGTATCGAAGGAATGTGTCCGACCAGAGGAGCTACCCCTTCTGGCCCGAGATCGCTCCTGTTTTAGCCACCTTAAGCCAACTAATGGGAGTCGGGTCCACGTAATATACCTCAAGAACGTGGCCACCATCCTACTTCATTCTGGAAACTCCACCGCGTACATAGTTTTTAAAGTGGTTTTCGGTATCGACAGAGAGCATGTCTATATCCGATCTTGGTCCCTTTAACAACCAATGGTTATTATAACCCGTAGTTATAATTTAAAAATCATAGTTTATACTTCAAAATAAAGTATCATTTCAAATTCAAATCTTTATCAAGATAAAGATCTAATCATTTCCAAACCATTTGAATATAACAAAATACATATCTTTCAAAATTCATTTCAAATCATTATTTGAATTCAAATCCAAATATACACATTTAAATACCTTTTTAATTCAAAGATAACATTCATTCATTATCCTTTTTAATTCAAAGATAACATTCATTCATTATCCTTTTTAATTCAAAGATAACATTCATTCACTATCCTTTTTAATTCAAAGATATCATTCGTTTATAACCATTGTAATTTCAAAGATATCATTCATTTATTATCATTTTTAATTCAAAGATATCATTAATTTATTATCATTTTTAATTCAAAGAAATCATTCATTTTTATCATTTCAAATCACCTTTTAAATAGTTTTATATTTAAATCAAAACAATTCATTTAAACCGCTTAAAAGTGAAGTCATTATATTTAATATCAAATATTTAGTTCCCAAAATTTTAGACAAATTATAAGCTCATTTATTTAAAACAAAACCTCAAACATTCTTTTCAGCCTACTGCAACACTTATCAAGTGCTACTGTAGCCCTTTATTTAGTTTCAGATTTTAATTGCCTTTCTGTTATCACAGCACTTACCAAGTGCTGTAATACCACTTAGTTATAATTTATACATAGTTCATTTGTATCAACCACAACACTTACAAAGTGCTGTAATATCATTTACGTTAGAAATAATAGCATTTCAAAATACTGTTAATTACATTTCCAATATTCAACATTATTTCATAAACCATTAAATCTTTTATATTAAAAACTTAACCTTATAAAATCATATAATTTCACCTTTAGAAACAATCATTTAAATATCATTATATTCATGATTTCATAAGGTTAAATTTCCATTCAAAAATCAATAAATAATAATACTTCACTTATTAAATTCCAACATTCAAATTTAAATTCATTAAATTAAATTTTAGCTTAACAATTAAGTTTAAATTTTCAAATATAACTTATTTTCATTTTATTTACTTAACTTAAAATTTCACTTTTGAACAAAATTCACAAATTTCCAATTTTAGTTACATTTCAAAATTCAACTCAATATTCATTCATTTAACATTTTAACCTTATTCAAAAATCACTAATATATTATAAAAATATAATTTTAAATTCATTTTAATTCAAAATATCATAAATTTATCATATTTTTATATTTAATTTAAATTCCATTTATCACCAAATTATAATTTCCAAATAACTTAGATTTTAGATTTTTCTAACTTTACCATTAATTTATTTCACTTATAAATTTTCAGAAAATCAATAATATTTTACAAAAATCATTTTTAATTTATTGTAAATCAAAATATTATAATATTTACATTTCTAAAATGTTTTAAATTTTTTAGAAAAACATATATTAACTACGGGTCTGTATATTATTTTCTAGCCTAAGTAAAGTGATACGGGTAATATATCATTTCAACCAGTAATTTACAAAGAAAACCTGGGTTTTATCATTTCAAACCCGCAGTCCCAAGTAAATGAAAAATAATTGAAAATCATTCAGGCCTACCATTTTAGCCCATAATGATTTTCCCTTATTCTAAAGTCCGTTCAGGTATGTATCATTTCAACCCATAGTGATTATAATCTAAAGGGAACTTGTAGTGTGATAAACTGATATAAATAAAAGAACAACATAATATAACAATAAAAGATGATATAACAGTTAAATAAGCATGGGTGAACATCATATGATCATAATATAGAAGATATAATATGGTGATGCATTTTACAGATTCACAGGTGATCGAATTACTAGTTATATAAGTACAAAACTGTCTGGTGAGAATAACTCACCGGTATAAGCTGAAGACGACAACTGAAACACACAAACTGAGATCTACAAAGCACGATAGCACGAAAAAGATTTGAGTTTGAGAGAGCCAAAGATAAATTGCCTTGAACACATTCAAACAAGACAATATAACACACATAAGTTTTCAACTCAAAATACGACTAAACAATGTTAGGAATCATTGCATAAAACAATGCCCAAAATGTTTGCACTTGCTTTTAACCACCTATACTTCAGCTAAAAGTCAGAAAAACATGGCTAAGGAGTGGGTTTTGATTTGGTTTTGGGTTGAATAGGGTCGGCCAAACATGTGTGGTGATGGGGCAAAGGTGATACAAAGAGATAGGTGCATGGATTTCAAGTACAATGCAAAATATCATGAATTCAATGCAACTATGTGCTAGGCCCAAGCAAGACCAGGCACGACCATCTATGCAGTTGGGCTGGAGGATGGTGTGGTAGAGGATTTCAGGTCGTCCATGGGAGGTGGAGGTGGATTAGGTGGCGGCCAAGTGGATGTTGGAGGTGATGGAAGGCATAAGAGCTAGGCTATGGCAATATAGGGTGAAGTTTGTGCAAATTTTAGTGGAGTTTGGTCACATAGGTGCACGGCCATGGACTTGGGTAGAGGGCTGGAGGAGGTAGTGGGTGGTTCCGGTGGTGGTGGTGGAAGCCATGGTGAAGGAGGAGCAAGGGGCTGAGCTACAAAGGTGAGAAAGCAAGTGAAAATCAACATAAACAAGAAGAAACGCAATGAAAAGAGTGAAAGAATTTACCAAACTTCTTGGAGATGATGGAGGCCGAAATTTTCAAAGATGAGAAGCTTTTTGATACGTGAAAAATGAAAAAAAAAGTGGCTGTAGATAGAGGTAGGTTCGGCCAAAGAAATGAATGCAAATGTTGGTTGAAAATTGAAAAGCTGGAATATAAAAGGTCAAGGCATACAAAAGGTTTCAAAAACCATTCAAATTTCTCTTACTTCATTTAAAAATTTAGATACATAGAAAATGATGATAAATAAAGATAACAACTCAGAAATAAAAATAAATAGATAAAATAAATAAATAAATTTATATTAAATACAATTAAATTAAGGAAATAGCTTAAAAAGGCAAACTAGTCTTGAAAATTTGAAAATAAATGAAACAAACTTTGGAAAAATTTTATGTACATGAAAAATATTTATAAATAAAGATAAGCACAAAATAAAAATGCATTCACAAAAATAAATAAACAAATTTTAATTAAATATAATTAAATTGAAGAAAATAGCAGAAAAAAGGAAACAAGGCTTTAAAAATAGAAAATAAATTCAACAAGCTTTGGAAAAATTTGAACATCACTTTAAAAATATTTAAAAGACAAAAATACATGTAACACAACATATAATACTAATTTGAATAAGATATGAAAAATAAAAAGATTATTTATATAATTTAAAATAAAAAATATTGTTAAATAAAACAATTTACACCTAATATTGAAAAAATATAACTTTCACAATATAACTCTGATTTCAACGAAATGAAAAGCAGTATTCTAAAAATTTAAACTATTTTCATAATAAAGGATAAAATTAAAAAAATTTAAATATTTAAATTTCAAATTTAAAAGTCAAAATTTGACCATATTGACCAAAAATCCACCTTCTAGAAAAATATTCAATTTTACTCATGTTTGGAAATATAATTCATATAATAATCAAAATTTATATTTAAATAACAAAATTTATTCATTTTAATAAATAAAATAAAGTTTTAAATCATAAAATTCAATTTAACAGAAATAAAATATACAATAAAATAATCACAAAATACAGGGTTGTTACACTCTCTCTCACTCAAAACTTTTCGTCCCCGAAAAGGAATGAAGTACGGGAAAGCGCAGAAAAAGATAAAGTGAAATAAGATTAAGACAAGATGACAAGGAGATTGAAATTATACCTGATAACTATTGTTATAGGTAAGTTTAACAAGATGGAGATTATCAAAGATTATAGAAAAATTTCTAAACAGAAAAACTATAGAAAAATTCCTACACCAGCCTGAAGCAAGATAAAGAAAATAAGGACAACCAAAAGATAGTTTGAAAAAAAAGATAATAAGTTAGAAACCATGGAAATTTCAACTTAAACAGATAATTAATTTTTAGACGAGTTCAATAAATCTTAACTATCTCAAATTTTATTATCTTATCTTCTAATCATCTTAAATTAACAATTTCTAATATCATGGATTTGAAAAATAATCATTCATTATACTCATAATGTACTTAATAAATTTAATTCTTCTTTGTTCCTACTTAAAGTTAAATTTATTCCTCTCGATATATTTTATCGTTCATGCCCATTATACTTACTCTTATTATTACTACTTTAATTTATTATTAGTTCCATTAACATCATTTTATATTGTAAATTATTCAATTAACCTTTTATTCTATTTACTCCTATTAATCATTTTATAACTAAAATTTAAGTATATAACATTTATTTTAACCATTCAAATTTTAATTATAAAATATTTTTATATTGTATATTATCCAATTACATTGTTAACTTCTGTATAATTTGGGTAAGTTATATTTGCAAGTATTATACAAAAAACTTTCTAATTCCTTCATCTCAAGTTTGAATCATCTATCTAAAATTTTGATTTTCTTTTTATAATTGAACTGATTCTTTAAGATAAAGTTTAAGAATAAAATTTCTAATTCCTTCAAACCCTTTAGAGATAAATAAATATATATATACATAATATGTCAAATCAAATTTAAATCATATATCTATATATATTATAAATCCATTCTTATTTTAGAAATTCAAATCAATTAAATTTCCCAAAACAAAGATGCACCAAGACTACAGAATGGTCTCTTCACTTCGAAACTCGAAAATGAACGTCGATGATGCCGTGGTCATCGCCGAAGTTATTTTCCAGCGACAAAGAGAAGAGCACTAATTTTAAACTTTAAAATTTCTTGGAAACAAATTTCTGCTAGAAATTACTTTAAATAATATACCCCTTTTAAAACTTTAAGCACAAGGTTTGAAACCATCGGAAATTAAATTCTCAAATTTCTTGTTTTAAACTCATTTCAGTTCCCAAATAAATTTATAAACAGCTATTTATAAATTCATTTATAGAACAATAAATGATAAATCAAGTATTATCATTTCAAATGATTAATTTAAATCAATTTATTAAGTTCCATAAATTTACTTACATTAAAATTTATTTCATTGACCAAATTTTAAAATAATATAGTGTTAGTTTGTTCTATCAGTGTTTTAGAAATCCTATCGATAGCGTTGATCAAACGAATCAATCGGAAACCTAAATCAACATCAGCAACTCAAACAACACAATATAAAACAAAACATTAATATTGACTTACAAGTACAATTCAAAATGTTTGGAAGATAGATTGGAAACAAAAGATAGGATGATTGAATAACAAAATAGGGAGGTGGATAAGCTTAAATAAATCATAGGCAACCTTAACTGGGTCAACCGTGACTTAAAGAATAAGATCGATGTGGATTTTCTTAGGTAAATCTAAATTCAATCTCAATAGATAGAGTTTGGAATAACAAAATATATTAGCATCTAAACCAAGGATAGGTATAAATCTCAGGCGAATCGATGCTAATTGTAAAGGAGTTTCCCTCTTTACAAATGAATTTTTGAGATTGGCGGGACAACCAATTCACTATAAAGCTCATTCGAAGTGGAGTTATGGGATACTCCAGAATCAAAAGGAGATGAATAGTGAGGGACACGAATGAATTTTGGAACCGCAGGGAACGTTTCAAAATTCAAATGAAATTTGAATCAAAGAGGAAGAGATTCAAGTTTGGATGAAAGTGATTCTGTAACTAAATTTACCATGCATTCTAAGTTTTGCCTCAAAGCCAAAGCTCTGATACCAAATATAACGGGCCACGCCAGTGGGGTAACGCCTATCGTAGCATACATTGTTACCTGTGTTCTGCCTTTACGGCCAGCCTCTCAACTGTATCACCAACCCCTACGGGGACATGTAGGAGTATGAGTCAACCGTTCGCTACCAAACCAGGAAGCGAGAACCCCCTATCATGATGCACCCTCCGAGTGCAATGACAGACACACATGTCGGACTTGAATTGCTCAAAATACCGCGTTGTAAATAAAATTTGGCAAATATCAGAACATATAGTAAATAATAATCATAGAACACAGACACAGAGTAAGAAATACAACGGAAGTAAAAGAGATAGTAGTTAATAAGCTACTATGTAAATATATCAGAGTTAAATAAAATACAATAGAATAAATAAAGTACAACAGAAGTCTCAAGATGATAACCAAGTACAAGCTGAATAGAAAAACAGAACTAAAATAGATAAAACTAGACAAGCAGATAATCTCCAGCGATTCCAGTCTTTCAAAAGTGGAATCCAAATCTGTGAATAACTCAGGCTGATCCAAGCATAAAGCAGAACACAAAACACTCGAGCCAGGACAATATATACTTATATAATGTAAACCAAATCAAGTGAACTGTAATAAGGTACAAGTAACTTAAAGGATACCTGGGACCGCCCATCCTCTAAGGATCCGTCAAATTATTTACTATATAGTGATATTGCGCTATTATAATAATGTCTGCAGTAAAATAAACTTACTTTTAAATAGCGTTCCGGGCTACGCATATCACCCTTCACACATAATAGTCCCAGTAGTCCATCCAGTATCAGCATATCTCCAGTTTGGGAGACTACCCTAAATACTCCATGGGCGACGGGAGAAAAAAAACTTGTAGTAAAGGCTCGGTATGGTAGATGACACGGCACACAAGGCAATGCCAGGGTAGATATACCAATTACGCACACGGGCTGGTGGTAACGCAGCAGCCACATATGCCCAACTCGGAACACACTTCAATAACAAAATCGGAGGATGGCCATCTAATCAATCTCAAGTAAGAGTATAGTATCGAAGGAATGTGTCCGACCCAGAGGAGCTACCGCTTCTAGCCCGAGATCGCTCCTGTTTTAGCCACATTAAGCCAACTCACGGGAGTCGGGTCCACGTAATATACCTCAAGAACGTCGCCACCATCCTACTTCATTCTGGAAACTCCACCGCATATGCAGTTGTTAAAGTGGTTTTCGGTATTGATAGAGAGTATCTCCATATCCGATCCCAGTCTCTTTAACAACTAATCGTTATTATAACCCATAGTTATAATTTGAAAATCATAGTTTATACTTCAAAATAAAGTATTATTTCAATTTCAAATATTTATCAAAATAAAGATCTAATCATTTCCAAACCACTTCAATATATCAAAATATCATATCTTTCAAAATTTGTTTCAAATCATTATTTGAATTCAAATCCAAATATACACATTTAAATACCTTTTTAATTCAAAGATAACATTCATTCATTATCCTTTTTAATTCAAAGATATCATTCATTTATTACCGTTGTTAATTCAAAGATATCATTCATTTATTATCATTTTTAATTCAAAGATATTATTAATTTATTATTATTTTTAATTCAAAGATATCACTTATTTTTATCATTTCAAATCACATTTTAAATAGTTTTATATTTAAATCAAAAAAATTCATTTAAAACATTTAAAAGTGAAGTCATTATATTTAATATCAAATATTTTGTTCCCAAAATTTTAGACAAATTCTGAGCTCATTTATTTAAATCAAAACATCAAACATTCATTTCAACCTACTGCAACACTTATCAAGTGCTACTGTAGCCTTTTATTTAGTTTCAGGTTTTAATTATCTTTCTGTTATCACAGCACTTACCAAGTGCTGTGACACCACTTAGTTATAATTTATACATAGTTCATTTTTATCAACCACAACACTTACAAAGCGCTGTAATATCATATACGTTAGCAATAATAGCATTTCAAAATACTGTTAATTACATTTCCAATATTCAACATTATTTCATACACCATTAAATCTTTTATATTAAAATTTTAAACTTATAAAATCATATAATTTCACCTTTAGAAACAATCATTTAAATATCATTATATTCATGATTTCATAAGGTTAAATTTCCATTAAAAAATCAATAAATAATAATAATTCACTTATTAAATTCCAACATTCAAATTTAAATTAATTAAATTAAATTTTAACTTAACATTTTAGTTTAAATTTTCAAATATAACTTATTTTCATTTTATTTACTTAACTTAAAATTTCACTTTTGAACAAAATTCACAAATTTTCAATTTAAGTTACATTTCAAAATTCAACTCAATATTCATTCATTTAACATTTTTACTTTATTCAAAAATCATTAATACATTATAAAAATATCAATTTAAATTCATTTTAATTCAAAATATCATAAATTTATCATATTATTATATTTAATTTAAATTCCATTTATCACCAAATTATAATTTCGAAATAACTTAAATTTCAAGTTTTTCTAACTTTACCATTAATTTATTTCACTTATAAATTTTCAGAAAATCAATAAAACTTTACAAAAAATCATTTTTAATTATGTTGTAAATCAAAATACTATAATATTTACATTTCTAAAATACTTTAATTTTTTTAGAAAAAAATATTAACTACGGATCTGTATATAATTTTCTAGCCTAAGTAAAGTGATACGGGTAATATAACATTTCAACCCGTAATTTACAAAGAAAACCCGGGTTTTATCATTTCGAACCCACAGTCCTAAGTAAATGAAAAATAATTGAAAATCATTCAGTCCTATCATTTCAGCCCATAATGATTTTTCCTTATTCTAAAGTCCGTTCGGGTATGTATAATTCAACCCATAGTGATTCTAATCTAAAGGGAACTTGTAGTACGGTAAACTAATATAAATAACAGAACAACATAATATAATAATAACAGATGATATAAAAGGTAAATAAGCATGGGTGAACATCATATGATCATAAAATAGCAGGTATAATATGGTGATGCATTTTATAGATTCACAGGTGATCGAACTACTAGTTATATAAGTACAAAACTGTCTGGTGAGAATAACTCACCGGTATAAGCTGGAGACGGCAACTGGAACACACAAACTGAGATCTACAAAATCACGATAGCATGACAAAGATTCGAGTTTGAGAGAGCCAAAGATAAATTTCCTTGAACACATTCAAACAAGACAATATAACACACATAAGTTTTCAACTCAAAATACGACTAAACAATATTAGGAATCAATGCATAAAACAAATCCCAAAATGTTTGCACTTGCTTTCAACCACCTATGCTTCAGTTATAGGTCAGAAACACATGGCTAAGGAGTGGGTTTTAATTTGGTTTTGGGTTGAATAGGGTCGGCCAAACATGTATGTGATGGGGCAAAGGTCATACAAAGAGATAGGTGTATGGATTTCAACTACAAGGAAAAATATCACGAATTCAATTCAATTTTGTGCTCGGCCCAAGCAAGACCAGGAACGGCCATCTCTGTAGTGGGCTGGAGGATGGTGTGGCAGAAGGTTTCAGGTCATCCATGGGTGGTGGAGGTGGAGTAGGTGGTGGCCAAGGGGATGTTGGAGGTGATGGAAGGCATAGGAGCTTGGCTATGGCAATATAGGGTGAAGTTTGTGCAAATTTTGGTGGATTTTGGTCACATGGGTGCACGGCCATGGACTTTGGCAAAGGGCTGGAGGAGGTAGTGGGTGGTTCAGAGGGTGGTAGTAGTAGCCATGGTGAAGGAGGAGCAAGGGGCTGAGCTACAAAGTTGAGAAAGCAAGTGAAAACCAACATAAGCAGGAAGAAAAGCAATGAAAAGAGTGAAAGAATTTACCAAACTTCTTGGAGATGATGGAGGACGAAATTTTCAGAGATGAGAACCTTTTTGATACTTGAAAAATGAAAAAAAAAGCGGCTGAAGGTAGAGGTAGGTTCGGCCAAAGAAATGAATGCAAATGTTGGATGAAAATTGAAAAGGTGGAATATAAAAGGTCAAGGCATAAAAGGTTTTGAAAACCATTCAAATTTCTCTTATTTCATTTGAGAATTTAAATACATATAAAATGCTTATAAATAAAGATAAAAACTCAGAAATAAAAATGAATACATAAAATAAATAAATAAATTTTTATTGAATACAATTAAATTATGGAAATAGCTTACAAAGGCAAACTAGTCTTGAAAATTTGAAAATTAACGAAACAAACTTTTGAAAAATTTTATGTACGTGAAAAACATTTATAAATAAAGATAAGAACACAAAATAAAAATACATTCACAAAAATAAATAAATAAATTTTAATTAAATATAATTAAATTGAAGAAAATAGCAGGGAAAAGGAAACAAGGCTTTAAAAATAGAAAATAAATTCAACAAGCTATGGAAAAATTTAAAAATCACTTTAAAAATATTTAAAAGACAAAAATATATGTAACACAACATATAATACAAATTTTAATAAGATATGACAAGTAAAAAGAGTATTTATATAATTTAAAATAGACAATATTGTTAAATAAAACAATTTACACCCAATATTGAAAAAAAACATAACTTTCACAATATAACTCCGATTTCAACGAAACGGAAGCAGTATTCTTAAAATTTAATCTATTTTTATAATAAAAGATAAAATTTAAAAATATAAAAATTTAAATTTTAAATTTAAAAGTTAAAGTTTGACCATACTGACCAAAAATCCACTTTCTAGAAAATATTCAATTTTATTCAAGTTTGGAAATATAATTCACATAATAATCAAAATTTATATTTAAATAAAAAAATTATTTATTTTAATAAATAAAGTAAATTTTTTAAATCAGGAAATTCAATTTAACGAAAATAAAATATACAATAAAATAATCACAAAATACAGGGTTGTCACAATAGGTTTAAAGGGCTATGATTTTTGGAAAGTAATATATTTTGAAATAAAAAGGATATCATATTGATTGAGTTTAAAACGGAAATGATATCGTGTTTATATGGTTTTGAAATGGATAATATATGCTAGTTTTGAAGTATAAATTATTTTGAAAAGACCGCGGTGTTATAATAACGTTTGGTTGTTAAAGAGACCGAGATCGAAAGTTGTCAAACTCTCTGCCAACACTGAAAACCACTTTAACAACCGTGTACGCGGTGGAGATTCCAAAATGAAGTAGGATGGCGGCGGCATTTTCTTTGAGGTAAATACGTGGTCTCAACTCCCGTGAGTTGGCATAAGGTGGCTAAAACAGGAGCGATCGATGGGTTAATGAGATAGCACCTTTGATCGGACACATCCCTTCGATATTATACTTTGACTTTTGGATTGATTCGGTGGCCACTTTTGATTTTTTATTTGGGGGTGTGGCTCTAGGTGTGCGGTAGCTACGCGTTACCACCGACCCAGAAGCGTATTTGGTACATCTACCCTAGCGTTGCCTAGTTGTGTCATGTCACCTACCATAGCGCGCCTTGTACGAGTTTGGTTTTCTCCCGTAGCCATATTGAATCCTCTGGTGGCTTCCCGATCAGGAGGGACAATGATATTGGATGGACTACTAGGACTATTACGTGTTAAGGGCTATATGGGTAACCCTTTAATGCTATGAGAAAATAAGTTTATTTTACTATTACACACTATTATAATAGCGAAATATTACTATATAATAAATAGTTTAACGGATCCTTAGGAGATATGAATCCCGAGCATCTCTTAAGTTACTGCACTCATATTTATTTCTGTTGATTTAACTTACATAAGATCTTTTAGTTCTGACTCGAGTTTTTTATCTTTTCAATTCGCTCGGGTCAGCCTGAGCATTTCAGGATTTGAAGACCTTACTTCTGGAGGACGAAGGCGAAGAGTTTATTACCATTGTATATTATATTATTCCACCGCATCAGATCTGTTCCGCTGCATAATTATTATTCTCTGGTATGTGTAACTCTGATATGTATTATATAAGTAAATCAAATGTTTTGTAAAAAGCTTCATGAACTATTATTTGATTATTATATTTTATCGTTCCGCTATAAGATTCTATTTTGTTTTTCTTTCTCTACTTTTCCTTATTTACCCCATAACAATCCGCCCTTAGTATGGTTTAAGTATGACGTGTGTGGTTTATCGTCGATTTAAAGCGTGCGAAAAGGCTGGACGTTACAGAATGATAGTTTAACTTGAATTTCAAATATAACTATGGAATTGGAAGTTAAATTATTTTTTTGAAGATAGGTAAAAATTTGAATCTTCAGTTATAAGCTGATTTAAAATATTTCAAAACTTAGGAAATTCATATTGATAATACTAAAGATAATAGAAACTACTGAATTGAATTTGAAAGTGAATTGTTCAGTTTTGAAATTTTATCGTTTAAAACGATATTTAAAAATAGTGTTTCGAGTCATAGTCCTGGAATTCGACGAAACCAGTTCCATTGGATCCGTAATATTGTATTATTATCGGATTTCAATTTTCGTAATGTTTAGAGTGATCGTTTGGCTATACGGTCAATAAATGCACTGAAATTTAAATCGAAAATTCGATATTTTAACTGGTTCAAAAAGCTATCTTCTCCATACGATTGAATTTGGACTCAGAACCTTTTCCATTGCATTCGGAATGGCGTATAACATTATGAACGCCTGCCGGCACACCTCGATTGAAAATCGAGATTGTAAGCTACGAAAATCAAGACAATTTGATAGTTGAATTTAAAATTCAATATATACATATATTTCCTAAAATTACTATTACCTCATTTAACACTAGTCAAACCCCCTAAGCACATGTTCCACTATCTCCATTAAAGATTTACACGCGTACGTTAAATGAAAATAAAATAAAATATAAACCCTTCTTTTCGTTCGAAAAAAATATCAAAAAAATTAATTCTCTGACTAAAAATGGCATCTTCCTTTCAATTCCTCATTGTCCGATAATAAAAAAATCATGCTCGTGCAAAAGAAAATGGCGGACGATCAAACAAAAATCGAAATCGCTCGTTCAAAATCAATTGTTGTTTTCTCTAAATATTCAGATCATACCCAGATCCAAGTACATGCATTAAGTCGAAATCAAGCCACGTAATAAGAATTGAAGTTTGTCCCTAATTCAATCGATTCGATTCGTCAGTGCGAAGCAAGGGCGCGCGTGTTTGCGTGAGCGTGTGGGGTTTGTTATAGCGATGCTCGAAGAAGGCATAGCATCGAACAACAACGATGGTAGTAGAGGCTTCGTTCTCGAGCAGCGGCGTATTTGGGTGAAGCAGCGACTCGCGCATGCTTGAAGGGGTCGTGTGGTGTCATAGTCCGGGCCGCGATACTGGGTGCTAGGGCAGTGGAGACCGGAGGTGTCGATCGGCGTCGAGTGTTGCGAGCGGCGGCGCTGTGCTCGATCGTGGGCGATCGCAGTGCGACCTTGATTTTCGCAAGCAGGGCCTCATACAGTGAAGGTATTTTCTAGTCTTGCTTTAATTTAAATTTTTACTAAAATAATTATTATTAATCTATAGTAGAGTAATTTTTGTTATTATTCACAAAAACGTATAATAAATATATATATATATATATATATATATATATCCATTTAATATATATATATATATAATATTTGTATACATGCATGTTTGAAATTTATATGGAAATGAAAATTTAATTTAACTAGACGATATAAAGTAATTCTTTGTTTTAAATTTGATAAATATATATATATATATATAATTTCACATGCATGTTCTATTTTAAAGACAACAAATATATTCATGTTTTAAATCAATATGGAAATTAATTTGTTTGATAAGCTTATTTAAAAATACTTTTAAAGGAAATTTAGTTTTAAATTAAATGTTTGGTTAAACAAAGATTTTAATTAAAAGGGAAGCTAGCTTTAAATCAAATTGTTAGTTTATTAAAATTATTTAAAAGAAAATAAATTATTCGATTAGTTCGAGTATTAATGAAATCTTATATAATTATTTATACAAGTCTAAAACTGTGTGGAAATCAAGCTGGAAAGGAATTGGATTGCATGCACAATAAAAGGTGAGATCTTCTCACTTAATCGCTGATTTAATTTTAACAGTTAAATTTAAAATTATTGATTTTGTGCTTGGATGATTGATTTATAATCAGTTATATTAGTTTAGACCCTATGCGCCGCATAATAACGGATGATATTATATTAAACCCATATACCGTGATATTCCACCTCAAAGTGGAATTGGTATTATATATGTATTTGGAGTTGTTGATTTCCCACATTATATAGCGGATGAAACCCTATGTGTCGCATAATAGCGGGTGATGTTTTACAAATCCCATATACCGTGATATTCCACCTCGAAGTGGAATTGGTATTTAATTGTTGTGCTAACGTCTGTGGATGTAGTGAAACAGGTTGGAGGGTTCCAACTGGATTCCTCAAAACATTTTGATTTGTTTTCAAAATTTTGTGTTGATTATTTATAATCTATGTGTGATTATTTGTGATTGAAACCATTGAAGGCTAAAATTTAGCCGAATATAATTTTGATATCGTAGGATACCAGAAATAAATAAAATTGGATTTTTAAATTTTGGTAGAAAATCTATAGTGAAATCTTATTGAATAAAATTCCAAAATATGGGAAAAACTTTAATAAATGGATTTCAAGTAATAATATACAAAAGGTGAAGAATATATTTTAAAAAATATGGTTTTTAAATAATTTGGAAGATAAAGGAATTCATTTTAAAAAATAAATTCGGAAATTGATTTGGTGTTAAAAGAATAAATCATTGGGAAATCAATATGAAAATTTATTTAGTGTTTGAATGAAAATCGATTTGGTGTTGAAATAAATTTAGAAATTAAATTTGAAAATTAATTTGGTGTTTTAGAAATAAAACCATTTTGGAAATAAATATGAAAATTGATTTGTTGATTGAAACTAATTTAGAAATCAATTTGGAATTTGATTTGATGATTGAATAAATTTGGAAATCAATTTAAAAATATTTATGTGGGTGTTGAAAGTGAATATTTGGAAAACGATTTAAAATTCGTATATCTGTGGATATTCGAAAATCAAAATCTACAATGGGAATTTTATAAAAGAAAGGGAAATTTGTTTTAAAATAAAATAAATATTGTTTTATTTTTAAAAGTGTGAAAAGGAATTCACGGATTTGGGACATAAATTTAAAATAAATCCAGAAAGATTTATAAATTAATTTGAATGAACCATTTTAGAATGGAATGTGTACTTTCCCTGAAAGCCGTGAATGTTTTCAATATAGTTTATAAATATAAATTGAAGTTGTAAAGATGGTTTTAAGGAAAGAATGTTTTGGAAAAAATTATTTACTTAGGTTATTTTGAAACCTTTAAAGAAAAATATATTTTAAACTATTATAGAAGTGATTATTTAAAGTTTTAAATTGATATTTGTTTTAGAAATTGGATATTTAAATAGTTATATCCTATCTACTTATTTTATTTTAAAATTAGTTTTGGACCTGAATTTTTATATGAGATATTAGTATAATATTTTTGATAACTAATATTTAAGAAAATATTCTAAAATAGTTTAATTTAAATGTTTCCAAGTATATTTTATATAAATATTTTATATTATTTTAAAATATTTGAAATAGGCCGATTTTCAGTGGAAATGAATAAATATTGGAAATGTTTTCCACATAAGGAAAATTTGATTTGAAATTTATTTTTAAAGGATTGAAGTGTGAAAAATTGATTTGAATTTGTTTTCAAATTGTTGAAAAGTGAAATTTTATCTTGCAAAGATATTTTGAAAATAATAATAATTGGGGAAAAATTATTTGAAATCCAGTGACTATTGTAAATGATGATTGGTAGTTAAATAACCGACTATCAATATTGGCCTTTAAATGGCATTTGAATTTCGATGGGACCGGGAGTCGAATTCCAAATGGATATTCGAAAACCACATCGAACCTTTGTGATTGTAATGGATCTTCTGTTTTAAAGATCAAAGTGGAAATTGTTGTGATTTGTTTGAAAACTGAATGAACACTTATTTTTAAAAATAAACGCTCATTATTCGGATTAGCCAGGAGAGGACCTTGTGTCATAAAACCCATTCCGAATAATGAGACGACGAAATTAGATTGCATTTGAAGATGGTGTTGAAGACTGGGTATTTTTGAAAGCGAAAGGATTACTTGTCGAATGTCTCTACACCGGGTTGCTCCGGTATAGAGATTTTATCACCCTTTTGTGATGGTGATTCCGAACGTGATTAGTGAATATCCGGATTTGCATGGACTTCTTTGAAGTGCCTTCGGTTCCGTTCGATCCCAGAACGGACTTGGATGGATGTGTGTCGGACGTTACACTTTGAGATGTAAAGCTATTTTCTACCAAATACATTTCTATTAGTGGCGGAGAATTTACTCTCTTAGCTTAACACCCTTCTCTAAAACGTACGAGCTCAGAGGTTATGTAGTTAATGGTTACTATTGATACATTCTCAATTTGGTAATGTGGCATACAAAGTGCTGCTGATCATTTGTTGATCGAAGCATGGCTTTTTTGAAAAGCGTAGCTTTGTGGATGAGACTTCGTCGAGCCTCACACCCCGTAATGGTCGAAACAGGAAGGATCCAGCAAGGTTATAGGGTGTAGCGCCTCTTAGGGTATGTTCATTTCCTTCTGGATAGAGGTGGTATCATGGTATGGAGCCCAGATACTTAACCTATGTGGTTGCTGCAAATTTATTACTTTGTGGTTGATGGTATTGAGGATCCTCGGATAAAGGTTGTTTACGACAAGGGGATGGCATATTCGTGTCAGTAGGTACCAATTTTTGTAGTGGTAACCTGGCCTAGTGTTGGTAAAGATCCAGTTAGGTTCTCGGGGCGTCCCTCCAGAGGCGTACCCATGTGGCCCAGGAAGTTCCTTTGCCTGACCATTTGTTGGAAATCCAATTACTAATACGCGCCTTGTACGGTTTTAGTTGTAGAACCTGCCATCTATTATGGTAGCTATAGTAGGCGTACTATAATGGTACGTATGCTGGCTAAGATTATTATTGTATCTGCAAATGTTTTTCCACTATGCACTAATAATAATATCAAAAGAGTTTTCTCGTATCAACATGTTTGACTATCATAAGGGGAAATCTTCCCCAATTGTGCGATTGCATTGGGTGTGTGCCGGGAGGCCTTATTGTAGTTTCATTTTCCAAAAAGCATTGCAAATTTCTTTTATTCCCCTTTTGTTTTCATTTTGTTTAAAAAAATAACTGTTTTTAAGATCTAACACTAGTCCCATTACTGACTTTGAGTTTATTGTTCCCTTTCTAAACTCTGGATGCCCATAATTTTCCACACGGGCAGCCTAGAGTCAGGTTGTCAATTATTCAGGAGCGAAGTCAAGAAGTTGCTATGGAGGTCATGAGTTGAAGCTGGATGGCGAGGCGTATCACTTATATATGTAATTTTTTTTTCCAGTTTGTTGTTGTAAACTCTGATAATGTGATGTATAAACTGATATAGTGTTTTTGTTTTAAAGATTATTCTTTATCTATTATATATTGTTCCGCTGCGAAATGTGAGATTCTGTTATTGTTTCTGTTCTTCTTCTATCTTCTTCTTCTTTAACCCTAATGGTTTGGTTTTCCGGCATTCGACTGTGTAGCATTTAATTCATTGGACATATTGATGTCGACCGTCGGAGTTCGAAAAATTGGGTTGTTATATTTTGGGTCGCGCAGTCGTTCGATTAATCCAATTTAGTCCATTCATCTCTAATTAGGATCTGCCTATATATAGGTTGTTATAATTCTAATTGTTTCTCATTTCTTATTTCTGCACATACTATTACTTCTACCAGCTCCTCCTTATCAAACAACACAATATGAAACCCTAAATCCCTATTCAATTTCAAATCTCAAATCGATTCCAAAATTCAAACTCCTCTAAACCATGACATATTATATACCGATCCGAAGCTCTCGACGAGCGCAAGTCAAATCAACAATTTGTTTTTTGATTTTGGTTTCTGTGTGTCCATAATTTAGCGACTAAATCTTGGTCGTTCATTAGGGTTTCATCACAGCCGGCGGATTGTCGATTCAAGGGCATGGTCGGGTGGAGAGTGACGAGAAGATTTCATCCATGTGATTCGTGCATCGTATCAACGACCAGATCTCCATGATAGTTCGCCTAGAGTTTAAAAAAAGCTCGATGGCTGACTTTTGTTTGCTCGTAAACGTTGATGCTGGAGTGATCAGAGGGGGTCGATGTGGCTGAGTATGGCCGAGGCCATCACCTGGCGGGGGCGGTGGGCCCTCGTGGCCCTAGCGGCTGCGGTAAGGTTAGCTTCGTAGCGGCTCCGTTTAGGTTCGAATGAATGATGGGTTTTTAGGGTTCACGAGTTTCTCCTTCTAGGTGAGTGACGTATAATAGGTGATTAGGCAATCTGATTATTAATTTAATTGTTTTGTAATATATATCATTTAAATTCTAATCTCAATAACATTTGTATACGAGGTTGAATTTACGTGCGGTTTGCTCCATTGCGATCATATCGGAATTCCAAACATTTTAGCACTAGTTTGGATGAATTCTGAGACTACTAGATTTTAGGCCTTTATTGGATGTTAAATCGATTTGAAATCAAAGGTGAGTGTTTTAACCCACTCGCGATTACTAAATTATCTTATGTTAATTAAATTAAATTTATGATGTGATTACACGCTGATTGATCGCTGCTTCATATATTTAAATTTTCATTCCAGTAAAATCTAAATTTTATTGAATTGAATCGCATTTAATATAATATTGAAGTTTAAATTGCCTGTTAAAGACTTATTAATGATAATCAGTTAAGTGTTTTTGTTTATTGGCCGATTTGAATGGTGATTGTGATGAATGTTTAATTGTAGATATTGGATGAATGGATGTTATTTTGTTACAACACTGCAAGTTCTCTTAATTATTGCTAGGAAAATCACTATGGGTTGAAAATGATTGTGACGATCCGCCTTTCTAACCGCAGAAAGACATATCATCATTAAGAAAGAAAAGGGATAGAAATAGAAAAGACTAGAAAGAAAGAATAACAACATCAGAATCTCACAGCGGAATGGAAGAAAATATATTACATCAACATAACTATTACATAGTTATACATACATCAGAGTTATACAATATCATACAACATGATAGTTATATACATATCTACCAATACATACATCCAAAATACATCATACACTAACTACACAGCAGAACTATATAGATAGGTACATACGTCTGGTCTTCTTCTCCAAGCTCCTCCAGAAACTCAATACTCCAAATACCTATCACTTGGCTACTCATAAAAATTTGAGTATCCAAGAGTTTATGAAAAACAAAGTATAAACTCCAGGTCAGACATGGGTCTGGTGTGAGTAAACGGGTTAAAGTTGTTTAATTTTGAAAACCATTTGGAAACAAAGGTATCACGTAAGACTCCCTACACATAAACACGGGTAAGTTTTTACCTTACGCTAACCAAAACATTTATAGGAAATCCAGTGATATTATAATAGTGTCTAGGGTTTTCAAGTAAATAGAAAATAGCCGAAATTGTTACATCTATTAAATTCCAGCTACTAGCCACGAAAGTGCGTAAAACAAATCAAAACCGTAGGGTCTCGTAGGAAAAATGGTTTTCCAACAATGGCAGGGCTACTGGGGTACCGCGCATCACAGTACGGGGCCTAGATCACTGTACCGAGGATCACTCCCGACCCCCTACAACACAAGGCCGGAACCACTCCTTACTGAACAGTCCCAAACAAGATAACCTTGCAGTCGTGGCCAACAATTGCCCACACAGCCGAAATAAAAAGGGACATGTAGACAGGGGTATACCTCGTCCTGCTTAGGCATGACCCATCTAACCTTGCTGCACCTCCCATGTTTTAGCCATTCTGAGGCTTGAGGCTGCGATTACCTTTATAGAACTATCTCTTAGAATCCTCATCGCCCGCCCAACGATGTGCTGAAAGCATTCAATCCATACTAGTTCGTTCTAGGTTCGAACGAAACCAATGGCATTATCTCGTAACACTCATTTTGGAATCACCCTTAGAGTTAACGAGAAAACCTTTGCATTCTGAAACACCATCTCGATCTCCACTTGATATGTCACGGCCTATCGTTTATTTTAGATCGATGTGGTTTTCGAAATATCAAATGATATCCGATCCCGGTCTCATCAAAATCCAAATGCCATTTTAAGGGCCAAGTTGTTTAATAGTTTAAACAATTTAAATTCAACACTTTGAATTCACATAACAGTTATCACAGATAAATCATACACATTCATCATAGATATATCCAGAATATATCAACAAATATCACAGAATATCACCAAATAGATATCAGAGTCAATCAAACAAGAATCACCAATTCATATCAATATAGTTTGATTTACTTAACTTAATTAATTACTTAAGGATAAATCATTTTATTCTGCTTAATTAATCACTAATTAATCAACTTATTAAGTTTATTAATTATTACTTAATTACTCACTTAATTAATTAATTCTTAATTATTAATTAATAACCTTAATTATTAATTTATAAAACTTAATTACCCATTTAATTATCACTAAATATTCATTAATTACCAATTCATTAATCATTTAATCCTTAATTAATTACTTAAGTTAACTACTATTTATTTACTGAATAACATTAAGTAATTAATTAAAAATTCTTAAGTTTAAATTGATTAAAAACAAGATTACAATTGTCAATTTCTAATTACAAATTTATTTAACCTTAAGTTATTTATTTAATTACAAGTATAAATTAATTATCTTCTTAATTAACTTATACTTAAATTAGCTAACCATGTTACATTAGCAAACTCTCTTAATGATTTTAAATCAAATTTTAGCTTTAAATTTGTCAACATGATTTACTTCATTAATACTAAACTTATTATAACAAAATACTTAAAAGTATTTAGGCAAATTTCCAAGAAAAGGAAAACCCGAGACAAACACTATGGTTACCCGAGTAAAACTCGTGTCTCACATCTATTTCCCGCGTTCCTCTCTTCTCACCTACCTCCTTCTTATTCTACTACCCATCCTTTCTTCTTTTTATTTTTATTTTAAGTTAAGTTAAAAATATATAATTTCAGTTATACAATGTGACGCCCCACCTCTATACCCACTCTAGCCAAGAACATTACGGGGTAATGCCGTCAACTAGAGCGGAGAATAAGGCTATTGAGGAGCGACCATCCGTGTAATTGCTTTGTGCGAGCACCAACATGTCAGATAGTACAAGGAAGTCCGACATGCCGATAAAAACTCAAGGCTACTACACAGTGGCTATATATATTCTTCGAAAACAAACATAAAAACAAACATAACACAAATCAGTCATAGTCATCCATATCACAGAGGCGGAAAAAGTTATGAATGTAACACATGAAAGTGTACATCAGAGTAGTGGTCAAACAAGATCCACAATATCACAAAAGAAGGGTTACAAGTGCTAGACAAAAGAATATGTATACATCTAGGAGTCTATATCTCAAAGGTATACAACAAAAACTACTAATCTAAGTAGTTAGCCAGAAGTCAGGATGATAATCCCAGAAGTGAAGTCGAGCAGAAGCACATGTAACATCTCGGTCTGACCCGAGTATTATTTATAAGAAAATAATAAACGGATCAATCTAGCTATAAATATCAGATAAAATGATATAGAATAAGAGATATGACATAACATATGATAACCATAAAGCCATACCGTGATAAGTATAAAAATTAAAAATCAACAAGAGATGAATCAATATCACCAGAATCTTCTCAAAGATCAAAAGGAATGTCATACTCAATATCTTCATTCTCTAAAAGTAAATGACGCACAAATTCACCAATGCACAAATAATGATAACTCATATCAAAGAAAATCACAAAAATTTGGTGAAACACAAATTCTAGAAATCATTTATGGAAATCCAGAAATCACAAAAATGATCGTAGAAACGATCAATCACAAAAAGGGGGAGGCCTATCACAAAACGGGAGCATGAAAACTCACCAACATGTGTATCACAAACAATTCGGAACATCGACGCAGTACAAACGGTACGACAGATGAATCGAAAAGCCGAGACATCGATGTAGTACAAATGTTACATCCAATGAATCGAAACACAGAACAATTCGGAACATCGACGCGGTACAAATGGTACGTCAGATGAATCGAAAAGCCGAGACATTGATGTAGTACAAACGGTACATCCAATGAATCTAAACACAAAACAATTCGGAACATCGACGCAGTACAAACGGTACGTCAGATGAATCGAAAAGCCGAGACATCGATGTAGTACAAACGGTACATCCAATGAAACGACACACAAAACAATTCGGAACATCGACGCAGTGCAAACGGTACGTCAGATGAATCGAAAAGCCGAGACATCGATGTAGTACAAACGGTACATCCAATGAATCGAAACACAAAACAATTCTGAACATCGGTGCAGTACAAACGGTACGTCAGATGAATCGAAAAGCCGAGACATCGGTGTAGTACAAACGGTACATTAGATGAATCGAAACACATTAAAAGTTCATGGGTTGCCAGCCCACAAAGAAATGAGACGAAGCTCAATAAAAATGAGGTTCAGTCCTCAACGTGGACAAAGAGACATTGCACATTTCTAGTCTAAACCATAAAATGATCATCATCGGTCATCAAGAAGTGTCAATTACAGTAAGCTAGTAAATATATGAGCTTAGCTTCATGTCCCATAGCCACTAGCTTAACTTAAATATTTACGAACAAATTGTACATCTCCACTTGAAAATTGTCACAAGAGGTTCAATCGAACAAGTCCAAGAATTAACCAACGAAGTAAACGCAAGCGTTTCATACCACTTGTTTTACTAAGTCGTTTAATTAGATTTCTCATACGAGTGAGGTAAAGTGTTGTATATACTCATAGATTGGAAAACGATTTAAGAAAGGAGCTTTGTAATAAAATGGTGTTGAAATCATTTTGATGAAAGGGTTTTTGATATTTACTACCAGTATAGAAAACCTTTATATTTTAAAGCGACAAATCATAGAAGTGATTGTAGAAACAAGTAATCATAAAAATTCACATATGAAGACGTGAATAAAATCCAAAGAAATCGATATCAAATCCATCAAAATGGATATTGCCGAAAATTCCCAAAGAAAATGTCATCAAAGTCGATAATAAATGATAACAACAAAAGGGAAACAACACGAATCGATTAAAGTTGGAAATTCAAACAAATAGGCAATATAGGCATAATTGGCAAATAGGAGCAAGTCGGTCAACTGGACTTTCTGGGTCGGTTGACCGAAAAATAGCTCAGAAATGTCTCGGGCTACAAGTCGGTCGACCGGTCCAGGGGTTCGGTCGGCCGAACCTGATGTTCTTCAATTTTAAACCCATTTCAAAGGAGGTGCAAACACCTTCAATTTGCTAACAGACAAGCATAGACGCTAGGGGTTTACGCCTATCGGCTACCCGGTCCTATAAGCTCATCGATTCATCATCAAAAACATGATCAAAACATCAAAGTTATGATTTTTAAAGATTTGAACTCAAAATGCCAAAAATTGGAATATTCACCAATTCAATCCAAACCAAAAGCAAATGCACATGAATAAGTGTTAGGAATTCATACCCAACATTCAAAGATAGATATAAGCATATATGTGAGATAAAAATCTCACCTTTAAACCCAAAGAACAAATAAGAAGAAGTTATAGAGCAAGGCAAGGACAAGCACTCTTCAATTCCAACCCAAGAAGCTTCAATATAAGCTTACAAGTAAACTATTTCCTAAGTTAGGTATAGGAAATTCTGAAATTGAAAGGAGAATGAGTTGGAGAAGAAGAAGGAGATGCTTACTAATGGTTTCTCTTAGAATTTGGAGCTAGAGCATGGATTTTGCAAATGAACTAGAGCTTGGAATTCTAATTTCCAATCCTTTCCCCCATTATTCTCTTGAGCTTGAGAGAGTTAGGAAATAACGAATGAATGAAGAGAAGTGGAGAGGGGTTGGGTTGACATAACCAAAATTGGGCAAATGGGCTGAACCTAACCCAAAGCCCTATAGAAAAAGTAGCAAAATCAACTTACTCCAAACATATCGAAGCTTATACTCAAAAAGGTTGCAAACGGCATTTTGAACTCAATGGAAGGGGTCTTGAGTCCCAATTCAACTGTTTGCAAAAAGTAGCTTTCCGGACTAAAATCTTACGAACGATGAAATATTGAAATAAAATATTTAAATATAAAATTGATAAATATGCGGGTTGTTACAGACTCCCCTCCTTAAAGAAATTGCGTCCTCGCAATTCTTAAGAAGAAAATAAAGAGTAACAACCATAAAAGCATAACAACACAAAAGAAATTTTGAAATAAGAAGTTAACCACAAAGAGCGCGATGAATTCTCTGGATTGCCAAGAGCAATCCTTAGGATTTGAGAACCATTGAACTCTCACAAAAAGGTCATCTTTATTTCGAAGGTGTTCAACCTTCGAAGCAATGATGCGATAGAATATAGCTCCTAAGTCAAATCTGGTGAAACTTTAATTTCTTCCACAACACCAGGCTTAAGAATAGAATCGGAATCCTAAAAGCATTTCCATAGTCGAAAGACGTCGAAAACATCATGAGTAGCAGAAAATTAAGCCGGTACAACGGCGTAGTACAATAATGGTACGCCCGAGAGACGAGAAACTCGAATAATTTGGAACAACGGCATAGTAAAATAACGGTACGCAAAATGAACCAAAGCTCGAATAATTTCGAAACAGCGACGTAGTACAATACGGTACGTCCAATGAACCGAACACCATAAAAGACCATCGGACACTAGTCCATAAAAGGAATGAGATAAAGCTCAATAAAACGAAGTATATCAAAACGTCCAATGAACTTGATAAAAAGGTAATTCCATTCAGACATCATCAAAGAATCAACCACTTGTTGCTTACGACTAAACGCATTGGCAACACGATTTCCCTTCCGGGAATAAAAGAATATCAAGATCATAAGATGCCAGGAACTCGAGTCAACATGAATTTCCTTATGAGAAAATAAATATTCCAAAGATTTATGATCGAGGTGGAGAACAAATTTCTCCCCCAAAAATGATGATGCCAAACTCTAAAAGCGAAAACAACAGCCGCGAGCACCAGATCATGAGTGGCATACCTAGTCTCGATTGGCTTTAATGATTTAGAAATAGAAGTGATAGCATGTTCTCTTTCGCAAGAGAACGACATCAAAACCAATACGACTAGCATTAGTACAAAAGATAAACTTTTGGTTCCCCTTGGGAATCACAAGAATGAGAGTATCGGAAAAGAGTTCTTTTTATAATCTTCTTTCCCGAAAAGCACAAAATTTTCAAAATTATAGTTATCTTTATGTAATAATCTTTCTAAAAAAATTTACATTTTAAAGTCAATATTTCGTGTATGACTGTCTCATCAAAGCGTTTAGGAAATTCCTATCGATAACGTTGATCAAGCGCATCGACCAGAATTCTTAAAGCACTCAACGGGTTATAAAATGGCAAAATCATCTTCTATATGATGAAAATATCTCTTAAAAGTTTTGAGAATATTCTTTACTCGTTTAAGATCAAAATCTAGTTGTACTTATAAATAAATCTTATGAAAAAGATTTGCAAAATTTAAAATTTCTATTTTCATCCAAAATCAATAAATACAAGAATGGAATTATCGAGATATTCATAGAATATTCGATTTATAAAATGGATGAAACAAGATGGACAAACTGAATGATATAATAAGTCATTCATAAGAATCATAACGAGTGCGGAATGCGGTAAGTGGAATGCTAACTGCTGCAACTCGTAGCAAATGAAAACCGGTGGCAAGGTCGAGCTGAAAAGACCTTAACACCACACAAGATATTGCTTAGGTGATGATCCTAAGACAAACTCCAAAAATACTAAAAAATTCTCAACTACATGAATGAGAGAAATAACACTTCCCTCATCAGGTGGGATTAAAGAATAAAATGATGCCATCAAGTTGGAATCGAAATCACAAAGAAAAATAGAAATCTGCTTAACAGATTAAAAATGTCGAGGATGAATAATCCACACGGAAAGTAGGATATGGGCTTCATAATAATTAAGCCAATCCTTTCACAAAAATCAATTTTGAAGTCTAAGTAACGCATAACATGCAAATTGGTTCAGATGGAAAAATCACATAAAATAATATCGACATCAAAACAAAGAAAATTGAGCGTTGCGGATCCACCAACCAGATTCCCAATTCTCAAAGAAGTCATCAAGCCCAAAATGTTTTAATGAAAAAGAATCAACAAGTTCTTTTGATATAAAAATAATGAGATGAACCTATATAAAAAAAAACCCAAATAAGAAGATCACGATATAAAACAATGTCATCAAGGATTGAATAAAAAGTACCTTGACCAAGAGAAGTGTCACTAGGCGTTTGTACAACATTAAGCCTTCCCTCCCTCTTGCTTGGAAGTTTGGGACATGTAGATAAAAGATGACCCGAACCTTTGCAATAACGACAAAAGAGAGGTTTCGGACACCTATTAGCATAATGGTCTGTGGATCCGCAATTGTAGCACTGTCCTCGACTAGAGGTAGGAGTCTTTGCTACCGGAGTTTGTTGCTTCCCTTTCTCGTTGGGAGTGGGGCCTTTGAATTTAATAGGCCTCTTCATGTTGCCGTTGAAGTTCTGTTTGGCAACCACAACTTCAACATTACTCTCTCTATCGGCCTCTTCTAGACGAAGAGCGGTATCAATAAGCTGATCAAATGAAACCTCAAGTTTCAAGAGTAATGGCTTCTTAAGATTCTTTTTCAAGCCATAGACAAATCTCTGATTTTTCTTCAATGGGGTATTAATATACTCTACCCCATACTTAGAGAGAGATTCGAAAGATGCGACGTAATCCATCACAGAAGATTCACCTTGAACAAGGTCAATAAAACGCCGGGCCAATCTGCCTCCGGCACAAATTTCAATTCGAGTCTTCCTTGGAATTGCTCCCAAGTAAGATCTGCTTCAACGATTTCAGAAACCAAAAGCTCATACTAATATAATGCTCTTTCTTGGAGCATGCTAGAAGCCACCTGGACTCAATGTAGATCAATAAGGTTCATGTGAGAAAAGATGTGATCGCATGATTTGAGCCAAGCTTGAATTTCAATAACACTCTCGGATCCCTTGAATGGCCTTCCACCCAAATCGGTATAGTCTCTGCACAAGCGTGCAAAACCCAATCTAGGATGAGTAGGCTCTGGATTGGGTCCGGCAGCTTGAGCATTCTTCACGAGATCTAAAAGCTGCTGAACAGACATGAATACTCCATCCTGGGGAGTAGCATTAGATTGACCGGCGCTGGGACGGCCTGGTCTAACCATTTCTCTTCTTTAAGAAAGAAAGAAAGAAGAAGAAAAAGGTTATTCACAAAATGGATATCAACCACTCTTGATAGATAAAACAAGGAATCATAAAGAAAATAGGATGAATTGGTACGAAGACTCGAATTAAATCCTAAAGCACGACTCCTAAGATGGACTTAGGACGATGATCCTTGTTAAATTATTCTACATTGTTCCGAAGTTTGGCTCTGATACCAAGCTGTGACGCCCCACCTCTATACCCACTCTAGCCAAGAACATTATGGGGTAATGCCGTCAAATAGAGCGGAGAATAAGGCTGTTGAGGAGCGACCATCCGTGTAATTGCTTTGTGCGAGCACCAACATGTTAGATAGTACAAGGAAGTCCGACATGCCGATACAAACTCAAGGCTACTACACAGTGGCTATATATATTCTTCGGAAACAAACATAGAAATAAACATAACACAAATCAGTGACAGTCATCCATATCACAGAGGCAAAAAAAGATATGAATGTAACACATGAAAGTGTACATCAGAGTAGTGGTCAAACAAGATCCACAATATCACAAAAGAAGCGTTACAAGTTCTAGACAAAAGAATATGTATACATCTAGGAGTCTATATCTCAAAGGTATACAACAAAAACTACTAATCTAAGTAGTTAGCCAAAAGTCAGGATGATAATCCCAGAAGTGAAGACAAGCAGAAGCACCTGTAACATCTCGGTCTGTCCCGAGTATTATTTATAAGAAAATAATAAACGGACCAGTCTAGCTATAAATATCAGATAAAATGATGTAGAATAAGAGATATGACATAACATATGATAACCATAAAGCCATACTGTGATAAGTATAAAAATTAAAAATCAACAAGAGATGAATCAATATCACCAGAATCTTCTCAAAGATCAAAAGGAATGTCATACTCAATATCTGTAACAACCCGCATGTTTAACGATTTTATATTTAAATATTTTATTTGAATATAGCGTCGTTAGTCGGATTTAGGTCAGAAATGTTACTTTTTGCAAACGGCCGAAATGGAGCTCGAAACTACCTCCATTGGTTCCAAAATGGCGTTTGTGATCTTTTTGAGTATAATCTTTGATATGTTTGGAGTTTGTGAAATTTTGGCCCTTTTTCTATTGGGTTTTGGGTTTGGGTTCAGCCCACTAGCTTAACTAATACTCTAACTCAGCCCCTTCTCTTTATTCATCTTCATTTCAATTTCATTTCTTAAGCTAAACTTGAAAATGGCGGGAGGGAAGAGGAAATAGAAATTGCAAGCCCTAGTTCCATTTGCAAACTCCAAATTCTTGCTCCAAAATCAAAGAGAAGCCATTGGTAAGCCTCCTCTTCATCTTCTCCAACTCTTCTCCTCTTCAATTTCATAAAGTATCCTAAACCTAATTTGGGAAATATGTGTTTCATTCTTAGATTGAAGCTTGTAGAGTTCAAGTGAAGAATAGTTAGTCTCCTTCTTGTGTTTGAGCTTCTTCTTCTTTCTTTTGTGATAAATGGTGAGTTTTGAGCTCACATCTACTTCTCTTGATTTCATAGATGTTGGTATGAATTCCTAACACTTGTTCATATGCACTTGGTTTAGGATTGGATTGAATTGGTGAATATCCAAATTTTTAGTGTTTGGGTTCAATTCTTTAAAGATCCCAACTTTGATATAGGAACATGTTTTTGGTAGCGAATCGGAGAGCTAATGGAGCTGGGGTATCTATTGGCTAAAGCTCCTTAACTCCATTGCTCGAACAGTCGCGTTTTGGAAGAATTTGAATTTCATTGAAAACGGGCAGGAACTGCAAATCATCAGGTTCGACCGACCGAGCCCTGTAGCCGGTCGACCGACCTGCTACCCCGAGCCATGTTTTATTTTCTGCATCTGGCCAGCCGACCGAGCCCTGCAACCGGCCGACCGACCTGCTCCTGTTTTGCCTGTTTTGCCTATTTTTGCATATTTTGGTTAGTTTTCCAAATTTTATCAATTCAAGTTGCTTTTTAGTAGTTGTTATTGCGTCTTTGACTTTGATAACTTATTCTTGACTTCATCCACGGGTTTTTACAAAATAATCTCTCGAATCATATTTAAAAGCTCGTTTCTCCAATTTATAAATTCTATTTAAAACACACAATTTCGCACTTCGAGCGAAGTGGAAGGGTGATTAAATGGTTGGGCAAAACACGGACCATGAAACTATGTGTTTATCCTTCCGATTAATTCCCGACCTATTCAATTGATCATCTTAACCTTCGGGTTGGTTTACCGATGATATGAGGTAGACTTTGTATTGCCTTGAGTGTGAAATTAACTAACGGATAGTAAACTGTTTAGTGCGAAGGAGTGGTTATGGGACTCACGTTAACACTTTTCGGATTCCTTTTTGAGAGTTATGACACATTCCGCCAGTTAGTGGTGTCCAGTACTGGGTCTCTGACCTTCACCACTACGGTTTGTTGCCTTCGGGTATGTGCCTTCGGGAATTTTTCCCTTTAGTATCGCTTCCGATGTTGGTCGTTATGAGCATCATGGGTGATATTGGGTTGCCCTTTAGTATCGCTTCCGATGTTGGTCGTTATGAGCCGCATGGGTGATATTGGGTTTGGAGTCTTCGGGCTCATGGATCCTTGTTTATACAGTACTGAGCTCGAGCATTTTCTGATGTTTCATTCATATGTATATTCCCTAGGTATCGCCCTTCGATGTTGGTCATTATGAGCCGCATGATGCGCAGCGTTTACCTTGCGAAACTTGTATACCTTATTGGTATTTGTTATTTGCCTTTTTGGCTTGATTTGGGATATTTGTATCCTTTGTTTCTAAATGTTGTCGATGATATGAGGCTTGTTATCATATGATTCATCTTTTGTTAGATGATTGTGTTATCTCCTTTGGAGATATCTATTATGCTTTGTAACCTTGCAGGTTTATTGTTGTTCAGTTTATCTAACTGATTTGTTTAGCTAGACTGACCCGTATATTTTATACTCGGGTCAGACTGAGATGTTTCAGGTTAGGTGCTTTTGGACTTAGCCTATTTTGCTTCCGCATGGACTACTCCGCTAGCTTCTTTTTGTCATAGCTTTTTGTGTAGTCCCATTTTGTCGTAACTCTGATATGTGTAGTCTTTTGACTCGTCTGTATATTGTGGTTTGCTATACCACTTGACATGTATTATTTTGTATACTCTGTTATGTATCAATATATGTGTATATGATGATTTACTGTTCTGTGATGTATATTACATTTGAGTTGTTATATTCTGTTCTGATAGATCCTCCAACCACGTATGGTTTTGTTTTAAGTATTCATTGAGTATGTCGACCTGCTTGGTATGTTTATTGTCGATGTATTCAGTAGATAGTTAGAGCAAGGCTACAGATGGTCGCTCCTAACCAGCCTTATTCTCCGTGTTAGTTGACGGCATTACCCTGTAGTGTCCTTGGCTAGCGTGGATATAGAGTTGGGGCGTCACAGCGTGGTATCGGAGCTGAGTTCAGAACAAAGTATGATAAACACAGAATAGATGCACATATTATGGTACATCAAAGTGTACAAGTGATACAAATCTTTGAATCATCATGTCTCTTTATTCCATCAAGGTTAGATAGAGTTTGGGAATACGTCTAGGAATGCATTTTATTTCGTAGTTTTCCGTAATGAAGTATCTACCTTGTAAATAATCTTGTTCTTATCTTACTTTCAGTGTATGGCTGGAAGAGGCGGGGACGACGTTCGGATGCTGGGCAATCCAGTGGCTCACATCCGGATGGCGTTTATATGTTTGCTGATCAGTTTATGGAGTTGTTTAGGAGCACTCAGCCTCCAGTTCCTCCTCGAGTTTCTCCACCTCGCAAGTCTGCCTTTGCAGGCCAGTGCAGCGATTTTGCTCATCTAGGAGGAAAGCCATTCAAGGGCTCTGAGTCTGTTCTTGAGTCCAAGCTTAGTTTCGCACGTGCAAGCGTATCTTCTATCGCATGGATCTTTCTGACCATGATAGAGTTCTTGTAACTTCTAGTTTATTACAAGAGCGTGTGCTTGATTGGTATGAGCTTCTTGTAGCCGAGATTGATGAGTCTACTCTTTCTTGGACTCAGTTTCAGGAGCGATTTGAGCTCAAGTTCGTTCCTGAATCTGAAAAAGTTTTATTGACCCATCGCTTCCTTGAGTTGAAGCAAGGGAAATCTTATGTTTCTGAGTATATGTTGCATCATTCGAGGCTTTATCTAAGTATGGTCTTGAATTCATCAGCACTTCTTATAAGAAGAATTTGAAGTTTGTTTCTGGTCTTAAGAAATATCTTAAGAAGTCTTTGTTGCTCCAGCTTAAACTTTCTTTTGAGGAGTTGGTTAATTCGGCACTTCACCTCGAGACCGTCGAGAAGGAGTGTGATAGTGATGTTGATGTTTAGGTTTCCAAGAACCCCAACAAGAGGCCGTTTCCAATTCAGAAGTCCAGACATTTTCCTTCTAAGAAGAAGAAGACTGGTGGTTCTAGCTCTCAGCCTCAGTCTTTCGGAACATCTTTCATTCGAAAGTGTTTCAATTGTGGTTCTACGGATCATATTATTCGAGCTTGTCCTAAGCCTCTCTTCTGCCGTTATTGCAAGAAGGAAGGTCATCATGTTTCAGCTTGCCCTACTGTTCCGGCTGGTGCCAAGTCTAGCAGGCTTTATGCTGCTAAGGTTTCTGAAGGTCCCTCTCAGCCCAAAGGTATATCTCCATCTATTTTGGAAGGTTCTATTTTATTTCATGATCATAGTATTCGAGTTCTTTTCGATACGGGTGCTTCACGTTCTTTCGTATCGAAGAAGCTCGTCGATGATTTATCTTTGGATGTTTCTTGTATGGTTACTTCATTGAGGATTGCAAATCCTATTGGGGGATCTGTGACCCTTAGCTTGCTTTGTGATGATGTTGAGATTGTTTTATGTGGTTTTTCTTTTCGTGCGAATCTGCATGTTATTTCTTGTCTGGGGTTTGATATGATTTTGGGTATGGACTGGCTAGTGGGATATGATGCCTGGATTATTTGTTCGGAGAGGATTATATATCTTCGACATGCGGATTCTCCTACCCAGCTATCTCTTATTCTTCGGGATGTGGATAATTCCGAAATGGCTTTATATTCTCTTGATTCGCGAGATGGTGATGATATATCTCGTATTCCTATTGTTTGTGACTTTTCTGATGTTTTTGAACTTGTTTCGGGTTTGCCACCCAAGCGGGCAATTGAGTTCCGCATTGATCTCATTCCAGGCGCGCAGCCAGTTAGTCGTCCTCCCACGAGGATGTCTACAAAGGAAATTGAGGAACTCAAGAAGCAGCTTTTAGAGCTTGACTCCAAGCAGTTGATTCAATCCAGTTTTTCTCCGTGGGGATCCACGGTCGTCTTCGTGAAGAAGTCCGATGGAACTCTTAGGCTTTGCATTGACTATCGCAAACTTAACGAGTTGACCATTAGGAATAGGTATCCATTGCCTAGGATCGATGATATGTTCGATCTATTGAGTGGTGCTAAGGTCTTTTCTCAGCTTGACCTTGCCACAGGTTTTCATCAGTTACAAGTCGCGGAAGATAGCATTCCGCTTACCGCTTTCCGCACTCGTTATGGTTCTTTTGAGTGGCTCGTTATGCCGTTCGGTTTGAGGAACGCTCCTGCTTTCTTTGTTGATCTCATGAATCGAGTATTCCGGAAATATCTCGATAAGTTCGTCCTTGTGTTCATTGATGATATCCTTATTTATTCTAAGTCTGAAGCTGAGCATGTTAATCACTTGAGAATTGTCTTGAGTACCCTCCGTCATCATCAGCTTAGAGCCAAATTCTCCAAGTGCCATTTTTGGGAGAATAAGGTTAAGTTCTTAGGTCATGTTGTATCTTCCGATGGAATTTCTGTCGATCCCTCAAAGATCGAAGCCATCCAGAATTTGAAGAGGCCTGAGAATGTGCTTGAGATTCGTAGTTTCCTTGGATTGGCAGGTTATTACCGTCGGTTCATTAAGGATTTTTCCCATGTTGTGCTTCCTCTCACCTGCCTTACTCGGAAAGGCATTCGTTTTGATTGGTCTGACAAGTGTGAAGCTTCCTTTCTGACATTGAAGGAACTTCTCACTAATGCTCCTATTCTTGTGGTTCTCGAGGGGAATCATGATCTTGTTGTCTACACCGATGCTTGTGGTAGTGGTCTCGGTGCTGTTCTAATGCAGAAGGATCGGGTAGTTGCTTATGCTTCTAGGCAACTGCGTCCGAATGAAGTTCGCTATGCCACTCATGATCTTGAGTTAGCCACCATTGTCTTTAACTTGAAGATTTGGCGACACTATTTATTGGGTGAGCGCTTCATTCTCTATACCGATCATAAATTCTTGAAGTATTTGTTCACTCAAAAGGAACTCAATATGAGACAACAGCGTTGGCTCGAGTTTCTTGCCTCCTATGACTTTGATATCTAGTATACCCCTGGTAAGGGTAATCGTGTTGCAGATGCGCTTAGTCGCAAACATTCGGCTATTATTTCTATGATGCTTGCCGAATGGAATATTCTTGAGACTCTATCTTTTTGTGAAATTCGGGATCGAGGTTCATCTTCTGATTCTCCTATTCTATTATTTAGTTTGGGATCTTGACCCATTTTGTTGGATCGTATTGCCAATGCTCAACAGCGTGATCCTGATTTGTTGCATCTTATTCAGCTTTGTGAATCTGGATCCTGTGACGAGGCGTTGTGGGATTTCAGCATTGATTCTCATGCGTGTCTTCGTAAGAAGAACCGTCTTTTTGTGCCTTCTGATCTTGCACTTAGGCATGACATTCTTGATGACTGTCACCATTCTAAGTATACCATTCATCTTGGTAGTAGTAAGATGTATGCCGATATGCATCGTCTTTATTATTGGGAAGGCATGAAGCGCGATGTGGCGGGTTATGTGAGTAATTGCATAACTCGTCGGCATTTTAAGGCCGAACATCAGCGTCCTTCGGGTCTTCTTCAGCCTCTTGAGATTCCATTGTGGAAATGGGATCAGATTTCTATGGATTTTATTGACGGCCTACCTCGTTCGAGATCAGGCCATTCTAGTATTTGGGTTATTGTTGATCGCCTCACTAAGTCTGCTCATTTTGTCCCTATTAAGTCTAATAGGACGGCTTCGCATTTGGCTAAGTTGTATGTCAAGGAAATCGTGAGACTTCACGGTGTTCCTAGTTCTATTGTGAGTGACCGTGAACTTTATTCACGAGTCATTTTTGGAAGAGTCTTCAGCAAGCTTTGGGAACAAAGCTTAATTTTTCTACAGCTTATCATCCACAGCCTGACGGGCAGACTGAACGGATGAATCGTATCTTGGAATATCTTCTCCGTATTTGTATTTTTTATTTTTGTGGAAGTTGGGAGGATCATCTACCTCTTGTAGAATTCTCCTACAATAACAGTTTTCAGTCTAGTATCGGTATGGCTCCTTTCGAAGCCTTATACGAAAGGCCATGTCGATCACCTTTATGTTGGTTGGAATCCAGAGAGAAGCTTATTCTTGGTCCATATTTTGTTCATGATTCTTCTGAGAAGATTGATCTTATCCGGTTGAGAATGAAAGAGGCACAGAGTCGCCAGAAATCCTACGCTGACAACCGTAGGAAGCCTCTCGAGTTTTCGATTGGTGATCTTGTTTTTATTCGTGTTTCTCCTTTGAAAGGGGTTATGCGTTTCAGTAAGACTGGAAAATTGGCTCCTCGCTATATAGGACCATTTTCTATTACTGAACGTATTGGCCCTGTGGCTTATAGAGTTTCACTTCCAGCTCATTTATCTACCATTCATGACGTGTTCCACGTCTCGCAACTTCAGAAGTGTCTTAGGGAGTCGGATTCTGTTATTACTTCTCCTGATTGCTTGAGCTTGAGATCTCACCGGACTTATCTATTGTACAACGGCCTATTCGCGTACTTGACATGGAGGTGCGACACCTTCGAAACAAGGACGTGCCGCTCGTTAAAGTTCAATGGTCCACTAATCCCAATGACTGTACTTGGGAAACCAGAGAGTTTATTGAGCGTTCTTATTCGGGTTTTCTATCTTATCTTGTGAACGGTGAGTATGTCTTTTCATCTCAAGCTTATTTCCTTTTTCTTTTGAATGTTGTATGTATGTAGTTATTACAAATATCGTCTCTAGGAATTGCGGGGACGCAATTTTGTAAGGAGGGGAGATCTGTAACAACCGGCATATTTAATGATTTTATATTTAAATATTTTATTTGAATATAGTGTCGTTAGTCAGATTTAGGTACGAAATGTTACTTTTTGCAAATGGCCGAATTGGAGCTCGAAACTACCTCCATTGGTTCCAAAATGGCGTTTGTGATCTTTTTGAGCATAATCTTTTATATGTTTGGAGTTTGTGAAATTTTGACCCTTTTTCTATTGGGTTTTGGGTTTGGGTTCAGCCCACTAGCTTAACTAATACTCTAACTCAGCCCCTTCTCTTTATTTATCTTCATTTTAATTTCATTTCTTAAGATAAAATTGAAAATGGCGGGAGGGAAGAGGAAATAGAAATTGCAAGCCCTAGTTCCATTAGCAAACTCCAAATTCTTGCTCCAAAATCAAAGAGAAGCCATTGGTAAGCCTCCTCTTCATCTTCTCCAACTCTTCTCCTCTTCAATTTCAGAAAGTTTCCAAAACCTAATTTGGGAAGTATGTGTTTTATTCTTAGATTGAAGCTTGTAGAGTTCAAGTGAAGAATAGTTAGTCTCCTTCTTGTGTTTGAGCTTCTTCTTCTTTCTTTTGTGATAAATGGTGAGTTTTGAGCTCACATCTACTTCTCTTAATTTCATACATGTTGGTATGAATTCCTAACACTTGTTCATATGCACTTGCTTTTGGTTTGGATTGAATTGGTGGATATCCAAATTTTTAGTGTTTGGGTTCAATTCTTTAAAGATCCCAACTTTGATATTGGAACATGTTTTTGGTAGCGAATCGGAGAGCTAATGGAGCTGGGGTATCTATTGGCTAAAGCTCCTTAACTCCATTGCTCGAACGGTCGCGTTTTGGAAGAACTTGCATTTCATTGAAAAAGGGCAGGAACTGCAAATCATCAGGTTCGGCCGACCGAGCCATGTAGCCGGTCAACCGACCTGCTACCCCGAGCCATGTTTTATTTTCTGCATCTGGCCAGCCGACCGAGCCCTGCAACCGGTCGACCGACCTGCTCCTGTTTTGCCTGTTTTGCCTATTTTTGCATATTTTGGTTAGTTTTCCACATTTTATCAATTCAAGTTGCTTTTTAGTAGTTGTTATTGCGTCTTTGACTTTGATAACTTATTCTTGACTTCATCCACGGGTTTTTATAAAATAATCTCTCGAATCATATTTAAAAGCTCGTTTCTCCAATTTATAAATTCTATTTAAAACACACAATTTCGCACTTCGAGCGAAGTGGAAGGGTGATTAAATGGTTAGGAAAAACACGGACCATGAATCTGTGCATTTATCCTTCCGATTAATTCCCGACCTATTCAATTGATCGTCCTAACCTTCGGGTTGGTTTACCGATGATATGAGGTAGACTTTGTATTGATTTGAGTGTGAAATTAACTAACGGATAGTAAACCGTTTAGTGGGAATGAGTGGTTATGGGACTCACGTTACCACTTTTCAGATTCCTTTTTGAGAGTTATGACACATTCCGCTAGTTAGTGGTTTCCAGTACTGGGCCTGTAACCTTCACCACTACGGTTTGTTGCCTTCGGGTTTGTGCCTTCGGGTTTGTTTCCCTTTAGTATCGCTTTCGATGTTGGTCGTTATGAGCCGCATGGGTGATATTGGGTTGCCCTTTAGTATCGCTTTCGATGTTCGTCGTTATGAGTCGCATGGGTGATATTGGGTTCGGAGTCTTCGGGCTCATGGATCCTTGTTTATACAGTACTGAGCTCGAGCATTTTCTGATGTTTCATTCATATGTATATTCCCTAGGTATCGCCCTTCGATGTTGGTCATTATGAGCCCCATGATGCGTAGCGTTTACCTTGCGGAACTTGTATACCTTATTGGTATTTGTTATTTTCCTTTTTGGCTTGATTTGGGATATTTGTATCCTTTGTTTCTAGATGTTGCCGATGATATGAGGCTTGTTATCATATAATTCATCTTTTGTTAGATGATTGTGTTATCTCCTATGGAGATATCTATTATGCTTTGTAACCTTGCATGTTTATTGTTGTTCAGTTTATCTAACTGATTTGTTTAGCTAGACTGACCCGTGTATTTTATACGCGGGTCAGACCGAGATGTTTCAGGTTAGGTGCTTTTGGACTTAGCCTATTTTGCTTCTGCATGGACTACTCCGCTAGCTTCTTTTTGTCATAGCTTTTTGTGTAGTCCCATTTTGTAGTAACTCTAATATGTGTATTCTTTTGACTCGTCTGTATATTGTGGTTTGCTATACCACTTGACATGTATTATTTTGTATACTCTGTTATGTATCAACATATGTGTATATGATGATTTACTGTTCTGTGATGTATATTACATTTGAGTTGTCATATTCTGTTCTGATAGATCCTCCAACCACCTATGGTTTTGTTTTAAGTATTCATTGAGTATGTCGACCTGCTTGGTATGTTTATTGTCGATGTATTCCATAGATAGTTAGAGCAAGGCTATAGATGGTCGCTCCCAACCAGCCTTATTCTCCGTGTTAGTTGACGCATTACCCTGTAGTGTCCTTGGCTAGCGTGGGTATAGAGGTGGGGTGTCACAATATCTTCATTCACTAAAAGTAAATGACACAAAAATTCACCAATGCACAAATAATGATAACTCATATCAATGAAAATCACGAAAATAGGTGAAACACAAATTCTAGAAATCATCAATGGAAATCTAGAAATCACAAAAATGATCGTAGAAACGATCAATCACAAAAAGGGGGAGGCCTATCACAAAATGGGAGCATGAAAACTCACCAACATGTGTATCACAAACTATTTGGAACATCGACGCAGTACAAACGGTACGGCAGATGAATCGAAAAGCCGAGACATCGATGTAGTACAAACGGTACATCCAATGAATCGAAACACAAAACAATTCGGAACATCGACGCAGTACAAACAGTACGTCAGATGAATCGAAAAGCCGAGACATCGATGTAGTACAAACGGTACATCCAATGAATCGAAACACAAAACAATTTGGAACATCGACGCAGTACAAACGGTACGTCAGATGAATCGAAAAACCGAGACATCGATGTAGAACAAACGATACATGTAACCACCCGGAAATTTCGATCCCGAAATTTCCAGATAGTTAGTGAAAAGTAGAAAGAGATAGAAGAAGAACATAAAAGAAACATACAATCTCACATTCGCAGCGGATAAAATATAATATCACATAAATAATAGTTTTACAAGAAGAACTATATCATTACACTTCTATCTTATACATCAGAGTTACATCATTACACAAATACCGGACAATTTAGAAAACTAACTTATCCCAGATAAATACAGCAAAACACCTCATACATTCCTGCCATCCAACTCGACTCCTGAGCTCCAGAACGTCCTTACCTGAAAATCTGTAATACTTGGTCTGACTCGAGCATTACATAAAAGTAACACCCGGGTCAGGCTAGAAACCAGCATGAGTAATCTCATCTAACAAGGATACAAAAGCATGCAACCTATATAAACCCGGGGTAACTTATCAATTTACAACTTCACAAGTGGTTATTGACATTACTTTATTCACATATCAATTTCTAAGTACCAAAGCTTAGATTAAATGGTTCAATTCACTTAACTCATTTTATTACAGCCTATTGATTTCACATATCAAATCAATATAGAATTACTATAGATTATAAATCGAAGTGGTTTCGGGTATTTATTAATACCCGTCTTCGGTCTCTACGAATTCAATACCATCTTATTCCAAATTATTCAAGTGAAATACAATTCATAATTCAAACACGGGTGATATCTATACATATTAATTCGTCATTGATAGATAACCATTTTATCTCAGTTTAAACCCAACACATCATATCATAACATCACAAACCACATATCCGAGATATCAATAAATCTACGGCATACAATATTATTCAATCATTCGTAAGCAAGATAAGTTTGTCATACCACTCTAATTTATTTAAACAAACTGAATTACTACTTCGATCACCCTTAATCTTTCTTATCCCACATTAATTAATTACGAACAAATTTATTTAATCATCCTTTGATTTCCCATTTTAATTAATCACATGTATTAATTATTCTTAACCATTCTCATTTATTAATCTTTAATTAGTTAATTAATAACATTTACTAATGATCCTCAAATCCCTTTCGGTAATTCTTTTAAATTAACAAGTAATCTTTAAATAAACTACATTTATTAATTAAACTTAATTAATTATGGACAGAAATTATCACCCTGTAACTAGTTACCTTAATTAATTAACCCCTTAATAAATTATATTAATCCTCTGATTTATTACACTAAGTAACTTATCCTTAATTACTTCCATTAAGTCATTATTATTAAATAATTTATATTTGGTAATTACCCATTAATTACCCTTCTTAATGAATGTCATTAAGCAATTATCCTTTAATTACTTTTATTATTATAAATCAATTTCATTCAGGAATTGATCCTAATTATTCACCTTTATATTAATTACTTTGATTAATTAATTAATAAATCAATCCTTAAAATTGACTACACAAATTACTTAATTAATTAACCTCTAATCATTAATTCATAAACTTTAATTATCAAATTAACAACCCTTAATTACAAATTAATTAATTCCTAATCACTTAATTAATTAATTTATAACTAATTAACTATAACCCTTAATTATTAATAACCAATCCTTAACCATTAATAAATTAATTCCACTTATTGTTTAATTAATTAACAATTTACCCTTAATCCCCACTTAATCACATTATTGATTAAGTTTATATAACTTAGGATCTATCTTAGTTTATTTATTGTTAAATAAATCACATAACATTTGATCACCCAACCATATAAATAACATTTATTATTTTAAAGAACTAGTAAAAAAAACAGTTTAAACTTGATTTCCAATTTACCTAAACCTCATAGCTTCAACATTGCCTTGGGACTTCGGCCATAAACATTTCCCGATGCCTATTACAGGAATGCCCGAGCTATACTCGAAGTAACTTACGTCTCAACCCTCTCGATAAAACACGATACTGTCCTCGAGCCAAAATCAACAATTCCCGATCCTCTCTTCAATATATTTTTCTTCCATTCGTCCCCTTCTATACACTACAGAGCTCTACAGCAACATTACCAAAGATCATGACATCTGGTGCACCGTGCACATGCACACGGTGGAAAAACAACGTTGACCAACTTCATCGACCTTCCTAAGTCGCCGCTGACCTCTCCAACTCACCCAGCTACTCAAAAACCCAACCGAACGCCTATGACGAAATCGAGATCTCCGAGAACCACCTGGGACAAAGCCCAGTCACCAAAACACTTGCAACGCCTTGCTCTGGTCATCGAAGACCACGTGCTCGCACCGATAGCCATGCTAGACCTTTCCCTTCATTTTCCCCCTCCTCCGAGTCCAATCGAATTCATCGCGACGCTATACGGTTCTCCAAATCGACGACAATCAGAACCATACCTAAACCCTAAATCAACCTATTCTGGCCACCTAGGCCATTAGAAAAATAGAAGGCTATTTTTCTCGACATCGTCGCTTCGTCAGCGAGCTTCAACTGAAAATTCGACCACCACCACCGTGCCAATCAACGGCAGTTAACCAAAATGCCAGAGTCGTTCATAATAGGAATTCTAGTCGAATATCGATTTAAAAATCACAAAACGTATGTTAAAATTTCAGATTCGAATTCATTCATGCAATTCAAATCATGAATTGAATTAATTGATTTTCGAACAAAATTGGATTTCCACTATAATTTTTTCCAAATTTGAGTTAATCCCTAATTATAAAGTCCTAAAACTATTTTTAGGATTAACATCTTGCTATAATGATTATTTTCGTTCATAGATCAAGACTTCATTCTGGTTTCAAGAGCAAAATATGAAATTTTAAAAGGTAATTCAGGTCTAAGAAGAAAAAATAATAATAGTAAAATCTTAAAACAAAGAAAAGATGATAATCTCGAATCAGGAAATCAGAGGCGTCAAGGGACCGGAAATTTCGATCCTGAAATTTCCGGGTCGTTGCAGTACATCCAATGAACTGAAACACAAAACAATTTGGAGCATCGACGCAGTGCAAACGGTACGTCAGATGAATCGAAAAGCCGAGACATCGATGTAGTACAAACGGTACATCCAATGAATCGAAATACAAAACAATTCGGAACATCGGCGCAGTACTAATGGTACGTCAGATGAATCGAAAAGCCGAGACATCGGTGTAGTACAAACCGTACATCAGATGAATCGAAACACATTAAAAGTTCATGGGTTGCCAGCCCACAAAGAAATGAGACGAAGCTCAATAAAAATGAGGTTCAGTCCTCTACGTGGACAAAGAGACATTGCACATTGCTAGTCTAAACCATAAAATGATCATCATCGATCATCAAGAAGTGTCAATTGCAGTAAGCTAGTAAATATATGAGCTTAGCTTCATGTCCCATAACTACTAGCTTAAATTAAATATTTACGAACAAATTGTAGATCTCCACTTGAAAATTGTCACAAGAGGTTCAATCGAACAAGTCCAAGAATTAACCAACGGAGTAAATGCAAGCGTTTCATACCACTTGTTTTACTAAGTCGTTTAATTAGATTTCTCATACGAATGAGGTAAAGGTTTGTATATACTAATAGATTGGAAAACAGTTTAAGAAAGGAGCTTAGTAATAAAATGGTGTTGAAATCGTTTTAATGAAAGGGTTTTGATATTTACTACTAGTATAGAAAACCTTTATATTTTAAAGCGATAAATCATAGAAGTGATTGTAGAAACAATCAATCATAAAAATTCACATACGAAAACGTGAATAAAATCCAAAGAAATCAATATCAAATCCATCAAAATGGATATTTTCGAAAATTCACAAAGAAAATGTCATCAAAGTCGATAATAAATGATAACAACAAAAGGGAAACAACACGAATCGATTAAAGTTGGAAATTCAAACAAATAGGCAATATAGGCATAATTGGCAAATAGGAGCAGGTCGGTCAACCGAACTTTCTGGGTCGGTTGACCGAAAAAACAGCCCAGAAATGTCTCGGGCTACAGGTCGGTCGACCGGCCTAGGGGTTCGGTCGGCTGAACCTGATGTTGTTCAATTTGAAACCCATTTCAAAGGAGGTGCAAACACCTTCAATTTGCAAACAGACAAGCACGGACGATAGGCGTTTACACCTGTCGGCTACTCGGTCCTATAAGCTCATCGATTCATTACCAAAAACATGATCAAAACATCAAAGTAATGATTTTTAAAGATTTGAGCTCAAAATACCAAAAATTGGAATATTCACCAATTCAATCCAAACCGAAAGTAAATGCACATGAATAAGTGTTAGGAATTCATACCCAACATTCAAAGATAGATATAAGCATAGACGTGAGATAAAAATCTCACCTTTAAACCCAAAGAACAAGTAAGAAGAAGCTATAGAGCATGGCAAGAACAAACACTCTTCAATTCCAACCCAAGAAGCTTCAATCTAAGCTTACAAGTAAAATATTTCCTAGGTTAGGTTTAGGAAATTCTGAAATTGAAAGGAGAATGAGTTGGAGAAGAAGAAGGAGATGCTTACTAATGGCTTCTCTTAGAATTTGGAGCTAGAGCTTGGATTCTGCAAATGAACTAGGGCTTGGAATTCTAATTTCCCATCCTTTCCCCATTATTCTCTTGAGCATGAGAGAGTTAGGAAATGAGGAATGAATGAAGAGAAGTGGAGAGGGGTTGGGTTGATATAACAAGAATTGGGCAAATTGACTGAACCCAACCCAAAGCCCTATAGAAAAAGGTAGCAAAAATCAACTTACTCCAAACATATCGAAGCTTATACTCAAAAAGATTGCAAACGGCATTTTGAACTCAATGGAAGGGGTCTCGAGTCCCCATTCGACTGTTTGCAAAAAGTAGCTTTCCGGCCTAAAATCCGACAAATGATGGAATATCTAAAAAAAATATTTAAATATAAAATTGATAAATATGCGGGTTGTTACATACGATCTCGCACTCGCACCTGGGTTCGAACTCGAGGCAAACCCCAATTTCTTGAGCAAAATTTCGCGACGACTCAAACGCGACCCCACTAGCACATACGCCACCGTGCACGTGCATGGTGGTTCGCCGCCCCTCCGGCAACCCACGCTACCTCCTACAAATCCTAAATTTATCTCACATTCGAAAACAAGCATCAATTCAATGCGAAAATGCTCGAAATCGAAATATGCCTGACGCTCGAACTAACTACACGAATGCACCGAACAATATCGCCTCGACCCACTAACGTCGACCACCTGTAGCGATGAAACTCCGCCCATACCTCGACTATATCCTCCCCTATTACCTTCCAGAATCGCGAAAAGCTCGATCAAACCACGGCGACGCAATCAACATTTTACAGATCATAGAAAATTTTGAACCCAAAACCCTATATTTGCTTCATCCCAAAAATCCTTGCATTGGAAATTTTTTTAACATTTTCCTGTGTTAGTAAATCACCAACCCTTCACAATAAATTTCTAAAATTAAAATTTGTTGAATCAACAGATATTGATAAAAAAATGCATCTTTTATTCATTTTCGAACTGCACCTTGAATATTGATCTAAAAATCATCGTTTTTATTTTAAAAATGTTAACTGTGTATGTTTATTTAAGATATGAATTCGAATTAATAAATTAGAATATTTGAGTTTTGTACATATTGATTTCTTTACTGTAAACTTGAATATACAGTGCTTAAGTTACACTGTCACCTTCAAACATACTTCTAAGCCATGATTCCAGTTTTAAACAAGTTTATTTAACTTAAATTCCTAAGTTTAAAGTGTTTGCAAGAAGAAGCATTAAAGTTTTCTACTATTCTTAGCTATGTACCCAAACATATATAAGTACATGGCATAAAAGGTTTTCCATAGCAACAAAAAAATTCATAGAATTGTTTGTTTAAAACTAGGCAGCAAGCACATATTATTCAAAAGCAAATACACAAGTTTAAATTTTGAAAACAGATGTTTACTCACCTGAAAAACAATCTGAACAAAGAACAACTTGTTGATTGAAACACTGCAGTTTGAATTTCCTGAAAGCCTCCCTGCTTTGTTGTTGAATGAGGTTGAATTTGTTTGAGTTTATAAAGTAAAGATGTTGTTTATTTTTATTTTTTTCAGGTTTGCTATCTTAAGTTTAGTAAACAAACAAAATAATATGATGTATATATAGAAAGGGCTTTGAACAAAAAGGTTATAACTGGGACTGCCTTACTTGTTTGACCATACAAGATTTCGTATTAAATTACTGTAAAATTGAAGTGATACTTGCTATTTCGTCTGTAAGATTTTTTTGACAAAAAGTTGTGCTACTTTATTGCATGTCTTCATATTAGCTTACACCTAATTAATATTTGCTGATCTTTGTATTTATGTATAAAGATATTTTGTATTTGATGTGAATAATTTATCATCTATTGGATATACAGCACATATGTGTTAATATATATATATATATATATATATATATATATATTGTTTCTTTGTTTCTTTTGTCCTGCTTATGTACAGCCAACAATGTTTGATCAAAGATTTTATTTTGCCCTTGCACTTACATATATTACACAGCAAACTTATTATTATTTCTTTTTTTCTTCTTCTTTGTTTCTTTGCATTGTTCATATGTATATATATAGGTTATTCTCTTTAAACCTTTCTGATATGTTTATGTAAAGTTGTTCTAGATATGGATTTGGCTTATGCATCGATTTATAACATATACTTGTATTTCTATAATATATATTTATATTTATATTTATATCTTGTACTTACATTATAGTTTTCTTATGTTCATAACTATGTTTTATACTTATGTTTTTATGTTTATGTTTAATATTGATAAGGTTGCTTATTTTTAAACATTATTATTAAAGACTACATTTATATATGTATTATATTAAATATTAATAATATAACACCTTTTGATTTCAATTGAATAGGACAGATTTTGTTATAAACATTTTTGAAAGATTTTATTTTAATTAGTATTGAAAGATTCTATTCCAAATTTTTAAATCAAAATTATCATCACAAAACATATATATACATATATAACTGATAAATGACCAAGATCTTATCAGTTTATAAAATGAAAAGCTTGTATTTGATTTAAATTAGATTAAATATTTATTAAGATATATTGCCAAATTCCCGGGTCGTTACATTCCTCCACCCTTAAAAGAATTTCATCCCCGAAATTTAAAACAAAAGTTAATTCAAAAGCTTTTATATTAACAATCCAAACATACATATCATCCATACAATAGCAAACAATCAAACAGTCTATTTTAACAAACATCACTAGTTATCCGGACACAAATCCGGATAGGCTTTCCTAAAACTATCCAGAGTTTCTCAGGTGCAATCTCTGGGATCCTCGCTCCACTGCACTTTGACGAGCTTCACTACTTTGCTCCAGCGTTGCTTCTCGTCTTGATCCACAATCCGAACTGGATTTCTGACCACAGTCAAGTTGGCTTCCACTTCCAAATCTTCCTGGACTACTGGTTCTACAACAAGTGATGGGTCATGAACAAATTTCCTTAAATGGGATACATGAAATACATTATGAACTCCAGATATCCGTTCTGGCAATTCAATTCTGTAGGCTGCAGCTCCAATTCTTTCCAGCACTCGGAATGGTCCAATGAATCTCAGAGAAAGTTTTCTCGTCTTTCAGAATCTTATAGCACCTTTAATTGGGGAAACTTTGATAAAGACTAAATCTCCGATCTCAAATTCCAACGGTCCTCGTCGTTTATCTACATGTTTCTTCTGACGATCCTGAGTAGCTTTCATTCTTTTCTTGATAAGCTCAACCTTCGTAGAAGCTTCTCGAATTACATCGGGTCCGAGCACAAGACGATCTTTCGATTCAATCCAACAGGATGGGGATCTACACGGTCTTCCATATAAAGCTTCATAAGGAGCCATCTTAATACTTTTCTGGTAACTATTATTATAAGTGAATTCTACTAAATGAAGATGGTCCTCTCACGATCCACCAAAATCCAAAACACAAGCCCGCAGCATATCCTCAAGAATACGATTAAGCCTCTCCGTCTGTCCGTCTGTCCGTCTGTCTGAGGATGATAGGCTGTACTCAATCTCAAATTTGTTCACATAGTTGATTGCAGAGCCTCCCAAAATTTGCTAGTGAAAATAGGATCACGGTCACATACTATACTGACTAGAACACCATGCAATCCGACTATCTCCTTCAAGAAAATCTCTACCAGAGAAGCTGTGGTACGAGTTGCCGTAACGGGTATAAAATGGGCGCTCTTAGTTAAACGATCCACAATAACCCAAATCCCTTCATTTCCTTTCCTGGTTCTAGGCAAACCGTTGATGAAATCCATCGAGATCATCTCCCACTTCCAATCCGGAATTTCCAAAGGCTGCAATAATCCGGCCGACTTCTACTGATCTCCTTTAACTTGTTGGCAGATGGCACAACTATTTACGAACCTAGCAATATCCTTCTTCATATTCAGCCACCGGAAAACTCTCCTTGTATCCTTATACATCTTCGAGATTCCCGGGTGAATATTCAATCTGGAATGATGACTCTCTGACAACACTTCCTGTCTTAGATCCCTATCATTTGGAACACAAATTCTCCCATTAATTCTTAATGTTCCTTGGCCATCAATTTCAAAATTGGGACACTGACCCTTCCTAACTCTTTTGATAATTCTTCTCAACATTTTATCAGATGCTTGCTTGCTTGAGATCCTTTCAATAAGAGATGGAACAACTTCTAGAAGAGACAGAACCGCGTTCCTGCTAAGAGCATCAGCTACAACATTCGCCTTTCCCCGGGTATACATAATATCCAAATCAGAGGATGCTAGAAATTCAACCCACCACTGTTGCCTCATATTAAGATCCTTTCGAGAGAAAGTATATTTCAACGGTTTTTGATCCGTGAATAACTCGAATTTCTTTCCCAAAAGATAATGTCTCCAGACCTTCAAAGCAAAAACAATGGCTAACAATTCAAGATCGTGCGTAGCGTAGTTCTTCTCATGTGGCTTCAATTGCCGACTCCTATACGCAATTACCCTTCCATTCTACATCAGAACTGCTCCTAGACCCACTATACAAGCATCATTATAAACTTCAAATTTGCTCTTTCCACCCGGAATAGCAAGCACTGGTGCACTGGTTAGCCTTGTCTTCAATTCCTGAAAAGCATCTTCACACTAGGGTGTCCATTTGAATTTAGCTCCTTTCCTAGTCAGCTTGGTCAAATGCAAAGAAATCTTGGAATAATCCTTGATAAACTTTCTGTAGTACCCAGCTAATCCCAGAAAACTGCGAACCTCGATCGGTGTCTCCGGCTGCTTCCATTCCTGAATAGTTTTAACTTTCGCTGGGTCTACAGAGATACCTTCACCAGAAACAATGCGCCCTAAAAATTTAACTTCTAATTTCCAGAAATGGCACTTGGAAAACTTTGCCTTCAAAACATGTCTCCTTAGAGTCTCCAACACAATCCTCAAATGCTGCATGTGCTCCTCTTCAGATTTGGAGTAGACCAGGATATCATCAATGAATACTAGAACAAAGTTATTCAATACATCCCGAAAGACACGGTTCAACAAGTCGACAAAGTAGGCAGGAGTGTTGGTTAACCCAAAAGGCATAACCAACCATTTGTAGAAACAATTTGTTCCCCTAAATGCAGTCAAGGGAAAACTGTCCTCGGCTACCCTCAACTGATGGAAACCTGAAGCTAGATCCAGTTGAGAAAGGATAGAAGATCCATGCAACTGGTCAAAAAGATCATCGATACGAGGAAGAGGATATTTATTTAGGATAGTCACTTTGTTCAATTCTCTATAATCAACAAAGAACCTTAGCGACCCATCTGATTGGGTCACAAACACTGCAGCAGAGCCCCAACAAGTAAAACTGGGCTTAATCAACCCCCCTTCTCCAAAAGATCCTGAGTCTTCTTAATTAACTCCTCTCTTCCTAGGAGGCATTCTCCTACTGGGCTGAATCACCGGCACTGCTCCTGGAATCAAATCAATATGAAACTCTATTTTTCGATGTGGAGGCAGACAGTTAAATTCTACAAAAACATCGGCAAATTCTTGAACCACATCATTATCTTCTACCTTCTCTTGAGAAGTCTCAATTCCATGCAAAATACTACTCAAGTGATTTCCAAAATTATCACATGACACTTTGACAATTCTACCCAAATCAGTTTCCAGCAAAACTGTTCTCTCATCACAATTCAGGACTGTTCTATACTTATCCAGCCAATCCATTCCCATTATAAGGACAAATCCCTTAAAATTCAACACATAAGGGTTACAAGAAAAACTATGGGATGGATAGATAAGAAATCTTCAAGTCCTTACAGATCGTATCTAATTCGGTTACCCCTTCTATAGGATTAGATACGAAGATGGGATAATCTACAGTACTAGGGGTAAGAAAGAACTTCTCTACAGATTCCAGAGAAATAAAACTCAAAGAAGCACCCGAATCAAACAAAACTTTAATATATTTGCCATATAAAAGTCGTGTGCCTTCCAAAACTCCCTTGCCTTTAGAAGAAGAAGATGGTGCACCATCCAAAGCAAATAATTTGTTTTGCTGAGCATTGTGAAGTAACAGGAAATCCCTGATCATATGACCTGGTTGGTGACAATTAAAAACAACGATCTCTGAACCATTTCTGATCCTGGACCACTCTGATGCAGTTGTTGTCGCTGCTGCTGGAATCCTTTCCTAGGGCACTTATTTGCCAAATGACCTTCTTGTTGACAAATATAGCATTTACGAGGTCCATTGTTACTTCCAGGCTTCTTCTTGTTCGGTCTCCTTCAATTGGGATCGAACTTCCGCTTACTCGGATTAGCAAAATTCCCACCTGAAGCTGCTACTGATGGCACTAATTTATTACTCATCAAATTCTCATATCTCAGCGCCATATCAATCAAATCGACAAAAGATCCTTTCAAAAGCACCGTCATCTTTTCATGAAATTCTGTCCTCAATCCTTGCACAAACTTTTCGTTCTTTTTAAGGGGAGTATCAATGTGTCCTCGTCCATAGCAAGAAAGTTCATTGAATTTGGTCTCGTACTCTACTGTAGTCATGTTTCCTTGCTTTAAATACAGAAAATCCTGATACAAATGAGTTTTCCCTGCTATTGGCATAAACTTCTCCTCAGATAACTCTTTAAATCTGTCCCAAGAAATGTCTTCCTCAGAAACATTTGCTACAGTTGCATCCCACCAGACTGTTGTGCCTCCCTGCAATTGCCATGATGTCATTTCCCTTTTCCGTTCATCAGACAACTTCATACTCTTAAAGATGCGCTCACAAGAGCGTAGCCAGGCTTGAACTTCAATTATCGATTCTGAACCTTTAAGTGGTTGGCCTCCCAAGTCAATGCGCTCACATTTGCTACGATCCGCCTTTCTTACCCTAGAAAGAAGTATCATCATTAAGAAAGAAAGGGATAGAAATAGAAAAGAATAGAAAGAAAGAATAGCAACATCAGAATCTCACAGCGGAATGGAAGAAAATATAATATATCAACATAACTATTACATAGTTATACATACACCAGAGTTATACAATATCATACAACAGGACAGTCATATACATATCTGCCAATACATACATCCAAAATACATCATACACTAACTAAACAACGGAACAATATAGATAGATACATATGTCTGGTCTTCTTCTCCAAGCTCCTTCAAAATCTCAATACTCCAAATACCTATCACTTGGCTACTCGTAAAAATTTGAGTACCTAAGAGTTTATGAAAAACAAAATATAAACTCCGGGTCACACATGGGTTTGGTGTGAGTAAACGGGTTAAAGTTGTTTAACTTTGAAAACCATTTGGAAACAAAGGTATCACGTAAGACTCCCCACACATAAAGATGTGTAAGTTTTTACCTTACGCTAACCAAAACATTTTATAGGAAATCCAGTGATATTATAATAGTGTCTAGGGTTTTCAACTAAATAGAAAATAGCCGAAATTGTTACATCTATTAAATTCCAGCTACTAGCCATGAAAGTGGGTAATACAAATCAAAACCGTAGGGTCTCGTAGGGAAAATGGTTTTCCAACAATGGCAGGGCTACTGGGGTACTGCACGTCACTGTATGGGGCCTAGATCACCGTACCGAGGATCACTTGTAACGACCCGTAAATTTAACTGGTTTTACTAACGTTATTAATTGAAATTTTACGGAATTTTAAACGATAAAATTTTGTAATATAAATTTGATATTTGGAATGCGTCTAGTTAAATATAGCAACTGGCAAATTTTCATTCGAAAATATGAAGTTTATTTTCGCGCGTAAATTTATTTCAATTTAATCAGTTAAGAATTGTTGAAAATAAAATGTTTTCAAAACCTAGATATTTTTACATAGAAAAATTCTAAATCGTCTTCTAAGCAAGACGTCAGTTTTCGTTTTTCCAAATTCGGACATCTTTAACTCCGTCGATCTTATTTTTCTGCGTTTTTCTTGCATTTTCCGCCAGTAGAAAATTCGAATTTTTACAAATCAATGGAATCACTGATATCTGTATACCCTTTTAACCGTCTCATCGCGCTGGTCACCATGGTATATTTACTTCTGTTTTTCGGTGTTCGGTTTTGCGGCGAAACTGCGAAATGGCTAACTGTATCGGTGCCGTTTTTGTGTAATTTGGTTTATGACCATTTGACTTCTTTTTCCATCAAATATTCCATCGTAAAACTCTAAAGCATTTATTATTCAGTGACCTTTGCATACCTTTTTGTTGTTTCATTTTCCAATTCTTACGTTTATACCGTTGTCTTGAAAATTTCATTATTACTTCATTTTTTGTTTATGTCTGTTCAACATTCTTTCTCTTCTTCCCCTCTGATATGGCACGCAAGCAAGCTACCATTTTTCCCCTTTTATTTTAATATATCAGAGAACATATTCTAGTTGTAACATGCACGTCACTCCCACCTCTTGAAACCAACTCTCCCTTCTCAAAGCCTTCGCCTTTATCATCCACTCTCTCTCCTGCATGCTTTCCCATAGCAACTCAGGTTCGTCGACTAAGCATCCATCATGCTCGGCCTCAGCAACATCCTTCGACTCATTCATGTCAGCAACCACTCCTCTCTTGCCATGTGTAGTCACCAACGGGGCTGAGCTGCTACCTACCTCCACGTCCAAACTCTCCCGAGCTTTTCTCCTCCCCATGCTCACGCCTCCCGCAGTCCAAGTCGCCCCCTCAGCTAACTACACGCAACCCCCTCAAATCCGAACAAGATTACTCCACCTTCCATGTATCCATGCGACCCGCCTCCTAACGCCGAACAACCTCATCCGCGCCAACTCACCGCCCTCTCCTCCTTCAGTGGCCGGCCCGTCATCACTTTCCCCGGCCTTGGCCACTACTCACCTGGCCCTGTGGTAGCCGAACCTCCAGTAACTCAGTCTACCCCTTCGACCATCGATCGCCGGTCTGCAGCTCCCCTCGGCTACAAGCATGCAAAACCCGCTCAAACAACCTCCGCCGTCACATCGCTTGCACCACCCGTCTTATGCCGACGCAGGCCCACTTCCGCATAGCTCCATCCGCCTTTGGATCCTTCTACAACGGCACGAAGTTGCCGAGCCCACACCACCGACCTGACCGACATGACGATACTCTTAGCTCGACTCAGACCCATCGCCTATACCCATTAACCAAACTCCAGTCTTATTTCCAGCTTGTCGTTCACCATTGCCTCTCCACTTGTTTGCAGCCCATGCTAATATATAATGTATGCATATATATATATATATATATATATATATATATATATACACTTTTATTTTATGGGTTTTATATATATGTGTTTATCTATATACATGTTTTAAAGACATCTATAGTTCATTTTTGGCAATTTATCCAATGGAGAGTCGATTCTTGCTTGGACATACTATGCGTGTGCATTAATATATGCTAATATATATACGTTTGATTCTATGTTAGTATTATTCATATAAAATTATGTAAGTTATTTTTTGCTGTATGGTTGTTATATATATATATATATATATATATATGTTTTACTATTGCTGTATAGTTTTATTTTTGGACAACTTTGAATAAATATATATATTGTTAAAATATGGTGCATATATATGATTTAATATTGAACTGTGCTTGCAACTTTGTATGCTAATTTGTGATCTCATGTTCATTAGTTGAACAAGATTTTATACATATGTTTTAAGTATATATTATTCATATACAGAGTTGAACATGGTAAGTAACTATATACGTATTTTTTTTATAAAAAAAAATTTGTATGAGTTTTACATGACCTGTACATTTGGTACAAAGCTTTACATATATAATAGTTTTATATTAAGGTCCGTATTTAAATATTTGATTTATTTATGTGTTTTGATTTAAACAATGATTTTGAAGGGTATATATATATTCAATATAAAATGTGTTGTATTTAGAATATGTTTATATATGGGAATAGTCATATTTAGTTATATGCATAAATTCACTTGTGCCAACTATCTTCATCAACCCCGTTCTGATTTGTTCCATCTATTCTTATTATCAGCTTTGTCTGTCGTACCTATTTCCTTCACCAATTAGTGCCCATCTCACTTTGCTTTGGGATTCGTAACTTGCTCTGTTGTAAAACTTTCTAGCCTCGAAAGGTGAGAAATCACACACGATTAATATTCTTTTATTTATTAAATTTGATTTCAATTGAAACGACAATTGAAATATACGACTATTACTTATTTCCACTATTATATGCATGTTATTACCATTATCAGTTCACCTATGGCATTTGACACTATTATCTGTTATTTATGCAATAATAATACATTATTGGTTGATAAATGATTGATTTTTTGATGTTGACATTGGATGTTAAATTGTTAATGTAGTACATGATAAATAATTTAAATTTGAAATTGACGAAGGATAGTTAAATTTGATATATGTTAAATTTGATTAGATGACATGTGCACAATATGACCCTTTAAATGTTGAATTAATTGACACATAGAAATTTGGTAAAATACACCTCGAACCATTTAAATGTTATTGTTTAAATTAATGTTGTATGAAATTGAATACTGAATGACAAGTGAAGAACCACACAAATACTAAAGTAATAATCTTTAATCTACATGAAATTATGGTGTAGATTCTAGAAATAATTATATCAATTTGCACAAACAACAATGTGAATAAATACCATTATTTCGGGATTATTTGAATTAATTATTGGATTGTTATTGATTGCTGTTATTGCTTGTTTATTTACTTTGATACCATCCAAGTTATCAAATTGCAAGTTCCCTTTGTTATGCTTTGATTTTTGAATTGAATTGGAATTGGGTTGAAATGATAAATACCCAAGTAAAACTTGACTTAGGATAGAGAATTAAATAAGCCCCGATTGGTCAATAATGATTTGATTTAAAAACAAAATAAAGATTTTATTTGAATAAATAATAAAATTTGAATGAAGTTGGAATTTGGATTTTAATGAAAGGAAAATGTTAATATTAAATAATCTTAAACCAAATATTAATAACGTAATTGATGAAAGAACGTTGTTTAATTTAAGAAATGACCGAATTAAGTTTTGAAATTATTCAATAATTAAGTTTTGAAATTATTTAATAATTAAGTTTATAATTATATAATAATTAAGATTGGAATTATTTAATAATCGGGTTTTGGAACTTATTTGGTAATTACATTTTGATATTATTAATTAAGTTTTGAAATTATTTAATAATTAAATTAAATTAAATTATTTGAGAATTAAATAAAAAGTTGAATTCTTTGATAAGTGAAATTGAACTTATGATTAAGTAAATTTGAACATCTATAATAAATGAAATTGGGTTTCTTTATTTATTAAGTTTTGGAAAATTATTTAAGTAAGTTAATAAGTAGAATTGAACTTCTGAATAAGTGAACTAAGTTTCTTTATTAACTGAGTTTTGAAATTTGTAACTAAGTAAATAAATAAATGAAGTTGAATTTCTTTAACAAGAAATGAAAATGTGATTTATTGAAATTAATGTAAGACTTGAATTTAAAGAAGTTGATTTCACGAATCTAATTTAATTCAATTTGAAATTTGATATAATGGGGTTGAACTTAAGTAAATGATTAATTAATTGGAAATAAAATAAAAATTATTTTGAATGATAAATTAACTTAACGAAGATTTAATGAAATTGATCAATGAATTTAAATTGATTGAACGATAAATAAAATTAACTTAAATGTTTTCGAAATGAAATTTATATACGAACTTGAATCAATATTTGAATTGTTTTAAATAAAAAGTTGAAATTGAATTGTAAGATTTTCAATTGGTAATTTGAAAATTATGAAACGTAAATTATAGAAATTGATTTAGAAAGACAAATGAAATGTTGATTTATAAACTCTAATTGAAATTGAAATTGATTCTATTTTTTGAAATATATTAAATGACCAATCGGTGTTATAATTACGGAAGTTATTGAAGAAACCGGAATCGGTTAGGGACATACTCACTGTTTAAGCCGAAAACCACTTTAATAACTATACGCGGAGTGTGATCCAGAATGAAGTGGTTGGAATGATGTACGTGACGACTGAAGAAAGAGAACGATAATGGATAGCCTTGACACTCGTGTCAAATTGGAAATGACTAAAATAGTAGCTGTGCCGGGCCAAATGGGGTTAGCCACCTCGAGCGAACACACTTCTTCGTTAACTACTCGTACTTGTTATTGATTGGTGCACCCTCGTACTTTTGGGAGTGTTGTTTCGTGGTGTTGCGATCGTTGCAGCGATACGTTTTCACCAGTCCGGATCAGGCAAACGGTAGTTTCACTACCTTGGGTATTGCCTCATGTGCCTTGTCATACTTGTATCCCTATATAAGCGACCACTACGAATTTGTTTTGTGTTATACCTATGGAGTACTCCCTGATATCCCACTAGTTTACAGTGTTGTATAGAATATAACGCTTATATAAAATGTGTTAAGGGGGATAAAGGTAACGCCTTAACACTATTTTGATACTTTATATTACTGATAGACATTATCTATTTAGCGTACACTGCTACATAGTAGATAGTTGAACGGATCCTTAGAGGATGATTATTCCAAAATCCTTTGAGTTACTTGTATTTCAATTGTTATTTCACTTGATTTGGATTTATTGATATAAGAATGTTAATCCTGACTCGAGTGTTTGTGTTTTGCTTTACGCTCGGGTCAGACTGAGTGTATCAATATTCGAGATTCACCTTTGGAGTTAGAGCTTCACTTGGAGTTCCAGCCATCTATCCAGCTTCAGATATTCGGTCGATTCTAGTGATGTATTCTGATATTGTATTTGACTATTGTATTCGAGACTTCTATTGTAACTTATTTAACTTTGTTATATATATAGTAGCTTCATGAACTACTATCGTTTGCTTCCGCTGCATATTATTACTCTGTGTCTATGATTCTGTGATTACTTATTTACTATATATATTCAGTTTTACCAAATTTTAAATAACAATTCGGTATTTTGAATTATTCAAGTCCGACATGTGCAGATGCGAATGATCCACAATAGCGGGTTGTTACATCACTCCCGACCCCCTACAACACAAGGCCGGAACCATTCCTTACTGAACAGTCCTGAACAAGTTAACCCCGCAGTTGTGGCCAACAACTGCGAACACAGCCGAAATAAAAAGGGACATCTAGATAGGGGTATACCTCGTCCTGTTAGGGCATGACCCACCTAACCTTGTTGCATCTCCCCTGTTTTAGCCATTCCCGATTGATGAGGCTTGAGGCTGCGATTACCTTTATAGAACATATCTCTTAGAATGCTCATCGCCCGCCTGACGATGTGCTGAAAACATTCAATCCATACAAGTTCATTCCGGGTTCGAACGAAACAGAAGGCATTATCTCGTTACACTTATTTTGGAATCACCCTCAGAGTTAACGACGATAACCCTGGCATTCTAAAACAACATCTCGATCTCCACTTGATATGTCACGACCTATTTTTTATTTTGGATCGACGTGGTTTTTGGAATATCAATTGATACCCGATCCCGATCTCATCGAAATCCAAATGCCATTTTAAGGGCCAAGTTGTTTAATAGTTTAAACAATTTAAATTCAACACTTTGAATTCACATAACAGTTATCACAGATAAATCATACACAGTCATCACAGATATATCCAGAATATATCAACAAATATCATAGAATATCACCAAATAGATACCAGAGTCAATCAAACAAGAATCATCAATTCATATGAATATAATTTGATTTACTTAACTTAATTAATTACTTAAGGATAAATCATTTTATTCTGCTTAATTAATCACTAAGTAATCAACTTATTAAATTTATTAATTATTACTTAATTACTCACTTAATTAATTAATTCTTAATTATTAATTAATAACCTTAATTATCAATTTATAAAACTTAATTACCCATTTAATTATCACTAATCATTCATTAATTACCAATTCATTAATCATTTAATCCTTAATTAATTTTTTTAAGTTAACTACTATTTATTTATTTAATAACTTTAAGTAATTAATTAAAATTCTTAAGTTTAAATTGATTAAACACGAGATTATAATCATCAATTTCTAATTACAAATTTATTTAACCTTATGTTATTTATTTAATTACAAGTATAAATTAATTATGTTTTTAATTAACTTATACTTAAATTAACTAACCATCTTACATTAGCAAACTCTCTTAATGATTTTAAACCAAATCTTAGTTTTAAATTTGTCAACATGATTTACTTGATTAATGCTAAACTTAGTACAACAAAATACTTAAAAGTATTTAGGCAAATTTCCAAGAAAAGGAAAACCCAAGACAAACACTATGGTTACCCAAGTAAAACTCGTGTCTAACTTCTGTTTCTCGCGTTCCTCTCTTCTCACGTACCTCCTTCTTCTTCTACTACCCATCCTTTCTTCTTTTTCTTTTTATTTTAAGTTAAGTTAAAAAAAAATATAACTTCAATTATACGACCTCGCTCTCGCACCTGGGTTCGAACTCGAGGCAAACCCCCAATATCTCGAGCAAAATTTCGCGATGACTCAAACACAACCCCACTGGCACATACGCCATGTGCACGTGCATGGTGGTTCTCCGCCACTCTGGCAACCCATGCTACCTTCTACAAATCTCAAATTGATCTCACATTCGAAAACAAGCATTAATTCAACGCGAAAATGCTCGAAATCGAAATATGCCAAACACTCGAACCAACTACATGAACACACCGAACAATATCGTCTCGACCCACTAACCTCGACCACCTGTGGCGATGAAACTCCGCCCATACCTCGACCATATCCTCCCCCACCATCTCCCAAAACTGCGAAAAGCTCGATCAAACCACGGCGACGCAATCAACATTTTACAGACCATTGAAAATTTTGAACTCAAAACCCTATATTTGCTTCATCCCAAAAATCCTTGCATTGGAAATTTTTTTTGCCATTTTTCCTGTGTTAGTAAATCACCAAGCTTGCTTCACAATAAATTTCAACAATTAAAATTTGTTGAATCAACGGATATTGATAAAAATGCATCTTTTATTCATTTTCGAACTGCACCTTGAATATTGATCTAAAAATCATCGCTTTATTTTAAAAATCTTAACTTTGTATGTTTATTTAAGATATGAATTCGAATTAACAAATTAAAATATTTGAGTTTTACACATATTGATTTCTTCACTGTAAACTTGAATATACAGTGCTTAAGTCTTACTGTCACCTTCAAACTTTAACGACCCGGAATTTTGAACAATTTAAATTGAAAATATTTAATTTATTTTAAGTATTTGAATGATGATTTGACATGAATTTCAAATTATCAGAATAAATTTAGCAATTTAAATTATAAAATCTAATTTATTGGAAGTTGAATAAAAAAATTTAAATCTTCAGTTTTAAGCTGATTAAAAATATTTCAAAGGCTTGTAAAATCCATATTGATAATATTGAAGATAATAGAAGCTTCAGAATTGAATTCGAAACTGCTTTGTTCAGTTTTGAAATTATATCGTTTGAACCGATATTTAAAAATAGTCATTTTTCACACAGTCTCGTAATTCGACGAAACCAGTTCCATTGGATCCGTAATATTGAACTATTATCGAATTTCAAATTTTGTATTTTTCGGAGTCGATATGTGAGCATACGGTGAGTAAACGCATTGAAATTAAAACGAATTCAGTTTAAATTTAAAATTTAAATAATGGCAAAATCAGCACGTTATCTTCCTAACATCATGCTTAAGAATACGCCTAATATCACGGAGAAAATCGCGTAACTCGGTCTGCTCCCCATTTCTTTTTAAATCATCACGCAACCCATTACTCTCGTACAAATCAAATTAATCATGGCCGAGCAAAAGTAAATACAAAATCTCGTTCGTTTGCCCCCCCTCATTCGCATTCATTCGCGTAAAAAAAATCAAAGTCTCAGGTAAAAAAAAATGGCAGAGGGGCTTTCGAGTCGATTTCGATTGGAATCGCGGAGCGTGGCCGGAGCATTCGCGACCACGATGGGAGGCTGGGTTCGCAATTTCGAGTGGGGTGGGGGCCGATAGCGTGTCGTTTGGGATGAGTTGCGACATCCCCGATGGTGGAAGGTCGTTCCACGATCTCGGGGTGAGGCTGCTACTCGCGAGCGATGTGGGGAAGGTGGTGTTCATCGCGAGCACGTATTGGCCAGGTTGTTGTCGCTGCGCTCAGCAGGGGGAATCATCGGCATCGATTTTTAGGGCTGGGGTGGCGTGTGAGGTTGGAGGCAGCGGCGGCTTAGGGCTAAAACAGTGAAGGTATATATCCATTTATTTCATATAAAAAAAATTCATAGGTTAGAAAAATATTAACAGTGCAATTTATTTCTGTTTTATAATAAAATACTATTATGGTTTAGCTGTAGGGTTGTGAAAAGAAAATAAAATAAAACGTTGATTTATTTATAGTAAAAAATTTCTACAATGAATGTATAAATATAGATAAGCAAAAGAATAATTTCTAAAAGAAAATTTGTTAGAAATTTAATTTGCTAGGTGAAATAATTTATTAAAGGAATTGGCTTAAAATAAAAACAAATTGTTAATTTAAAAAATTTTAAATGAAAATTTAATTATTCGATAATTTCGAATATTAATGAATTGTATAATTGTCTAACAAGGTCTACCATCGAGAAAAATCAAACTAAGAAAGGAAATGGATTGCAAATAAAAAGCTAAGGTGAGAACTTCTCACTCAAAAATTTAAAATTGGATTTGCACTTATTGATTGATTGCTATTTGGTTTGATATTAGATATAGTAGGATATATCTATATATAGCAATATATATATATTGGCATATGCACATATTTGAGTTGTTGATTTCCCGCATTGTATAGCGGATGAGACCCTAATGCGCCGCCTATTAAGCGGATAATATTTTATAAATTCCATATACCGCGATATTCCGTCTTGAAACGGAATTGGTATTGTGCTAATGTCTGTGGATGCAGGGAAACAGGTTGGAGGGATCCAACTGGATTCCTCAGCTGTATTTATTTATTTACAAATATTGTGATATTTGTTGTTTATCATATGTTGATATATGATGTTTGAAAGTCGTGATTGACTATTCGATGTGTTGCATCATCGGATCCATTTTTAAAGTTTAAAAATAACGATTTTGATTTTAATGGGATTTTCAAAGTGATTTTTGAAATTATACATTTATTGAATTTATTCATTTTTAATAATTAAAACATTATAAATTCTTATGTTATAAAAATTAAGATTTTTGTGAAATATGACCAAAAAGGTGATTTTTGAGATAAGTAGTTAATAAATTTATAAAATAGTTAAATTGGGATTTTTGAATTATTTTAAAATGGGTTATATGAAAGATGTATAAATTTGATATTTTAAAATAAAAAATAATATTGGATATAAGTGTTAAAATGAAGTATAAATGGATTCACAAGTGAATGAAAATTTATAGATTTATGAATTGTGAAGTTATAAAATGAATAGATGTTGTAAGACAAAAGATTTTAAGGAATTAACTTATAAATCGGATTTTTGCATTTAAATTAAAATCTTTGATGAAGCAAAAATGGTTTATAGTTGAGATTTATAAAATATATATTTTATAAATCGAAATAATATAGTTTTAAAAGAAGTTCTGTTAATGTTGAAAATAGGGTTATAAATGAAATCTTATAAGTAATAAGATTTATAATATGTGAAGTTTTAAAAAGAACGATTTTGTAAATAAATGAATTATAAGTACTTAACTTATAATATGGACTTTTGGTATATAACTGAGTTATATAAATTGAATTGGATTAATAAAAGAGATTTATAAATCGAAGTTCATAAATAGAAATGGAATTTATAGACATTGTTATAAATTCAAAATCAATGGAATTTGATAAATTGAATATAGAAATTTATTAAAGGAAGTATATTCACGATTTTGGACAGTGAATATATTATCAAATAAAATGGATATGCTTGGGAAAATGAATATTATAAAATGAAGTTAATCGTTTTAACGATGTTTTAAAATGTATTATGAATCGAGTACATAGATTTCAACATTTATTGTTGAAATAGACGTTGTTGAGAAAGAAGGAAATGGTGGACTATAACACTGTTGTTATAGTAAATGATTTCGGAAAGGAAATGTTTTATATAGTATTGGGATTTATATATATATCTATTTAAACTTTGAATCCCTATACTAGTGATTTTGGTTCGTCATAACGATGTTTTACGCAACAGTCGTTTTGACCCAAATAAATGTGTTAAGAGAATGATTCCTTAAAGAATGGAATATATACTTAACTATGGTTTAAGTATATCGAATATTTTCAAATGTTGAAAATAAATAGATTTGGGAAGTACATATTATTATTAAATAAGTATGGAAATGCTTTTCCAATAATGTGAAATGAAACGTTTTGAGAATTTATCTTTTTAAAGATAAATTGAAAATGAATATTAGAAATTGATTTGAAAATCGTATATTCATAAATATTTTGGAATGTAAATTCACTATGGAATTTATAAAGGAAATGGAATTTGTTTAAAAATAAACATTGATTTATTTTCGAAGTATGGGAATTAATTTACAGATTTGGAACGTAAATATAAAGTAAACCGGTAAGGATTTATTTAATTGGTTTAAAGGAACCATTTTGAAATGAAAGTATTTCCGAGTAAGGAAAATGATTGAAATTTGTTTTCAAATGGTTAAAGTGTGGAAATTTTATATATCTAGTAAAGATATTTTGGAAAGTAAATAATTTGGGAAATTATTTGGAATCTGGTGATGTTGCGCATCTTTATTGATAGTTAAATAACCGACTATCAATATTTACCTTTAAATAGGTATTTGTTGTGAATTGCTTGAATTTGAATACCATACTTATTTTTAAAATAAGCGCTCACTATTCGGGTTAGCCGGGAAAGGACCTTGGAGTCGTATAACCCATTCCGAATATGTGATACGTCGTAATGGATTGCATTTGATGACCGGTATTGAAGACCGGATATTTTTGATAACGGAGGGATTACCGTTGAGTTACTCTGCATCGACTGATCTCCGATATGGAGGTTTTATCACCCTTAGTGATGGGAAGTCCGGTCATGATTAGTGAATATCCGGATTGCAAGGACTTCTTTGGAAGTGCCTTAGGTTCTGTTCGAGCCCGGAACAGACTTGTATGGATTGTATGTCTGACATTACAAATTGAGATATAAAGCTGATTTCTTTCAAATATATTTCTGTTGGTGGCGGAGAACTTATTCTTTTAGCTTAACACCCTTCTCTGAGACGTATGAGCTCAGAGGTTATGTAGTTGAAGGTTATTAGTGATATACTCCCAATTTGGTAGTGTGGCATGCTGAGTGTTGCTGTGAAATGATCATTGTATGATCATTTGTGATAGGATCATATATTTGATCATTTATCTTGGTGATCATTTCTATGATCATTTGTTGACCCAAAGCACGGCTTTTGTATAAAGCATGGCTTTGTGGACGAGACTTCGTCGGACCTCACACCCCGGAAATGGTCAAAACAGGAAGGATGCAGCAAGGTTATTAGGGGGTAGCACCCCTTTAGTGTATGTCATTCCTTCTGGATAGAGGTGGTATCATGGTATGGAGCCCAAATACTTAACCTATGTTGTTGCTGCAAATTTTATGGTTGTTGGAAATCGAGGATCCTCGGATAGATCGGTTACGATCGGGGGATGACATATTCGTGTCAGTAGTTACCTAGTTAGGGGTAACCCGGCCTTGTGTTGGCAGAGATCCGGTTTGGTTCTCGGGACGTCATTCCAGAGACATTTCCATGTGGCAATGGGAAGTTCCTTGGCCTGACCATTTGATGGAAATCCAAAGTAACAATACGATCTTGTACGGTATTAGTTGTAGAACCTATCATTCACTTCTGGTGGCGCCCCACTGTTTGGATGATAGCTATAGTAGGCATACGATAATGGTCGTATGTTGGCTAAGATTTATATCTTTACTTTTGAAATATTTTCCTACACTATGCACTAGTAATAATATCAAACGTTTCTTTTTAATGCGTATCAAGCATCTTTGACTATCATAAGGAGAAATCTCCTCTGATTCTGCGTTTGCATTGTGTGTGTGTGCGGGAGGCCTTATGGTAGTCTCATTTTTAAAAGCATTGCGAATTGACTTTAAAATATTCCTCTATTTGATTTTAAAGATAAATTGTTTTGAGTTCTCACACCAGTCACATGACTGACTCGGAGTTTATTGTTTTCCTTCCTAAACTCTGGGTGCCCACCAATTTCCACACGGGCAGTCAAGAGTTAAGGTTTATCGGGATATTCTGGAATTCAGGAGTTGCTGGAGGCAAGCTGGATGGCATGGCGTATTTCTATTATATAGTATTTCTTTTTCCGCTGTTTGTTGTTTGTTGTTGTTGTACACTCTGATGATATGATGTAATGAAATGTGATGTAATATAATAACTGATATAGTTCTTTGTTTAAAGATTATTCATTTATGTATTATATGTTGTTCCGCTGCGAATTGTGAGATTCTGATATTGTTCTGTTCTTTTCTTTCCATTCTATTTTCTATCTTTTCCGCTGTTCTTCTATCTTTTTCTTCTTCTTAAACCCTAACCTTTCGGTTTTTCGGCAACGAAAAATCGCAAACGTTACATTTGGTATCAGAGCATATGGTTAAGCGACAACCATGGCTCTGTTGGGTGTTACTCATTAGAGATAGAGTCAGCAGTACTCTAGAACGAGTTTGTGTGTAATAATAGATATGAGCGCGTATTTGTTAGTGAATATAAATTGTTTTATATTGTGTTGACTTATCGGTTGATTGTTTATGGATTCTGGTCGGTGCAGTCTAGCTAACTGTGTTGATAGGAGTTTCTAAACTCTTAAACAAGATGAACTGACATAGTATTGTTTTTAAAATAGGGTAAATGAAATAATTTTACCCAAAGCTATTTTTGTATATAAAAGAAATGATTTTCTGAAGATTATTATAGTATATGGATGCATGGTTGTTAGGTAGTAATAATATTGAACTATTACCATTGAAATTGAAAAAGAATTTAAATCATTGTTATATGAAAATTTAGATAAAGATAAGAAAATGAAATCCATATACAAATGAAATTTGAGAATGTAAATTATAAATGTGAATTGTAATTTGAATTGGAACTCCAGAGAATGTTTTGAAAAGAATTTGGAATTTTGGAGATTTGGAAAGTTTAAAATCCTTTTTGATTTAAGAATGAATTTCAAAGGTTTTGAAAAGTATTTTGAAGGAATGAAAAGCTCTAAACTCTTTAGGTCGCTGGAAAATAATTCCGATGATGACCGCGACATCATTGGTGTTCATTTTCAGGTTTCCAAAAGAGGAATTGCTACCAAATTGTTTTAAAAGGAAGATGTTTGGGAAAATTTGGGGTTTCGTTTTGAAATTCAAAGGATAATTTGAATTGTTTTCAATAATGGTTTTGAAAGGTTGAAAAGACTCTGGAATGCTATATAAAAATATGTATGGAATATGATTAAGTTGAAAATAAATTTGGAGTAATTGAAATGTATTATGGAAATAAATTGAGAATGAATGATTGAATTTACAATTGTAAGTAAATTAAGTAAATTGAATTCATATGGAATTTGAAGTCCAGTTTAAATATACGTGGTTATAAACTGAATATTGACAACCAATTTGAATTGTGCAAGATGAAATTAGTGATTGGAACCAATTAAAAATTGTGCAGTTATGAATACAGGATAGTGATAAAAATTCAATATTCAGAAGGTAAATTGAATCTAAATAGAGTTGAAATTGTGAATTGAATTCAAATGAAATTTGGAATGCAAAATTTAATGAAAATGAATATATAACTTAAGTTGTAAACTAAGAATGATATAAGAAGCATATATTGAAAATTTTGTAATGAAATGTGCAAAATGGTTTGAATATTGTTATTGGATATTATGGATACTACTGTTAGTAGGATATACAGGTGTATAAAGGAATTGGGATTTTGATTTCAAAGATAAAATTGAATTGCTCGACGAAAAGGTACGTATTTCAATTTCAGTATGAAATTTGATGATTTTCTTCTCCAGCCACTTGGCTTTCTCTTTTCTTTTTGATTCTGAGGGGACGTGGAGCCATTTTGTAGTCGTACCGAGCAGCCGCGCAAAGGAGACGCTGGCGAAATTTTTCGAAAATTTTGAGAAAATTTGAAAGTTCGAAATTTGAATTTAACTTTAAATTGAATTGTTAAGTAGAACAATGTTGTTTGGAACTTATAAGTGAAGTAGGAAAGCTAGTTGAAATGTAAGGAATCTTTAATAAAAAGATTTAGGTTAGTAAATTGATAAAACTATTTGAATTGTGAAAAATAGTAGACGAGTTAAGGACCATTTCTTCCTAACTTGTAATTTCGGGACGAAATTCTTTTGAGGGGGGAAGATTGTAACGACCTAGAATTTTGAACAATTTAAATTGAAAATATTTAATTTATTTTAAATATTTGAATGATGATTTGACTTGAATTTCAAATTATCAGAATAAATTTGGCAATTTAAATTATAAAATTTAATCTATTGGAAGTTGAATAAAAAATTTAAATCTTCATTTTTAAGCTGATTAAAAATATTTCAAAGGCTTGTAAAATCCATATTGATAATATTGAAGATAATAGAAGCTTCAGAATTGAATTCGAAACTGCTTTGTTCAGTTTTGAAATTATATCGTTTGAATCGACATTTAAAAATAGTCACTTTTCACACAGTCTCGTAATTCGACGAAACTAGTTCCATTGGGTCCGTAATATCGAACTATTATCGGATTTCAAATTTTGTATTTTTCGGAGTCGATATGTGAGCATACGGTGAGTAAACACATTGAAATTAAAACGAAGTCAATTTAAATTTAAAATTTAAATAATGGCAAAACCAGCACGTTATCTTCCTAACATCATGCCTAAGAATACGCCTAATATCACGGAGAAAATCGCGTAACTCTGTCTCCTCCCCATTTCGTTTTAAATCATCACGCAACCCATTACTCTCGTTCAAATCAAATTAATCATGGCCGAGCAAAAGTAAATACAAAATCTCGTTCGTTTGCCCCCCCTTTCGCATTCATTCGAGTAAAAAAAAATCGAAGTCTCAGGTAAAAAAAAGAAAAAGAAAAAATGGCAGAGGGGCTTTCGAGTCGATTTCGATTGGAATCGCGGAGCGTGGCCGGAGCATTCGCGACCACGATGGGAGGCCGGGTTCGCAGTTTCGAGTGGGGTGGGGGCCGATAGCGTGTCGTTTGGGATGAGTTGCGACATCGCCGATGGTGGAAGGTCGCTCCACGACCTCGGGGTGAGGCTGCTACTCACGAGCGATGTGGGGATGGTGGCGTTCGTCACGAGCACGTATTTGCCAGGTTGTTGTCGCCGCGGTCAGTAGGGGGAATCATCGGCATCGATTTTTAGAGCTGGGGTGGCGTGTGAGGTTGGAGGCAGCGGTGGCTTAGGGCTAAAACAGTGAAGGTATATATCCATTTATTTCATATAAAAAAAATTCGTAGGTTAGAAAAATATTAACAGTGCAATTTATTTCTGTTTTATAATAAAATACTATTATGGTTTAGCTGTAGGGTTGTGAAAAGAAAAGAAAATAAAAAGTTGATTTATTTACAGTAAAATTTTGTTGCAATGAATGTATAAATATAGATAAGCAAAAGAATAATTTATGAAAGAAAATTTATTAGAAATTTAATTTGCTAGGTGGAATAATTTATTAAAGGAATTGGCTTAAAATAAAATCAAATTGTTAATTTAAAATTTTTTAAATGAAAATTTAATTATTCGATAATTTCGAATATTAATGAATTGTATAATTGTCTATACAAGGTCTACCATCGAGAAAAATCTAACTGAGAAAGGAAATGGATTGCAAATAAAAACTAAGGTGAGAACTTCTCACTCAAAAATTTAAAATTGGATTTGCACTTATTGATTGATTGCTATTTGGTTGTGATATTAGATATAGTAGGATATATCTATATATAGCAATATATATATATATATATATATATATATATATATATTGGCATATGTATATATTGGAGTTGTTGATTTCCCGCATTGTATAGCGGATGAGACCCTATTGCGCCGCCTATTAAGTGGATAATATTTTATAAATCCCATATACCGCGATATTCCGTCTTGAAACGGAATTGCTATTGTGCTAATGTCTGTGGATGTAGGGAAACAGGTTGGAGGGATCCAACTGGATTCCTCAACTGTATTTATTTATTTACAAATATTGTGATATTTGTTGTTTATCATATGTTGATATATGATGTTTGAAAGTCGTGATTGACTATTCGATGTGTTGCATCATCGGATCCATTTTTAAAGTTTAAAAATAACGATGTTGATTTTAATGGGATTTTTAAAGTGTTTTTGAAATTATACGTTTATTGAATTTATAGATTTTTAATAATTAAAACGTTATAAATTCTTATGTTATAAAAATTAAGATTTTTTGTGAAATATAACCAAAAAGGTGATTTTTGAGATAAGTAGTTAATAAATTTATAAAATAGTTAAATTGGGATTTTTTAATTATTTTAAAATGGGTTATATGAAAGATGTATAAATTTGATATTTTAAAATAAAAAAAAATATTGGAATTATAAAACGAGTTTTTATAAGTGTTAAAATGAAGTATAAATGGATTCACAAGTGAATGAAAATTTATAGATTTATGAATTGTGAAGTTATAAAATGAATAGATGTTGTAAGACAAAAGATTTTAAGGAATTAACTTATAAATCGGATTTTTGCATTTAAATTGAAATCTTTGATGAAGCAAAAATGGTTCATAGTTGAGATTTATAAAATATATATTTTATAAATCGAAATAATAGAGTTCTAAAAGAAGTTCTGTTAATGTTGAAAATAGGGTTATAAATGAAATCTTATAAGTAATAAGATTTATAATTTGTGAAGTTTTAAAAAGAACGATTTTGTAAATAAATGAATTATAAGTACTTAACTTATAATATGGACTTTTGGTATATAACTGAGTTATATAAATTGAATTGGATTAATAAAAGAGATTTATAAATCGAAGTTTATAAATAGAAATGGAATTTATAGACATTGTTATAAATTCAAAATCAATGGAATTTGATAAATTAAATATAGAAATTTATTAAAGGAAGTATTCATGATTTTGGACAGTGAATATATTATCAAATAAAATGGATATGCTTGGGAAAATGAATATTATAAAATTAAGTTAATCGTTTTAACGATGTTTTAAAATGTATTATGAACCGAATACACAGATTTCAACATTTATTGTTGCAATAGACGTTTTCGAGAAAGAAGGAAATGGTGGACTATAACACTGTTGTTATAGTAAATGATTTCGGAAAGGAAATGGTTTATATAGTATTGGGATTTATACAATCTATTTAAACTTTGAATCCCTATACTAGTGATTTTGGATCGTCGTAACGATGTTTTACGCAACAGTCGTTTTTACCCAAATAAAAGTGTTAAGAGAATGATTTCCTTAAAGAATGGAATATATACTTAACTATGGTTTAAGTATATCGAATATTTTCAAATGTTGAAAATAAATAGATTTGGGAAGTACTTATTATTATTAAATAAGTATGGAAATGCTTTTCCAATAATGTGAAATGAAACGTTTTGAGAATTTATCTTTTCAAAGATAAATTGAAAATGAATATTAGAAATCGATTTGAAAATCGTATATTCATAAATATTTTGGAATGTAAATTCACTATGGAATTTATAAAGGAAATGGAATTTGTTTAAAAATAAATTTTGATTTATTTTCGAAGTATGGGAATTAATTTACGGATTTGGAACGTAAATATAAAGTAAATCGGTAAGGATTTATTTAATTGGTTTAAAGGAACCATTTTGAAATGAAAGTATTTCCGAGTAAGGAAAATGATTGAAATTTGTTTTCAAATGGTTAAAGTGTGGAAATATTACATATCTAGTAAAGATATTTTGGAAAGTAAATAATTTGGGAAATTATTTGGAATCTGGTGATGTTGCGCATCTTTATTGATAGTTAAATAACCGACTATCAATATTTACCTTTAAATAGGTATTTGTTGTGAATTGCTTGAATTTGAATACCACACTTATTTTTAAAATAAGCGCTCACTCGGGTTAGCCGGGAAAGGACCTTGGAGTCGTATAACACATTCTGAATATGTGATACGTCGTAATGGATTGCATTTGATGACCGGTGTTGAAGACCTGATATTTTTGAAAACGGAAGGATTACCGTTGAGTTACTTTGCATCGGCTGATCTCCGATATGGAGGTTTTATCACCCTTAGTGACGGGAAGTCCAGTCGTGATTAGTGAATATCCGGATTGCAAGGACTTCGTTGGAAGTGTCTTCGGTTCTGTTCGAGCCCGGAAGAGACTTGTATGGATTTTATGTCTGACATTACAAATTGAGATATAAAGCTGATTTCTTTCAAATATATTTCTGTTGGTGGCGGAGAATTTATTCTTTTAGCTTAACACCCTTCTCTGAGACGTACGAGCTCAGAGGTTATGTAGTTGAAGGTTATTAGTGATATACTCCCAATTTGGTAGTGTGGCATGCTGAGTGTTGCTTTGAAATGATCATTGTATGATCATTTGTGATAGGATCATTTATTTGATCATTTATCTTGGTGATCATTTCTATGATCATTTGTTGACCCAAAGCATGGCTTTTGTATAAAGCGTGGCTTTGTGGACGAGACTTCGTCGGACCTCACACCCCGGAAATGGTCAAAACAGGAAGGATGCAGCAAGGTTATTAGGGGGTAGCACCCCTTTAGTGTATGTCATTCCTTCTGGATAGAGGTGGTATCATGGTATGGAGCCCAGATACTTAACCTATGTTGTTGCTGCAAATTTTATGGCTGTTGGAAATCGAGGATCCTCGGATAGATCGGTTACGATCGGGGGATGACATATTCGTGTCAGTAGTTACCCAGTTAGGGGTAACCCGGCCTTGTGTTGGCAGAGATCCGGTTTGTTTCTCGAGACGTCATTCCAGAGACGTTTCCATGTGGCAATGGGAAGTTCCTTGGCCTGACCATTTGTTGGAGATCCAAAGAAACAATACGGTCTTGTACGGTATTAGTTGTAGAACCTATCATTCACTTATGGTGGCGCCCCACTGTTTGGATGATAGCTATAGTAGGCATACGATAATGGTCGTATGTTGGCTAAGATTTATATCTTTACTTTCGAAATATTTTCCTACACTATGCACTAGTAATAATATCAAACGTTTCTTTTTAATGCGTATCAAGCATCTTTGACTATCATAAGGAGAAATCTCCTCCGATTCTGCGTTTGCATTGTGTGTGTGTGCGGGAGGCCTTATGGTAGTCTCATTTTTAAAAGCATTGCGAATTGACTTTAAAATATTCCCCTATTTGATTTTAAAGATAAACTGTTTTGAGTTATCACACCAGTCACATGACTGACTCGGAGTTTATTGTTTTCCTTCCTAAACTCTGGGTGTAATGACCCGCTATTTTGGACTATCCGCATCCGCACATGTCGGACTTCAATAATTCAAAATACCGAATTGTTAATTTTAATTTTGGCAAAACTCAGATATACAATAAATAAATAATCACAGAATCACAGACACAGAGTAATAATATGCAGCGGAAGTAAAAGAGATAGTACTTCATGAAGCTTCTATATAAATATATAAGATACATCAGAGTTACAACAGAAGAGTAATACGATATATCAGGTACAAATTAGAATACCTCACTAGAATCATCGAATACTAAAAGCAGAATAGATGGCTGGATCTTCAAGCAAAGCTCCAACTCCAAAGATGAGCCTCGAAAGCTGGTACTCTCAGTCTGACCCGAGCGTAAAGCAAAATACAAAACACTCGAGTCAGGATTAATATTCTCATATCAATAAATCCAACTCAAGTGAAATAACAATCGAAATACAAGTAACTCAAAGGATGTTGGAATCACCATCCTCTAAGGATCCGTTAAACTATCTACTATGTAGTAGTATACGCTAAATAGATAATGTCTATCAGTAATATAAATATCAAAATAGTGTTAAGGCGTTACCATTATCCCCCTTAACACATTTTTATACAAGCGTTATAGTCTATACAGCACTGTAAACTCCACCGTAAACTAGTGGGATATCAGGGAGTACTCCATAGGTATAACACAAAACAAATTCGTAAGGGTCGCGTATATAGGAATACAAGTATGACAAGGCACATGAGGCAATACCCAAGGTAGTGAAACTACCGTTTGCCTGATCCGGACTGGTGAGAACGCATCACCGCAGCGATCGCAACACCGCGAAACAACACTCCTGAAAAGTACAAGGGTGCACCAATCGATAACAAGTAATGACTAGTAGTTACGAAGAAGCATGTTCGCTCGAGGTGGCTAACCCCATTTGGCCCGGCACGGCTCCTGATTTTAGTCATTTCCAATTTGACACAAGTGTCAAGGCTATCCATTATCGTTCACTTTCTTCAGTCAGCACGTACATCATTCCAACCACTTCATTCTGGATCATCACTCCGCGTATAGTTATTAAAGTAGTTCTCGGTTTAGATAGAGAGTATATCCATAACCGGTTCCGGTTTCTTTAACAACTTTCGTAATTTTTACACCGATTGGTCGTTTAGTAAATTTCAAACCAAATCAAATTAAATTTCACTTTCAGTTCGTAAATTAACATTTCATTTGTCTTCTAAATCAAATTCCAAAATTTACGTTTCAAAACTTCCAAAATACCATTTCAAAATCTTATAATTCAATTTCAACTTTTATTTGAACGATACAAATATTGATTCAAATTCGAATATAAGTTTCATTCCGAAATCATTTAAATGGTTTGCTTTTCATTCAAATCAATTTAAATTCATTTATCGATTTCATTCAATATTCGTTAAGTAAGTTTGTCGTTCAACAAGTTCTATTTAAATTCTAATTCATTTAAATCCATTACTTACGTTCAACTTCATTGTATCAAAACTTCAAATTGAAATAAATTCGTCAAATCAATTCTTTAAATTAAAATTCTTACGTTAATTTCAATAAATCCCATTTATTTCAATAAATCACATTTTTATTTCTTGTTAAAGAAATTAAATTTTCACTTGTTTATTTCTTAGTTACAAATTCAAACTCAATTACCAAAGAAACTAAATTTCACATATTCACGAAGTTCAATTTCATTTATTAACTTACTTAAATATTTTTTTAAAACTTTAATAAATAAAGAAATTCAATTTCATTTATTAACGAAGTTCAAATCCACTTATTCAAAAGTTCAATTTCTCTTATCAAAGAATTCAATTTTTATTCAATTATTAAATAATTCAATCTTATTCAATTATTAAATAATTTTCAACATAATTATTTAATTAATTTCAAACTTAATAATCGCAAACTTAGTTATAAATTCAAACTTGATTATTAAATCATTTCCACTTAATTATAAATTCAAACTTAATTATCAAATCATTTCCACTTAATTATAAATTCAACTTAATAATTTCAAACTTAATTATAATTCCAAACTTAATTATAATTTCAAATTTAATTATCAAATGGTTTCAAACTTAACAATTTCAAAACTCAATTATTACTAATCCTAAATTATTTATTAATAATTCCAAATTTAATTATTAGATAATCAAATTTCAAACAACGTTCTTTCATTAATTACTACGTTAATATTTGTTTCAGATTTCAATCTTTATATTTTCCTTTCAGGATTCAAATCCCAACTTCATTTCAAAACTTATTCTTTACTCGAATAAAATCATTATTTTTTTTAATCAAATTATTGGCCAATCGGATTTTATTTAATTCTCTATCCTAAGTCAAGTTCATTTGGGTATCTATCATTTCAACCCGATTCCAATTCAATTCAAAAATTAGACATAACAAAGGGAACTTGCAGTGCGATAACTGGGATGGTGTCAAAGTAAATAAACAAGCAGTAACAACAAACACAATCTAATAATCAATTCAAATAATCCCGAAATAATTGTATTAATTCGCATTGTTATTTGTGCGAATTAATATAATTATTTCTAGAATCTACACTATCATTTCATGTAGATTAAAGATTATTACATTTCGGTTTTTCCACTTGTCGTTCAATTTCAATTTCAAATCTAATACTACAACAAATTAATCCAATATACGTTCAAAGGTTCAAAGTGTAATTTATCAAATTTTACGTGTCAATTAACTTAACAGTTAAAAGGGGTCGTATTATTCAAATTAACTAATCAAATCCAACACATCTGTCAATTCAAAATTTTTAAACTATCCTACGTCAAATTCAATTGCATAATATTTATCACTTTATACATTACAATTTACATCCAATATTAATAGCAAACAATCAATCAATTATCAACCAAACTGGTTTATTATTGCATACATAACAGATAACGGTGTCAGATGTCAAAAGTGAACCGATACATAAATAACAGTGCAATAAATAACAGCAGTATATTTCAATTGTCGTTCCAATTGAAAACAAATTTAATAAATAAAAGAATATTAATCGTGAGTGATTACTCACCTTTCAAGGCTAGAAATGAACGAGAATGAGATGCGTTACGAATCCATGTACAATTCCAAAGCAAAACAAGATCGGCACGAATTCGACAAAGGAAACAGGTACGACGAACTAAAGCTGATAAAGGGAAATCGATGAGAACGACTGAATCGGTTAATATAAATCGAACTAAATATTTTTATTATTTTTCTACAATCAATTTAAAACCCTTTTCATTTATATTTAATCCCATACTTATAAAATAGAATATATACATACATACATACATATATATATATATCACTTTACAAAAATTACTATGAAATAATACATGTGATACTGTAAGTGTTGTAAACTTAAAAATCCAGATGTATTCCTATATATAACATCTGAAATCACTCTTACATGCCTTTAAATTAATAGTATATTAAATCCTAAACCAAAATGCAAACTCAACAAACTAGTGTAACAGGACACGGATAAATATAACAAATGTATAATATTTTAAAGCCTCATAAGGAAATATACTACAGTAGACCCAAGAACACATGCAGACCAAAGCAACTTGTATACAGAAATATATGTATATATTTATGTAGTATACGAAACAAACTATTTATAACTTACGTGTACAAAAGCAGAGTGCCAAAACGAGGAACAATTTAGCCTACCTAAATATATAAATGCAACTTTCATAACGTAAATATCAGCTTTGATTTACATAAACTGAACTAACTATAATGTTTTAAAACAGTATATATATTATATACGTATGTATATAGAACAACAGCTAACGCAACTTGTACAACTTATATATTAGTAAGACATGAACACATTATGGTAATAGAAAACGATGAACATGTTTTCTATATAATCTGATAAAATATGAAATATAACATGTATACACTTACATCCCTATGCATGCTTAATTCAAAACTCAGACCTAACATTGAAATATATCTGGTTTAGTACAAATATTGACATCAATATAAAACCCATAAGCAACAGCAAATTAATGTAAACTATAGACCCATATTGATACATAGTTAACGTATAGATTAGATATAAATGAAAATAAACGTAAACTGTAAATTAAAATTTATAGGAATCAATTTATATTTATACTTAAAACACATATCTAACTGATACACTAACGTATAGGAAAAAAAAAAGAAATGTAAAAGTATAGATATACCGACAATATCATGCGAGCTTACATATAATACAAATAACAAGCAACTATATATATATATTACTAAGCTATATACATAAGTATGTACCCACCTACCTCAAAACGCAAAGGAGGAGGAGATGTTGTGTGCGGCATGGCTGATGGCGGGCGGAGGTGTTGGCTGAAGGGGGTCGGCTATTGTAACGACCCGTATTTTTTCGTATTGATAATCGTAGAATTATTTGGTCCTTAGTGTTGTTCTTGATTGTTCGAAGTTTAGGACGTATGGGAGTTAGCCTAAGTCGTGGGAAGCTTGGGTTGTGTGACCGAGTTAAGGTGGTGACCGACCTATAGTTAAGTCGTAGACGACTTAGGGAGGGTGCATGAGTTACGAGTTATTGGGTTACGACCTAAAGTGTTGCAGCGACCTTGAGGAGTTAGGTCGTGAGCGAGTTAGTGGAGTTAACGACCTAAGAGTTGGTGAGTTAAGGCTTAGTGCAGTTTAAGTCGTGAGGGAGTTTAGGTCGAGTGGAGCGACCTATTGATATAAGCGACCTAGTGATAGTAAGCGACCTAGAGGTAGTAAGCGACCTAGTAGTGGTGAGTGACCTAAGGGGTTGGACGATCTAAGTTAGGTCGTTGAGTCCTGTGTTTGTTTTAGGTCGTTGGATTGTTAGGTCGGTAGGTTAGTTAGGTCGTTAGACGACCTAAGGTAGGCCGCTATGAGTAGTTAGGTTGCGGCATTGTTAACTCGTGAAGTTGTTAGGTCGTAAGCTGATGAGTCGTATCTTGGGTAAGTCTTTAGGTCGTATGAGTGATAAGTCGTACGAAGGCTTGAGTGTTAGGTCGGGCACCTGATGAGTCGTGAGTCGTTGAGTCACGATGTTAATAAGTCGCTAGGTCACTGGAGTGTTAGGTCGGCCATGACGTTAGGTCGCGTGAGTATGGTGATATTAGGTCGAGCATTAGTGTAAGGCTTAGGTCGTTGGGCAGCTAGGCCGCGCGTATCTGTTAGGTCGCGTGTATGTGTTTTAGGTCGGAGGTCTTTAGGTCGGCAATAGTTAGGTCGTGGGCGACCTAAGGGGGCGGACGACCTAAGGTTTCAGCCTATAAATAGAGGCGCCTATCTTCACTTTTTGGCACCGGATTTTGAAGCGACGAACTGCTGCCATTTTGAGAGCTCGACTACAACATTTCTTTATCTTCTTTTCTCCACTCCAATCTAGTTCTAACATCTATACAAGATCAAAGATCGAGATTGAAGATCCAAGAGCTAAAGTTGAAGATCTTCATCCAACCAAGCTAGATTTCATCGTTTCAAGCGGGATTTCGACGAATTAAGTTTGAAGCTTCGCTGTCCGGATCTGAAGTTGATAGTTTTTGAAGTGTTTGGGTGATTTGGTGAGTAGTGGTTATCTCTCACGCGGACCCAAAGGAGTATATTGGATTGGTGGTTTGTTGAAGTGTTGTAGATAGTGATTTTATGCATATTTCTTTAGATCCAAGTGTAGATCCATTACTTATGAAGATGTTTACTTATGCAAGTTCATTTATCAAGTTGTAGAAACAAAACCCATGATTTATATTTGTTAGATCTATGATAGAAACCCATGATTCATGTATGTTAGACTTATGCTCATTTATTTACGAAATTGCCACTATAGTTAATATTGCTTATTAGATCTTGTTTGAATGCTTGATTGTTTGGATGTATGATTGATTTAATTTTTTCAAGTTAGCTAGTGGTTGATTTGGAACAAGATGGTTGAGGATGATTCAAAAGCTAAGTGGAAAGGCTCTTGAATGGTGAAAGCTGCTTGTGGCATATGAAGCGGATGTTGAAGCTCATATGTATGGATTAGATGATGTTGAGATGGGACTTGATGTTGAGATGAGACTTTGCTATGATGCGATAAAGCGAAGCATGATGTGAGATAGCCTTGGTTTAATCCAGACGGGATCATCCCAAGCATGTTGATAACTCGATGATGCGATGCGAGTTGGTTGATAATGGTTAGCTTGAGAGGCGCTTGAGCTAGTATGGAAATAGTCGTCGAGGAGGATGACTAGGAGGCTGAGATCTCATCGTTGTTGAAGGTTCTAGCATGCTCAAAGCAAGAGTACGTTGGAACGGGCTGCGACGACGTTCCAAGCACGGGCTGCGACGACGTGCCAGTACTCTGGGTAGTTGCGAAAATTCCTAGGCACGGGCTGCGACGACGTGCGGAGTTATGTCTAGAACCGGGGTTACCATTAGCCCTTGACAGATGGTCGTTCAACTAGCGGTGAAATCAAGGCAATGATAACAGTGATAGCCGGAGTCATGGATGTTTGGACGTTTGGTTGTATCATCATTCGGTCTCAAGAGCGGTGTTTTCCGGGTGCTTATCTGATCTTGGTTTAGGCCTTGGGGGTTTGTATTTGGAAAACATCGACCTTGACTCGAATGATTGTTGCTTTACTTTAATTGCTTGCTATGTTATGCTTGCTTTTCCTTAATGTGTGTCTGGGGCTATCACTGTAGAAAGAGGTGGAGTGGGATGGTTTGGTTCCTATTCCTTTTATCCCTTATGCTCTTTTGGTATGTTTGATAGTTGATTTACTGCTCACTAAGACTTTGTCTGACTCAAGATTTTATGTCTCCTCTTATTACCTTGGGCTGTTCATCCATGTTTGGGATGGGCAGACTAGGTGACAGGTGGCAGGTGCTGATCTTAGTGGCTCACGCTGATGATGACGAAGACGAGCAGGAGGCTTTACATATTATTTTCATATTCTATGTACCGGATATTCCGCTGATTGTTGTTTACTCTGAGTGCTATGTAGTGAGGCTTCTTGTATTCATGGTTCAGACCATGTATAAAACTATTATGATGCTTATATGATGATGTCCTGTTCTATAGAGCTTCACTATATTATATTTCTCTATTGTATTTATCCATGCCCTGTGAGTTGTTCGATAGATTCTGCGATGTTTATTCTACCCTTGACTATCGTCCCTGGCTGCCTGGCACACTTTCAGCGCACCATTCCCTTGTTTCCGTGCGGGAGTCATGGGCGATCGTCACATTTGGTATCAGAGCTTTGGTTAATCGATTTTAGCCAACGCTCGCTGACGTAACTACGTAAGAGAGACGTAATTGTATTTTGATGGATGATTACTATATATATATATATATATATATATATATATATATATATATATAGTAGCTTAGAAGGATTTGAACTCCTTGTGCAGTTGTTTCTCAAAGGTGTTCTAATCATTCCTTTTTGTAGATATTAAGGATGAGTCGAAGAGGGAGACCAGCTGCCAGGGAAGGTCGTGCTGCTGATGGAGTTGCTGATTATGGAGCTATGTTCGAAGCGATGATGACTTCGATCATGAGAAGGATACCAACTCCAGGGTCAGCGGTAGATGTTGGAATTCAAGTTCAAGCTCCAAAGCCAGTGGATTTTGCTAAGTTGTGCAAGGATTATACTGCTCTTGGAGGAAAGGTTTTCTTGGGGACAGAGTCAACCATTGAAGTCCAAAGATGGATAGATGCTTGTAGAAGGATCTTTGGTGACTTGGGAATTGAGGATGCAACTAAAAGGAAGCTTGCATCAAGACAGCTTCAAGGAAGAGCTGCTGATTGGTGGAACTCTATCACCATAGATACTCCGGAGGAAGAAATTACTTGGGTGCAGTTCCAAGCTAGATTTGAAGCCAAGTTCATCTCTACGGCTCAGAAGTCTGTTTTGTTCAAGAAGTTTGTTGAGCTCAAGCAAGGTGGAAGATCGGTTCTTGAGTATGTTTCTGAATTTGAGGCTTTGTCCAAGTATGCCAGATCGTATATTGATTCTCCCTATCAGAAGAATGAGAAGTTTGTGACCGGTTTGGATGCTTATCTTGGAAGACAGTTGGTGGATCATCTAGACGATCCGTTTGAGAAGCTTGTGGAGAAAGCTCTCAGGCATGAGAGTTTGTTTCCTAGGGAGAGATCTGTTGTTGCTGCAACCAAGGAAGGGTTTAAGCCACAAGAGGGTGGAAACAAGAAGAGGAAGCAACAACAACAGAAGGGTAAGGATGGCCAGAAGAAGCCGAAGGGTGAAATGACTTGCTATAATTGCCAGCAGAAGGGCCATCTCTCCAAGGATTGTAGGAATCCAAAAGCGCCGGCGAAATGCCACAACTGTGACAAACCAGGGCATTTCAGGAAAGATTGTCCAGAACCGAGGAAGGACAGGCAGATTGTGCAAGCTTATGCTTTGGGAGCTGTGCCGTCGTTTTCAAAAGCTCTTACTGCTGAAGAGAAAGGGAAGAGTGTGGTGGTTCAAGGTACTCTTTCCATTTGTGGTGTTCCAGTTAGGGTGTTGTTTGATACTGGGGCGTCGCATTCCTTTGTTTGTAATGAGTTAGTAGACCGGTTGGGTTTGGAACCGGATATTGTTGATAGGCCATTGGTTGTGACTAATCCAGTTGGGGGTTCGTCATGTTTGTGTATGATATGTCGTGGTCTAGTTGTATCGAGTCATGATTGCTCTTTCGTTTGTGATTGTTTTGTTCTGAACTTTGCGGGGTTCGGAATTATTTTGGGTATGGACTGGCTTAGGAAGTATGCGGCAAGGATTGATTGTGAGAGGCTGGAGGTGACAGTCGGGAATGTGGAAGGGCGAAAGGTTGTGATACGATGTAAGCATGAAGAAGGCGTCTTCATGAGCTTCATGTATTCGCTGGTTGTTCCACGGGAAGGGCTGTCATCGGTGCCAATCGTGAATGGATTCGGGGATGTCTTTGACGAGGTCAAAGGGTTACCGCCGCATAGAGAGATCGAGTTTCGTATTGATCTAGTTGAGGGAGCCAGACCCGTTGTGATGCCTCTTAGGCGGATGGAGCCTTGGGAGCAGCAAGAGTTGAAGGTGCAAGTTGATGACCTTTTACAGAAAGGATTCATTCGGCGTAGTGTGTCCGAATGGGGTGCACCAGTTGTGTTCGCAACCAAAGCGGATGGATCGTTGAGGTTGTGTGTGGATTATCGTGAGCTGAATAAGGTGACTAAGAAGAACAAGTATCCATTGCCGAGGATAGATGACTTGTTTGATCAGCTTCACAAGGCGAAGGTGTTCTCTCAGATGGATTTGGCAACGGGATTTCACCAGTTGAGAGTGGCTAAGGATAGTGTGCCAAAGACTGCTTTCAGGACACCATCGGGTTTTTATGAGTGGCTGGTAATGCCGTTTGGATTGACTAACGCACCAGCATATTTTGTGGATCTTATGAATAGAGTATTCAGAGATCAGTTGAACAAGTTCGTACTTGTGTTCGTGGATGATATTCTGATTTATTCCAGAACTGAAGAAGAACACGAGACGCACTTGCGTATTGTTTTGGAAATCTTACGGAAACATCAGCTGAAGGCTAAGTTTTCGAAGTGTCACTTCTGGAAGAGTGAAGTGAGATTCTTAGGCCATGTTATTTCTGGAAATGGAATAGCGGTTGATCCCTCTAAGGTGGCAGCGATCCAGGATTGGGTTAGACCTAAGAATGCATCTGATGTGAGAAGTTTTCTTGGATTAGCAGGATATTATCGTCGGTTTATCAAGGACTTTTCCAAGATAGCTGCACCGTTAACAGGATTGACGAAGAAGAGTCAGGTATTCAGTTGGGATGCTAAGTGTGAGCAAGCCTTTGGAATCCTGAAAGAGCGACTGACAAGTGCTCCTGTTTTGACCATTCCTAGTGGGAATGATGAGATGGTGGTTTACACCGATGCATGTGGTACTGGACTTGGGGCAGTGCTGATGCAGAAGGATAGAGTTGTTGCATATGCAATTCGACAACTGAAGCCACACGAGAGGAATTATCCGACTCATCATTTGGAATTAGCGGCGATTGTTTTTGCTCTGAAGATGTGGAGACACTATCTATTGGTAGTTCGATTCGAGTTGTTTACAGATCACAAGTCGTTGAAGTATCTTTTCTCCCAAAAGGATTTGAATCTTCGGCAGCAACGATGGTTGGAGTTTTTAGCATCATATGATTTTGGTATAGCTTATACTCCAAGAAAGGGTAACGCTGTAGCTGATGCGTTGAGTCGAAGACATGCAGGATTGGGAGCCATGTTTTCGGAATGGAAGAGTCTCGAGTATTTAGCTGGATTTGACTTCAGGCCTAGATGTGAATTGGAACCTGAAATGTTGGCAAACTTATCGATAAGACCTACTCTTGTGGAAAGGATTGGCGAGAGCCAAAAGCGAGACGATAAGCTTGTCAAGATTATCCGTGACTTGGAATCTGGATTGGAACTAGAGAAGGATGAAGGATTCGAGGTCGATCGAGAGGGTTGGCTTCGGAAGCAAGGACGACTAGTTGTTTTCGATATAGATGAATTGAGAGATGAAGTTCTGAAGGAAAGTCATCACTCGAAGTTGACAATTCATCCAGGAGGAAATAAGATGTATCGGGATATGAAGAGAACCTATTACTGGGAAGGTATGAAGAAGGACGTTGGAAATTTTATTTCCAAATGTATGAACTGTCAGTTGGTAAAAGCTGAACAGAAAAAGCCAAGTGGATTACTTCAGCCATTAGAGGTTCCTACATGGAAGTGGGAGCAAGTGTCGATGGATTTTATCGATGGCCTACCTAGAACCAAGGCGGGAAATGAAGGGATTTGGGTCATCGTAGATCGGTTGACCAAGAGTGCAAGATTCATTCCTGTTCGATCGACTAGGACTGCATCGAAGTTGGCTGAATTGTATGTTAAGTGGATAGTTCGATTCCATGGTATTCCGAAGAGTATAGTGAGCGATCGAGATCCATTGTTCACTAGTGGATTTTGGAAGAGCTTTCAGGAAGTTTTGGGAACCGAGTTGTGTTTGAGTACAGCTTATCATCCCCAAACAGATGGTCAGACTGAGAGAGTCAATCGAGTTTTGGAAGATATCTTGAGAGTGTGTGTCTTGGATTTCGGAGGATCATGGGAAGATCATCTTCATTTAGTGGAATTTGCGTATAATAACAGTTATCAGTCGAGTATTGGTATGGCACCATATGAGGCATTGTATGGAAGACCGTGTAACTCTCCGACATGTTGGTTGGAAACTGGAGAAAAGCTGATACTTGGGCCAGAGATGATTCGACAGACTTCGGATTGTATAGAAATCATTCGGCAACGAATGAAGGCAGCCCAAGATCGTCAGAAAAGTTATGCCGATAATCGTCGTAAGGATTTGGAATTCGACGTGGGTGATATGGTTTTTGTGAAGATTTCTCCATTGAAGAATGTTATTCGATTTGGAAAGAAAGGAAAGTTGACTCCGAGATTTGTTGGACCATTCCCGATTATCGAGCGAATTGGAAAGCTCGCTTATAGATTGGAGTTACCGGAAAAGATGGCGGGTGTGCACAATGTGTTTCATGTATCTTATCTACGGAAGTATGTGCATGACTCGAATACGGTGGTTTCTGCTGATAGCTGTGAAGATTTAGAAGTTGATCCAGTTGTTTTGAGACCTCGTAAGCCGCTTCGTGTTGTTGAAACCGACACGAAACAGCTTAGGAGGAAGACGATTACGTTGCTCAAGATACAATGGAGTGATGATGTTAACGACTGTACGTGGGAGGAGGAAGAGAGGATGAAGGCAGCTCATCCTGAACTCTTCGAGGTATGGCCCTAAGGTGTCGTGACATCTCATGAATTTGTAACTTGTTCTATCTTAGAATTCTGCATGCTAGGCTAGAAATTGGATGCATGGTTTGTTGATTGCTATGGATGGTAGGCATGCAGAATATTTTTGATTGCTGTTGTTTGTTTGGAATTTCGGGGGCGAAATTCCTAAGAGGGAGAGAATGTAACGACCCGTATTTTTTCGTATTGATAATCGTAGAATTATTTGGTCGTTAGTGTTGTTCTTGATTGTTCGAAGTTTAGGTCGTATGGGAGTTAGCCTAAGTCGTGGGAAGCTTGGGTTGTGTGACCGAGTTAAGGTGGTGACCGACCTATAGTTAAGTCGTAGACGACTTAGGGAGGGTGCATGAGTTACGAGTTATTGGGTTACGACCTAAAGTGTTGCAGCGACCTTGAGGAGTTAGGTCGTGAGCGAGTTAGTGGAGTTAACGACCTAAGAGTTGGTGAGTTAAGGCTTAGTGCAGTTTAAGTCGTGAGGGAGTTTAGGTCGAGTGGAGCGACCTATTGATATAAGCGACCTAGTGATAGTAAGCGACCTAGAGGTAGTAAGCGACCTAGTAGTGGTGAGCGACCTAAGGGGTTGGACGATCTAAGTTAGGTCGTTGAGTCCTGTGTTTGTTTTAGGTCGTTGGATTGTTAGGTCGGTAGGTTAGTTAGGTCGTTAGACGACCTAAGGTAGGCCGCTATGAGTAGTTAGGTTGCGGCATTGTTAACTCGTGAAGTTGTTAGGTCGTAAGCTGATGAGTCGTATCTTGGGTAAGTCTTTAGGTCGTATGAGTGATAAGTCGTACGAAGGCTTGAGTGTTAGGTCGGGCACCTGATGAGTCGTGAGTCGTTGAGTCACGATGTTAATAAGTCGCTAGGTCACTGGAGTGTTAGGTCGGCCGTGACGTTAGGTCGCGTGAGTATGGTGATATTAGGTCGAGCATTGGTGTAAGGCTTAGGTCGTTGGGCAGCTAGGCCGCGCGTATCTGTTAGGTCGCGTGTATGTGTTTTAGGTCGGAGGTCTTTAGGTCGGCAATAGTTAGGTCGTGGGCGACCTAAGGGGGCGGACGACCTAAGGTTTCAGCCTATAAATAGAGGCGCCTATCTTCACTTTTTGGCACCGGATTTTGAAGCGACGAAGTGCTGCCATTTTGAGAGCTCGACTACAACATTTCTTTATCTTCTTTTCTCCACTCCAATCTAGTTCTAACATCTATACAAGATCGAAGATCGAGATTGAAGATCCAAGAGCTAAAGTTGAAGATCTTCATCCAACCAAGCTAGATTTCATCGTTTCAAGCGGGATTTCGACGAATCAAGTTTGAAGCTTCGCTGTCCGGATCTGAAGTTGATAGTTTTTGAAGTGTTTGGGTGATTTGGTGAGTGGTGGTTATCTCTCACGTGGACCCAAAGGAGTATATTGGATTGGTGGTTTGTTGAAGTGTTGTAGATAGTGATTTTATGCATATTTCTTTAGATCCAAGTGTAGATCCATTACTTATGAAGATGTTTACTTATGCAAGTTCATTTATCAAGTTGTAGAAACAAAACCCATGATTTATATTTGTTAGATCTATGATAGAAACCCATGATTCATGTATGTTAGACTTATGCTCATTTATTTACGAAATTGCCACTATAGTTAATATTGCTTATTAGATCTTGTTTGAATGCTTGATTGTTTGGATGTATGATTGATTTAATTTTTTCAAGTTAGCTAGTGGTTGATTTGGAACAAGATGGTTGAGGATGATTCAAAAGCTAAGTGGAAAGGCTCTTGAATGGTGAAAGCTGCTTGTGGCATATGAAGCGGATGTTGAAGCTCATATGTATGGATTAGATGATGTTGAGATGGGACTTGATGTTGAGATGAGACTTTGCTATGATGCGATAAAGCGAAGCATGATGTGAGATAGCCTTGGTTTAATCCAGACGGGATCATCCCAAGCATGTTGATAACTCGATGATGCGATGCGAGTTGGTTGATAATGGTTAGCTTGAGAGGCGCTTGAGCTAGTATGGAAATAGTCGTCGAGGAGGATGACTAGGAGGCTGAGATCTCATCGTTGTTGAAGGTTCTAGCATGCTCAAAGCAAGAGTACGTTGGAACGGGCTGCGACGACGTTCCAAGCACGGGCTGCGACGACGTGCCAGTACTCTGGGTAGTTGCGAAAATTCCTAGGCACGGGCTGCGACGACGTGCGGAGTTATGTCTAGAACCGGGGTTACCATTAGCCCTTGACAGATGGTCGTTCAACTAGCGGTGAAATCAAGGCAATGATAACAGTGATAGCCGGAGTCATGGATGTTTGGACGTTTGGTTGTATCATCATTCGGTCTCAAGAGCGGTGTTTTCCGGGTGCTTATCTGATCTTGGTTTAGGCCTTGGGGGTTTGTATTTGGAAAACATCGACCTTGACTCGAATGATTGTTGCTTTACTTTAATTGCTTGCTATGTTATGCTTGCTTTTCCTTAATGTGTGTCTGGGGCTATCACTGTAGAAAGAGGTGGAGTGGGATGGTTTGGTTCCTATTCCTTTTATCCCTTATGCTCTTTTGGTATGTTTGATAGTTGATTTACTGCTCACTAAGACTTTGTCTGACTCAAGGTTTTATGTCTCCTCTTATTACCTTGGGCTGTTCATCCATGTTTGGGATGGGCAGACTAGGTGACAGGTGGCAGGTGCTGATCTTAGTGGCTCACGCTGATGATGACGAAGACGAGCAGGAGGCTTTACATATTATTTTCATATTCTATGTACCGGATATTCCGCTGATTGTTGTTTACTCTGAGTGCTATGTAGTGAGGCTTCTTGTATTCATGGTTCAGACCATGTATAAAACTATTATGATGCTTATATGATGATGTCCTGTTCTATAGAGCTTCACTATATTATATTTCTCTATTGTATTTATCCATGCCCTGTGAGTTGTTCGATAGATTCTGCGATGTTTATTCTACCCTTGACTATCGTCCCTGGCTTCCTGGCACACTTTCAGCGCACCATTCCCTTGTTTCCGTGCGGGAGTCATGGGCGATCGTCACATTTGGTATCAGAGCTTTGGTTAATCGATTTTAGCCAACGCTCGCTGACGTAACTACGTAAGAGAGACGTAATTGTATTTTGATGGATGATTACTATATATATATATATATATATATATATATAGTAGCTTAGAAGGATTTGAACTCCTTGTGCAGTTGTTTCTCAAAGGTGTTCTAATCATTCCTTTTTGTAGATATTAAGGATGAGTCGAAGAGGGAGACCAGCTGCCAGGGAAGGTCGTGCTGCTGATGGAGTTGCTGATTATGGAGCTATGTTCGAAGCGATGATGACTTCGATCATGAGAAGGATACCAACTCCAGGGTCAGCGGTAGATGTTGGAATTCAAGTTCAAGCTCCAAAGCCAGTGGATTTTGCTAAGTTGTGCAAGGATTATACTGCTCTTGAAGGAAAGGTTTTCTTGGGGACAGAGTCAACCATTGAAGTCCAAAGATGGATAGATGCTTGTAGAAGGATCTTTGGTGACTTGGGAATTGAGGATGCAACTAAAAGGAAGCTTGCATCAAGACAGCTTCAAGGAAGAGCTGCTGATTGGTGGAACTCTATCACCATAGATACTCCGGAGGAAGAAATTACTTGGGTGCAGTTCCAAGCTAGATTTGAAGCCAAGTTCATCTCTACGGCTCAGAAGTCTGTTTTGTTCAAGAAGTTTGTTGAGCTCAAGCAAGGTGGAAGATCGGTTCTTGAGTATGTTTCTGAATTTGAGGCTTTGTCCAAGTATGCCAGATCGTATATTGATTCTCCCTATCAGAAGAATGAGAAGTTTGTGACCGGTTTGGATGCTTATCTTGGAAGACAGTTGGTGGATCATCTAGACGATCCGTTTGAGAAGCTTGTGGAGAAAGCTCTCAGGCATGAGAGTTTGTTTCCTAGGGAGAGATCTGTTGTTGCTGCAACCAAGGAAGGGTTTAAGCCACAAGAGGGTGGAAACAAGAAGAGGAAGCAACAACAACAGAAGGGTAAGGATGGCCAGAAGAAGCCGAAGGGTGAAATGACTTGCTATAATTGCCAGCAGAAGGGCCATCTCTCCAAGGATTGTAGGAATCCAAAAGCGCCGGCGAAATGCCACAACTGTGACAAACCAGGGCATTTCAGGAAAGATTGTCCAGAACCGAGGAAGGACAGGCAGATTGTGCAAGCTTATGCTTTGGGAGCTGTGCCGTCGTTTTCAAAAGCTCTTACTGCTGAAGAGAAAGGGAAGAGTGTGGTGGTTCAAGGTACTCTTTCCATTTGTGGTGTTCCAGTTAGGGTGTTGTTTGATACTGGGGCGTCGCATTCCTTTGTTTGTAATGAGTTAGTAGACCGGTTGGGTTTGGAACCGGATATTGTTGATAGGCCATTGGTTGTGACTAATCCAGTTGGGGGTTCGTCATATTTGTGTATGATATGTCGTGGTCTAGTTGTATCGAGTCATGATTGCTCTTTCGTTTGTGATTGTTTTGTTCTGAACTTTGCGGGGTTCGGAATTATTTTGGGTATGGACTGGCTTAGGAAGTATGCGGCAAGGATTGATTGTGAGAGGCTGGAGGTGACAGTCGGGAATGTGGAAGGGCGAAAGGTTGTGATACGATGTAAGCATGAAGAAGGCGTCTTCATGAGCTTCATGTATTCGCTGGTTGTTCCACGGGAAGGGCTGTCATCGGTGCCAATCGTGAATGGATTCGGGGATGTCTTTGACGAGGTCAAAGGGTTACCGCCGCATAGAGAGATCGAGTTTCGTATTGATCTAGTTGAGGGAGCCAGACCCGTTGTGATGCCTCTTAGGCGGATGGCGCCTTGGGAGCAGCAAGAGTTGAAGGTGCAAGTTGATGACCTTTTACAGAAAGGATTCATTCGGCGTAGTGTGTCCGAATGGGGTGCACCAGTTGTGTTCGCAACCAAAGCGGATGGATCGTTGAGGTTGTGTGTGGATTATCGTGAGCTGAATAAGGTGACTAAGAAGAACAAGTATCCATTGCCGAGGATAGATGACTTGTTTGATCAGCTTCACAAGGCGAAGGTGTTCTCTCAGATGGATTTGGCAACGGGATTTCACCAGTTGAGAGTGGCTAAGGATAGTGTGCCGAAGACTGCTTTCAGGACACCATCGGGTTTTTATGAGTGGCTGGTAATGCCGTTTGGATTGACTAACGCACCAGCATATTTTGTGGATCTTATGAATAGAGTATTCAGAGATCAGTTGAACAAGTTCGTACTTGTGTTCGTGGATGATATTCTGATTTATTCCAGAACTGAAGAAGAACACGAGACGCACTTGCGTATTGTTTTGGAAATCTTACGGAAACATCAGCTGAAGGCTAAGTTTTCGAAGTGTCACTTCTGGAAGAGTGAAGTGAGATTCTTACGCCATGTTATTTCTGGAAATGGAATAGCGGTTGATCCCGCTAAGGTGGCAGCGATCCAGGATTGGGTTGGACATAAGAATGCATCTGATGTGAGAAGTTTTCTTGGATTAGCAGGATATTATCGTCGGTTTATCAAGGACTTTTCCAAGATAGCTGCACCGTTAACAGGATTGACGAAGAAGAGTCAGGTATTCAGTTGGGATGCTAAGTGTGAGCAAGCCTTTGGAATCCTGAAAGAGCGACTGACAAGTGCTCCTGTTTTGACCATTCCTAGTGGGAATGATGAGATGGTGGTTTACACCGATGCATGTGGTACTGGACTTGGGGCAGTGCTGATGCAGAAGGATAGAGTTGTTGCATATGCAAGTCGACAACTGAAGCCACACGAGAGGAATTATCCGACTCATCATTTGGAATTAGCGGCGATTGTTTTGCTCTGAAGATGTGGAGACACTATCTATTGGGAGTTCGATTCGAGTTGTTTACAGATCACAAGTCGTTGAAGTATCTTTTCTCCCAAAAGGATTTGAATCTTCGGCAGCAACGATGGTTGGAGTTTTTAGCATCATATGATTTTGGTATAGCTTATACTCCAAAAAAGGGTAACGCTGTAGCTGATGCGTTGAGTCGAAGACATGCAGGATTGGGAGCCATGTTTTCGGAATGGAAGAGACTCGAGTATTTAGCTGGATTTGACTTCAGGCCTAGATGTGAATTGGAACCTGAAATGTTGGCAAACTTATCGATAAGACCTACTCTTGTGGAAAGGATTGGCGAGAGCCAAAAGCGAGACGATAAGCTTGTCAAGATTATCCGTGACTTGGAATCTGGATTGGAACTAGAGAAGGATGAAGGATTCGAGGTCGATCGAGAGGGTTGGCTTCGGAAGCAAGGACGACTAGTTGTTTCCGATATAGATGAATTGAGAGATGAAGTTCTGAAGGAAAGTCATCACTCGAAGTTGACAATTCATCCAGGAGGAAATAAGATGTATCGGGATATGAAGAGAACCTATTACTGGGAAGGTATGAAGAAGGACGTTGGAAATTTTATTTCCAAATGTATGAACTGTCAGTTGGTAAAAGCTGAACAGAAAAAGCCAAGTGGATTACTTCAGCCATTAGAGGTTCCTACATGGAAGTGGGAGCAAGTGTCGATGGATTTTATCGATGGCCTACCTAGAACCAAGGCGGGAAATGAAGGGATTTGGGTCATCGTAGATCGGTTGACCAAGAGTGCAAGATTCATTCCTGTTCGATCGACTAGGACTGCATCGAAGTTGGCTGAATTGTATGTTAAGTGGATAGTTCGATTCCATGGTATTCCGAAGAGTATAGTGAGCGATCGAGATCCATTGTTCACTAGTGGATTTTGGAAGAGCTTTCAGGAAGTTTTGGGAACCGAGTTGTGTTTGAGTACAGCTTATCATCCCCAAACAGATGGTCAGACTGAGAGAGTCAATCGAGTTTTGGAAGATCTCTTGAGAGCGTGTGTCTTGGATTTCGGAGGATCATGGGAAGATCATCTTCATTTAGTGGAATTTGCGTATAATAACAGTTATCAGTCGAGTATTGGTATGGCACCATATGAGGCATTGTATGGAAGACCGTGTAACTCTCTGACATGTTGGTTGGAAACTGGAGAAAAGCTGATACTTGGGCCAGAGATGATTCGACAGACTTCGGATTGTATAGAAATCATTCGGCAACGAATGAAGGCAGCCCAAGATCGTCAGAAAAGTTATGCCGATAATCGTCGTAAGGATTTGGAATTCGACGTGGGTGATATGGTTTTTGTGAAGATTTCTCCATTGAAGAATGTTATTCGATTTGGAAAGAAAGGAAAGTTGACTCCGAGATTTGTTGGACCATTCCCGATTATCGAGCGAATTGGAAAGCTCGCTTATAGATTGGAGTTACCGGAAAAGATAGCGGGTGTGCACAATGTGTTTCATGTATCTTATCTACGGAAGTATGTGCATGACTCGAATACGGTGGTTTCTGCTGATAGCTGTGAAGATTTAGAAGTTGATCCAGTTGTTTTGAGACCTCGTAAGCCGCTTCGTGTTGTTGAAACCGACACGAAACAGCTTAGGAGGAAGACGATTACGTTGCTCAAGATACAATGGAGTGATGATGTTAACGACTGTACGTGGGAGGAGGAAGAGAGGATGAAGGCAGCTCATCCTGAACTCTTCGAGGTATGGCCCTAAGGTGTCGTGACATCTCATGAATTTGTAACTTGTTCTATCTTAGAATTCTGCATGCTAGGCTAGAAATTGGATGCATGGTTTGTTGATTGCTATGGATGGTAGGCATGCAGAATATTTTTGATTGCTGTTGTTTGTTTGGAATTTCGGGGGCGAAATTCCTAAGAGGGAGAGAATGTAACGACCCGTATTTTTTCGTATTGATAATCGTAGAATTATTTGGTCGTTAGTGTTGTTCTTGATTGTTCGAAGTTTAGGTCGTATGGGAGTTAGCCTAAGTCGTGGGAAGCTTGGGTTGTGTGACCGAGTTAAGGTGGTGACCGACCTATAGTTAAGTTGTAGACGACTTAGGGAGGGTGCATGAGTTACGAGTTATTGGGTTACGACCTAAAGTGTTGCAGCGACCTTGAGGAGTTAGGTCGTGAGCGAGTTAGTGGAGTTAACGACCTAAGAGTTGGTGAGTTAAGGCTTAGTGCAGTTTAAGTCGTGAGGGAGTTTAGGTCGAGTGGAGCGACCTATTGATATAAGCGACCTAGTGATAGTAAGCGACCTAGAGGTAGTAAGCGACCTAGTAGTGGTGAGCGACCTAAGGGGTTGGACGATCTAAGTTAGGTCGTTGAGTCCTGTGTTTGTTTTAGGTCGTTGGATTGTTAGGTCGGTAGGTTAGTTAGGTCGTTAGACGACCTAAGGTAGGCCGCTATGAGTAGTTAGGTTGCGGCATTGTTAACTCGTGAAGTTGTTAGGTCGTAAGCTGATGAGTCGTATCTTGGGTAAGTCTTTAGGTCGTATGAGTGATAAGTCGTACGAAGGCTTGAGTGTTAGGTCGGGCACCTGATGAGTCGTGAGTCGTTGAGTCACGATGTTAATAAGTCGCTAGGTCACTGGAGTGTTAGGTCGGCCGTGACATTAGGTCGCGTGAGTATGGTGATATTAGGTCGAGCATTGGTGTAAGGCTTAGGTCGTTGGGCAGCTAGGCCGCGCGTATCTGTTAGGTCGCGTGTATGTGTTTTAGGTCGGAGGTCTTTAGGTCGGCAATAGTTAGGTCGTGGGCGACCTAAGGGGGCGGACGACCTAAGGTTTCAGCCTATAAATAGAGGCGCCTATCTTCACTTTTTGGCACCGGATTTTGAAGCGACGAAGTGCTGCCATTTTGAGAGCTCGACTACAACATTTCTTTATCTTCTTTTCTCCACTCCAATCTAGTTCTAACATCTATACAAGATCGAAGATCGAGATTGAAGATCCAAGAGCTAAAGTTGAAGATCTTCATCCAACCAAGCTAGATTTCATCGTTTCAAGCGGGATTTCGACGAATCAAGTTTGAAGCTTCGCTGTCCGGATCTGAAGTTGATAGTTTTTGAAGTGTTTGGGTGATTTGGTGAGTGGTGGTTATCTCTCACGCGGACCCAAAGGAGTATATTGGATTGGTGGTTTGTTGAAGTGTTGTAGATAGTGATTTTATGCATATTTCTTTAGATCCAAGTGTAGATCCATTACTTATGAAGATGTTTACTTATGCAAGTTCATTTATCAAGTTGTAGAAACAAAACCCATGATTTATATTTGTTAGATCTATGATAGAAACCCATGATTCATGTATGTTAGACTTATGCTCATTTATTTACGAAATTGCCACTATAGTTAATATTGCTTATTAGATCTTGTTTGAATGCTTGATTGTTTGGATGTATGATTGATTTAATTTTTTCAAGTTAGCTAGTGGTTGATTTGGAACAAGATGGTTGAGGATGATTCAAAAGCTAAGTGGAAAGGCTCTTGAATGGTGAAAGCTGCTTGTGGCATATGAAGCGGATGTTGAAGCTCATATGTATGGATTAGATGATGTTGAGATGGGACTTGATGTTGAGATGAGACTTTGCTATGATGCGATAAAGCGAAGCATGATGTGAGATAGCCTTGGTTTAATCCAGACGGGATCATCCCAAGCATGTTGATAACTCGATGATGCGATGCGAGTTGGTTGATAATGGTTAGCTTGAGAGGCGCTTGAGCTAGTATGGAAATAGTCGTCGAGGAGGATGACTAGGAGGCTGAGATCTCATCGTTGTTGAAGGTTCTAGCATGCTCAAAGCAAGAGTACGTTGGAATGGGCTGCGACGACGTTCCAAGCACGGGCTGCGACGACGTGCTAGTACTCTGGGTAGTTGCGAAAATTCCTAGGCATGGGCTGCGACGACGTGCGGAGTTATGTCTAGAACCGGGGTTACCATTAGCCCTTGACAGATGGTCGTTCAACTAGCGGTGAAATCAAGGCAATGATAACAGTGATAGCCGGAGTCATGGATGTTTGGACGTTTGGTTGTATCATCATTCGGTCTCAAGAGCGGTGTTTTCCGGGTGCTTATTTGATCTTGGTTTAGGCCTTGGGGGTTTGTATTTGGAAAACATCGACCTTGACTCGAATGATTGTTGCTTTACTTTAATTGCTTGCTATGTTATGCTTGCTTTTCCTTAATGTGTGTCTGGGGCTATCACTGTAGAAAGAGGTGGAGTGGGATGGTTTGGTTCCTATTCCTTTTATCCCTTATGCTCTTTTGGTATGTTTGATAGTTGATTTACTGCTCACTAAGACTTTGTCTGACTCAAGGTTTTATGTCTCCTCTTATTACCTTGGGCTGTTCATCCATGTTTGGGATGGGCAGACTAGGTGGCAGGTGGCAGGTGCTGATCTTAGTGGCTCACGCTGATGATGACGAAGACGAGCAGGAGGCTTTACATATTATTTTCATATTCTATGTACTGGATATTCCGCTGATTGTTGTTTACTCTGAGTGCTATGTAGTGAGGCTTCTTGTATTCATGGTTCAGACCATGTATAAAACTATTATGATGCTTATATGATGATGTCCTGTTCTATAGAGCTTCACTATATTATATTTCTCTATTGTATTTATCCATGCGCTGTGAGTTGTTCGATAGATTCTGCGATGTTTATTCTACCCTTGACTATCGTCCATGGCTGCCTGGCACACTTTCAGCGCACCATTCCCTTGTTTCCGTGCGGGAGTCATGGGCGGTCGTCACAGCTATGGTGACTGATTTATGGTGTGGGTAGTCACGGCTGATGGAAGGAAGGAGGCGATGGGACAGCGGCCACTGAATGTAGGCATAGTCGTGGAGGAGCCGTGGTGGCTCGCGGCCGAGGTGGGGAGTGTACGGCGATGGAGTGGGTGACGTGGAGGGCGGAACTCGACTACATGCATATGTAAGGAAGATGGCACGCATGAGTTAGGGAGAAAATGAGAAAAAAAAAATGGGTCTAATAATATATGCTACTGGAGCAAGAAGATGGAATAAGAAGAAGGCAGAGAAGATGGAAAAAGAAATGGGAAGAGGTGAGAGATGAAGGGAACAGGTAGTCACAGCAAATACATTTAAGAAAGGGAAGAGAAAAAGGTTTTTGAACAGACGCGTGTGGGCTGGCAAGGTGAATTGCTATTTTTGGAACAAGAGAAACGAGTCAGCTGTTTGAAATTCGAATGGGCACAACTGACGAAAGGCTCAAAACGAACTGATGCGGTGAACTGTTTTACACTTTCCATCGTGAGCCGAACTTAAAAAAAACAGAGTTGAATATACCGTAGAGATCAGCACGACAAGACGATCAAAACGGTATAAAATTATCAGTGGTTCGATTGAATTATAAAAATTCGAAATTTTATACTACGGAAAATGCATAAAAATCGCAGAAAAATAAGATCGACGGAGCCAACGATGTCCGAATTTGGAAAAACGACAAACTGACAACTTGCTCAAAAGATGCTTTAGAATTTTTCTATGTAAAAATATTTTGGTTTTGAAAAAAATTTATTTTCATCGCTTTTTAACTGATTAAATTGAAGTAAATTTACGCGCGAGTTGAACTTTCATATTTTCTGACGAAAATTTACCGGTTGCTATGTTTAACTAAATGCATTCCAAATATCAAATTTATATTTTAAAAATTTATCGTTTAAAATCCCGCAAAATTTCAATTAATAACGTTATTAAAACCGACTAGATTTACGGGTCGTTACATTCTCCCCCACTCAAAACTTTTCGTCCCCGAAAACGAAGGAGTTATGAGAATAGAAACAAGCAGAAGAAAATAGACTTGAATTACAAAATGAACTAATTAATTTAAACCATATAAATTTCAATTTAAATAAATTTATATTCAACAATTTGTTTTCATATTCAAGATTTTCATTAAATTGATTTGATTTCACATTTATTAATGTTAGGTACAAAAGGTTTCTTTTAAACTAAATTCAATTTAAATTCAATTTATTCAAGATACTCTTTTATGTTGATTTGATTTCAATTGATTAACCTTCAAAACAAATTTTCTTTTTATAAAGACATTTTATATTGCATATTTTTCAATTATCGTGAATTTGACAATTTCAAAGATCATAAGTTTGAATAGTCTTTTATTATAATCATATTTTATCCGACGATTTAAATTTTTCTTTGTTCCAAATTATTATTAAATTTATACTACTTAATATATCCTATCACAAATATACTAAGTGTATATACATTTATTATAACTACTCAAATTTATTTATAATTTCTTTGATAACATTTATATTGTGTAATATTCAATCACATAGTTAACTTTTGAAAATTTAGGTAAGTTATATTGAATGCAATTGAGCATTATCCATATAAAATTTTACAATTCAGTTATTTTAAGTTAAGTATTTATATAAAAAAAGAATTTGGCTTCATTTATAATTGAAAATTATCCTTTAACAAATTCAAGAACCTAAATTTTTAAGTAACTTCAAATTTATTTAGAGGTGAATATATATATATATATAATGTATTAAATCAGATTTAAATCATATATTAATATATATATTACAAATCAAATCATATTTTAAGAATTTCAAATCAATTTATTTTCAAAACAAACCGTAGCAAAGCTACAGCATAGTCTCTCCACTTCGAAACTCGAAAATGAATGTCGATGATGCGGCCGTCATTACCGAAATTATTTTCCAGCGACAAAGAAAAGAGCGCTGATTTAAATTTTTAAAACTCTTTGAAATGATTTCTATTTGAAAATATTTTAAACACTATAGACTTCAAAGCTTTCGAATCAAAGTTGAAATCACCGAAAATTAAATTCACAAATTCTAATTTTAATTCACTTCAAATTTCAATCAAATTATACTCAATTTTACAAATTCATTATGAAATAGTCAACAATTTATAAAGCAATAAATGAAAATTAAATTTTCACATTTCGGATGACAGATTCATTAACATTTAATTTCAGAAAAAATTATACTTATATATAATATAATCATACACAATTTATTTTATTTACTAAATTTGAAAACAATATTGTGTCAGTTTGCTCTGCTCAAGTGTTTTGGAAATCCTATCGATAGTGTTGATCAGACGAATCGATCGGAAATCCAAATCAACATCAACAACTCAAACAACACAATATATATAAAATATTTTTAACATAATTTTACAAATACTCTTCCTCGCTCGACGATACAAGGATGGATTTTAAAGTAAGTATAGAGATTCAAATTTTATGAAATCAAATTAAAGAGAATTCTGATTCGAATACAAGTTCGAAAGAAAAGATAAGATGATTCAATTAACAGAACCGGGAGATGGATAAGCTTATTTAATTCACGGTAAACCTTAACCGGGTCGACCGTTACTTCAAGAATAGGATCGATGTTGAATTCCGAGGTAAATCAATGTTCGATCTTAAGAAATAGAATTCAGGTATAGCAAGAGATAGATAGCATCGTAAACCGAGGATACAAAAATCTCCGGTAAATCAATGCCTATTTTAAAGGAGTTTCACCCATTTACAAATAAATTTGGGATTGGCGAGACCGCTGACTTACTATAAAGATCATTCGAAGTGGAATTATGGGATACTCCGGAATTTAAAGAAGACGAATAGTGAGGGACAAGAATGAATTTCGGAACCGAGGGAACGTTCCAAGATTCAAAGGAATTGAGTCAAAAAGAAGAGATTGAAACTCGAATGAGAGTGATTCTGCAACTATATTTACCCTATATGCTATGTTTTGCCTGGAGCTACCAAAAGCTCTGATACCAACTGTAATGACCCGCTATTTTGGACTATCTGCATCCGCACATGTCGGACTTGAATAATTCAAAATACCGAATTGTTAATTTTTAATTTGGCAAAACTCAGATATATAATAAATAAGTAATCACAGAATCACAGACACAGAGTAATAATATGCAGCGGAAGTAAAAGAGATAGTAGTTCATGAAGCTACTATATAAATATATAAGATACATCAGAGTTACGACAGAAGAGTAATACGATATATCAGGTACAAATTAGAATACATCACTAGAATCATCGAATACTGAAAGCAGAATAGATGGCTGGATCTTCAAGAAAAGCTCCAACTCCAAAGATGAGCCTCGAAAGCTGGTACCCTCAGTCTGACCCGAGCGTAAAGCAAAACACAAAACACTCTAGTCAGGATTAATATTCTCGTATCAATAAATCCAACTCAAGTGAAATAACAATCGAAATACAAGTAACTCAAAGGATGTTGGAATCACCATCCTCTAAGGATCCGTTAAACTATCTACTATGTAGTAGTATACGCTAAATAGATAATGTCTATCAGTAATATAAATATCAAAATAGTGTTAAGGTGTTACCATTATCCCCCTTAACACATTTTTATACAAGCGTTATAGTCTATACAGCACTGTAAACTCCACCGTAAACTAGTGGGATATCAGGGAGTACTCCATAGGTATAACACAAAACAAATTCGTAGGGGTCACGTATATAGGAATACAAGTATGACAAGGCACATGAGGCAATACCCAAGGTAGTGAAACTACCGTTTGCCTGATCCGGACTGGTGAGAACGCATCGCCGCAGCGATCGCAACACCACGAAACAACACCCCTGAAAAGTACGAGGGTGCACCAATCGATAACAAGTAATGAGTAGTAGTTACGAAGAAGTGTGTTCGCTCGAGGTGGCTAACCCCATTTGGCCCGGCACGGCTCCTGATTTTAGTCATTTCCAATTTGACACAAAAGTCAAGGCTATCCATTATCGTTCACTTTCTTCAGTCAGCACGTACATCATTCCAACAACTTCATTCTATATCATCACTCCGCGTATAGTTATTAAAGTAGTCCTCGGTTTAGATAGAGAGTATATCCATAACCGATTCTGGTTTCTTTAATAACTTTCGTAACTTTTACACCGATTGGTCGTTTAGTAAATTTCAAACCAAATCAAATTAAATTTCACATTCAGTTCGTAAATTAACATTTCATTTGTCTTCTAAATCAAATTCCAAAATTTACGTTTCAAAACTTCCAAAATACCATTTCAAAATCTTATAATTCGATTTCAACTTTTATTTGAACGATACAAATATTGATTCAAATTCGAATATAAGTTTCATTTCGAAATCATTTAAATGGTTTTCTTTTCATTCAAATCAATTTAAATTCATTTATCGATTTCATTCAATATTCGTTAAGTAAGTTTGTCGTTCAACAACTTCTATTTAAATTCCAATTCATTTAAATCCATTACTTACGTTCAACTTCATTGTATCAAAACTTCAAATTGAAATAAATTCGTCAAATCAATTCTTTAAATTAAAATTCTTACGTTAATTTCAATAAATCCCATTTATTTCAATAAATTAAATTAAAATTCTTACTTACGCTCATGCTCGTTCTTTTTCGTTCGACAAAATTTAGGGCTTCGATCGACTTCGCTTCGTCTCTGAAGTATGCGGCCTTCGAATCCTAGGTGAGTGATTGCTTCACTCACATTTAATTCAAATCATCTGAGTGATTCTGGCTTGTTCAAATGTGTGTCTTTTGTTGTTCGATTTTTGGCAATCACGATGTTGAAATCTTTGATGAAGTTTATTTTGTTTGCCGTTGATTTTGAACTGTTCGTTTTCGTAATTTTGTTTCGATGTTGCTGATTTCTTGTTTTCTGGTATTCACGACACTGCTTTATCTCGTGAATGCCACGGCTCGTCTTCCATCTGACTTCGGTCACGAGGTTGGGTGAATGTGATTACATAACATTGTATTATTGTCAGTCGTCACCATTGCTTTGATATTATTTATGATCATTTCGATTTGAACTTCATAGTTTTGTTTATCGAAGGTGGTTTTTGATATTGAGTCTCTATCTTGCTTGATTGAATTCGTCTTTGACTTCGGTCGCTTTGATGTTGTGAAAGTATTTTGGCTTCGGCCCCCTTTTGCTTTGCGAACTTAACTTTGTTATGCTCTTGACATTTTGCTGTTTGTTTGAGGTGTACGTGTGTTGGGTTGTAGCTTCGAGCTCTGCATAGTACTTATGCGTTGCTGTTGAGGTTTTGTATTGTTTGGTTTTGCTAGAACTGCCTGGCGTATTTTTGTTGACTGGATCTAGAATACTTATCCACTTCGCTTGTATCATCTTGTATCCAGCCTTATTCTTCGTAATAACTGATAGTATTTCTTTTAATATTCTTTGTTATTGTGAGCATAGAGGTGGGGCGTCATAGTTGGTATCAGAGCTTGGGGTTTATGGACATAATATAAAACATAACTTAGATGGAACATGTGTCACAACTAATTGTCGATGTTTTGTTTTTGTTTCGAGTCAAAGCTAAAGTTTTGAAACTTTGATGAAATATTTAAATATTTTTATTTAAAAATAAAAGTGAAACTGTGTTTTGATGATTGGTTGGTTTATGCTTTGCTTATCCGAGTGCGCAGCGGAAACAGTGAGACTGTCTACGCTGAGTACGGCTGATAACCTTTTTGATTATTTAAAATCAAATTAAGAAATTGAAATAAATTTCATTTGTTGTTTACATAGCTGTGTTTATTTTATTTTCTTTGAAAATTTCGATTCCGATTTGAGGATTCGAAGCGATTGCAGTTATGTGAAATTGTTGAGATTTCTGCTGTTTTGAATTATCTTCATTGAAGATATATTTGAATGATTTCTTTGTTCATTTTGCAGTATACGTGCAAATTTACGTTGCACGTTACTGCATTAATTTTACGTGAACCGATGTTTGGTTTAAACTATTTTGTTGCCGTTAGTTTTATAACGGGATTTTTACACCAATGCTAAATTTTTGAAGCACGGTGTTTTGTTGGCATTTTAATGAATGAAAATTCACTGATATTATATTTTGATGCAAATTATTTTGATAAGATTTTGACGTTTGAAAAAAATTCTGTCGCTTTAACTTCAGTAACTGTCAAATTTTAAAGTGGATTTTCAAGCAGTTATCTCGCAATGCTGATTCCGAGATCCGTTTCTACGGTGTTTTGAGAAGTACAATTTTCTTATTGAAATTGTCACTAATATTGCTTTTTTTATCACGGATTTTCACATTGTTTTAAGAATAAGATTGTTTTCCAAAAATTTTATAGTTTGCGCTTTCAAAAGAATGAGGAAGCGATTTAAACGATTCAGCAAAATCGAGGACTATGAACCCTTTCTTTTACTGTTTCGCTTAATTCCGTACTTGTTCGTTTGAGGATATAAATTATTACTTTTATAAAATAAATGAAATTGTTTTCAGAATTTTTACAGTTTGCGTTTTCAGAAGAATGAGAAAGTGACTTAAACGTTTCAGCAAAATCGAGGGTTATGACCCCTTTCTTTTACTGATTCGCTTAATTTCGGACTTGTCCGTTTGAGAACGTGAAACGCTATTTTTGGAATACACAATTTTGCACTTTCAAGGAAATGATGAAGTGATTTAAACAATTTAGTAAAACACGTGGTTATGGGACATGTGCGTTTGCTATTTTGGTTAATTCCGGACTCGTTAATTGAAACATTTGATGTTTGATGATTTTGAAGATTTTACACGTTCAAGGAAACGATGAAGAGAATCAAACGATTTAGTAAAACACATGGTATGGGACATGTGCGTTTGCTATTTCGGTTAATTCCGGACTCGTTAATTGAATATATGATGATTTTATTTGGCTTTTGGGCCACTCTGATGGACCTCCGGGTCATTTGTTGGGCTTTCGGGCCACTCTGCTGGACCTCCGGGTCATTTGTTGGGCTTTTGGGCCACTCTGCGGACCTTCGGGTCGAATACTAGTACTAGACCTTCGGGTCACTCGGCGGACCTTCGGGTCAATCTGATGGGCGCCAAAATTATGTTGAGTACTTGGTAGGCTTCAGCCATTTTTTGATGCACGTGCGGCGTAGCTAAAACTCGCCATCTGATGGGATCGATCCAACCTTTTATGTTGATTTTATAGTCATCTTGATTGATTTCTAGATATTTGTTGTTTCCAATTATCTGCAGGTAATTGGATATTTGTTGATATGAGTCCTAATTATCGTTTTTGATAATTAGATATTTGTTGTTTCTGATTATCGCTTGTGATAACTAGATATTTGTTGATTATAATTATCGTTTTAGATAATTGAATATTCGTTGATTTGAGATTCGATTATCGTTTTTGATAATTGAATATTTGCTGATTTGAAATTCGATTATCGTTTTTGATAATTGAATATTTGTTGATTTGAGATTCGATTATCGTTTTTGATAATTGAATATTTGCTGATTTGAAATTCGATTATCGTTTTTGTTAATTGAATATTTGTTGATTTGAAATTCGATTATTGTTTTAGATGATTGAATATTTGTTGATTTGAGATTCGATTATCGTTTTTGATAATTGAATATTTGCTGATTTGAGATTCGATTATCGTTTTTGATAATTGAATATTTGTTGATTTGAAATTCGATTATCGTTTTTGATAATTTAATATTTGTTGATTTGAAATTCGATTATCGTTTTAGATAATTGAATATTTGTTGATTTGAGATCGTGTATCGTTTTTGATAATTGAATATTTGCTGATTTGAAATTCAATTATCGTTTTAGATAATTGAATATTTGTTGATTTCAGATTTGATTGTCACTTTTGATAATTGAATATTTGTTGGTTTAAGATTTCTGTATTCTGATTATCTATTTGATAATTAGATTTCTATTGAAAATTAGGGAATTTCTTTTATGAAATTAAAAGATTTCTTTGGTGTTTATATTCTCGACTTTTATTTTTCTAGCTTAACTAGTTTATGTTAGAAAAATAATTGTTATTGACGATTTTATTTATGAAAATTGCGGGGGCGCAATTTTTATAAGGAGGGGAGTCTGTAACAACCCGGGGTTTCGCATTTATTTTATTATCGTCATTAGATGACTGATTTTGCTAGGTGTTGTCATTTGGAGTTTTTAAATCGGTTGGATTCGTTTAAAAAAAATTAAGTGTTGTTGGGCTTTAAGAAGAATCTTGGCCACTTTATTTTGGTTTGGGGCAGTGATAACAATCAAGAACATAACCGGTTCCTCTTTCACTTTTCATTGCCAACCCTAAAACAAAACAATACGAAATAATGGCGGCTCATGCTCGTTCTTTTTCGTTCGACAAAAATTAGGGTTTCGATCGACTTTGCTTCGCCTCTGAAGTATGCGGCCTTCGAATCCAAGGTGAGTGATTGCTTCACTCACATTTAATTCAAATCATTCTGAGTGATTCTGGCTTGTTCAAATGTGTGTCTTTCGTTGTTCGATTTTTGGCAATCACGTTGTTGAAATATTTAATGAAGTTTATTTTGTTTGCCGTTGATTTTGAACTGTTCATTTTGGTAATTTCGTTTCGATGTTGCTGATTTCTTGTTTTCTGGTATTCACGACACTGCTTTATCTCGTGAACGACACGGCTCGTCTTCCATCTGACTTCGGTCACGAGGTTGGGTGAATGTGATTTCATAACATTGTATTATTGTCAGTCGTCACCGTTGCTTTGATATTATTTATGATCATTTCGATTTGAACTTCATAGTTTTGTTTATCGAAGGTGGTTTTTGATATTGAGTCTCTATCTTGCTTGATTGAATTCGTCTTTGACTTCGGTCGCTTTGATGTTGTGAAAGTATTTTGGCTTCGGCCTCCTTTTGCTTTGCGAACTCAACTTTGTTACGCTCTTGACATTTTGTTGTTTGTTTGAGGTGTACGTGTTGGGTTGTAGCTTCAAGCTCTGCAGAGTACTTATGCGTTGAGTCTTGTTGCTGTTGAGGTTTTGTATTGTTTGGTTTTGCTAGAACTGCCTGGCGTATTTTTGTTGACTGGATCTAGAATACTTATCCACTTCGCTTGTATCATCTTATATCCACACTTCATGTTTATTTGTATTAGCTCGGCTTTGGAATTTTTCGAACTTGCTCACGGCTTCGATTTGAACTCTGATACTTGATTCTGTTGTCTGTGCTTGTGGACTTTGGCTGGTGATAAGGTTTGACATGGTTCGAACTTGTTGCCGCCTCTCTTGAACTTGTTTCACTGATGCATTGAGCTTGTACGGTCTTCATTTATGTGCAGTCTTCATTTACATTGCCTTTGACCTTTTTGGGCACACAGACTTGATTTCATTGTTGTTGTGCACTGACTTTGTGGTCTTCATATATGTGTATGCATGCATTTGACTTTAGGCTTGGGCAATTGTACATTTGGTAACCATTACCTAACCTCGGCACTGCCTTCATGTAAATACATTGAAGTCTGTGTAGATAAATTAACCATTGGGTACATTTTCTAGTTTTATATCCCTGCATGTTGATTTTATACATGTGATAGTACCTCCATTTTAACCCAGATCTGTAGTATGCATTGTCACTCTAGTTCATGGCATTTGTGCGTAACAGAATTTGTTGAGACTATGCTTGTACATGTATATCGAATCACAGTTTCAGTTTGCATGTATTTGTGACTTGGTCGTGCTTGGATTTGTGCTCTGGTTCCTCTTTGTACCACCTGGTCTGGATTGCACATGCATTACTGCATTCTTGTAGTTCAATTATTTCAGTGCCATTTTGGTTCTTCTTTCTTTGGTTGAACTGTTTAGGTCCATTGATGATGCTATGTCATTGTGTATAGCTGCATGTTGTATTTGCACCCTTTTGTTGCAGGTATTCATGTACATTTAGGTGAGATGCACTTGTCTCTGTCGATTGCCATTTTTAACTGCTGTACTGCCTTTGTTCTCGAGTCTGATGCATTGTATTGATGCATTGTATTAATTTGCATTTAGTTACTGAATTTCACTGGTAACATTATCCTCATCTGAACTGCTCGGAGTCTTTTACTATTGGGTGTTGTGGTGCCATGACCTGGTGCTCTCACCTTCATTCTTTTTCTGTTTCACTTGATGTTATTCCTTTGAGGCAGTTCGTGATTGCAGCCCCTATTTGTTGGTTGACTTGAACTATGGTCGAGGCTTGATTTTATGTCTTGACCCTTTCATTTGAATTTACACCTGTGTTGAACCCGACTTTTCTTGGGTTTGACCTTGTATTCGTTTGTGAATTTTCATTGAGCTTTTGTGTATTTCATCAATGTAGTGGCAAGGCAGTGCACGCAAGCGTGAACTGCAGCCACACGATATACATTGGGTACATCATCACTGTAGTGGCAGGGCAGTGCACGCAAGCGTGAACTGCAGCCACACGGTATTGCTTTTATTGATATTTCAATTACTTTTGATCCATTGATCTTTTGCGTATTTCATATGCCGTATTGGCGAGGCAGTACACGTTAGCGTGTACTGCAGCCAATTAGAATTGATGTTTTAAGTGATATTTCAATTGTTTAAATTGATTTAGTTTCATTTGATCATTTCGTTGTTATCTAATTACCTATTTGATAATTAGATTATGAGTTTCTACTAATTTATTAATAATTAGATTTTGATGTTAATTGCCGATTAGGCAATTCTGATGTTTTTATAAATTATCTTCATTAATAATCCTTTCATCTGACTTCGTTGACAATTTGAGTTAGCTGAATTGTTGTTTAACATTATACATGTTATATTCACCGTTATCTGATTTTCTTGCTAAAGGATCGGAAAGGTGAATTTATTTTGACTGTCGTCTAATTGTTAATTAATTATTACTGCTTCTGTGCATTAATAACTGAGTTTGAATTAGACTGACCTGTGTATTATTTTCTTTTGAATGTAATACTCGGGTCAGACCGAGTATTTACAGGTTGTTGATATTTTACTTTGGGTTGTTGCTAGAGCTATGAAGTTTCTTTATATCATTTGGAGTAGATGTTGTCATAGTATAGGATGTTGTACATTCATGTATATTATTTACGATAATGTACTTGTATATGTAACTTCCAGAGTCGATAGTTGTAATTATACCATATGTACTGTATCAAATGTATTGTAACTGACATCAGTTATTATACATATGAGACTTTTCATTTATCTGTGTTCCGCATTTATATTATCTGTGTTATTATTATATTTATTGTCCTAAACTATTATGAACCATCGTAGTTCGTTTTATACTGGAATTGGATATGTCAATGGGAGTAAATAAATAAGAGATGAAAAATTAAAAATATACACTACTACAATCGAGGTAACCAATAATAGTGTAAGGCCTAACTACGGATGGCTGCTCCTATCCAGCCTTATTCTTCGTAGTAACAGACAGTATTTCTTTTAATACTCTTTGTTATTGTGAGCATAGAGGTGGGGCGTCACAGTTGGTATCAGATAATTGGAAACAACAAATATCTAAAAATCAATCAAAATGACTAGATATTTGTTGATTCTAATTATCGTTTTAGATAATTGAATATTTGTTGATTTGAGATTCGATTATCGTTTTTGATAATTGAATATTTGCTGATTTGAAATTCGATTATCGTTTTTGATAATTGAATATTTGTTGATTTCAGATTCGATTATCGTTTTTGATAATTGAATATATTCTGATTTGAAATTCGATTATCGTTTTTGATAATTGAATATTTGCTGCTTTGAAATTCGATTATCGTTTTTGATAATTGAATATTTGTTGATTTGAAATTCGATTATCGTTTTAGATAATTGAATATTTGCTGATTTGAGATTCGATTATCGTTATTGATAATTGAATATTTGCTGATTTGAGATTCGATTATCGTTTTTGATAATTGAATATTTGTTGATTTTAAATTCGATTATCGTTGATAATTGAATATTTGTTGATTTTACATTCGATCATCGTTTTAGATAATTGAATATTTGTTGATTTGAGATTCGATTATCGTTTAATGATTTGAAATTCGATTATCGTTTTAGATAATTGAATATTTGTTGATTTGAGATTTGATTATCACTTTTGATAATTGAATATTTGTTGATTTAAGATTTCTGTATTCTGATTATCTATTTGATAATTAGATTTCTGTTGAAAATTTGGTAATTTCTTTTATGAAATTAAAAGATTTCTTTGGTGTTTATATTCTCGACTTTTATTTTTCTAGCTTAACTAGTTTATGTTAGAAAAATAATTGTTATTGACGACTTTATTTATGAAAATCGCGGGGACGCAATTTTTATAAGGAGGGGAGTCTATAACAACCCGGGGTTTCGCATTTATTTTATTATCGTCATTAGATGACTAATTTTGCTAGGTGTTGTCATTTGGAGTTTTTAATCGGTTGGATTCGTTTAAAAAAAAAAATTAATTAAGTGTTGTTGGGCTTTAAGAAAAACCTTGGCCACTTTATTTTGGTTTGGGGGCAGTGATGACTATTAAGAACGTAACCGGTTCCTCTTTCACTTTTCATTGCCAACCCTAAAACAAAACAATACGAAATAATGGCGGCTCACACTCGTTCTTTTTCGTTCGACAAAAATTAGGGTTTCGATCGACTTTGCTTCGTCTCTGAAGTATGCGGCCTTCGAATCCAAGGTGAGTGATTGCTTCACTCACATTTAATTCAAATCATCTGAGTGATTTTGGCTTGTTCAAATGTGTGTCTTTCGTTGTTCGATTTTTGGCAATCACAGTGTTGAAATCTTTGATGAAGTTTATTTTGTTTGCCGTTGATTTTGAACTGTTCGTTTTGGTAATTTCGTTTCGATGTTGCTGATTTCTTATTTTCTGGTACTCACGACACTGCTTTATCTCGTGAACGTCACGGCTCGTCTTCCATCTGACTTCGGTCACGAGGTTGGGTGAATGTGATTTCATAACATTGTATTATTGTCAGTCGTCACCATTGCTTTGATATTATTTATGATCATTTCGATTTGAACTTCATAGTTTTGTTTATCGAAGGTGGTTTTTGATATTGAGTCTCTGTCTTGCTTGATTGAATTCGTCGTTGACTTCGGTCGCTTTGATGTTGTGAAAGTATTTTGGCTTCGGCCTCCTTTTGCTTTGCGAACTCAACTTTGTTATGCTCTTGACATTTTGCTGTTTGTTTGAGGTGTACGTGTGTTGGGTTGTAGCTTCGAGCTCTGCATAGCACTTATGCGTTGAGTCTTGTTACTGTTGAGGTTTTGTATTGTTTGGTTTTGCTAGAACTGCCTGGCGTATTTTTGTTGACTGGATCTAGAATACTTATCCACTTCGCTTGTATCATCTTGTATCCAGCCTTATTCTTCGTAATAACAGACAGTATTTATTTTAATACTCTTTGTTATTGTGAGCATAGAGGTGGGGCGTCACATTTCTGATATGTTTATATAAAGTTGTTCTAGATATGGATTTGGCTTGTGCATTGATTTATAACATATACTTGTATTTGTATAATTTATATTTATATTTATTTCTTATACTTACATTATAGTTTTCTTATGTTCATAATTATGTTTATACTTATGTTTTTATGTTTATGTTTAATATTGATAAGGTTGCTTATTTTTATACATTATTATTAAAGACTACATTTATATATGTATTATATTAAATATTAATAATATAACAACTTTTAATTTCAATTGAATAGGATAGATTTTGTTATAAACATTTTTGAAAGATTTTATTTTAAATAGTATTGAAAGATTCTATTCCAAATTTTAAATCAAAATTTTCTTCACAAACATATATATACATATATAACTGATAAATGACCAAGATCTTATCAGTTTATAAAATGAAAAGCTGGTATTTGATTTAAATTAGATTAAATATTTATTAAAATATATTGCCAAAATCCCGGGACGTTACAATGATACATACCCGAACGATCTATAAACTAGGGAAAAATCAATATGGGTTGAAATGATAAACCCGAGGGATTTTATGGATTTTCTATGTTAATTTGGGATTGTGGGTTGAAATGATATACGCCCGTAATTTAAATTATTGTGGATTAAAATGATATATGTTCGTATCACTTGATCATAGGGTAGAAAATTATATACGGACACCGGATTGGTTAAATTAAATGATTTTAAATCCTTAATTTTTGAGATCAGTTAAATGAAATTTTGAAGAAAAAAAATTGAATTTATATAAAATGAATTATTTTCAAAAATCCAAACTTTAAATGTTGAAATTGGAATTTTCTTAAAGGAATTTTTTAAAGAAATTAAATTGAAATTTCAAAGTTAAATCGTGAAATATAAATGAAATTCATCGAAATTGAGTTTTTGAAATGTTTGAATAATTAAATTTTGAAATCTATGAATTCGAAGTGCTTTAAAATTTTAGTCCAAACATGAATTTGAAATCGATATAAATTGAAATGATTTTTGGGAATTTATATTGCAAGAAAATTTAGTTTTGTTGAAATTTGGATATGGTCCAGATTTGTTGAAATGGAAGAAATTGTTTAGTTGATTTTAATTTCAAATTTATTTATTTTAATGTAAACTATTTAAAGATATATTATTTCAAATTTTAGATTTATTTAGATTTTCAAAATATTTTCTATATAAGCAATTTCAATAATCAAACCATTTTAATACATTTTAAACTATTTTGAAGTACTTAATAAATTTTGAACTATTTTAAACTACTTAAATCTATTCAAACTATTTTAATCTAATTTAATCTATTTTAAACTATTTTTAATCTAATTTAATCTATTTTAAACTATTTAAACTATTTTAATCTACTTTAATACAATTTAAAGTATTTTAAGCTACTGTTGTCTATTTAAAACTATTTTTAACTACTTTAAACTATTTTGAAACTATTTAAACTATTTATGACTATCTAAACTATTTTCTAAATTTCTGACTGTGTAGAGTCGAACCATTATATTTAAACCTTCGATATAAAAGAAAATATGGTTAAATGATAATTATAACCTAAATTGGAATTTGAAATGGTATTTGCTAGTGAAATGACATATTTTGAGTAAATATGATGATTTGAAATGAGATTTTAACCTATTTGGGAAAATGATTTCAAATGTGATATGATTTTGAAAGTGAGTATGATTTTGAAAGTTAATATGATTTCAAAGTGATATGTTTTGAGTTCAATATGATATTTTGATATCAATTATGAATTGTGTAACGACCCGTAGATTTTAATAAATTTTATAACGTATTTAATTTGATTTCTGAGAAATTTTAAACAATAATATTTTAAAATAAAATTTTAATATTTGAAATACTTCCATTTTATTTTAGTAGATGGTAAATTTTCATCCGATTTTATAAAATTTTATTTAATTGTGAAATTCTATTAAATTCAAGTCGGTTAATAATTGCTAATAATAAAATATAAAATAAATTTTTTTGTTTGTATGTCACTGAAACTATTTAAGCAAGTTAATTTATAACTCTTATATGTAAACAACAATTCTATAAATGTATTTAAGTTACTGTAAAAAGAATCCAATTGTTTTAATTATCTTATGTGTAAACAACAATTCTATAAATGAATTTAAGTTACTGTAAAAAGAATCCAATTGTTTTAATTGTCTTATGTGTAAACAACAATTCTATAAATGTATTTAAGTTACTGTAAAAAGATTTCAATTGTTTTAATTATCTATCCATTAATTATGTTCCGTTCTTTTCCCTGTTGCCTTTTTCATTCCTTGATTTTGGTGTTATTTGCTTCAACAAACGTATCATATTCAGTACAAAATTTATATATATATTCCTTACCTTACATGTGTCTTTTCTTTGACTGCTCCTCTTCTTTACAAGCAAATTATAAAGTGCATTAAATAGCTTTTCAGCTGAAATCAAGGGGATTGAACCGTTGCCGTTATTTTGTTTATATATTTCAGGTTCTCTGTTGCTTTCGGAAAGAAATATGCGCTGCCTTCTTTGTGTATTATTCCACCTGCTTAATTTTCAAGTGCGTTTCTATTATTTCTCTTTTCTCTTACCTGAAGCATTTATTTTGACTCTTCAATCTCCTTCCGTTTAAAGAAAAATTCAAAACTTCCTGTCCAATCAAATTTATTGCTTTAATAATCTTTCCTGAATCAATGCTTCTAACCGTTGCTATTTCATTGCAGCAAATTATTCATTACTTTACATTTATATCAGTACCTTTAATTGTGATAGTTAATTTCCCTTCAGTTTTAAATTTTGTAACGTGCTGCACACGCATATCAATTGCTTAATTATCTGCATCAATCAAGTGTTTATGTTACTTCTCATTTATTTTTTTGCCAACAGTACAAATTCATGTGGTCATCTAGCTTTATTACTCCCTTTTTCTTTTGTTTTGCATGATCACTTGAAGAAACGTATAACATACGTACGTTTTTCTTTTTTTAATTTCATTATTTGATTTGGGTGCAGCTCATATTTTATTTCTGTGTATAAATCAACGTGAATATTTATTGCCTAAAATCCTCACCTGCTACATTATATTTGTTATTTATGTGATACGTTTCCCAATTTGTGCCTATTCGTTTTTCCTACATTACTTGTTTTAAACGCTGAAACATTTTTAACATTTTGACAGTTCAGTTTTTCCACTCTACCCATTTTATATATTTCTTTTCTTCCCCCTGTCCCTGTTCTCTGCTTTCAATATAAATTTGCCAAATCCACCTTCGTATTTTCACTCGACAAGGAATTTTTTTTTAATAAAAATAAAAGCATTGCTGCTTCATCTTTTCCCTCCTAGATCTCATAGCCTTCGCCAATTCCAGAACAAGCCTTCTGCTTCCTTCCCCCTCATTTGTAACGACTCGGTATTTTCAACCATTCGCATCCATTATAAGTGTATGGGTAGACACTCATGCCGAAATTGAATTGCTCAAAATACCGCGTTGTAAATAAAAATTTGGCAAATCTCAGAATATACAGTAAATAAAAATCACAGATCACAGACACAGAGTATATAAAAATGCAGCGGAAGAAAAAGAGATAGTAGTTCATGAAGCTACTATATAAAATATAAGATACATCAGAGTTAAATAAGATACAACAGTAACATGATACATCAGGTACAAATCAGATACATCACTGAACCACTGGATACTAAAACAAAATAGATGGCTGGATCTTCAAGGAAAGCTCCAACGCCGAAGGTGAATCTTGAATTCTAACTCAATCAATCTGCCCCGAGCGTAAAGCAAAACACAAAACCATCGAGTCAGGACATAAATACTTATAAACTGTAAATCAACTCAAGTGAACAGTAACAAAATGCATCAGTAACTTAAAGGATGCTTGGGACCGCCCATCCTCTAAGGATCCGTTAAACTATTTACTATGTAGTAATATAAGCTATAAACGGTAGTGTCTAATCAGTAAAGTATAATCATATAGAAAATAACGTTAAGGGGATGGTGAACCATAACGCGGTCGGATCTTTAAAACCAAAACCATAGTGGGCTCGATATAAGGATATGACACGGCACGCGAGGCAATGCCAGGGTGGATACACCGTTTGCACTCCCGGACCGGTGGTGACGGCAAGCCAGCAGCTTCCGCCCACCTCGAACAATACCCCCGAATCAAAGTGGCACCACCGAATCGAATCACAACGGTAATAGAATGGTTTCCGATGGAGCATGCTCGATGAAAGGGTGTGACCCTTTGTGTAGCCCGGTATAGCTCCTGTTTTAGTCATATATGCCAACTCACGGGAGTTGGGTCCACGTAATATACCTCGAGAACGTCACCACCATCCTACTTCATTCTGGAATCTCCACCGCGTACACAGTTGTTAAAGTGGTTTTCGGTATTGTCCGGCTATAAGTCAATATCCGATCCCGGTCTCTTTAACAACCAATCGTTATTATAACCCGTAGTTATAACTTTAAAAGATATTTTATACTTCAAAATAAAATATCATTCCAACCCAAATCTTTATCAAAAATAAAGATTAAATCATTTCCAAACCATTTCAAATATGTCATCATACCATATCTTTCAATTCAAATATTTATCAAAGTAAATATCAAGTCATTTCTAACCATTTTTATTACCAAAACATTTTAATATCAAAATGTCATATCTTTCAAAACTTCATTTCAAATCATTTTAATATACCAAAATATCATATCTTTTCGAAACCACATTTCAATCATTTAATATATCAAAATATCGTATCTTTAAAATCCTTTAAATTCAAAGATAACATTCATTCATTTCGATTCAACCCACTCTTTAAATGATTTATATTTCAACGATTTAATTCAATTAAAATCATTTTAAAAGTGTAATTATTATACTTTCAAGTCCAGTATTCAATTTTCAAAGTTCCAAACCATTCTGAGTTCGTTTGCTAAGTCAAAAACCATAATTATTACAATTTCAGCATTTCACAGCATATAGAAAAAGCTATTACAAGTTATACTTGAAAACACTTTGATTCAGCAAAGACAGCATTTAAAACTGCTGTTTAAACTCAGTTTTTAGTTGAATTATAGTTCAAAACAGAAGAGACAGCATTTCAGAAGTGCTGCCGTAGTTCAGATTTCAAAACAAAGGTTTTATTTGATTTCAGCAAAGATTGCAGACCATTATGGCATTTCCAGAGAATGCTATAAGAGACCTGAGTTCAATATTAGCTTATAAGTTCAACTACAGCAACTACAGCATTTCAGACCTGCTGTAATAGCTCATTTTTCACAGTTTTAGTTCAATTCAGAAACCATAGCATTTCTGAATACCATTAAAAGTAAATTCTAGGTTTTGTTGTATTTTCAGTAATTAAATAACTTTAATTCAAAACAAATAAACATTTTAGAAAATTCATTTTTAACATTTAAATGTTCATTAACATATCATTTGACATATTATTTTTATACAATAAATTCATATAACTAAGTCCAATTTCAATAATTTACCAAATAAATTCAAGTGTAAAAGTTTCCAATTCTTCACATTTCGACAAATAAACTTAACACTTATATTTTATTTTCATTTGACAAAAATTTAACCAAATTTCCTATTTTTATTTAGTTAACTTAAACCTTTAATTAAAACCAAATTCACCTTTTCCAATCAAGTTATATCTTAAAATTTCACCTTTCAACAGTCATTTATTCAACCACTTAAATTCATAGAAAAGTTCGATAATACTTTAATAAATCATCTAAATTAAGATTTAAATCAAAAATCATATTTGCCAATTTCCAAATATAATTAAGTCCATTTTATTTATATAGCTTAAACATCATTTTAACCAAAATTCCACATTCCAAACTTAGGGCATATTCCACAAATCAAATTTTAACCATTCATAAATTACATTTTTGACACATAGAAAAATCACAATTTATTTATTTAAAACATTTCACAATCCATTTGAATCAAATTTCGTAAATTTATATTTTAAAAATACTTAAAAATATTCAAAACACCTTATATAATAACCACGGGTCTGTATATAGTTTTATAACCTTGGTCAAGTGATACGGATATGTATCATTTCAATCCGCAGTTTAAAAAGAAAAATCCGGGTTCTATCATTTCAAACCCGCAATCCCAAGTCAAAATGAAAAATAAAAAAACCATTCAGGCTTATCATTTCAGTCCGTAATGATTTTATTCTAACAGGGAACTTACAGTGTGATCATATACAGAAATAATATAAACAATGTCAATATCGTAATATACAGTCATATATCATATGTCAGGTGAAAATTAACAGTTTTAACATGGTAATAATATGGCATAACATATCATATGATTCTCATTAACTTGCATAAATATTTTTATTACTAAATACTTGTCATCAATTCACTTTCCATAAGTATAAATGTCAAAGTGAGAAAGACTCACCTTTTTCAAAGCTAGAGACCAAAACAACATACAAGCACGACTCCAAAGGCACGACAAGCACAATTGCACGACTTTTGATTTGAGTTGAAAGATAGCCAAGATATGATTTTCTATCAACAACCCAAAAAAAAACAAACAAGACAATATATAAACATTCAACATAAAATAACATTGAAACAATTTTGAAATACAAAGCAAAATGAACAAGATAGATTGGACCTTGCTTCAACCACTTCAATGCTTGGCCTAAGGGACACTTATGCTTGGCCACGATGATGCTTTGGCTCAGGTATGACATCATATAGGTCAGGTTTAACATCATATAGGCAAGGCAACAAGTGGAGATGAAGGTGTAGTGGTGCAACATAAAGCATATATAGGGTCAAACTAGCATTGTTCAAGGGCATTGTTGCATTTTTTTGGAGTTTTGGCACCATGGTGGGCTCGGCCTTGGTCAAGACCAGAGGGGTAGCTGGTGATGATGGAAGGGAAGATGTGTAGGAGGTGGTGGCCGTGGCTCTGGAGGAGAGGCCAAGCAATACACATGAGAAAACAAGGCAAAATATAAGAAAACAATGGAAAAAGAAGAGCAAAAAGAAGAGGAAAAGAGGAGCCATTACCAAACCTTTCTAGCCGTGAAAAATGAAGTGGAGAGGAATGTTTTCACATGAAAATGAGGTAAGAAATGCACAGCTACAAAAAAGAAAGGAAGGTCAAAGGAAATTAAATATATTAATTGGAAAAGAAACGGAAGAAGAAACGTTAAAACGGTTTTAGGTTTCTTTGCTTTCAAACCTTTTAAACTTCCTATATATATATTCATATACATCTTAAATAACTGAAAACACTTATAAATTTCAGTTAGAATTCGAAAATATAACAGATAAACAAAATATTAATATTTAAATATTAATTAGATATGATTAAAATAAGAAAAATAGCACAGAAAGTGAAAACTTGACTTAAGAATTAGAAATAACTTCAATACACTTTGAAAAAATTTACTTTAATTTAAATACATGTAAAATGAATAGAATAAAGTAAAACACAGCAAATAAAAGTGAGTGCATAAAATAAATAAATAAATTTTAATTATATATAATTAAATTAAGAAAATGGCTTAAAATTGTAGACTAGGCTTTTAAAATTAGAAATAAATTCAAATGAACTTTAGAAAAATTATATTATCATTTTAAAAATACTTAAAAGTCAAAATATACATAATATAACATATTATCACATATTAAAATAAATTATAACAAAGAAGAAGTAATTTATACAATTTAAAATAGTCATTGTTAAATAACCCTATACACGCACAATATTGTAAAGGGTATAACTTTCACAAATTACATCCAAATTCAACGAAACAAAAAGTGGTGTTCTTAGAATTTTATGTACTTTCATAATAAAAGAAAAAAATTAAAATTTTAAACTTTTAAAATTTTAAGTTAAAAGTCACAGTTTGACTATTTTGACCAAAATCAGCATTTCAGGCAAATATTCAACTTACACAAGTTTGGAATTATAACTCATATAAAAATCAAGATTATATTTAAATAATAAATTTAATCATTTCAAATAAGTAAAATAAGTTCTTAAATCAAAATCTTACATTAAAAATAATTAAAATATTCAATAAAATAATTACAAAATACAGGGTTGTTACACTCTCCCCCACTCAAAACTTTTCGTCCCCGAAAAGGAATGAGGTATGGAAGGGCACAGAAAAGATAGAGTGTAACAACCCTGTATTTTGTAATTAATTTATTGTATATTTTAATTATTTTTATGTAAGATTTTGATTTAAAACTTATTTTACTTATTTGAAATGATTAAATTTATCATTTAAATATAATCTTGATTTTTATATGAGTTATAATTCCAAACTTGTGTAAGTTGAATATTTGCCTGAAATTCTGATTTTGGTCAAATTAGTCAAACTGTGACTTTCAACTTAAAATTTTAAAAGTTTAAAATTTTAATTTTTTTTTCTTTTATTATGAAAGTACATAAAATTCTAAGAACACCACTTTTCATTTCGTTGAATTTGGATGTAAATTGTGAAAGTTATACCCTTTACAATATTGTGCGTATATAGGGTTATTTACAATGACTATTTTAAATTGTATAAATTACTTCTTCTTTGTTATAGTTTATTTTAATATGTGATAATATGTTATATTATTTAAATTTTGACTTTTAAGTATTTTTAAAATGATAATATAATTTTTCTAAAGTTTATTTGAATTTATTTCAATTTATAAAGCCTAGTTGGTATTTACTGCATTTTTCTTTATTTAACTTTCTATTTAATAAAAATTAAATTATTATTTTACCTTGAAAATGTTTTAAAACCATTTTTAATTCAAATTTTGTGTTAAAATATTTTTTTTGTGAAGTAATAAATTTTCCAAAGTCATTGGAGATTTTCTTGTAATTTTTATGTCAGGGTTGCTATTTTTAAGCAATTTCTTTTTTCTTTTTTCTCTTTTACTTAAAATAAATTATTTATTTTATTTTATTCTTACTTATTTTCGGTTTTAAATAACATTTCTGAGTTTATTTTGTTTTTATAAAATTAAAGAGAAAAGGAAATGCAAAAGGTTTAGAAAGTTAAGAGATCTTAAAAGCCTGAAACGTAAAGGCGTTTTATCCGTTTCTTTTTGCAATTAATACATCAATTTACTGATTTATTTTATACATTCACTTTTATTGCTGTGTTTTACTTTATTTTATTCATTTTACATGTATTTAAATTTAAGAAATTTTTTCCAAAGTGTATTGAAGTTATTTCTAATTCCTAAATCTAGTTTTCATTTTTCTGTGCCATTTTTCTTATTTTAATCATATCTAATTAATAATTAATTATTAATATTTTGTTTATCTGTTATATTTTCAAATTCTAACTGAAATTTATAAGTGTTTTCAGTTATTTAAGATGTATATGAATATATATAGGAAGTTTAAAAGGTTTGAAAGTAAAGAAACGTAAAACCGTTTTAACGTTTCTTCTTCCGTTTCTTTTCCAATTAATAGATTTAATTTCCTTTGACCGTTTATTTCTTTATTGTAGCTGTGCATTTCTTACCTCATTTTCACGTGAAAACATTCTTCTCCACTTCATTTTTCACGGTTAGAAAGGTTTGGTAATGGCTCCTCTTTTCCTCTTCTTTTTGCTCTTATTTTTCCATTGTTTTCTTATATTTTGCCTTGTTTTCTCATGTGTATTGCTTGGCCTCTACCACCCACCATCACCACCATACTCTCCACTATCCCCTACCACTCTTTCTTAGCATCATCTCCAGCCATCATTTCAGATCCATCCATGGCCACACCTCCCTTGGCGACAAAACTCCACAAAATTGCAAATAATGTCCAAAACAATGCCCTAGCCACCACTATTACTTCACCACCTTCATACTTCACCATGGCCACCACCTCTAGCCACGACCACCACCTTGCTACCACCACTACACTTCATCTTAGCCTCCGTCCAGATCTGAAATTGACATGGCCATGACTCCATGAACCAAAACTCCACAAAAACAATGCATAAAGCCTTGAAACATTCATGATAGCCACCCTATCACTTCATATCTTCATCCACCACCTTGGCCACCACCATAGGCCGCCACCACCACCTTTTCCAGACCTCCCCACACCCCTCCATATACTGTCCAAACCTGTACAAGTATGGCCAAGCCCCACTTGACTCAAGGCCGAGCCTTGTTGTGCTCAAAAACTTCATATATGTTGCCTTGACCAATTGTATGCTTCATGTTATAACCCTACCACTCCATCCTCCTTCTAGCCGTGAGTTATGGTGCCAAACCTGAGCTATATCATCATCATGGATGAACCCAAGAACCTCCTAGGCCAAGCATTTGAATGGTTAAAGCAACGTCAAGTAATCTATTCCTTTGTTGCTACGTATTTTCATTGTTTCAACATTGTTTTGCGTTGAATATTTATGTGTATATTGTCTTGTTTTAGCTATTGTTTACATGACAAATATCAAGGCTTTCCATTCATTAAAATCAAAAGTCATGCTATATCGTGCTTGTCGTGGTTTTGGAATCGCACTTGTGTTTGTTGTTTTGGTCTTCAGCTTGAAAAAGTGAGTCTTTCTCACTCTGACATTTATACTTATGAAAAGTGAATTGATGACAAGTGTTAGTAATATAAAATGTTTATGAAAGTTAATTATGATCATATGAAATGCTATGCCATGTTATTACCATGTTAAAACTGTTAATTTTCACCTGACATTTGATATATGACTGTATATTGTGATATTGACATTGTTTATATTATTCCTGTATATGATCACACTTCAAGTTTCCTGTTAGAATAAAAGCACTATGGGCTGAAATGATAGGCCTGAGTTATTTTATTTAATTTATTTTAACTTGGGATTGCGGGTTTGAAATGATAAAACCCGGATTTTCTTTGTAAATTACGGGTTGAAATGATATATTACCTGTATCACTTTACCTACCGTAGAAAATTATATACAGGCCCGTAGTTAAAATATGTTTTTCTAAAATTTAAATATTTTAGAAATTTAATTATTATAATATTTTGATTTTAAATTTAATAAAAAAAGGATTTTTGTAAATTATTATTGATTTTCTGAATAATCGTAAGTGAAATGAATTAATGAAAAAGTTAGAAATTTTGAACGTAAGTTATTTTGGAAATTTTGATTTAATTATAATTAAAAATTTAATTGAATATGAAATTATGATAAATTTACGATAATTTGAATTTAAATAAATTTAAAGTGATTTTTATATCATATTAATGATTTTAATAAAGTTGAAATGTGAAATGAATGAATATTGTAAGTTGAAATTTTGAAATATAACTAAAACTGGATATTTATGAAATTGACGTAAAAGTGAACTTTTAGTTAAGTAAATGAAAATAAAACAAAGTTATATTTGAGAATTTGAACTTAAGTGTTAAGTTAAATTTAATGTAATGGATTTTAAAAATTCAACATTGCATTTTAATAAGTGGATTATTATTAAATCTTGATTTTTGAATGGAAATTTAACCCTGTAAAATCATGAACTTGAGGAAAATTAAATGATGTTATAAATGTGAAAATGTATGACTTTATAAGTTAAAAATGTTTTAATAAAAATATAACTGGTTGAGAAATTTTATTGAATATTTGAAGTTAATTGACTGCATTTTTGAAATGATATTAATTACAACGTAAATGATATTACAGCAATTGCAAATACTGTAGTTGATGATAATGAACTAAAATAAAAAGCTATTGAAAAAAACTATTATAGAAATTGTTGTAAGTACTATGATTTTTGAATTTAACTACGTTTATTTGAAATTTAAGAAAACTCTATTACAACATTTTTAAACGTTGTCTTTTGTTAAATTGAACTGTTTTGAATGTAACTTTCCGTAGAGTTTTCTAAACGATACGAAAAGTGAATTTTCACCGTTTTGATAAACTTAAGTGAATAAATGAACTTTGGAAGTTGAAATTTTTGGAAATTTAATAATTTAATTATTAAGCATAATAACTTCATTGAAATGGAAAAAAAAAGAATTTTTGGAATATAAACTGTTTTAAAATATGAATTGAAATGGTATTTTAGATTGAATAAAATTAATAATGATTTGGAATGAATGAAGTTTTGAAAAGATACGATATTTTGATATATTAAAATGATTTGAAAATGAAGTTTTGAAAGGATATGATATTTTGATATATTAAAATGATTTGGAAACGAAGTTTTGAAAGATATGATATTTTTGGATATTAAATGATTTGAAAAACGGAGTTTGAAAGATAGGACATTTTGATATTAACATGATTTAAAAAGAAGTTCCGAAAGATATGATATTTTGGAACTGAAAGGTAGTGTTGAAAGGGTATGAAAATTTAATATATTGAAATGGTTAGAAATGACTTGATTTTTATTTTTATAAATATTTGAATTGAAAGATATTTTACGATGATATATTGAAATGGTTTTGGAAATGATTTAATCTTTATTTTGATAAAGATTTGGATTGAAAAGGATATTTTATTTTGAAGTATAAAATATTTTTAAAGTTATAACTACGGGTTATAATAACGATTGGTTGTTAAAGAGACCGGGATCGGATATTGTCTTATAGCCGGCCAATACCGAAAACCACTTTAACAACTGTGTACGCGGTGGAGATTCCAGAATGAAGTAGGATGGTGGCGACGTTCTCGAGGTATATATTACGTGGATCCAACTCCCGTGAGTTGGCATATATGACTAAAACAGGAGCTATATCGGGCTACACAAAGGGTCGCACCCTTTCATCGAGCATGCTCCATCGGAAACCATTCTATTACTGTTGTGATTCGATTCGGTGGCGCCACTTTTGATTCGGCGGTATTTTTCGAGGTGGGCGGAAGCTGCTGGCTTGCAGTCACCATCGGTCCGGGAGTGCAAACGGTGTATCCACCCTGGCATTGCCTCGCGTGCCGTGTCATATCCTTATATCGAGCCCACTACGATTTTGGTTTTAAAGATCCGACCGCGTTAAGGTTCACCATCCCCTTAACGCTATTTTCTATATGATTATACTTTACTGATTAGACACTACCGTATATAGCATATATTACTACATAGTAAATAGTTTAACGGATCCTTAGAGGATGGGCGGTCCCAAGCATCCTTTAAGTTACTGATGCATTTTGTTACTGTTCACTTGAGTTGATTTACAGTTTATAAGTATTTATGTCCTGACTCGAGGGTTTTGTGTTTTGCTTTACGCTCGGGTCAGATTGATTGAGTTAGCATTCAAGATTCATTGTGACGCCCCACCTCTATACCCACGCTAGACAAGAACATTACTGTGAATGCTGTTAACTAGCACGGAGAATAAGGCTGTTGAGGAGCGACCATCTGTATAATTGCTTTGTGCGAGTACCGATATACCGGATAAAAATATAACTTTTCATCTCAAGAGGAAATCCGACATACCGACACAAACTCAAAGCTACTACACAGTGGCTATAATTTCTTCGGAAACAAATATAGAAATAAACATAACATAAATCAGTCACAGACAATTCATATCAAAAAGGCGGAAATAGATATGAATATTACACATAAAAGAGTATATCAGAGTAGTGGTCAAAAGAACCACAATAATACAAAAGAATAGCAACACATGCTATACAAAAGAATACAACTATGAGTCTAAATCTCAAGTGTATACAACAAAATAAACTACTAATCTAGATAGTTTGCCAAAAGTCGGGATGACAGTCCGATAAGGAGTCAAGCAGAAGCACCTGTAAAATCTCAGTCTGACCCGAGTATTATTTAAGAAGAAAATAATAAACGGATCAGTCTAGCTATAAATATCAGATGAAGTGATATATAATAAGAGATATGACATAAACATATAATAATCACAATGCCAAGCTGTGATAAATAAGTAATTGAAAATCATCAAGAGATTAATCAATATCACAATAATCTACTCAAGATAAAAAGGAATGTCATACTCCTAATTTCATTCACCAAGCCACAATAAATGACATATATATATATCCATGCCAATCGTAAAAGTTGGTGAAACATAAATTCCAGAATTCAACACACGAGATCCAGAAATCACAAGGAAAGGATCAACGACGTCGTACAGCGGGACATCCGATGAACCAAATCACAATCAAAGGGAACAACGACGTCGTACAGCGGGACGTCCGATGAACCAAATCACAAACAAAGGGAACAACGACGTCGTACAGCGGGTCGTCCGATGAACCAAATCACAAAGACATAGCACGATGCTAGTCTAAAACCTAAAATGATCGTCATGATCAAAGAGAAGTGTCGATTACACTAAGCTAGTAAATATATGAGCTTAGCACATGTCCCATAACCACTAGCTTAACTTAAATATTTACGAACAAATTGTAGATCTCCACTAGAAAATTGTCACAAGAGATTCAATCGAACAAGTCCAAGAATTAACCGACGAAGTAAACGCAAGCGTTTCATACCACTCATTTTACTAAGTCGTTTAATTAGATTTCTCATATGAGTGAGGTAAAGGTTTGTATATACTAATAGATTGGAAAGCGGTTTTATAAACGAATTTGGTATTAAAATAGTATTGAAATCGTTTGAGGAAAGAGTTTTGATATTTACTACTAGTATAGAAAACCTTTATATTTTTAAAGTGACAAAGCACAAGGGGGATTGTAGAAACAATCAATCACAAAGATCACATTCGAAGATGTGAATAAAAATCCAACGAAATCGATAAAGGATCCACCGAAGTGGATATATCTAAAATTCCCAAAGAAAATAAGTCATCAAAGATGATAATAAATGATGACAATAAATAGGATCATCACGAATCGATTTAAATTGGAAATTCAATCCAAAAAGGCAAACTGGACTAAAATAGCAGGTTCAGTCGACTGAACAGAGTTTTTCAGTCGACTGACCCTGTACATGGAAATTTTCCAGGTTCAGGAAACTTTCTGTTTCCAGTTTCAGTCGACTGTGCAGAGTTTTTCAGTCGACTGAATCATGCTTGGAAACTCTCGGGTTTCAGGTTCAGTCGACTGAACAGAGTTTTCAGTCGACTGAATCATGCCTGGGCTGTTTTTCAGCCTTATTCAAATGAAGAGCAAACTCTTCCAAAATGCAACCGGACGAACATTGGCTCTAAGGGTTTATGCCAATCGGCAACCCGGCCCTATATGCTCCTCGGTGCATCACCAAAAACATGATCAAACATCCATAAAAGGATTTCACACAAATTTGACTTAAAAACCCAAAAATTGGAGTATTCACAAAATCAATCCAAAACAAGAGCAAATGCACATGAAGAAGTGCTAGGAATTCATACCCAACAACTAAAGATAATTATAGTCATAGATGTGAGATAAAAATCTCACCTTTGAACTAAATTTATGAAGATTAAGCTATGAAGCAATGGCAAGAACAAGCACTCTTCAATTCCAACTCAACAAGCTTGAATCTAAGCTTAAAAGAGAAACATTCCCTAAATTAGGTTTAGGAATTTTCTGAAATTCAAAGAGAGAATGAGTTGGAGAAGATGAAGAGGAAGCTTACCAATGGGTTCTCATGAACTTTGGAGCAAGGAGATGGATTTGCAAAGCAAGCTAGGGCTTAGGAATTTCTATTTTCCATTCTCTTCCTCCATTTTTGCTTGAGCTTGAGTGTGAGGAGTTGGAATGAAGTAATGAAGAGGAGAGGGGGATTGGGACTGAATACATAAGTGGTTAATTGGCTCAGCCCAAACCAAAACCCTAAGCAAAAAGTAGCAAAATTCAACTTTCTCCAAACATATCAAAGCTTATACTCAAAAAGGTCGCAAACGGCATTTTGAACTCAATGTCGGTGGTCTCGAGTCCTGATTCGACCGTATGCAAAAAGTAGATTTTCGGACTAAAATCCGACGAACGATAAAATATTTAAATAAAATATTTAAATATAAAAATCGATAAATATGCGGGTTGTTACATTCATCTTCGGCGTTGGAGTTCTCCTTGAAGATCCAACAATCTATTTTGTTTCTGTATCTGATTTGTACCCGATGTATCCTGTTACTCTTCTGTTGTATGTTATTTAACTCTGATGTATCTTATATTTTATATAGTAGCTTCATGAACTACTATCACTTTTTCTTCCGCTGCATTTTTATATACTCTGTGTCTGTGATCTGTGATTTTTATTTACTGTATATTATGAGATTTGCCAAATTTTTATTTACAACGCGGTATTTTGAGCAATCCAATTCCGACATGAGTGTCTACCTATACACTTATAATGGATGCGAATGGTTGAAAATACCAGGTCGTTACAGTTGGTATCAGAGCTTTGGTAGCTCTAGGCAAAACTCAGCATATGGAGTGAATGTATTTACAGAACCACTTACATTCGAGTTTGAATCTCTTCCTTTTGACTCAATTCCTTTGAATTTTGAAACATTCCCTACGTTCCAAAATCCATTCGTATCCTTCACTATTTATCTTATTTTGACTCTGGAGTATTTCATAACTCCGCTTCGAATGATCTTTCTAGTAAGTCGGCAGTCACGCCAATTTCAAATTGAATTGAAAAAAAGAAGGGGGAAAACTCCTTTACAAATTAGCATCGATTCACCAGAGATTTATATCTATCCTTGGTTTAGATGCTAATATCTTTTGTTATTCCAAACTCTAACTCTCGAGATCGAATGTAGATTTACCCTAGAAAATCCACATTGATCTTATTCTTTAAGTCAAGGTTGACCAGGTTAAGGTTGCCCGTGATTTATTTAAGTTAATCCACCTCCCTATTTTGTTATTTAATCATCTTGTCTTTTGTTTCCAATCTATTCTTCTAAACATTTTGAATTGTACTTGTATATCTATGTTTTGTTTTATATATTGTGTTGTTTGTGTTGCTGATGTTGATTTGGGTTTCCGATCGATTCGTCTGATCAACGCCATCGATAGGATTTCTAAAACACTTTGACAGAACAAACTGACACAATATTATTTTAAAATTTGGTCAATGAAATAAAATTTTGATATATAAGTAAATTTATGGAACTTAATAAACTGATTTAAATTGATTATTTGAAGTGATAATACTTAATTTATCATTTATTGTTCTATAAATGAATTTATAAATAGTTGTTTATAAATTGATTTGGGAACTGAAATGAATTTAGAACAAGAAATTTGAGAATTCGATTTCCAATGGTTTTAAGCCTTTTGTTTAAAAAGTTTTAAAAGGGATATATTATTTAAAGTATTTTCAAATAGAAATTTGTTTCCAAAGAATTTTAAAGTTTAAAATTAGTGCTCTTCTCATTGTCGCTGGGAAATAACTTCGGTGATGATTGCGTCATCATCGACGTTCATTTTCGAGTTTCGAAGTGAAGAGACTGTTCTGTAGTCTTGCTACAGCTTTGTTTTGGGAAATTAAATTGATTTGAATTTCTAAAATATGACTTGATTTATAATATATATATATATATATGATTGAGATTTGATTTGACATATTATATATGTATATATATTATTTCTTATCTCTAAATGGTCTGAAGAAATCGGAAATTTAATTCTTAAATTCTATTTTTAAAGAATAATTTCAATTATAAAAAAGAAAATAAAAAAAATTGAATAAATGATTTAAGCTTGAAATGATTGAATTGGAAATTTTATTTGTGTAATACAATTGCATTCAAATATAACTTACCAAAATTTCAGAAGTTAAAAATGTAATTGAATAATATACGATATAAAAAGATTTTATAAGTAAAATTTGAGTAGTTATAAAAAAAAGTGTAAATATATTTAACATGAGTGATAAATATATTGAGAGGAATAAATTTAATTTTGATTAGGAATAAAGAAGAATAAAATTTATTAAGTACATTGTGAGTGTAATAAATAATTATTTTTCAAACCCATGGTTTTAAAAATGGTTAATTTTAGATGATTGGATAATAAGATAATGAAATTTGAGATAGTTAAGATTTATTTAACTTGTGTAAAGATTTATTCTCTTTTAAGTTGAAATCTCCATGCTTTCAAATTCATTTCCTTATTTTGTTTTTCAAACTATCTTTTGGTTGTCCATATCATCCTTATCTTGCTATAGACCGGTATAGGCATCTTTATATAATCTTTCTGTTTAGAAATCTTTCTATAATCTTTGATAGACCTTTGGTAATCATTTTGAATCAACCTTTTTGGTGCTTGTGTTCTTGATTCTGGAGGATCTTGGAAAGATCACCTCCACCTTGTAAAGCTTACATATAACAACAGTTATCAGGTATAATTTCAATCTCCTTGCCATCTTTTCTTAATCCAATTTCACTCTATCTTTTCTATGCCCTTCCATACCTCATTCCTTTTCGGGGACGAAAAGTTTTGAGTGGAGGAGAGTGTAACAACCCTGTATTTTGTAATTATTTTATTGTATATTTTAATTATTTTTAATGTAAGATTTTGATTTAAAAACTTATTTTACTTATTTGAAATGATTAAATTTATCATTTAAATATAATATTGATTTTTATATGAGTTATAATTCCAAACTTGTGTAAGTTGAATATTTGCCTGAAATGCTGATTTGGTCAAAATAGTCAAACTGTGACTTTCAACATAAAATTTTAAAAGGTTAAGAATTTTTATTTTATTTTATTATGAAAGTACATAAAATTCTAAGAACACCACTTTTCGTTTCGTTGAATTTGGATGTAAATTGTGAAAGTTATACCCTTTACAATATTGTGCGTATATAGGGTTATTTACAATGACTATTTTAAATTGTATAAATTACTTCTTCTTTGTTATATTTTATTTTAACATGTGATAATATGTTATATTATGTATATTTTGACTTTTAAGTATTTTTAAAATGATAATATAATTTTTCTAAAGTTTATTTGAATTTATTTCAATTTATAAAGCCTAGTTGGCATTTACTGCATTTTTCTTTATTTAACTTTCTATTTAGTAAAAATTAAATTATTATTTTACCTTGAAAATGTTTTAAAACCATTTTTAATTCAAATTTTGTGTTAAAATATTTTTTTTGTGAAGTAATAAATTTTCCAAAGTCATTGGAGAATTTCTTGTAATTTTTATGTCAGGGTTGCTATTTTTAAGCAATTTCTTATTTCCTTTTTTCTATTTTACTTAAAATAAATTATTTATTTTATTTTATTCTTACTTAATTTCGGTTTTAAATAACATTTCTGAGTTTATTTTGTTTTTATAAAATTAAAAAGAAAAGGAAATGCAAAAGGTTTAGAAAGTTAAGAGATCTTAAAAGCCTGAAACGTAAAGGCGTTTTATCCGTTTCTTTTTGCAATTAATACATCAATTTATTGATTTATTTTATACATTCACTTTTATTGTTGTGTTTTACTTTATTTTATTCATTTTACATGTATTTAAATTTAAGAAAATTTTTCCAAAGTGTATTGAAGTTATTTCTAATTCCTAAATCTAGTTTTCATTTTTCTGTGCCATTTTTCTTATTTTAATCATATCTAATTAATAATTAATTATTAATATTTTGTTTATCTGTTATATTTTCGAATTCTAACTGAAATTTATAAGTGTTTTCAGTTATTTAAGACGTATATGAATATATATAGGAAGTTTAAAAGGTTTGAAAGCAAAGAAACGTAAAACCGTTTTAATGTTTCTTCTTCCGTTTCTTTTCCAATTAATAGATTTAATTTCCTTTGACCGTTCCTTTCTTTATTGTAGCTGTGCATTTCTTACCTCATTTTCACTTGAAAACATTCCTCTCCACTTCATTTTTCACGGCTAGAAAGGTTTGGTAATGGCTCCTCTTTTCCTCTTCTTTTTGCTCTTCTTTTTCCATTGTTTTCTTATATTTTTCCTTGTTTTCTCATGTGTATTGCTTGGCTTCTACAACCCGCCATCACCACCATACTCTCCACCATCCCCTACCACTCTTCCTTAGCATCATCTCCAGCCATCATTTCAGATCCATCCATGGCCACACCTCCCTTGGCGACAAAACTCCACAAAATTGCAAATAATGTCCAAAACAATGCCCTAGCCACCACTATTACTTCACCACCTTCATACTTCACCATGGCCACCACCTCTAGCCACGACCACCACCTTGCTACCACCACTACACTTCATCTTAGCCTCTGTCCAGATCTGAAATTGACATGGCCAAGACTCCACGAACCAAAACTCCACAAAAACAATGCATAAAGCCTTGAAACATTCATGATAGCCACCCTATCACTTCATATCTTCATCCACAACCTTGGCCACCACCATAGGCCGCCACCACCACCTTTTATAGACCTCCCCACACTCCTCCATCTACTGTCCAAACATGTACAAGTATGGCCAAGCCCCACTTGACTCAAGGCCGAGCCTTGTTGTGCTCAAAAACTTCATATATGTTGCCTTGACCAATTGTATGCTTCATGTTATAACCCTACCACTCCATACTCCTTCTAGCCGTGAGTTATGGTGCCAAACCTGAGCTATATCATCATCATGGATGAACCCAAGAACCTCCTAGGCCAAGCATTTGAATGGTTAAAGCAAGGTCAAGTAATCTATTCCTTTGTTGCTTCGTATTTTCATTGTTTCAACATTGTTTTGCGTTGAATATTTATGTGTATATTGTCTTGTTTTGGCTATTGTTTACATGACAAATATCAAGCCTTTCCATTCATTCAAATCAAAAGTCATGCTATATCGTGCTTGTCGTGCTTTTGGAATCGCACTTGTGTTTGTTGTTTTGGTCTTCAGCTTGAAAAAGTGAGTCTTTCTCACTCTGACATTTATACTTATGAAAAGTGAATTGACGACAAGTGTTTAGTAATATAAAATGTTTATGCAAGTTAATGATGATCATATGATATGCTATGCCATGTTATTACCATGTTAAAACTGTTAATTTTCACCTGACATCTGATATTTGACTGTATATTGTGATATTAACATTGTTTATATTATCCTGTATATGATCACACTGCAAGTTTCCTATTAGAATAGAAGCACTATGGGCTGAAATGATAGGCCTGAGTTATTTTATTTAATTTATTTTAACTTGGGATTGCGGGTTTGAAATGATAAAACCCGGATTTTCTTTGTAAATTACGGGTTGAAATGATATATTACCTGTATCACTTTACCTAGCGTAGAAAATTATATACAGGCCCGTAGTTAAAATATGTTTTTCTAAAATTTTAAATATTTTAGAAATTTAATTATTATAATATTTTGATTTTAAATTTAATAAAAATAAGGATTTTTGTAAATTATTATGTATTTTCTGAAAATCGTAAGTGAAATGAATTAATGAAAAAGTTAGAAATTTTGAACGTAAGTTATTTTGGAAATTTTGATTTAATTATAATTGGAAATTTAATTGAATATGAAATTATGACAAATTTATGATAGTTTGAATTTAAATAAATTTAAAGCGATTTTTATATCATATTAATGATTTTAATAAAGTTGAAATGTGAAATGAATGAATATTGTAAGTTGAAATTTTGAAATATAACTAAAACTGGAAATTTATGAAATTGACGTAAAAGTGAACTTTTAGTTGAGTAAATGAAAATAAAACAAAGTTATATTTGAGAATTTGAACTTAAGCGTTAAGTTAAAATTTAATGTAATGGATTTTAAAAATTCAACATTGCATTTTAATAAGTGGATTATTATTAAATCTTGATTTTTGAATGGAAATTTAACCCTGTAAAATCATGAACTTGAGGAAAATTAAATGATGTTATAAATGTGAAAATGTATGACTTTATAAGTTAAAAATGTTTTAATAAAAATATAACTGGTTGAGAAATTTTATTGAATATTTGAAGTTAATTGACCGCATTTTTGAAATGATATTAATTACAATGTAAATGATATTACAGCAATTGCAAATACTGTAGTTGATGATAATGAACTAAAAAAAAGCTATTGAAAAAAACTATTATAGAAATTGTTGTAAGTACTATGATTTTTGAATTTAACTAAGTTTATTTGAAATTTAAGAAAACTCTATTACAACATTTTTAAACGTTGTCTTTTGTTAAATTGAACTGTTTTGAATGTAACTTTCCGTAGAGTTTTCTAAATGATACGAAAAGTGAATTTTCACTGTTTTGATAAACTTAATTTGTAACGACCCGTTAAATTTATAATATTTAATAAATTAAATTAATATAATTTCTAATTTGTTTAAGAATAAATGTAGAAATTTGGTATAGTAGTTGTAACCTAGTGTAACAATAAAATTTTATGACAATAGGTTTGGATAATGTAATTTGTCACTTTTTGTTAAAAGTAAATTTTAAGAAATCAATAAATGTTGAATTGAGAATATTAATAAAAAAAATATTAACTAAAATGAGATTCATTAATATAAAATCAGTAGTGAAGATGTCACCTTTGGTTGTAATAAAGGTGAATGCTATTAGTGGATGTCAACACTTAATAAAATTTGTTTAGAATAAAAAGAATTTAAATGCATGTTTGAATAGAGTATAGATTAAGCGTAAGTAATTAGAATTTAACCCTATAAGATATGGAACTGAATGTATGAATATAATTTTGTAGAAATAGTTAATTAACAACTTATTTGTGCATACCCAATTTAATATAAATAACAAAAGGGCTAGCACTTGATGTGCCTAAGTATTAATATATTGGAACTGTAATAAAATAGAGCGTTTGGTAGTAAATAGAAATAAAAAGACCGTTATTAACTAATAAATTAATAAATGGATTCTAACAATAGGTAGTAATTAATGCGTGTATATTGGGCATTTGCGGATTACCAATTTTTCTACCTATTCATATAATTTATTTATGTAAATCTAAACCTATGGCAACATTTTGTTAATAAATGTTGGAAGTGAATTTGAATATATCAAAGGATAACAAGTGTTTAGGTTAACCATTTTTTTTATTTAGTTAAGAAGGGAAATAGATTGAAATAAAGCTAATTTAATTTTTTTGGTTGTTAATGGGTATAGTTAAATAAGGAGAAGTTATAGGAAATAAAACGCGCACTAATGAGATGTAATATAATTCTAAAGTTATTTATACCCACAAATAGGTTAATTACTGTATAGAAAGAGTCTAAATCAATAAATGAATTTATTAAGATTACATTTATAATTTTATAACCTTTATGCTGATTTAAGTTCAATTAATTTATTTGATTAAATAGTGCAGTAGCGTAGTTTTGTGCGGTAGTTGAAATAGCTAATTCTTTTAGGTGAAGTTAAGGCTAATTCTATGTATATATTTGACCTATTGTTGATATAGATTCTAGGAAGCAGGATCTATTAATTAAATGGAGTATTAGATTCAATAATTGCATTTATCGCATAAATAAAGAGAATATAACAGTTAAATTTGGCGTTATTGAAATTAAAAAGGAATGGGGGAATAATAATTTGAAATCATTGCAATAGATATTAATTTAAGGTTACCTTAAATAAATTAAGGTAATAAATGGAGGATAGTGTAAATATCTTTATAATACGATGATTTGTGTAGTTAGGGTAATTTTGATTTGTCACTTAAGATGGAGGATTTTTATAAAATGTAATAAATGCAGTTTAAATTAAGGCATTGACGTTTGGGTATTTAAGAAGTGATAAACTAAAATTTATTTATTTATATGAAAATTTGAAATCCAATTTGTGGATTTAATGCAAATAAGTGAAATTTGTGTTTAACCATTACATCGATAGGAATAAATTAAATTTAAGGTTATATTAATAAAATTTGGACTAGAGAAATGATATGAATCGGTTTTAGAGGCCTTAAATATAAAATGGGAAGTAGACGAGATTTCACGTTACAACCATTTTTAAAAATCCTGATGTATGTAGAAATATTAACGAAATATAACGTAAACCAATGTTGAGTCAAAAGAATAGAGTCAACACTTATTTATTCATTTAATGTGATATAACTACGAGTATGATTTATTGCAAATTACATGGAAATCTAATATATAGGACATTACCTAAAAAGGAAGAGTAGATAAAATTTATGATAAACATATTTGTATATGAAGGTTATTGATTTAAGGAGAAATTGGGCAAGTTTTATGTAATTGGGTTGAGTGCAACCTTTAGTAGATAAATTTAGTGCAATTAAAGAAATTGACATTTAATATTTCGATAACTTAAAATTTGATGGGATAAGAACATTTGGGTAATGAAGGGATGACAAATATTAGCTATGATTCTAGAAGGAATTAAATAGATAATGGGAAGATTAAAATCAGGTTCTAAGCAATAATTATTAAATAACAGAAGTTTAGGAGTAAAGTGAGATAATTGAAAATTTTAATCATTCATATAAGTCATTTGTTTATTAATATGAGTTAGCTAATAAATTTAACTTGGGCAATACCTATATATTGGAAACACATTTGTAAAGTGTAATTAATTGAATTTGGTGAATTGGGAATGAATCCAAGGTTATAGGAATTGATGTAATACTACGCAAATAAAAGGTAACTGCATAAAATCAATGTTTCGTAATAAATTGTAATTGATAATTAAGTAGGAATGGGTTTGAATTTGACAAAAAGGAAAATTTATTTTTTGCTTACCCATCTATTCAATCTATTAAATTTGATCAGATCCATTTGCAATTAAACGAATTTATTTACAAGTCAGTATGTATTTAGCTGATAACTATAAACCAATTAGGGCAATTGGGTATATATATTACCAGTTAAGTTATATAAGATAATGGTTGACTTAATTAAGGGAGTTTATGTAATAATTTCATTTATTTTGTAAGTGGAAATAAAACGTTAATGATAACAAGTATTCAAAAATTTACCATCTATTTAGTATATGAAGTATAATTGATAATCAACTGCAGCAAGTAATAAATAATAAATACGTAACGTTAAATGAAGTAATATTTGAAATTTAATATTTAGAAACTATGTAAATATAAGTGCAGATGAAATTGGAGATATTTACATATTGAAATATGAATCCAATGATAAATCAATCTAATTGACAATAAATAATGGAAAGTAAATTTAATTAAATTTTGGAAATTTAATATATATATACAGTTATAAACCCTAGCTCCATCCTATTGTCATTTGCTGTATATTCATTTCTTCATCTCCTTCTCCTCCTCAAATGGTTGCAAAACCTAGATCTACTTCAATCCAAATTTCAATGAAAATGCAAACACTTCAGAAAAATTCCACAGAAAAATATATGTTAACGTTCTCGAGGCACGTAATCTACTGGTGCAATTCGTTTTCTGTTTTGAACATTCGTTTGACCAGAATTAATTCAAACAGTCCGTGACCATTCATCATCGTCGTCGCAAACTTCGTCGGATCGTCAAACCCTTTCTGGGTTTTGTAGAGTGGACGATGGGGATCGCATCTATATGGTTTTTGTGTCGATTCAACGGTTAGATCGTCGTAGATCTTCGATTAGGGTTTCTGGAAGGGGGCTGCGTATGTTTCTAGGAATAGAAGGAGTGGCGTGGCACATATATTTGTAAGTGATGAATGTGTGTCGTTTTATTTATTTTCAATTTTGAATTCAATCATCATTTTTCGCCATAACTTTCTCATACGAAGTCGGATTCACACGAAATTTCTTTTGTTAGGATCGTAATTTAATTCCCGATTTGATGACGCTCGTTTGGACGAATTCCGAGAAGGGCGAATTTTTGGGTTTAAATCGAATTTAAATTCGATTTAAATTCAAAAGGTGAGTGTTTTAACCCACTCACAACTACTAGAAGCTTTTATGTTTGTTTAAATTAATTTTAGAAATGAATAGAAATTTATTTATGAGTATTTGGCATGTTTATTTTATTCATATCTGTTGAATTGCATTTATTTAATTTAACTGTTAATTTAATTTATTTATTGCGTATAAATTTACAGTTAAAATTTATTTGTTTGTATATGAACTGCTAGTTAACAGTTATATAATTTATTACTGAATATAGACTGTAGATTAATAGCTGTTAAATTTAATTTGAATAAAATTGCCAGTATTACCTGTTATGTAGTACCAAAAATAATATTGTTATTGATTGATATTGATTGATGATTGCGATTTGGATGATGGATGATGTTGATGAATGGATGTTTATTGTATATCATTAAATTGCAAATTATCATGCATATTTCATTTCATTCGGGATTGTGGTTTGAAATGATATATAAACGCAAAATTTTATATCTTTTAAATTGCGGATTGAAATGATAAATATCCGTATCACTTGACCATAGGATAGAAAATTATAGACAGGCACCGCGATATATATAACTATTTAAATGTGATTTCTATGGTTTGGATGGAATACGGTTTATAATAATCTTAAATTTTATATTGTGTAAATATTTTTCTTCCATATATATATACATATGAAGTGGAAAATTTTGAAATTAAAAGGTGTATAAAAATCTTTATTAAAAATGGAAGAAAATTAAGAAAATGGAGTTTAATAATTTATATCATATGTTTAAATGTTAAGTTTGGAAATTTTAAGATATGATATTTATAATTGGATTTTTCCCGAAATAAATTGAAATGAATATTCTAGTATAATTTGAATTGGGAAAAATATATATATTTTATTACTAGAAATTGAAGTCTTATTATTTATGGATTTTATATGAATATTCAAGACTAATTAATAGAACAATTGATCTGTTGAAAGAATAAAATCCAATTTTAGTTTGAAATATTGTTACTCAAAATGGATATATGTATATATGAATAAATTGAAGTGGTTTTGGAACTTGAGAGAGATAATATAAATTTTGGTTTAGACTTTAATAAAGAAATGTATTTGTAAAGCCATGAGAACTATTTTCTTTACAAAGTAACATTTAAGTTAAACCATTTAATTCATATACCGTTGAATGTCCAAACCATTCAAGTTCTAGAAGTTATGGTTTTAAATTATGAATTTCGAAAAATTATGCTTTGAAAAGATATTTGGCTTTCAAACGTTATAAATTTTAAAGCATTATGATTTTTGGAAAAGATTTATATTTGGGATAAATGATATCATATTGTTTGGGTTTTAAAATGATATCGTATTCATAATTTTAAGATGGAAATGTTTATTCTTGTTTTAAAGTATAAACTATTTTTAAATGACTGCGGTGTTATAATATCGATGGGTTGGCAAAGAGACCGGGATCGGATATGGACATACTCTCTGTCGATACCGAAAACCACTTTGACTAACCGTGTACGCGGTGGAGATTCCAGAATGAAGTAGGTGGTGGCGACGTTTCCTGTAAGGTAAATACGTGGACCCAACTCCCGTGAGTTGGCATAAGGTGGCTAAAACAGGAGCTATTCCCAGGCCAATGAGGTCATTCCTCTGATCGGACACTCCTCTTCGATATTATACTATGACTTTGGATTGATTCAGTGGCCACTTTTATTTGATTTTGGGGAGTTTGTTCGAGGTGGGCGGTAACTGCGGCTACGCGTTTCCATCAGCCTGGGTACGCAATTGGTATATCTACCCTGGCATTGCCTTGTTGTGCCGTGTCACTAACCAAACCGAGCCTTTACTACGAGTTATGTTTTGTACCATGCCTATGGAGTGCCCTCTGACGACGTCCAGTACGGGGGAGATTACGGTACTGTATAGACTATGGGAATATATAAATGTGTTAAGGTGGAAAATGTAAAGCCTTAACGCTATTTAAAAGTAAGTTTATTTTATAAATAGACACTACTATAATAGCGCAATATACTACATAGTAAATAGTTTAACGGATCCTTAGGAGATGTAAATCCCGAACATCTCTTAAGTTACTGTATTCATATTTATTTCTGTTAATTTAACTCACATAAGATCTTTTAGTCTGACTCGAGTGTTTTTGTCTTTTCAAATTCGCTCGGGTCAGTCCGAGCGTTTCAGGATCGAAGACTTTAGCTTTGAAGGACGAAGACGAAGGAGTCGTATTATTATTATCTATAGTATTGCACCACACTCATACTGTTCCGCTGCATTGATTGTATTGGTAGGTGTAACTCTAATATTTATTGTATAAAGCAAATCAAGTGTTTGTAAACTGTTTTGAACTGTATATTTATTATTATATTTTATCCTTCCGCTGTGAGATTCTGTTTTGTTTTTATTTCTTCTCTGTTTTCTTATTTACCCCATAACAATCCGCCCTTGCGTATGCTTTGAATTGGCACGTGTGTCGGTTTAAAGTGTGCGAAAAGGTGGGATGTTACAGTTGGTATCAGAGCTTTGGTTTAGCGATAAACCTTGGCTTTGTGGGGTTTGACTCTTTATTAATAGGGTAGTAATACCCTATGGGAGTCGCTGAGTGTATATATATATGAGAGAGCGTATTTGTTAGTATTAATAAAAGATTTTGATATTGTGTTAATCTGTTCCACTTTGTATTTATAAATTCTGGTTGATGCATGGGACGCTATGTCATCAATAGGGATTTCTAAACACTTAATTAGGACAGACCGACATAATATTTGTTTTAATATAGGTTAATGAAATAATTTTGCCTATTATATTTTCTATAAATAAAAATATTTTTATAAAGATATATATATTTGGTTGCTATAGATTGGGTGTTAGGTAATAAAATATTTATAATAATTGAAGCTAAGCTGAAATTATAATAAATCAAGTTGGAGATTTTTGAACTTAAGTCCGGGATTTTGAAATCTGCTTTCAAAGGATTTATGAAATATAATGATTTGGTTTATAAATATTTTCTTATATAAATATTTAGTATAATTCGAAGGAATTGGTTTAAAGAGGATTTTGAAGAAAATAAGTTTGTACTTTCCTCTCTGTCGCTGGAAAATAATTTCGGTGATTGTAACGTCACGGGATTTTTCGTTCTTCGAAAATTCAACATCGACACTCACTTCGTCGACTGCCGAGAAATCAAAGGCCGAAAACCGAGATGTTATGGGTTTTAAAAAGAAAAGAAAAGAAAGAAGAGAGAAAAAGAAGAAAGAAAAAGAAAAATAGAGGGAAAAGAAGATAGACAATTTTTAGAAAACAGAGAATTAGAAAAACAGAAGATAGAAAATTTTAAAAATAGAACGGGACAGAAAGGGAACAACAGAACAACAACAGAATCTCACAATTCGTAGCGGAACAACATATAATAATAAATGAATAATCTTTAAACAAAGAACTATATCAGTTATTACATTACATTTCATTACATCACATCATATCATCAGAGTGTACAACAACATACAACAATAAACAGTGCAGCGGAAAAAGAAATACTATATAAACTAGTAATACGCCATGCCATCCAGCTTGCCTCCAGCAACTCCAGAATATCCAGAATATCCTGATAAACCTAACTCTTAACTGCCCGTGTGGAAATTGGTGGGCACCCAGAGTTTAGGAAGGAAAACAATAAACTCCGAGTCAGTCATGTGACTGGTGTGAGAACTCAAAACAGTTTATTTAACTTTAAAATCAAAATAGAGGAATATTTTTAAATTCAATTCGCAATGCTTTTAAAAATGAGACTACCATAAGGCCTCCCGCACACACACACATGCAAACGCAGAATCGGAGGAGATTTCTCCTTATGATAGCCAAAGATGCTTGATACGCATTTAAAATACCATTTGATATTATTACTAGTGCATAGTGTAATAACAAATCATTTCAAAAATAAAGATATAAATCTTAGCCAACATACGACCATTATCGTATGCCTACTATAGCTACTATCCAAACAGTGGTGACCACCATAAGTGAATAGCAGGTTCTACAACTAATACCGTACAAATCTCGTATTGTTTCTTTGGATTTCCAACGAATGATCAGGCCAAGGAACTTCCCATTGCCACATGAGAATGCCTCTGGATGGACATCCCCGAGAACCAAACCGGATCTCTACCAACACAAGGCCGGGTTACTCCTAACTGAGTAACAACTGACCGAATATGCCATCCCCCGGTCCTTTGGGACCTTTTTCACCGAGCGCTCGTAATCAATTCACACAATCATAACAAAGTGTTTTCAACATGAGTAAGTATCTGGGCTCCATACCATGATACCACCCTTTTCCAGAAGGAAATGCACATATCCTAAAGGGCGCTACCCCTCATAACCTTGCTGCATCTTTCCTGTTTTGACCATTTCCGGGATGTGAGGCTCGACGAATTCACGTCCACAAAAACATACTTTATACAAAAGCCATGCTTTGGGTCAACAAATGATCAACACAATGATCACAAGGATAGACGATCAAATAAACGATCCTATCACAAATAATCAACACAATGATCATTTCAGCATCACTCAGCATATCACATTACCAAATTGGGAATATATCGCTGATAACTTCAACTATATAACCTTTGAGCACATACGTCTCAAAGAAGGGTGTTAAGCAAAGAATAAATTCTCCGCCACCAACAGAAATATATTTGAAAGAAATCGGCTTTATATCTCAAATTGTAATGTCAGACATACAATCCATACAAGTCTGTTCCGGGCTCGAACAGAACCGAAGGCACTTACAAAGAAGTCCTTGCAATCCGGATATTCACAATCCTGATCGGATTCACCATCACATATGGAGAACTCAATACCGTAGCTACTCGGTGCAGAGTCAATCGATAGTTCATCCTATCACTCTCGCAAATACCGGTCTTCAACACCGATCTTCAAATGCGATTCACAACGACGTATCACATATTCGGAGTGGGTTATACGACCCCATGGTCCTTTCCCGGTTAACCCGAATAGTGAGCGCTTATTCAAAAATAAGTGTGCATTCAAATTCAATCCATTCACATCAAATACCCATTCAAAGGGAAATACTGATAGTCGGCTATTGAACTATCACTGGATATGCACACATCACCAGATTCCAAATAATTTTCCAAATTATTTATTTTCCAAAATATCTTTACAAGATATTTAATTTCAACACTTCAAAAATAAATCAATATTTATTTTTATACAAATTCCTCTTTCACATATAAATTCCATAATGAATTTATATTTCAAGATATCCATGCATATGCGTTTTCAATAATTCATTTCAATTTATCTTCAGAAAAAGATAAATTCTAATTATTCACTTCATATTGGAAAACATTTCCATACTTATTTATTCATAAGTAATTCACAAATTCCTTTTATTTTCAACACTTAGAAAATATTCAATATACTTAAATCGAATTAAGTATATAATTCATTCTTTAAGGAAATCATTCTCTTAAACATATTTATTTGGGCCAAAACGAATGTTACGTAAAACATCGTTACGACAACCCAAAATCACTAGTATAGGGATTCGAAATTAAAATAGATATATAAATCCCAATACTATACAAAACATTTCCTTTAGGAAATCATTTACTATAACAACAGTGTTATAGTCCACATTTCCTTTTATTTCTCGAAAACATCTATTTCAACAATAAATGTTGAAATCTATGGTTTCGAATCTCAACACATTTTAAACCATCGTTAGATCGTTTTAATTCTATTTAAAACATCATATCTAAAACAATTTCTTTAACGTATTATTCACTATTCAAAAACGTGAATATACTACCTTAACAAATTTCATCATTTCTATTCACTTTAACTTAAAGGATTATTCACTGTTCAAAATGTGAATATAACTCTATCTCTAAGTTATAACGATTAACTTATCAAAATAAGTCATTTGCGGATTTATAAAACAACGTTTATAAATTCCGTTTCTATTTATTTATAAAAACTTCCTTTTTATAAATTCCTTTATTAACCTATTCCAGTTTATAACTCAATTATAAACTACAAGTTCATATTATAAGTTAATTACTTATAAAACGATTATTTTACAAAATCGTTCATTTAACTTCCCAAATTATTAATCTTAACTTATAAGATTGTTTATTTATCCAAAATTCATTCTTTCGATAACTTTATAAATTTTATAAACCTATTGCTTATAAAATTTCATTTATAACTTCACAGTTTATAATTTCATAAATTTCATTCATTTAGGAAATTCATTTTCACTACATTCAAACACTTATAAAAACTCGTTTTATAATGTCCATAATTCAATTTATAAATATCCATTTATAAATCTCTTAATATAAATTAATTTATATTATTCTTTTAAACGTCTTTAAATTCCTTTAAAATTTCACCGTTCTCTTGATTTATAAAATAATCAAATTTTATAAATCTTATATTCAAACTTTTAATAATAAACTCAAAAATCCAGTTTAAACTATTTTATAAAATCATTGGTTCATATTTCTCAAAAACCAGCTTTTAACTATATTTCACAAAAACCATAATTTTATAACTTTAAAAATTATAACGTTTATTTATTTATAATGGATCAATTCCAAAAATATAGTATATTTTCAAAAATCACTTTAAAACCATTTTAAAATCCCAAAATCTGGGTCCAATGATGCTACACACCAAATAGTCAATCACGACTAACAACGATATCATATATCGATATGATAATCCATCAAATATCAAAATATCTGAAATAAAATAAATACTGTTGAGGAATCCAGTTGGATCCCTCCAACCTGTTTCCTGCATCCAAAAACATTAGCACAATACCAATTTCGCTCCAGTACGAAATTATCGCGGTACATGTTCTTATTAAATATTATCCGCTTAATAACGGCGTAATAGGGTCTCATCTGCTAAACAAAAAATGCGGGAAATCAACAACTGCAATATATACATATGCCAATATATATATATTGATATTATATATAATACCAATTTCACTGTTTATGAAATATTCGCGGTATATGTTTATATTAAATAACATCCGCTTACTAACGGCGTATAATGTCTATTTTAACAATCAATAGATATTATCATCATTCATACATGCATTCAAATATTTTAAATCTAACTATTTAAAATAAAATCGAAACCGATTCGATTGAGTGAGAAATTCTCACCTTGATTTTAATTTCCGTTTTAGCGATTTATTTCGAATAAAATTAAACGCGCGTTTAATTTTACCCGAAATTCTCACTAACTCCAAACGACTCCAAACCAACTCCATCGCGTAGTGCTCGTCCATACAATTCCAACGCAACTGAGTTTGCATTTTTTTCGACCTCGTATGAAAAAGTTATGATTTTTACAAGATTGTACACGTTTTTAATAACTTAAATCACAACATATACTTATATATTTTAACCTCCACTCAAATCTGGCCGTTCCTTTGCAGATCCAACGTCTCCTGTTCATCTCCTACACCCACGCACATCATCTCCAGGCAACACAATGGAGGCCGAACCCATCCTAGTGATTTAGGGTTTCATTTTTCTCCTTCATCAATCAACGAAACACGATCAAACCACCGCCACCTCGAAGCACTTCGCGAGAGCTATCTCCACCTCCCCCACCATGAAGCTCGGCCACCTAGATAAGCGTGCGCACATCCCTTAACAGCCCACAAACGCACCCCTGTAGCTCACTCCACACGACTCCATATTCGATCACCACCGTTGGATAGGAAGCTCTCTTCATGATCTTCATTTTGTTAGTTGAAGGATTTTGCAATTGATGCACGGATTTGGAGTAATTGGAGGTGGAAGTTGCTTAATTTTCGGCCATTCAATTGAGGGGTGGCGGCTGTAGAAGATGGCTAGGGTTTTTCTTTTTTTTATTTTTTTTTATTTTAGATTTAAGGTGATATTTATAGGAAAAGCAAGCGTAAACACTATTCATCCCGGAAATTCTGAACTCCGATTTAGACGCCGTAACCAGCGTACCTAGGGTTTATCCCGCGTTCCGGACACAATGGAACAGGTTTCGGAAGCTAATTCGGAAGTATGTGCGAGTTATGGCTGCAAACGCTCAATTTAAATTAAACCGATTTAAATCGATTTCTAGGCGTTTTAATTTGTACCGGACAAACGGTAAATCCAATTGACTTGAAATTTGAAACCTTACAATAATATCACATTACGGATCCGATGAAACTGGTTTCGTCGAAATCCGAGACTTTTTGAAAAATGGCTAATTTGGCTCGCCAAATTTAAATTAAAAATAAATCGATGCGTTACGAGCTGCCACGATCAAACGATAGCTCCGATTGACACGAAAATTGAAATCTGGTAATAACTAACTATTACGGATCCAATGGAACTAGTTTCGTTCAATTCTGAGACTGTTCAAAAATTGACTATTTTTACTAGTCGATTATTAAATATTAAAATATTCAATTTTCACAAATTAACTTTTAATTCGATTTTAAAAGTTTTAAAATATCGTTCTAACTTCAACATGATAAAATAAAATTTTACAAATCATTTTCTATCATATTTAACTCAATTTTCAATTATTTCCATAATTTAACATATTAAATTATCGATTTAATAATTCAATTAAATCCAATAATTCAAATAAAAATTTATTTGACTTATAAATTCACTTATTAATATTTAAAATTAATTAAATATTCAAATTTTAATTAATAAAACTCTGGGTCGTTACAATCTTTCCCCCTTAAAAGAATTTCGTCCTCGAAATTACAAGTAAGAAGATTACAGAATCTATTAACTTTCCAAAATTTATAATTAAACTTCTTTCAAATCTTTACTAAGTTTTCAAATCATACTTAGTTATCTTTTCAAAAACAATTATATCATTTAACTTTCAACTTAAAATCAAAGTTTAAAGTTTTCAAAATTTTCCAAATTTTCTCAAATTTTTTCTAACGCCTTAAATTTCCGAAAAAATTCGCCATAGTCTCCTTTGCGCGGCTCGATCCGAAAAAAAATGACAGTATATATATCACAAATATACATCTCATCAAGTAATGAGGCATCCCGAAGGGAAAAAAGTGTAAAAGTACGATATTTAATCCGAGATATGTACCTTATATTTTATTAGCAAGCATATACGGCTAATATAGCGCTAAAGCGAACTCCAAATGCGAAGCAAACGCGATCCGCACCTACTAAACTCAACAAACAACATGAGAACATGCATATAGACAATAATCTCAATATACAACATATAGCAACATAATAACTATATGTGTAACATAGCAAATGCAACAATAGCAATATATATTCAACCATCAACCAATTATCATTCATAATCAATAATATTCATTCATATTCTCATTAATATTCAATGAAATGGTTTTTCACTTTAAATCACATTTGATTCATTAACATTGGATTTTATCAACATACGTTCTCAATTTTAATTAGTTTGCATTCACTAATTAAATCCAATTCACTTTCAATTCTATTCAAATTTATTTACTTCTAATTTGAATTCAATTTCATAGCTTTCAATTTCATTAACACTTAATGAATTACATACAATCAATCAACAATCATATAACAACCAAAGTATATTAATTATAACCAAATTCCTTTGCTTATATTCATTCTCATTCAATTTATTCAACTTCTAATAACATTTGATTTCAATGAATTAATACTTTCATTCATTATTCCATATCAACTTAAATTACATTCAATTGATTAACATTCAATCCATTCATTCAATTCAATTACAAAGTTGAATTTCATTCATATACTCAAGTTCACATTCATTTAATCCACTTGATTATTTACAACTCATATTCATATAATTTCACTTCTTACATATATAAGTTTATTTCACAATTGTAAATCACTTTAATTATAATTCTATTCTTATAATTCATTTGCTTATGCAATTACTCTTTATTTAGATTATTCAAACAACCTAACAATCAACTTACATACACTTTAATAATTCTGAAAAATTATTCCTTTACATATAAAAATATAATCAAGGCAAAATCATTCCATTTACCCAATTTAGAATCAATATTGTGCCGAATTGTTCTATTCAAGTGTTTAGAAACCCCTTCGGCTCAGTTTCGAGGCTGTGCTGACGAAAGTTCATATGCCACTCAATAAACCAATCATCACAATATAAACAATTTTATATTCACTAACAAATACGCTCTCATATTTATTATTACACTCAAACTCAATCTAGAATACTGCTGACTCTATCTCTAATGAGTAATACCCAACAGAACCATGGTTGTCGCTTAACCATCAGCTCTGATACCAAATGTAACGTCACGGGATTTTTCGTTCTTCGAAAATTCAACATCGACACTCACTTCGTCGACTGCCGAGAAATCAAAGGCCGAAAACCGAGATGTTATGGGTTTTAAAAAGAAAAGAAAAGAAAGAAGAGAGAAAAAGAAGAAAGAAAAAGAAAAATAGAGGGAAAAGAAGATAGACAATTTTTAGAAAACAGAGAATTAGAAAAACAGAAGATAGAAAATTTTAAAAATAGAACGGGACAGAAAGGGAACAACAGAACAACAACAGAATCTCACAATTCGTAGCGGAACAACATATAATAATAAATGAATAATCTTTAAACAAAGAACTATATCAGTTATTACATTACATTTCATTACATCACATCATATCATCAGAGTGTACAACAACATACAACAATAAACAGTGCAGCGGAAAAAGAAATACTATATAAACTAGTAATACGCCATGCCATCCAGCTTGCCTCCAGCAACTCCAGAATATCCAGAATATCCTGATAAACCTAACTCTTAACTGCCCGTGTGGAAATTGGTGGGCACCCAGAGTTTAGGAAGGAAAACAATAAACTCCGAGTCAGTCATGTGACTGGTGTGAGAACTCAAAACAGTTTATTTAACTTTAAAATCAAAATAGAGGAATATTTTTAAATTCAATTCGCAATGCTTTTAAAAATGAGACTACCATAAGGCCTCCCGCACACACACACATGCAAACGCAGAATCGGAGGAGATTTCTCCTTATGATAGCCAAAGATGCTTGATACGCATTTAAAATACCATTTGATATTATTACTAGTGCATAGTGTAATAACAAATCATTTCAAAAATAAAGATATAAATCTTAGCCAACATACGACCATTATCGTATGCCTACTATAGCTACTATCCAAACAGTGGTGACCACCATAAGTGAATAGCAGGTTCTACAACTAATACCGTACAAATCTCGTATTGTTTCTTTGGATTTCCAACGAATGATCAGGCCAAGGAACTTCCCATTGCCACATGAGAATGCCTCTGGATGGACATCCCCGAGAACCAAACCGGATCTCTACCAACACAAGGCCGGGTTACTCCTAACTGAGTAACAACTGACCGAATATGCCATCCCCCGGTCCTTTGGGACCTTTTTCACCGAGCGCTCGTAATCAATTCACACAATCATAACAAAATGTTTTCAACATGAGTAAGTATCTGGGCTCCATACCATGATACCACCCTTTTCCAGAAGGAAATGCACATATCCTAAAGGGCGCTACCCCTCATAACCTTGCTGCATCTTTCCTGTTTTGACCATTTCCGGGATGTGAGGCTCGACGAATTCACGTCCACAAAAACATACTTTATACAAAAGCCATGCTTTGGGTCAACAAATGATCAACACAATGATCACAAGGATAGACGATCAAATAAACGATCCTATCACAAATAATCAACACAATGATCATTTCAGCATCACTCAGCATATCACATTACCAAATTGGGAATATATCGCTGATAACTTCAACTATATAACCTTTGAGCACATACGTCTCAAAGAAGGGTGTTAAGCAAAGAATAAATTCTCCGCCACCAACAGAAATATATTTGAAAGAAATCGGCTTTATATCTCAAATTGTAATGTCAGACATACAATCCATACAAGTCTGTTCCGGGCTCGAACAGAACCGAAGGCACTTACAAAGAAGTCCTTGCAATCCGGATATTCACAATCCTGATCGGATTCACCATCACATATGGAGAACTCAATACCGTAGCTACTCGGTGCGGAGTCAATCGATAGTTCATCCTATCACTCTCGCAAATACCGGTCTTCAACACCGATCTTCAAATGCGATTCACAACGACGTATCACATATTCGGAGTGGGTTATACGACCCCATGGTCCTTTCCCGGTTAACCCGAATAGTGAGCGCTTATTCAAAAATAAGTGTGCATTCAAATTCAATCCATTCACATCAAATACCCATTCAAAGGGAAATACTGATAGTCGGCTATTGAACTATCACTGGATATGCACACATCACCAGATTCCAAATAATTTTCCAAATTATTTATTTTCCAAAATATCTTTACAAGATATTTAATTTCAACACTTCAAAAATAAATCAATATTTATTTTTATACAAATTCCTCTTTCACATATAAATTCCATAATGAATTTATATTTCAAGATATCCATGCATATGCGATTTCAATAATTCATTTCAATTTATCTTCAGAAAAAGATAAATTCTAATTATTCACTTCATATTGGAAAACATTTCCATACTTATTTATTCATAAGTAATTCACAAATTCCTTTTATTTTCAACACTTAGAAAATATTCAATATACTTAAATCGAATTAAGTATATAATTCATTCTTTAAGGAAATCATTCTCTTAAACATATTTATTTGGGCCAAAACGAATGTTACGTAAAACATCGTTACGACAACCCAAAATCACTAGTATAGGGATTCGAAATTAAAATAGATATATAAATCCCAATACTATACAAAACATTTCCTTTCGGAAATCATTTACTATAACAACAGTGTTATAGTCCACATTTCCTTTTATTTCTCGAAAACATCTATTTCAACAATAAATGTTGAAATCTATGGTTTCGAATCTCAACACATTTTAAACCATCGTTAGATCGTTTTAATTCTATTTAAAACATCATATCTAAAACAATTTCTTTAACGTATTATTCACTATTCAAAAACGTGAATATACTACCTTAACAAATTTCATCATTTCTATTCACTTTAACTTAAAGGATTATTCACTGTTCAAAATGTGAATATAACTCTATCTCTAAGTTATAACAATTAACTTATCAAAATAAGTCATTTGCGGATTTATAAAACAACGTTTATAAATTCCGTTTCTATTTATTTATAAAAACTTCCTTTTTATAAATTCCTTTATTAACCTATTCCAGTTTATAACTCAATTATAAACTACAAGTTCATATTATAAGTTAATTACTTATAAAACGATTATTTTACAAAATCGTTCATTTAACTTCCCAAATTATTAATCTTAACTTATAAGATTATTTATTTATCCAAAATTCATTCTTTCGATAACTTTATAAATTTTATAAACCTATTGCTTATAAAATTTCATTTATAACTTCACAGTTTATAATTTCATAAATTTCATTCATTTAGGAAATTCATTTTCACTACATTCAAACACTTATAAAAACTCGTTTTATAATGTCCATAATTCAATTTATAAATATCCATTTATAAATCTCTTAATATAAATTAATTTATATTATTCTTTTAAACGTCTTTAAATTCCTTTAAAATTTCACCGTTATCTTGATTTATAAAATAATCAAATTTTATAAATCTTATATTCAAACTTTTAATAATAAACTCAAAAATCCAGTTTAAACTATTTTATAAAATCATTGGTTCATATTTCTCAAAAACCAGCTTTTAACTATATTTCACAAAAACCATAATTTTATAACTTTAAAAATTATAACGTTTATTTATTTATAATGGATCAATTCCAAAAATATAGTATATTTTCAAAAATCACTTTAAAACCATTTTAAAATCCCAAAATCTGGGTCCAATGATGCTACACACCAAATAGTCAATCACGACTAACAACGATATCATATATCGATATGATAATCCATCAAATATCAAAATATCTGAAATAAAATAAATACTGTTGAGGAATCCAGTTGGATCCCTCCAACCTGTTTCCTGCATCCAAAAACATTAGCACAATACCAATTTCGCTCCAGTACGAAATTATCGCGGTACATGTTCTTATTAAATATTATCCGCTTAATAACGGCGTAATAGGGTCTCATCTGCTAAACAAAAAATGCGGGAAATCAACAACTGCAATATATACATATGCCAATATATATATATTGATATTATATATAATACCAATTTCACTGTTTATGAAATATTCGCGGTATATGTTTATATTAAATAACATCCGCTTACTAACGGCGTATAATGTCTATTTTAACAATCAATAGATATTATCATCATTCATACATGCATTCAAATATTTTAAATCTAACTATTTAAAATAAAATCGAAACCGATTCGATTGAGTGAGAAATTCTCACCTTGATTTTAATTTCCGTTTTAGCGATTTATTTCGAATAAAATTAAACGCGCGTTTAATTTTACCCGAAATTCTCACTAACTCCAAACGACTCCAAACCAACTCCATCGCGTAGTGCTCGTCCATACGATTCCAACGCAACTGAGTTTGCATTTTTTTCGACCTCGTATGAAAAAGTTATGATTTTTACAAGATTGTACACGTTTTTAATAACTTAAATCACAACATATACTTATATATTTTAACCTCCACTCAAATCTGGCCGTTCCTTTGCAGATCCAACGTCTCCTGTTCATCTCCTACACCCACGCACATCATCTCCAGGCAACACAATGGAGGCCGAACCCATCCTTGTGATTTAGGGTTTCATTTTTCTCCTTCATCAATCAACGAAACACGATCAAACCACCGCCACCTCGAAGCACTTCGCGAGAGCTATCTCCACCTCCCCCACCATGAAGCTCGGCCACCTAGATAAGCGTGCGCACATCCCTTAACAGCCCACAAACGCACCCCTGTAGCTCACTCCACACGACTCCATATTCGATCACCACCGTTGGATAGGAAGCTCTCTTCATGATCTTCATTTTGTTAGTTGAAGGATTTTGCAATTGATGCACGGATTTGGAGTAATTGGAGGTGGAAGTTGCTTAATTTTCGGCCATTCAATTGAGGGGTGGCGGCTGTAGAAGATGGCTAGGGTTTTTCTTTTTTTTATTTTTTTTTATTTTAGATTTAAGGTGATATTTATAGGAAAAGCAAGCGTAAACACTATTCATCCCGGAAATTCTGAACTCCGATTTAGACGCCGTAACCAGCGTACCTAGGGTTTATCCCGCGTTCCGGACACAATGGAACAGGTTTCGGAAGCTAATTCGGAAGTATGTGCGAGTTATGGCTGCAAACGCTCAATTTAAATTAAACCGATTTAAATCGATTTCTAGGCGTTTTAATTTGTACCGGACAAACGGTAAATCCAATTGACTTGAAATTTGAAACCTTACAATAATATCACATTACGGATCCGATGAAACTGGTTTCGTCGAAATCCGAGACTTTTTGAAAAATGGCTAATTTGGCTCGCCAAATTTAAATTAAAAATAAATCGATGCGTTACGAGCTGCCACGATCAAACGATAGCTCCGATTGACACGAAAATTGAAATCTGGTAATAACTAACTATTACGGATCCAATGGAACTAGTTTCGTTCAATTCTGAGACTGTTCAAAAATTGACTATTTTTACTAGTCGATTATTAAATATTAAAATATTCAATTTTCACAAATTAACTTTTAATTCGATTTTAAAAGTTTTAAAATATCGTTCTAACTTCAAAATGATAAAATAAAATTTTACAAATCATTTTCTATCATATTTAACTCAATTTTCAATTATTTCCATAATTTAACATATTAAATTATCGATTTAATAATTCAATTAAATCCAATAATTCAAATAAAAATTTATTTGACTTATAAATTCACTTATTAATATTTAAAATTAATTAAATATTCAAATTTTAATTAATAAAACTCTGGGTCGTTACAATCTTTCCCCCTTAAAAGAATTTCGTCCTCGAAATTACAAGTAAGAAGATTACAGAATCTATTAACTTTCCAAAATTTATAATTAAACTTCTTTCAAATCTTTACTAAGTTTTCAAATCATACTTAGTTATCTTTTCAAAAACAATTATATCATTTAACTTTCAACTTAAAATCAAAGTTTAAAGTTTTCAAAATTTTCCAAATTTTCTCAAATTTTTTCTAACGCCTTAAATTTCCGAAAAAATTCGCCATAGTCTCCTTTGCGCGGCTCGATCCGAAAAAAAATGACAGTATATATATCACAAATATACATCTCATCAAGTAATGAGGCATCCCGAAGGGAAAAAAGTGTAAAAGTACGATATTTAATCCGAGATATGTACCTTATATTTTATTAGCAAGCATATACGGCTAATATAGCGCTAAAGCGAACTCCAAATGCGAAGCAAACGCGATCCGCACCTACTAAACTCAACAAACAACATGAGAACATGCATATAGACAATAATCTCAATATACAACATATAGCAACATAATAACTATATGTGTAACATAGCAAATGCAACAATAGCAATATATATTCAACCATCAACCAATTATCATTCATAATCAATAATATTCATTCATATTCTCATTAATATTCAATGAAATGGTTTTTCACTTTAAATCACATTTGATTCATTAACATTGGATTTTATCAACATACGTTCTCAATTTTAATTAGTTTGCATTCACTAATTAAATCCAATTCACTTTCAATTCTATTCAAATTTATTTACTTCTAATTTGAATTCAATTTCATAGCTTTCAATTTCATTAACACTTAATGAATTACATACAATCAATCAACAATCATATAACAACCAAAGTATATTAATTATAACCAAATTCCTTTGCTTATATTCATTCTCATTCAATTTATTCAACTTCTAATAACATTTGATTTCAATGAATTAATACTTTCATTCATTATTCCATATCAACTTAAATTACATTCAATTGATTAACATTCAATCCATTCATTCAATTCAATTACAAAGTTGAATTTCATTCATATACTCAAGTTCACATTCATTTAATCCACTTGATTATTTACAACTCATATTCATATAATTTCACTTCTTACATATATAAGTTTATTTCACAATTGTAAATCACTTTAATTATAATTCTATTCTTATAATTCATTTGCTTATGCAATTACTCTTTATTTAGATTATTCAAACAACCTAACAATCAACTTACATACACTTTAATAATTCTGAAAAATTATTCCTTTACATATAAAAATATAATCAAGGCAAAATCATTCCATTTACCCAATTTAGAATCAATATTGTGCCGAATTGTTCTATTCAAGTGTTTAGAAACCCCTTCGGCTCAGTTTCGAGGCTGTGCTGACGAAAGTTCATATGCCACTCAATAAACCAATCATCACAATATAAACAATTTTATATTCACTAACAAATACGCTCTCATATTTATTATTACACTCAAACTCAATCTAGAATACTGCTGACTCTATCTCTAATGAGTAATACCCAACAGAACCATGGTTGTCGCTTAACCATCAGCTCTGATACCAAATGTAACGTCACGGGATTTTTCGTTCTTCGAAAATTCAACATCGACACTCACTTCGTCGACTGCCGAGAAATCAAAGGCCGAAAACCGAGATGTTATGGGTTTTAAAAAGAAAAGAAAAGAAAGAAGAGAGAAAAAGAAGAAAGAAAAAGAAAAATAGAGGGAAAAGAAGATAGACAATTTTTAGAAAACAGAGAATTAGAAAAACAGAAGATAGAAAATTTTAAAAATAGAACGGGACAGAAAGGGAACAACAGAACAACAACAGAATCTCACAATTCGTAGCGGAACAACATATAATAATAAATGAATAATCTTTAAACAAAGAACTATATCAGTTATTACATTACATTTCATTACATCACATCATATCATCAGAGTGTACAACAACATACAACAATAAACAGTGCAGCGGAAAAAGAAATACTATATAAACTAGTAATACGCCATGCCATCCAGCTTGCCTCCAGCAACTCCAGAATATCCAGAATATCCTGATAAACCTAACTCTTAACTGCCCGTGTGGAAATTGGTGGGCACACAGAGTTTAGGAAGGAAAACAATAAACTCCGAGTCAGTCATGTGACTGGTGTGAGAACTCAAAACAGTTTATTTAACTTTAAAATCAAAATAGAGGAATATTTTTAAATTCAATTCGCAATGCTTTTAAAAATGAGACTACCATAAGGCCTCCCGCACACACACACATGCAAACGCAGAATCGGAGGAGATTTCTCCTTATGATAGCCAAAGATGCTTGATACGCATTTAAAATACCATTTGATATTATTACTAGTGCATAGTGTAATAACAAATCATTTCAAAAATAAAGATATAAATCTTAGCCAACATACGACCATTATCGTATGCCTACTATAGCTACTATCCAAACAGTGGTGACCACCATAAGTGAATAGCAGGTTCTACAACTAATACCGTACAAATCTCGTATTGTTTCTTTGGATTTCCAACGAATGATCAGGCCAAGGAACTTCCCATTGCCACATGAGAATGCCTCTGGATGGACATCCCCGAGAACCAAACCGGATCTCTACCAACACAAGGCCGGGTTACTCCTAACTGAGTAACAACTGACCGAATATGCCATCCCCCGGTCCTTTGGGACCTTTTTCACCGAGCGCTCGTAATCAATTCACACAATCATAACAAAGTGTTTTCAACATGAGTAAGTATCTGGGCTCCATACCATGATACCACCCTTTTCCAGAAGGAAATGCACATATCCTAAAGGGCGCTACCCCTCATAACCTTGCTGCATCTTTCCTGTTTTGACCATTTCCGGGATGTGAGGCTCGACGAATTCACGTCCACAAAAACATACTTTATACAAAAGTCATGCTTTGGGTCAACAAATGATCAACACAATGATCACAAGGATAGACGATCAAATAAACGATCCTATCACAAATAATCAACACAATGATCATTTCAGCATCACTCAGCATATCACATTACCAAATTGGGAATATATCGCTGATAACTTCAACTATATAACCTTTGAGCACATACGTCTCAAAGAAGGGTGTTAAGCAAAGAATAAATTCTCCGCCACCAACAGAAATATATTTGAAAGAAATCGGCTTTATATCTCAAATTGTAATGTCAGACATACAATCCATACAAGTCTGTTCCGGGCTCGAACAGAACCGAAGGCACTTACAAAGAAGTCCTTGCAATCCGGATATTCACAATCCTGATCGGATTCACCATCACATATGGAGAACTCAATACCGTAGCTACTCGGTGCAGAGTCAATCGATAGTTCATCCTATCACTCTCGCAAATACCGGTCTTCAACACCGATCTTCAAATGCGATTCACAACGACGTATCACATATTCGGAGTGGGTTATACGACCCCATGGTCCTTTCCCGGTTAACCCGAATAGTGAGCGCTTATTCAAAAATAAGTGTGCATTCAAATTCAATCCATTCACATCAAATACCCATTCAAAGGGAAATACTGATAGTCGGCTATTGAACTATTACTGGATATGCACACATCACCAGATTCCAAATAATTTTCCAAATTATTTATTTTCCAAAATATCTTTACAAGATATTTAATTTCAACACTTCAAAAATAAATCAATATTTATTTTTATACAAATTCCTCTTTCACATATAAATTCCATAATGAATTTATATTTCAAGATATCCATGCATATGCGATTTCAATAATTCATTTCAATTTATCTTCAGAAAAAGATAAATTCTAATTATTCACTTCATATTGGAAAACATTTCCATACTTATTTATTCATAAGTAATTCACAAATTCCTTTTATTTTCAACACTTAGAAAATATTCAATATACTTAAATCGAATTAAGTATATAATTCATTCTTTAAGGAAATCATTCTCTTAAACATATTTATTTGGGCCAAAACGAATGTTACGTAAAACATCGTTACGACAACCCAAAATCACTAGTATAGGGATTCGAAATTAAAATAGATATATAAATCCCAATACTATACAAAACATTTCCTTTCGGAAATCATTTACTATAACAACAGTGTTATAGTCCACATTTCCTTTTATTTCTCGAAAACATCTATTTCAACAATAAATGTTGAAATCTATGGTTTCGAATCTCAACACATTTTAAACCATCGTTAGATCGTTTTAATTCTATTTAAAACATCATATCTAAAACAATTTCTTTAACGTATTATTCACTATTCAAAAACGTGAATATACTACCTTAACAAATTTCATCATTTCTATTCACTTTAACTTAAAGGATTATTCACTGTTCAAAATGTGAATATAACTCTATCTCTAAGTTATAACAATTAACTTATCAAAATAAGTCATTTGCGGATTTATAAAACAACGTTTATAAATTCCGTTTCTATTTATTTATAAAAACTTCCTTTTTATAAATTCCTTTATTAACCTATTCCAGTTTATAACTCAATTATAAACTACAAGTTCATATTATAAGTTAATTACTTATAAAACGATTATTTTACAAAATCGTTCATTTAACTTCCCAAATTATTAATCTTAACTTATAAGATTGTTTATTTATCCAAAATTCATTCTTTCGATAACTTTATAAATTTTATAAACCTATTGCTTATAAAATTTCATTTATAACTTCACAGTTTATAATTTCATAAATTTCATTCATTTAGGAAATTCATTTTCACTACATTCAAACACTTATAAAAACTCGTTTTATAATGTCCATAATTCAATTTATAAATATCCATTTATAAATCTCTTAATATAAATTAATTTATATTATTCGTTTAAACGTCTTTAAATTCCTTTAAAATTTCACCGTTCTCTTGATTTATAAAATAATCAAATTTTATAAATCTTATATTCAAACTTTTAATAATAAACTCAAAAATCCAGTTTAAACTATTTTATAAAATCATTGGTTCATATTTCTCAAAAACCAGCTTTTAACTATATTTCACAAAAAGCATAATTTTATAACTTTAAAAATTATAACGTTTATTTATTTATAATGGATCAATTCCAAAAATATAGTATATTTTCAAAAATCACTTTAAAACCATTTTAAAATCCCAAAATCTGGGTCCAATGATGCTACACACCAAATAGTCAAACACGACTAACAACGATATCATATATCGATATGATAATCCATCAAATATCAAAATATCTGAAATAAAATAAATACTGTTGAGGAATCCAGTTGGATCCCTCCAACCTGTTTCCTGCATCCAAAAACATTAGCACAATACCAATTTCGCTCCAGTACGAAATTATCGCGGTACATGTTCTTATTAAATATTATCCGCTTAATAACGGCGTAATAGGGTCTCATCTGCTAAACAAAAAATGCGGGAAATCAACAACTGCAATATATACATATGCCAATATATATATATTGATATTATATATAATACCAATTTCACTGTTTATGAAATATTCGCGGTATATGTTTATATTAAATAACATCCGCTTACTAACGGCGTATAATGTCTATTTTAACAATCAATAGATATTATCATCATTCATACATGCATTCAAATATTTTAAATCTAACTATTTAAAATAAAATCGAAACCGATTCGATTGAGTGAGAAAATCTCACCTTGATTTTAATTTCCGTTTTAGCGATTTATTTCGAATAAAATTAAACGCGCGTTTAATTTTACCCGAAATTCTCACTAACTCCAAACGACTCCAAACCAACTCCATCGCGTAGTGCTCGTCCATACGATTCCAACGCAACTGAGTTTGCATTTTTTTCGACCTCGTATGAAAAAGTTATGATTTTTACAAGATTGTACACGTTTTTAATAACTTAAATCACAACATATACTTATATATTTTAACCTCCACTCAAATCTGGCCGTTCCTTTGCAGATCCAACGTCTCCTGTTCATCTCCTACACCCACGCACATCATCTCCAGGCAACACAATGGAGGCCGAACCCATCCTAGTGATTTAGGGTTTCATTTTTCTCCTTCATCAATCAACGAAACTCGATCAAACCACCGCCACCTCGAAGCACTTCGCGAGAGCTATCTCCACCTCCCCCACCATGAAGCTCGGCCACCTAGATAAGCGTGCGCACATCCCTTAACAGCCCACAAACGCACCCCTGTAGCTCACTCCACACGACTCCATATTCGATCACCACCGTTGGATAGGAAGCTCTCTTCATGATCTTCATTTTGTTAGTTGAAGGATTTTGCAATCGATGCACGGATTTGGAGTAATTGGAGGTGGAAGTTGCTTAATTTTCGGCCATTCAATTGAGGGGTGGCGGCTGTAGAAGATGGCTAGGGTTTTTCTTTTTTTTTATTTTTTTATTTTAGATTTAAGGTGATATTTATAGGAAAAGCAAGCGTAAACACTATTCATCCCGGAAATTCCGAACTCCGATTTAGACGCCGTAACCAGCGTACCTAGGGTTTATCCCGCGTTCCGGACACAATGGAACAGGTTTCGGAAGCTAATTCGGAAGTATGTGCGAGTTATGGCTGCAAACGCTCAATTTAAATTAAACCGATTTAAATCGATTTCTAGGCGTTTTAATTTGTACCGGACAAACGGTAAATCCAATTGACTTGAAATTTGAAACCTTACAATAATATCACATTACGGATCCGATGAAACTGGTTTCGTCGAAATCCGAGACTTTTTGAAAAATGGCTAATTTGGCTCGCCAAATTTAAATTATAAATAAATCGATGCGTTTCGAGCTGCCACGATCAAACGATAGCTCCGATTGACACAAAAATTGAAATCTGGTAATAACTAACTATTACGGATCCAATGGAACTGGTTTCGTTCAATTCTGAGACTGTTCAAAAATTGACTATTTTTACTAGTCGATTATTAAATATTAAAATATTCAATTTTCACAAATTAACTTTTAATTCGATTTTAAAAGTTCTAAAATATCGTTCTAACTTCAACATGATAAAATAAAATTTTACAAATCATTTTCTATCATATTTAACTCAATTTTCAATTATTTCCATAATTTAACATATTAAATTATCGATTTAATAATTCAATTAAATCCAATAATTCAAATAAAAATTTATTTGACTTATAAATTCACTTATTAATATTTAAAATTAATTAAATATTCAAATCTTAATTAATAAAATTCTGGGTCGTTACAGTGATGACGGCCGCATCATCGACTTTCATTTTCGAGTTTTGAAGGGAAAGGCCACTGTAGTAAATTCTACTGCAGATTTGTTTTGAAATTATTTAAAATTTTAATTGTTTAAAGGTAATTAGAGATATAAAAGTTGTAAGAAATTAATTATCTATTATTTTAAAGAAATGTTGGAATTTGACCCGGTATTAATTCTTGAATTTCCATTAATTAGTTGTAAAAATTTAGGTTAGTGAAATAAAAGAAGTAATCAATGAATTAAAAGAGTTGAGATTAAACTTGCATAAGTTCTTTTGCTTTTTCTTTAACATAAATAACTTACTAAGTATAAAAGATGAAATGTAAATTAAGAGTGGAATAGAATATTATGCAAGTAGAATTTTGGAAAAAAATGAAGTATTCAATAAATTACTGTTATAAATAAGAATTTAATGGTATTAACTTAAGTGATGATTGGAATTTTACTAAAATTAAAGGTTGTATTATTAATAGGTGATTTTAACCTTAAGAAAGTAAAAATGAAATTCCTTAATTTATAAAGTTTGATTGTAGGGTTATTAACTTAAGTATGCTTTAATTCCCCCTATTCTAATATAATGGAAAGTAGGGAAAATATAAATGACTGCAATCCATAGTTAATGAATGAGTAAAATCTTTCACTTATAGGAATGCAAGTTATAAGGTTAATAAATTTAGTGTAAGTAGAGGGTTACTGTAATAAAATATAATGGAAACTTCAACATTAAATAAATGAATGAGATAAAAGGTAAGTAGTATAAATAGATGATATATACTTTAGTCAATAAATTGGAATACAAATATAATGAATTTTGTAATAAATGGAAAATAAAATTGTAAGAAAAAAGAAATCCCTCCATGAATGAAAGAAAGAAAATCAACCCACTGAAGCATGAAATAAATGTATAATAAGTTAATTTGGTTGTTGGTTTGAATTGTTATTGTTGATTTATGTTTGTTGGGTAAGGAATTTGAAGTTGTTGGATGAATAAATAATCTATCTTTGTTCCATCTAAGATTGTTGAGTAAGGGATGCACTTGATAGTTAATTTCATTTCATACAAATTTCAAGTTTGAACCCAAACAACTATTTGTTTGATGGATTAAATGGTTGCTTTGTTTGTGTATGTATGTTGTTTGTAAGGTTGATGGTTGTTGAATTGTTTGGTTGATTAATGATTGAATCCACTTGAATAGTTCACTTTAAAATAAATATTTAACCTTTTAGATTATATAAGTGAATACAGGTGATGGAAGCAACTGCTACTGCTTTTGGTTCCAAAATAATAAGCGTATATTGCCCGACAAATAGGTACGTTTTCGGATTACGTTTAAAGCGCTATTTTTCCCGTGTTGGGTTATAATATTTTGATAATGTATGTAATATATTTGTATATTTTGATATTATATTTTCTCCCGAGCCTCACCGTACAAAGGAGACTCTGCCAAAAAATTTCGTAAATTTTGGACTTAGAATTTTGTTGAATATTTTCCAAACTTTAATCATTTAAGTATAAAAGGTTGTAATGATTATAAACGGGTATATTTCATTAAAGGAAATTTATCCAGTAAATTATTGTTTATAAGTTAATATTTGAAATAAGATGTACTGTTTATTCTTCCTTTTCCCTTCTTTTTCCTTTTCGGGGACGAAAGTTTTGAGTGGGGGAGATTGTAACGACCCGTTAAATTTATAATATTTAATAAATTAAATTAATATAATTTCTAATTTGTTTAAGAATAAATGTAGAAATTTGGTATAGTAGTTGTAACCTAGTGTAACAATAAAATTTTATGACAATAGATTTGGATAATGTAATTTGTCACTTTTTGTTAAAAGTAAATTTTAAGAAATCAATAAATGTTGAATTGAGAATATTAATAAAAAAATATTAACTAAAATGAGATTCATTAATATAAAATCAGTAGTGAAGATGTCACCTTTGGTTGTAATAAAGGTGAATGCTATTAGTGGATGTCAACACTTAATAAAATTTATTTAGAATAAAAAGAATTTAAATGCATGTTTGAATAGAGTATAGATTAAGCGTAAGTAATTAGAATTTAACCCTATAAGATATGGAACTGAATGTATGAATATAATTTTGTAGAAATAGTTAATTAACAACTTATTTGTGCATACCCAATTTAATATAAATAACAAAAGGGCTAGCACTTGATGTGCCTAAGTATTAATATATTGGAACTATAATAAAATAGAGAGTTTGGTAGTAAATAGAAATAAAAAGACCGTTATTAGCTAATAAATTAATAAATGGATTCTAACAATAGGTAGTAATTAATGCGTATTTATTGGGCATTTGCGGATTACCAATTTTTCTACCTATTCATATAATTTATTTATGTAAATCTAAACCTATGGCAACATTTTGTTAATAAATGTTGGAAGTGAATTTGAATATATCAAAGGATAACAAGTGTTTAGGTTAACCATTTATTTTATTTAGTTAAGAAGGGAAATAGATTGAAATAAAGCTAATTTAATTTTTTTGGTTGTTAATGGGTATAGTTAAATAAGGAGAAGTTATAGGAAATAAAACGCGCACTAATGAGATGTAATATAATTCCAAAGTTATTTATACCCACAAATAGGTTAATTACTATATAGAAAGAGTCTAAATCAATAAATGAATTTATTAAGATTACATTTATAATTTTATAACCTTTATGCTGATTTAAGTTCAATTAATTTATTTGATTAAATAGTGCAGTAGCGTAGTTTTGTGCGGTAGTTGAAATAGCTAATTCTTTTAGGTGAAGTTAAGGCTAATTCTATGTATATATTTGACCTATTGTTGATATAGATTCTAGGAAGCAGGATCTATTAATTAAATGGAGTATTAGATTCAATAATTGCATTTATCGCATAAATAAAGTGAATATAATAGTTAAATTTGGCGTTATTGAAATTAAAAAGGAATGGGGGAATAATAATTTGAAATCATTGCAATAGATATTAATTTAAGGTTACCTTAAATAAATTAAGGTAATAAATGGAGGATAGTGTAAATATCTTTATAATACGATGATTTGTGTAGTTAGGGTAATTTTGATTTGTCACTTAAGATGGAGGATTTTTATAAAATGTAATAAATGCAGTTTAAATTAAGGCATTGACGTTTGGGTACTTAAGAAGTGATAAACTAAAATTTATTTATTTATATGAAAATTTGAAATCCAATTTGTGGATTTATTGCAAATAAGTGAAATTTGTGTTTAACCATTACATCGATAGGAATAAATTAAATTTAAGGTTATATTAATAAAATTTGGACTAGAGAAATGATATGAATCGGTTTTAGAAGCCTTAAATATAAAATGGGAAGTAGACGAGATTTCACGTTACAACCATTTTTAAAAATCCTGATGTATGTAGAAATATTAACGAAATATAACGTAAACCAATGTTGAATCAAAAGAATAGAGTCAACACTTATTTATTCATTTAATGTGATATAACTACGAGTATGATTTATTGCAAATTACATGGAAATCTAATATATAGGACATTACCTAAAAAGGAAGAGTAGATAAAATTTATGATAAACATATTTGTACATGAAGGTTATTGATTTAAGGAGAAATTGGGCAAGTTTTATGTAATTGGGTTAAGTGCAACCTTTAATAGATAAATTTAGTGCAATTAAAGAAATTGACATTTAATATTTCGATAACTTAAAATTTGATGGGATAAGAACATTTGGGTAATGAAGGGATGACAAATATTAGCTATGATTCTAGAAGGAATTAAATAGATAATGGGAAGATTAAAATTAGGTTCTAAGCAATAATTATTAAATAACAGAAGTTTAGGAGTAAAGTGAGATAATTGAAAATTTTAATCATTCATATAAATCATTTGTTTATTAATATGAGTTAGCTAATAAATTTAACTTGGGCAATACCTATATATTGGAAACACATTTGTAAAGTGTAATTAACTGAATTTGGTGAATTGGGAAGGAATCCAAGGTTATAGGAATTGATGTAATACTACGCAAATAAAAGGTAACTGCATAAAATCAATGTTTCGTAATAAATTGTAATTGATAATTAAGTAGGAATAGGTTTGAATTTGACAAAAAGGAAAATTTATTTTTTGCTTACCCATCTATTCAATCTATTAAATTTGATCAGATCCATTTGCAATTAAACGAATTTATTTACAAGTTAGTATGTATTTAGCTGATAACTATAAACCAATTAGGGCAATTGGGTATATATATTACCAGTTAAGTTATATAAGATAATGGTTGACTTAATTAAGGGAGTTTATGTAATAATTTCATTTATTTTGTAAGTGGAAATAAAACGTTAATGATAACAAGTATTCAAAAATTTACCATCTATTTAGTATATTAAGTATAATTGATAATTAACTGCAGCAAGTAATAAATAATAAATACGTAACGTTAAATGAAGTAATATTTGAAATTTAATATTTAGAAACTATGTGAATATAAGTGTAGATGAAATTGGAGATATTTACATATTGAAATATGAATCCAATGATAAATCAATCTAATTGACAATAAATAAAGGAAAGTAAATTTAATTAAATTTTGGAAATTTAATATATATATACAGTTATAAACCCTAGCTCCATCCTATTGTCATTTGCTGTATATTCATTTCTTCATCTCCTTCTCCTCCTCAAATGGTTGCAAAACCTAGATCTACTTCAATCCAAATTTCAATGAAAATGCAAACACTTCAGAAAAATTCCACAGAAAAATATATGTTAACGTTCTCGAGGCACGTAATCTACTGGTGCAATTCGTTTTCTGTTTTGAACATTCGTTTGACCAGAATTAATTCAAACAGTCCGTGACCATTCATCATCGTCGTCGCAAACTTCGTCGGATCGTCAAACCCTTTCTGGGTTTTGTAGAGTGGACGATGGGGATCGCATCTATATGGTTTTTGTGTCGATTCAACGGTTTGATCGTCGTAGATCTTCGATTAGGGTTTCTGGAAGGGGGCTGCGTGTGTTTCTAGGAATAGAAGGAGTGGCGTGGCACATATGTTTGTAAGTGATGAATGTGTGTCGTTTTATTTATTTTCAATTTTGAATTCAATCATCATTTTTCGCCATAACTTTCTCATACGAAGTCGGATTCACACGAAATTTCTTTTGTTAGGATCGTAATTTAATTCCGGATTTGATGACGCTAGTTTGGACGAATTCCGAGTGGGCGAATTTTTGGGTTTAAATCGAATTTAAATTCGATTTAAATTCAAAAGGTGAGTGTTTTAACCCACTCACAACTACTAGAAGCTTTTATGGTTGTTTAAATTAATTTTAGAAATGAATAGAAATTTATTTACGAGTATTTGGCATGTTTATTTTATTCATATCTGTTGAATTGCATTTATTTAATTTAACTGTTAATTTAATTAATTTATTGCGTATAAATTTACAGTTAAAATTTATTTGTTTGTATATGAACTGCTAGTTAACAGTTATATAATTTATTACTGAATATAGACTGTAGATTAATAGCTGTTAAATTTAATTTGAATAAAATTGCCAGTATTACCTGTTATTTAGTACCAAAAATAATATTGTTATTGATTGATGATTGCGATTTGGATGATGGATGATGTTGATGAATGGATGTTTATTGTATATCATTAAATTGCAAATTATCATGCATATTTCATTTCATTCGGGATTGTGGTTTGAAATGATATATAACCGCAAAATTTTATATCTTTTAAATTGCAGATTGAAATGATAAATATCCGTATCACTTGACCATAGGATAGAAAATTATATACAGGCACCGCGATATATATAACTATTTAAATGTGATTTCTATGGTTTGGATGGAATACGGTTTATAATAATCTTAAATTTTATATTGTATAAATATTTTTCTTCCATATATATATACATATGAAGTGGAAAATTTTGAATTTAAAAGGTGTATAAAAATCTTTATTAAAAATGGAAGAAAATTAAGAAAATGAAGTTTAATAATTTATATCATATGTTTAAATGTTAAGTTTCGAAATTTTAAGATATGATATTTATAATTGGATTTTTCCCGAAATAAATTGAAATGAATATTCTAGTATAATTTGAATTGGGAAAAATATATATATATTATTACTAGAAATTGAAGTCTTATTATTTATGGATTTTATATGAATATTCAAGACTAATTAATAGAACAATTGATCTGTTGAAAGAATAAAATCCAATTTTAGTTTGAAATATTGTTACTCAAAATGGATATACGTATATATGAATAAATTGAAGTGGTTTTGGAACTTGAGAGAGATAATATAAATTTTGGTTTAGACTTTAATAAAGAAATGTATTTGTAAAGCCATGAGAACTATTTTCTTTACAAAGTAACATTTAAGGTAAACCATTTAATTCATATACCGTTGAATGCCCAAACCATTCAAGTTCTAGAAGTTATGGTTTTAAATTATGAATTTCGAAAAATTATGCTTTGAAAAGATATTTGGCTTTCAGACGTTATAAATTTTAAAGCATTATGATTTTTGGAAAAGATTTATATTTGGGATAAATGATATCATATTGTTTGGGTTTTAAAATGATATCGTATTCATAATGTTAAGATGGAAATGTTTATTCTGGTTTTAAAGTATAAACTATTTTTAAATGACCGCGGTGTTATAATATCGATGGGTTGGCAAAGAGACCGGGATCAGATATGGACATACTCTCTGTCGATACCGAAAACCACTTTGACTAACCGTGTACGCGGTGGAGATTCCAGAATGAAGTAGGTGGTGGCGACGTTTCCTGTAAGGTAAATACGTGGACCCAACTCCCGTGAGTTGGCATAAGGTGGCTAAAACAGGAGCTATTCCCAGGCCAATGAGGTCATTCCTCTGATCGGACACTCCACTTCGATATTATACTATGACTTTGGATTGATTCAGTGGCCACTTTTATTTGATTTTGGGGAGTTTGTTCGAGGTGGGCGGTAACTGCGGCTACGCGTTTCCATCAGCCTGGGTACGCAATTGGTATATCTACCCTGGCATTGCCTTGTTGTGCCGTGTCACCTACCGAACCGAGCCTTTACTACGAGTTATGTTTTGTACCATACCTATGGAGTGCCCTCTGACGACGCCCAGTACGGGGGAGATTACGGTACTGTATAGACTATGGGAATATATAAATGTGTTAAGGTGGAAAATGTAAAGCCTTAACGCTATTTAAAAGTAAGTTTATTTTATAAATAGACACTACTATAATAGCGCAATATACTACATAGTAAATAGTTTAACGGATCCTTAGGAGATGTAAATCCCGAACATCTCTTGAGTTACTGTACTCATATTTATTTCTGTTAATTTTACTCACATAAGATCTTTTAGTCTGACTCGAGTGTTTTTGTCTTTTCAAATTCGCTCGGGTCAGTCCGAGCGTTTCAGGATCGAAGACTTTAGCTTTGAAGGACGAAGACGAAGGAGTCGTATTATTATTATCTATAGTATTGCACCACACTCATACCGTTCCGCTGCATTGATTGTATTGGTAGGTGTAACTCTGATATTTATTGTATAAAGCAAATCAAGTGTTTGTAAACTGTTTTGAACTGTATATTTATTATTATATTTTATCCTTCCGCTGTGAGATTCTGTTTTGTTTTTATTTCTTCTCTGTTTTCTTATTTACCCCATAACAATCCGCCCTTGCGTATGCTTTGAATTGGCACGTGTGTCGGTTTAAAGTGTGCGAAAAGGCGGGATGTTACATAAGTGAATAAATGAACTTTGGAAGTTGAAAATTTTGAAAATTTAATAATTTAATTATTAAGCATAATAACTTCATTGAAATGAAAAAAAAGATTTTTTGGAATATAAACTGTTTTAAAATATGAATTGAAATTGTATTTTAGATTGAATAAAATGAGTAATGATTTGGAATGAAGAAGTTTTGAAAAGATACGTTATTTTGATATATTAAAATGATTTGAAAATGAAGTTTTGAAAGGATATGATATTTTGATATATTAAAATGATTTGGAAACGAAGTTTTGAAAGATGTGATATTTTTGGATATTAAATGATTTGAAAAACGGAGTTTGAAAGATAGGACATTTTGATATTAACATGATTTAAAAAGAAGTTCTGAAAGATATGATATTTTGGAACTGAAAGGTAGTGTTGAAAGGGTACGAAAATTTAATATATTGAAATGGTTAGAAATGACTTGATTTTTATTTTTATAAATATTTAAATTGAAAGATATTTTACGATGATATATTGAAATGGTTTTGGAAATGATTTAATCTTTATTTTGATAAAGATTTGGATTGAAAAGGATATTTTATTTTGAAGTATAAAATATTTTTAAAGTTATAACTACGGGTTATAATAACTATTGGTTGTTAAAGAGACCGGGATCAGATATTGTCTTATAGCCGGCCAATACCGAAAACCACTTTAACAACTGTGTACGTGGTGGAGATTTCAGAATGAAGTAGGATGGTGGCGACGTTCTCGAGGTATATATTACGTGGACCCAACTCCCATGAGTTGGCATATATGAGTAAAACAGGAGCTATACCGGGCTACACAAAGGGTCGCACCCTTTCATCGAGCATGCTCCATCGGAAACCATTCTATTACTGTTGTGATTCGATTCGGTGGCGCCACTTTTGATTCGGGGGTATTGTTCGAGGTGGGCGGAAGCTGCTGGCTTGCCGTCACCACCGGTCCCCACCGGTCCGGGAGTGCAAACGGTGTATCCACCCTGGCATTGCCTCGCGTGCCGTGTCATATCCTTATATCGAGCCCACTTCGATTTTGGTTTTAAAGATCCGACCGCGTTAAGGTTCACCATCCCCTTAACGCTATTTTCTATATGATTATACTTTACTGATTAGACACTACCGTATATAGCGTATATTACTACATAGTAAATAGTTTAACGGATCCTTAGAGGATGGGCGGGTCCCAAGCATCCTTTAAGTTACTGATGCATTTTGTTACTCTTCACTTGAGTTGATTTACAGTTTATAAGTATTTATGTCCTGACTCGAGGGTTTTGTGTTTTGTTTATGCTCGGGTCAGATTGATTTAGTTAGAATTCAAGATTCATCTTCGGCGTTGGAGTTCTCCTTGAAGATCCAGCCATCTATTTTGTTTCAGTATCCAGTGGTTCAGTGATGTATCTGATTTGTACCTGATGTATCCTGTTACTCTTCTGTTGTATCTTATTTAACTCTGATGTATCTTATATTTTATATAGTAGCTTCGTGAACTACTATCTCTTTTTCTTCCGCTGCATTTTTATATACTCTGTGTCTGTGATCTGTGATTTTTATTTACTGTATATTCTGAGATTTGCCAAATTTTTGTTTACAACGCAGTATTTTGAGCAATCCAATTCCGGCATGAGTGTCTACCTATACAATTATAATGGATGCGAATGGTTGAAAATACCGGGTCGTCACATAGAGTGAAATAGGATTAAGAAAAGATGGCATGGAGATTGAAATTATACCTGATAACTGTTGTTATAGGTAAGTTTCGCAAGGTGCAGATTATCAAAGATTATAGAAAGATTTCTAAACAGAAAGATCATAGAAAGATGCATATACCAGTCTATAGCAAGATAAGGATGATAAGAACAACGAAAAGATAGTTTGAAAAACAAAATAAGGAAATGAATTTGAAAGCATGGAGATTTCAGCTTCAATAGAAAATAAACTTTTACACAAGTTACATAAATCTTAACTATCTCAAATTTCATTATCTTATTATCCAATCATCTTAAATTAACAATTTTTTTTAAAACCATGGGTTAGAAAAATAATCATTTATTACACTCAGAATGTATTTAATAAATTTTATTCTTCTTTATTCCTAATAAAAATTAAATTTATTCCTCTCAATATATTTATCACTCATGTTCAATATACTTACACTTATTATAACTGCTTTCTTTTATTCTTAGTTCTTTTAACATCATTTTATTGTAAGTTATTCAATTTCAATTTATTATATTTACCTCTGTTAATCATTTTATAATTAAAATTTAAGTGTATAACATTTATTATAACCACTCAAATTTTATAAAAAAAAAGTTTTTATACTGTATATTATTCAATTACATTGTTAACTTCTAAAATTTTGGTAAGTTATATTTGAATGCAATTGTATTATACAAATAAAATTTCCAATTCAATCATTTCAAGCTTAATTTTTTTTTATAATTGAAATTATTCTTTAAAAATAGAATTTAAGAATTAAATTTCTGATTTCTTCAGACCATTTAGAGATAAGAAATAATATATATACATATATAATATGTCAAATCAAATTTCAATCATATATATATATATATATATATTATAAATCAAGTCATATTTTAGAAATTCAAATCAATTTAATTTCCCAAAACAAGGCTGCAGCAAGACTACAGAACAGTCTCTTAACTTCGAAACTTGAAAATGAACGTCGACGATGTCGCGATCATCACCGAAGTTATTTTTCAGCGACAAAGAGAAGAGTACTAATTTTAAACCTTTAAAATTCTTTGAAAACAAATGCTATTCAAAATACTTTAAATAATATAACCTTTTAGAACTTTAAACCAAAGTTCGAAATAATCGGAATTTAAATCCTCAAATTCTTGTTTTAAATTCATTTCAGTTACCAAATAAATTTATAAACAAATGTTTACAGATCTATTTATAGAATAATAAATGATAAATCAAGTATTATCATTTCAAATTATCAATTTAAATCATTACATTAAGTTCCATAAATTTACTTATATATCAAAATTTATTTCATTAACCAAAAAAAAATTTTTTTAAAAAATATATTGTGTCTGTTTGTTCTGTCAAAGTATTTTGGAAATCTTATCGATAGCGCTGATCAGACGTATCGATCAGAAACCCAACTCAACATCAACAACTCAAACAACACAATATATAAAACATTTTAATTTTAAATACTAGTTTACAAATACACTATACATGAATAGATTTTCAAAGAAGGGTAGAGATTCAAATTTTTGATTAACACAAATCAAAGGAGATTATGATTTAAAAATAAGTTGGAAACAAGGATGACATGATTAAATAACAGAATAGGAAGATGGATAAGCTTATATAAATCACGGGCAACCTTAACCGGGTCAACCGTGACTTAAAGAATAAGATCGATGTTGATTTTTCTAGGGTAAATCTACATTCGATCTCAAGAGTTAGAGTTTGAAATAACAAAAGATATTAGCTTCTAAACCAAGGATAGATAAGAATCTCGGGTGAATCGATGCTAATTGTAAAGGAGTTTTCCCCTTTCTTATATTAAATTTGAAATTGGCGTGACCACCGACTCACTAGAAAGATCATTCGAAGCGGAGTTATGGAATGCTCCAGAGTCAAAAGAAGATGAATAGTGAGGGATAGGAATGGATTTTGGAACCGTAGGGAATGTTCCAAAATTCAAAGGAATCGAGTCAAAAGGGAGAGATTCAAAAGCGAATGAAAGTGATTCTGTAAATACATTCACTCCATATGCTGAGTTTTGCCTAGAGCTACCAAAGCTCTGATACCAACTGTAACGACTCGGTATTTTCAACCATTCGCATCCATTATAAGTGTATGAGTAGACACGCATGCCGAAATTGAATTGCTCAAAATACCGCGTTGTAAATAAAAATTTGGCAAATCTCAGAATATACAGTAAATAAAAATCACCGATCACAGACATAGAGTATATAAAAATGCAGCGGAAGAAAAAGAGATAGTAGTTCATGAAGCTACTATATAAAATATAAGATACATCAGAGTTAAATAAGATACAACAGAAGAGTAATAGGATACATCAGGTACAAATCAGATACATCACTGAACCACTGGATACTGAAACAAAATAGATGACTGGATCTTCAAGGAAAGCTCCAACGCCGAAGGTGAATCTTGAATGCTAACTCAATCAATCTGACCCAAGCGTAAAGCAAAACACAAAACCCTCGAGTCAGGACATAAATACTTATAAACTGTAAATCAACTCAAGTGAACAGTAACAAAATGCATCAGTAACTTAATGGATGCTTGGGACCGCCGATCCTCTAAGGATCCGTTAAACTATTTACTATGTAGTAATATACGCTATATACGGTAGTGTCTAATAAGTAAAGTATAATCATATAGAAAATAGCGTTACGGGGATGGTGAACCTTAACGCGGTCGGATCTTTAAAACCAAAATCGTAGTGGGCTCGATATAAGGATATGACACGGCACGCGAGGCAATGCCAGGGTGGATACACCGTTTGCACTCCCGGACCGGTGGTGACGGCAAGCCAGCAGCTTACGCCCACCTCGAACAATACCCCCGAATCAAAGTGGCACCACCGAATCGAATCACAACAGTAATAGAATGGTTTCCGATGGAGCATGCTCGATGAAAGGGTGCGACCCTTTGTGTAGCCCGGTATAGCTCCTGTTTTAGTCATATATGCCAACTCACGGGAGTTGGGTCCACGTAATATACCTCGAGAACGTTGCCACCATCCTACTTCATTCTGGAATCTCCAACGCGTACACAGTTGTTAAAGTGGTTTTCGGTATTGTCCGGCTATAAGACAATATCCGATCCCGGTCTCTTTAACAACCAATCGTTATTATAACCCGTAGTTATAACTTTAAAACATATTTTATACTTCAAAATAAAATATCATTCCAACCCAAATCTTTATCAAAAATAAAGATTAAATCATTTCCAAACCATTTCAAATATATCATCATACCATATCTTTCAATTCAAATATTCATCAAAGTAAATATCAAGTCATTTCTAACCATTTTTATTACCAAAACATTTTAATATCAAAATGTCATATCTTTCAAAACTTCGTTTCAAATCATTTTAATATACCAAAATATCATATCTTTTCGAAACCACATTTCAATCATTTAATATATCAAAATATCGTATCTTTAAAATCCTTTAAATTCAAAGATAACATTCATTCATTTCGATTCAACCCACTCTTTAAATGATTTATATTTCAACGATTTAATTTAATTAAAATCATTTTAAAAGTGTAATTATTATACTTTTAAGTCCAGTATTCAATTTTCAAAGTTCCAAACCATTCCGAGTTCGTTTGCTAAGTCAAAAACCATAATTATTACAATTTCAGCATTTCACAGCATATAGAAAAAGCTATTACAAGTTATACTTGAAAACACTTTGATTCAGCAAAGACAGCATTTAAAACTGCTGTTTAAACTCAGTTTTTAGTGGAATTATAGTTCAAAACAGAAAAGACAGCATTTCAGAAGTGCTGCGGTAGTTCAGATTTCAAAACAAAGGTTTTATTTGATTTCAGCAAAGATTGCAGACCACTATGGCATTTCCAGAGAATGCTATAAGAGACCTGAGTTCAATATTAGCTTATAAGTTCAACTACAGCAACTACAGCATTTCAGACCTGCTGTAATAGCTCATTTTTCACAGTTTTAGTTCAATTCAGAAACCATAGCATTTCTAAATGCCATTAAGAGTAAATTCTAGGTTTTGTTGTATTTCCAGTAATTAAATAACTTTAATTCAAAACAAATAAACATTTTAGAAAATTCATTTTTAACATTTAAATGTTCATTAACATATCATTTGACATATTATTTTTATACAATAAATTTCATATAACTAAGTCCAATTTCAACAATTTACCAAATAAATTCAAGTGTAAAAGTTTCCAATTCTTCACATTTCGACAAATAAACTTAACACTTATATTTTATTTTTATTTGACAAAAATTTAACCAAATTTCCTATTTTTATTTACTTAACTTAAACCTTTAATTAAAACCAAATTCACCTTTTCCAATCAAGTTATATTTTAAAATTTCACCATTCAACAGTCATTTATTCAACCACTTAAATTCATAGAAAAGTTCGATAATACTTTAATAAATCATCTAAATTAAGATTTAAATCAAAAATCATATTTACCAATTTCCAAATATAATTAAGTCCATTTTATTTATATAGCTTAAACATCATTTTAACCAATATTCCACATTCCAAACTTAGGGCATATTCCACAAATCAAATTTTAACCATTCATAAATTACATTTTTAACACATAGAAAAATCACAATTTATTTATTTAAAACATTTCACAATCCATTTGAATCAAATTTCATAAATTTATATTTTAGAAATACTTAAAAATATTCAAAACACCTTATAGAATAACCACGGGTCTGTGTATAGTTTTCTAACCTAGGTCAAGTGATACAGATATGTATCATTCCAATCCGCAGTTTAAAAAGAAAAATCCGGGTTCTATCATTTCAAACCCACAATCCCAAGTCAAAATGAAAAATAAAAATAACCATTCAGGCCTATCATTTCAGTCCGTAATGATTTTATTCTAACAGGGAACTTGCAGTGTGATCATATACAGAAATAATATAAACAATGTCAATATCGTAATATACAGTCATATATTAGATGTCAGGTGAAAATTAACAGTTTTAACATGGTAATAACATGGCATAACATATCATATGATTCTCATTAACTTTCATAAACATTTTTATTACTAAATTCTTGATATCAATTCACTTTCCATAAGTATAAATGTCAGAGTGAGAAAGACTCACCTTTTTCAAAGCTAGAGACCAAAACAACATACAAGCACGACTCCAAAGGCACGACAAGCACAATTGCACGACTTTTGATTTGAGTTGAAAGATAGCCAAGATATGATTTTTTATCAACAACCCCAAACAAAACAAACAAGACAATATATAAACATTCAACATAAAATAACATTGAAACAATTTTGAAATACAAAGCAAAATAAACAAGATAGATTGGACCTTGCTTCAACCACTTCAATGCTTGGCCTAAGGGACACTTATGCTTGGCTATGATGATGCTTTGGCTCAGGTATGACATCATATAGATCAGGTTTAACATCATATAGGCAAGGCAACAAGTGGAGATGAAGGTGTAGTGGTGCAACATAAAGCATATATAGGGTCAAACTAGCATTGTTCAAGGGCATTGTTGCATTTTTTTTGGAGTTTTGTCACCATGGTGGGCTCGGCCTTGGTCAAGACCAGAGGGGTAGCTGGAGATGATGGAAGGGAAGAGGTGTAGGAGGTGGTGGCCGTGGCTATGGAGGAGAGGCCAAGCAATACACATGAGAAAACAAGGCAAAATATAAGAAAACAATGGAAAAAGAAGAGCAAAAAGAAGAGGAAAAGAGGAGCCATTACCAAACCTTTCTAGCCGTGAAAAATGAAGTGAAGAGGAATGTTTTCACGTGAAAATGAGGTAAGAAATGCACAACTACAAAAAAGAAAGGACGGTCAAAGGAAATTAAATCTATTAATTGGAAAAGAAACGGAAGAAGAAACGTTAAAACGGTTTTACGTTTCTTTGCTTTCAAACCTTTTAAACTTCCTCTATATATATATTCATATACATCTTAAATAACTGAAAACACTTATAAATTTCAGTTAGAATTCGAAAATATAACAGATAAACAAAATATTAATATTTAAATATTAATTAGATATGATTAAAATAAGAAAAATTGCACAGAAAGTGAAAACTTGACTTAAGAATTAGAAATAACTTCAATACACTTTGGAAAAATTTACTTTAATTTAAATACATGTAAAATGAAGAAAATAAAGTAAAGCACAACAAATAAAAGTGAGTGCATAAAATAAATAAATAAATTTTAATTATATATAATTAAATTAAGAAAATGGCTTAAAATTGTAGACTAGGCTTTCAAAATTAGAAATAAATTCAAATGAACTTTAGAAAAATTATATTATCATTTTAAAAATACTTAAAAGTCAAAATATACATAATATAACATATTATCACATATTAACATAAAATATAACAAAGAAGAAGTAATTTATACAATTTAAAATAGTCATTGTTAAATAACCCTATATACGCACAATATTGTAAAGGGTATAACTTTCACAATTTACATCCAAATTCAACGAAACGAAAAGTGGTGTTCTTAGAATTTTATGTACTTTCATAATAAAAGAAAAAAAATTAAAATTTTAAACTTTTAAAATTTTAAGTTAAAAGTCACAGTTTGACTATTTTGACCAAAATCAGCATTTCCGGCAAATATTCAACTTACACAAGTTTGGAATTATAACTCATATAAAAATCAAGATTATATTTAAATAATAAATTTAATCATTTCAAATAAGTAAAATAAGTTTTCAAATCAAAATCTTACATTAAAAATAATTAAAATATTCAATAAAATAATTACAAAATACAGGGTTGTTACATCATTTATGTACTTGTATAAGTAAGTAAGTAAGTAAGTTGTTTTAAAACTTATTTTGGGTTAATCTGCAGTTTTGTTATCAAGATTTGCATGCTTTTGTTATAGTATATTTCATTTTATCAAATCTTTTATATGGTGTTATAAGTTGCTTCTTCTTCTTTTTTTGTATAATGCGTGTGTTACATATAATAGTATAGTATATTATATCATAGTATATTTTATCACTGTTGTTTATGATTTTAAAGTACATATATATAATTTATGATATGTATATGTTAGTTTTGGATCAAAATACATTAGTATATATAGATATAACTCAGAGCTTTCTATTTTGGGTTAATATATATACAAACTTATATTTTGTTTTGCGTGCGAGTTCTATCTGTTATGTATATAAAGGTAGTATATATTCTATTTTCGTTTATATGAATACTTTGCTTTCTGATTTTATATATATATATATATATGTTTTAATATAATATATATAAACTTATATAAACCTTAAATATGTCTGTTATATAAATTTTACCAGTCATGCATATATTAATTATGTTATAGTATGTTATATTAAAATTGGTTATAGTTTTATATTAGTAACGTGTTTAAGTAGATAATATATAATAGTTTTGATTTTTATTATACATTAATGTTTTGATTCTTTAATAAATATATGTATATATTTGGGAGCAGTAGTCTTTTGTTGTGTAAAGAAATTTGTGTAAAATTTTTCTTTAAACTTTTGTTTTGTTTGAGTTAGTGAGGAGTTTTATAAACATTGGTTTAAATAGAAAATAGATTCAAATGTACCCAATATATATAGGTTAATGTATACGAATTTTTAAAAATTATTATCATTTGTTTATTTTTGTTTTGAAAAAAAATGAGTTGCATCATTGTTTAAGCTGTACTGATACCTATTCCTTTATATATACAAATTTATGTACATAATGCATATGTTTATATGGAGGCTGATGGATTGCGTACATGCTTATAATAATTTATTTGTATGTGGTCTGTTTAAGTAAATTATATTAAGTTCTGTGATATATGTTATACTATTTTATATAAAATAATAAACTTTTTGTTAGTGTTGCAACTCATTGTTAAAGTTAAAATATATTGTTATTTGGTTTTGATCGGCTATTTTAAGTATTATACATATATTTGGTTTGTTTTAAGACAGCATCTTATTTTTTTACGCGTCAGCATGAATTTTTTTAGGTCTGCATATGTTATACTTGTTAAGTTGTTCATATTCTAAGATATGTATTAAGTATATTTTTAAGTACGCTTAAAAGCTTGTATATACGATTTGTACAGACTTTTGGTAAATGTAGGTGTTTTAGATAAATTGCGTTTTATTCTAAAGCGATGGATTTTGGAATATGTTTGTGTGTGTGTGTGTGTATGTATATATATATATATATAATATGTGCTTAAGAAATTGTTGTGGGAAATATTTAAGTATGAAAAAAATCTTTGAGTTACCAGTATTTCAGTTGATATTTCACTTAAGTTGGATTTATTGATATAAGAATGTTAATCCTGACTCGAGTGTTTTGTGTTTTGCTTTACGCTCGGGTCAGACTGAGTGATACAACATTAGAGACTCATCTTTGTAGTTGGGAGCTTCATTTGGAGATCCAACTATCAATTCAGCTTTCAGCTTTTCCAGTTGATTGGTTCAGAGAAGTCATCGGTTCGTACTGAAGACTTCACTGTATTTGAGATGTTCTGATGTACTTTATTTCTAACCCTGATGTATATAGTAGCTTGATGAACTACTATTCTTTATTTATTCCGCCGTGTATTATTGTACTACTCTGTATATGTGATTCTGTGATTGATTTATTTTACTGCATATGCCGAGTTTTGCCAAATATAAATTAACAATCTGATATTTTGAGAAATTCAAGTCCGACATGTACGGATGCGAATGTTTGAAAATACTAGGTCGTTACAGTTGGTATCAGAGCTTTGGCTATAGGAAAATTTAGCATGTATGGTAAATTTAATTACGGAATCACTTTCGTTCGAGCTTGCACTCCTTTCTCTTGATTGGTAGTTCCTTTGAATTTTGCCTCGGTTTCGAAATTCATTCCGGTCTCTTCCTATTCATATTCGTTTGATTCTGGAGTATCCCATATCTCCACTGAATGAACTGTAAAGGGGGTGAAACTCCTTTACAAGTGGCATTGTTTCACCGAAGATTTCGGTATCACCGGTTTAGTTGCGGCTATCTCTGGTTATGCCAAATTCTATATCTGGCGATTGATAATCGATTTGCCTTGGAATTCCACATCAATCATATTCCTGAAGTCACGGTTGACCCGGTTAAGGTCTCCCGCGATTTATATAAGTATATTCATTTTCTATTTGAAATTTTTATTATCTCGTCTTCGATCGAGCCGATCTTTGAATCGGAATTCTATTTGATTAGAGTTCCTCTAATTTGAATCTCTAGCTTTGTTTTGAAACCCATCCTTTGAAAAATCGGGTATATTCGTATTTTGGAAATTGTTTTATGTACCAAAATTATTATTTTGATAAGTATGATTTTATTCTATATATGAAAGTGAATGTTTTCGAAAGGATTATGTACCTTTTTAAAAATGAAAAATTGAAGTTTCGAAAGGATTTGAAATTTGAAAAAAAAATTCCATAAGAAATGGATTTATATAAATATAATTTATAACTAAAGGGTTTTAAATTTGAAATTCGAGAGATTGATTCCGGTGTTTTGAAATTGGTTTTAAGATTTTGAAATATATAATAATAGGATTTAAAGGTATTTTCCGAATATGAAATATTTCAAATGGGTTTCAAGGATTTTTAAGAAATTTTCAAAGAAGTTTTCAAGAAAATAGAAGTCCAAAACTCACTTATGTCATTGGGAAATAATTTCGGTGATGAGTGCACGCATCATCGACATTGATTTTTGAGTTTTCGAGTAGGAGAGAGGCCACTTTAGTAGCTTTGATATGCGAGTGATTTTATGAAACCAATTTTGATTTAAAATTCCGAAGTATGATTTGATATTCAAAGGATATATGTATATATATTTGAAACGATTTGAATGAACCAGTGTTCAGTTGTAATGACCCGATATTTTTAACTATTCGCATCCGCACATGTCGGACTTGAATTGCTCAAAATACCACGTTGTAAATAAAATTTGGCAAATCTCAAAACATATAATAAATAATAATCGCAGAACACGAACACGGATAAGAAATGCAGCGGAAGTAAAAGAGAAAGTAGTTCATAAAGCTACTATGTAAATATATCAGAGTTAAATAAAATACAACAGAATAAATAAAGTACAACAGAAGTCTCAAGATGATAACCAAGTACAAGATGAATAGAACAACAGAACTGGAATAGATAAAACTAGATAGGCAGACAATCTCCAGCGATTACAAATACCAGAAAGTGGAATCGAAATCTGTGAATAACTCAGGCTGACCCGAGCGTAAAGTAGAACACAAAACACTCGAGTTAGGACAATATATACTTATATAATGTAAACCAACTCAAGTGAAATGTAATAAGGTGCAAGTAACTTAAAGGATGCCTAGGACCGTCCATCCTCTAAGGATCCGTTAAACTATTTACTATGTAGTAATATTGCGCTATTATAATAATGTTTACAGTAAAATAAACTTACTTTAAAATAGTGTTCCGGGCTTACCCATATCACCCTTCACACATAATAGTCCCAGTAGTCCATCCAATATCATGATATCTCCAAATCAGGAGACTACTTGAGGATACCACATGGGTTACGGGAGAAAAACAAACTCGTAGTAAATGCTCGGTATGGTAGGTGACACGGCACACAAGGCAATGCCAGGGTAGATATATCAATTACGCACACGGGCTGGTGGTAATGTAACGACCCAGAATTTCTGTCAATTGAAATTTGTATACTTAATTGATTTTAAATATTAATAAGTGAAATTAAACAGTCGAATAAATTTTATGTCGAATCATAGGATTATAACGACCCGCTATTTTAGACTATTGGTATCCACACATGTCGGACTTGAATATTTCAAAATACCGAATTGTTAATTTAAATTCGGCAAAACTCAGATATACAGTAAATAAAAAATCACAGAATCACAGACACAGAGTAATAATATGCAGCTGAAGTAAAAGAGATAGTAGTTCATGAAGCTACTATATAAATATATAAGGTACATCAGAGTTTACAACAGAAGAGCAATACGATACATCGGGTACAAATTAGAATACATCACTGGAATCATCGAATACTGAAAGCAGAATAGATGGCTGGATCTTCAAGAAAAGCTCAAACTCCAAAGGAGAGTCTCGAATACCGGTACACTCAGTCTAACCCGAGCGTAAAGGAAAACACAAAACACTCGAGTCAGGATTAACATTCTTGTATCAATAAATCCAACTCAAGTGAAATAACAATTGAAATACAAGTAACTCAAAGGATGTTGGAATAACCATCCACTAAGGATCCGTTAAACTATCTACTATGTAGGTAGTGTACGCTAAATAGATAATGTCTATCAGTAATATAAAATATCAAAATAGTGTTAAGGCGTTACCATTATCCCCCTTAACATATTTTATATAAGCGTTATAGTCTATACAGCACTGTAAACTCCACCGTAAACTAGTGGGATATCAGGGAGTACTCCATAGGTATAACACAAAACAAATTCGTAGTGGTCGCGTATATAGGGATACAAGTATGACAAGGCACATGAGGCAATACCCAAGGTAGTGAAACTACCGTTCGCCTGATCCGGACTGGTGAGAATGCATCGCCGCAACGATCGCAACACCATGAAACAACACTCCCAAAAGTACGAGGGTGCACCAATCAATCACAAGTAATGAGTAGTAGTTACGAAGAAGTGTGTCCGCTCGAGGTGGCTAACCCCATTTGGCCCGGCACGGCTCCTGATTTTAGTCAGTTCCAATTTGACACAAGCGTCAAGGGTATCCATTATCGTTCTCTTTCTTCAGTCATCACGTACATCGTTCCAACCACTTCATTCTGGATCATCACTCCGCGTATAGTTATTAAAGTGGTTTTCGGCTTAGATAGAGAGTATATCCATAACCGATTCCGGTTTCTTTAATAACTTTCGTAATTATTACACCGATTGGTCGTTTAATAAATTTCAAAACCAAATCAATTTCAATTTCAATTAGAATTTATAAATCAACATTTCAATTGTCCTTCACTATCAATTTCCAAAAATTTTTACAAACTTCCAAATAACCATTTCAAAATCTTACAATTCAATTTCAATTTTTATTTAAACAATTCAAATATTGATTCAAGTTCTTATATAAGTTTCATTCTGAAATCATTTAAGATGGTGTAATTTTCATTCAAATCAATTTAAATTCATTTATCGATTTCATTCAATATTTGCTAAGTAAATTTATCCTTCAAAACAACTTCTATTTAAATTCCAATTCATTTAATTCAGTTACTTACGTTCAACTTCATTATATCAAAACTTCAAATTGAAATAAATTAAATTCGTCATATCAAGTCTTTAAATTACAAGTCTTACATTAATTTCAATAAATCCCATTAATTTCAATAAATCACATTTAATTTTTGTTAAAGAAATTCAAATTTTCATTAATTTATTGACTTCGTTACAAATTTCAAACTCAATTAATAAAGAACTAAATTTCATATATTCAAGAAGTTTAATTTCACTTATTAACTTACTTAAATTTTCCAAAGCTTAATTAATAAATAAAGAAACTCAATTTCATTTATTAACGAAGTTCAAATCCACTTATTCAAAAGTTCAATTTCTCTTATCAAAGAATTCAATTTTTAATCAATTATCCAATAATTAAATCTTATTAAATTATTAAGTAATTTCAATCTTAATTATTAATAATTACAAAATTTAATAATTACAAACTTGGTTATAAATTTAAACATAATTATTAAATCATTTCCACTTAATTATGAATTCAAACTTAATTATCAAATCATTTCAACTTAATTATAAATTCAACATAATAATTTCAAACTTAACTATAATTCCAAACTTAATTATAATTTCAAATTTAATTATTAAATGATTTCAAACTTAGTAATTTCAAAACTTAATTATTACTAATTCTAAATTATTTATTAATAATTCCAAATTTAATTATTAAGTAATTAAATTTCAAATAACGTTCTTTCATCAATTACTACGTTAGTATTTGTTTCAGATTTCAATATTTACATTTTTCTTTCATAAAGATTCAAATTCTAACCTTATTTCAAAACTTATTCTTTATTTGAATAAAATCATTATTTTATTTTTAAATCAAATTATTGACCAATCGGATTTTTTTATTTAATTCTCTATCCTAAGTCAAGTTCATTTGGGTATGTATCATTTCAACCCGAGTCCGTTTCAATTCAAAATCAAGCATAACAAATGGAACTTGCAGTGTGATAACAGGGAAGGTGTCAAAGTAAATAAACAAGCAATAACAACAATCAATAACAATCCAATAATTAATTCAAATAATCCCAAAATAATCGTATTAATTTACATTGTTGTTTATGTAAATTAACATAATTATTTCTAGAATCTACACTATCATTTCATGTAGATTAAAGATTGTTATAGTAATATTTATACGGTTCTTTACGATATTTATTATTCAATTTCAAACTACATCAATTTATACAACATACATTTAAATGGTTCAAAGTGTCGTTAACACTATTTCTACATGTCAATTTGTTTAACATTCAAAGGGGTCATATTAGACAAATGTTACTAATCAACTTCAACACATATCAATTTCAATTCGTTAACTATTCTACGTCAGTTTCAATTTCAATTTATTTATCACATTCTACATTAACAATTTAACGTCTAATTACAACATCAACAATAAATCATTTATCAACCAAACTGGATCATCATTGCATAAATAATAGATAATGGTGTCAGATGTCAAAGGTGCACTGATACATAAATAATAGTGCAATAAATAACAGCAGCATATTTCAATTTGTCGTTTTAATTGAAATCAAATTTAATAAATAAAAGAATATTAATCGTGAGTGATTGCTGACCTTTCGAGGCTAGAGAGGGTAGACGATGAATTGGGTTACGAATCCAAGCATGAATTCCAAATCAAAGCTAGATTGGCACGAATTCGACACACAAACCGATAGATAAGAAATTGATGAAGTAAAATCAGAAATGGATTGATGAAGCTAAATGGTATGAGTGAACTTACATATAACTATAATATAACTGTATATATATAATATCATATTTTAAATCCGAACACATTTTAAACTATACACACACACACATTTCAAAATCATTGGTTCAAATTAAACACATATAAAATTTTAAAATCAAACCCAAGTATACTTATGTGTAATATTTATAAAATCAAACATATAGACTGTACAGTAAATTGCCAGCTATTATGTCTGCACATTTCAAAAGAATGCAAAACTTACCTATATGTACCTTAGACTGACATATAGACTAACAGGTTGTAAATAAAACTGTTATACAACTAATATATATATATATATATGTGTGTGTGTGTGTTTAAAAGTTGTTGAAAAATGACGAACTATATACAACTTACCACAAGAGCAGGTAACAGTAACTATATAAAAAAAAAAAATGAACTCAAACAGACAATATAAATTCATATTATAAACACCTTACAATATAACCTTTCTATATCATATATATAATATAATGTAACATACGGAAACCTATATGATGTACATGTAGAATATGCCTACCTCTTATACTTTCCCAAATAAACTTGAAACCATATCTATCTATATACAAATAAGCAACACTAAATAGTAAAATTGGAAACAATATCTATTTTTTTTTCGACCAAAACTTATCATACTGTATACCCAATGGTCAAATATGCTAATAAGTTACATTTATATTTATAGAAAAATATATATACATATATACAAACCGTATACTTTTTAGTTAAACATAGGAAATAAACTATATATATAGCAACATAACTACTTATATAAACTTACTTATACGTATAAGATTTTAAAATCAACAATAAATATAGCAACTAGTATAGTATATCCTTTAACGCAACAGCCATATATACAAAAAGAGAAGAAGAAAAAAGTTCATAGCTTATATACATAACTTACTCAATTAAAACAATATATATATATATATATATATATATATATATATATATATATATATATATATATATATATATATATAAACATCACTCGCGTCATATACAAAATATATAACAAACAGAGAACGACACATACTTTAAACAAATACTAACCAAAACTAACCTCTCTGAAGTAAACAATATATATTAATAACCAAACCTATAACTTACTCTGTCGTTAGAAATATAAATTACTACCTTAAATTATATACATGCACGCATATAGACAAGATTGGCTAGGCATACTAGCATATAAAGCCTATACATATACTTTGAAATAAATAAAACATACTTTCTCATCTTTGGAAATGAAATAACAAATTTATAATACTATTATAACTATATATGCACTTTCTTCAAATATACAAATACGACAGGCCAACAATAAAAAAAATACTGAAAAATATAAAACGGGACCGATATAAACTTTATAATATATACAAGTATAATATGCGAAAAAAACTTAATAAGTATAATATATGAAAACATGTATGTTTAAGCAATCCCATTTAGACCAACTATCTAATACAACCTAATATATATATATATATATATATATATATATATATATATATATATATATATATAACTTACATTATATATAGCACACGGTGATGATGGCTAGTAGGAGCAAGGTGCTGCTGAGGTGGATCAGGGTTGCGTGAGGTTGCAGCTTCAGGCTGTGGTCACAGAGGTTTAAACATGGAAGATATATGTATTATTTATTAAAGGAGGAGGTGGCTAAGTTTGATGAAGTGGGGCGTGGGTGTTAGAGCGGAGGAAGGAAGATCTGAAGAAGAAGAGATGCATGTGAAGGAGCAGATCAAGTTTGGAAAGCAAATATATGTTTCTTTGAATTTTTTTTAGTAGGATGGTTCGTTTGTAAATGGAAGGGGGAAAGGCCAAACTCAATTGCATGCAAGAGAGCGTGACAGGGAGGGGAGTAGTTGGATCCATAAGATTATAACTTAGGTATTTAATTTTTGAAAGTCAGAGAGACCAAACATAAATGAAATAGAACTAACTAGTGGAAATAAATGGTCACCTAAATTATTAAAACGAATGGAATAACAAAAAAACATGCATTGAATTCTGCAATTATCAATGGACATTGGTTTCACCAGGAATATCGCAAGAAACCCAAAAGAACTCCCTAAAGGGTACCGGTACGGTAAACCTCTTCACAGTTTTGTCGTACACCGGACACCGAAATTCACAATTGAATATACCATGGAGATCAGCACGATGAGAGGATCAAAATGGTATACAGATGTCAGTAGTACGATTTAATTATAAAAATTCGAATTTTCAACTAGCGGAAAATGCAGGAAAAACGCAGAAAAATAAGATCGACGGAGCTAAAGATGTCCGAATTTGAAAAAACAAAAAATAGCATTTGCTCAGAAGATGGTTTAGAATTTTTCTATTTAAAAATATTTAGGTTTTAAAAATGTTTTATTTTTCATCGACTTTTAACTGATTAAATTGAAGTAAATTTACGCACGAAATAAACTTCCATATTTTCGGACGAAAATTTACCAGTTGTTATGTTTAACTAGACTCATTCCAAATATCAAATTTTTATTTCAAAATTTTGTCGCTTAAAATCCCACAAAATTTCAATTGATAACGTTATTAAAACCGGTTAAATTTACGGGTCGTTACATTCTCCCCTACTCAAAACTTTTCATCCTCGAAATGGAAGAAGGTAGGAGAATAGAAATAACCAAAAGAAAATAGACTTGAATTACATAATAAACAATTAATTTAAACCATATAAATTCCAATTTAAATAAATTTATATTCAATAATTTTTTTTAAATTCAAGATTTTCATTAAATTGATTTGATTTCACATTCATTAATGTTAGGTACAAAAGTTTTCTTTCAAATGAAATTCAATTTAAATTAAATTAATTCGAGATACTCTCTTAAGTTGATTTAATTAAATTTATTAACTTTCAAAACAATTTTTTTTTCTATTAATCACAACTATTATTATTTTAACTTATTATTCTATTTATCTCCATAAACATTTTGTAATTAAAATTTAAGTGAATAACATTTATTATACGCACTCACATTTTATTTATAAAAACATTTTATATTATATATTATCCAATTTTCTTTAAACTAACAATTTCAAAGACCATACATTTGAATAGTCATTTATTATAATCATACTTTATTCGACAAATTTAATTCTTCTTTATTTCAAATTATTATTTAATTAATTCCACTTAATATCCTCATCACATTTATATTAAGTATATTTACGTTTATCATAACTTCTCAAATTTTATTTAAAAATTCTCTTGATATCATTTTATATTGTATAATAATCAATTTCATAGTTAACCTTTGAAGATTTAGGTAAGTTATATATATATATATATATATATATATATATATATATAATGCAATTGTGTATTATACAAATAAAATTTTACAATTCAGTTATTTCAAGTTAAATATTTATTCAAAATCTTTGCCTCAATTTATAATTTGAAATCATCTTTACTCATAAATTTAAGAATTAAATTTTCGAGTAACTTCAAATTTATTTAAAGGTAAACAAATATATATTATATATCAAATCAAATTTTAAAACGTACATCAATATATATTACAAATCAAATCATACTTTAAGAAATTCAACTCAATTTATTTTCAAACCAACCGTAGCAAAGCTACAAAATAGTCTTTCCACTTTGAAACTTGAAAATGAATGTCGATGATGCGGCCGTCATCACCGAAATTATTTTCCAACGACAAAAGAGAAGAGCTCTAATTTAATCATTTAAAATTCTTTGAAAACCATTTCTATTCGAAAATATTTTAAATACATTACACTCTAAAACTTTCAAAACGAAGTTTGAAATCACCGGAAATTAAATTCTCCAATTCATGATTTAAATTCATTTAAACTCCAAATCAAATTATAACCAAAGCTATAAATTTTCATTTATTTATATTATGAAATCGTCAATGATTTACAAAACAATAAATGAAAATTGAATTTTAACATTTCAGACAACATATTCATTAACATTTTTAATTTTAGAAAATTTATACTTATATATAATATAATCATTCAAAATTATTCTATTTACCACATTTGAAAACAATATTACGTCAGTTTGCTCTGCTCAAGTGTTTTGGAAATCCTATCGATAGCGTTGATCAGACGAATCGATCAGAAATCCAAATCAACATCAACAACTCAAAAAACACAGTATATAAAAAACATTTTTAATATAAATTTACAAATACACTTCCTCGCTCGACGATATAATAATGGATTTCAAAGCAAGGACAGAGATTCAAATTTGATGGGCCCAATCAAAGAGAATTTTGATTCGAATACAAGTTCGAAAGCAAAGATAAGGTGATTCAATTAACAGAATCAGAAGATGGATAAGCTTATTTAATTCACGGGCAACCTTAACTGGGTCGACCGTACTTCAAGAATAAAATCGATGCTGAATTCCGAAGAAAATCAACATTCGATCTCGAGAATTAGAATTCAGGTATAGCAGGAGATAGATAGCATCGTAAACTGAGGATACAGAAATCTCCGGTAAAACAATGCCTATTGTAAAGGAGTTTTACCCCTTTTTTTCAAATCATTCGAAGTTTGGCGAGACCGCCGATCCATTATAAGGGTCATTCGAAGTGGAGTTATGAGATACTCCAGAATTGAAAGAAAGTGTGGGGACACAAATGAATTTTAGAGCCACAGTGAATGTAACAACCCGGTATTTCGCATCAATTGATAATCGACATTAAACGATTAATATTGTTGCTAACTGCTAATTGAAGTTTTGATTTTTAAAATTGAGTTAAAATTCTTTTATAAATTGTTGAAAGGAATTGTGGGCTTTGAAACTAAAATTTGTCTCAGCATATTTATTCTTGGTGCCGAATTATTTCGAGTTATACCCGTTCCCCCCTTTCGTTTTTCATTTTTATTCGTAACCCTAAACCCTAAAACAAACAAACAAAAAGAAAAAAAATAATGGCGGCTGCGTTTATTTCGTTTGCTCCTCTTTCCAAATTAGGGCTTAATGAAATCGAGGGCGCCGATTTGGATTATCTCGATCGAACGAAGCTTTGTCAATCGATGCTTTCTTCACTTCGTGCTCGTCAATGTAAGGTGAGTGTTTCACTCACATCTAATTCTTATCTCGATTTGTTAGTGTTCGAATTCTACGATTTTCGTTCGTATTTGATTGTTGAATTCGTCCCTTGATTTGTCGGCCATTCGACTATGTGGGAGATTAATGTTTTCTGAATTGGTTTTGTTCCGTGTCTTGATGATTTGCCGTGATGTCTTTGAGTTGTCTCTAGCATTTGTGTTTTGTTGATTTGAGTTGCATTTTATAATGGGCATCAACTTTAACTTTGATTTGTGTCCCATTGCTTTGGCATGGTTATTCGGTAGCATATTTGGCTTCAACTTGATTTTTGATATTACTGAATCTTCGGCATTTTTTTCTCATCCCTGTAGCAGTTTGATGCTTGAATGTGCATTTTATTTTCTGGTCATTGTATGGTCTATATTGCATACTTATAATCTCGAGTTGCTTCACTGCATAACTGTGTCGCCATATTTATCCCTCTGTTTGCTTTGGTTTCACTACATAGCATATTGGTACATATTAAAAATGTCGCATTATTGAGTTGCTCTGCACTTTCGTGTTTGCATTAGCTTCACATAGAGACTCACTTGGTATGACCACTATCCATTCTATTGTGTCATTTACCTTGTGCATTAGTTTGCACTGTGCATTCATTTGTATTGATCATGCTTGTGCCTGCACCTAGCTAACCTGTCTGGTGCAGTTGCATTTTTGGTCTGTGCAGTTGCATTTTGGTCTTGCATTGCTCATATCTTTGCCATTGATCGTTGCATTATGTGCACACTGTATTGATTTTTTCTCACCTCTTTGTTGGTATTACAGTACTCTAGTAGTTGATGGACTTGTTGATGAATGGACTGGTTCGCTGTTGAGTTCATTTGCTCATTGCATTCATGTGTTTGCACTGTCCAGTATTTTACAATTATATTTCATATACTTGTTGCCATTCACTTAAAATCAGTTGTATTCCTCTGATTCATTTCATGTTTGAACCTTTGCCCTGTGACCTTGTACTGGCTGCAGTTCAGTTGCAGTCTGCCCTTGTGTTTGTGTGCTATGGTGCCATTCCTCTGGTGCCCTCACCCTCCTCCTATTTTTGTAGTTATACCACTGCTTTTTGCTTTGGTGTTGCAGTTGAATTGAGTCATTGACTTGACCTTTTGCATTTGGTTTATGGCTTGGTTACTTTGGTTCTGTCCACTGTCTTTGTTCTCAAAACTGATACATTGCATTGATGCATTGTATTCATTTGCATTTGGTCACTGTATTTCACGTCGACATTATTTCAAATTGAAGTTGCTTTGTGTCTTTTCTGTTGTGTGCTGTGGTGCCATATCATTGGTGCTCTCACCTTCATTCGGTTGTGTCTTCATGTTGTACACTGCCTTGTGCACTTGCTCATTGGAGTTGTACTGCTTCTCGTTGCACCTCTGATTCATTTTGCCATGTGCAGTTTGTTATGTACATTCATTTATGTACATATTTTACATTCATTTAGTGGAAGTTTTAAACTGCTGCCACTTGCTTAGTGTATTAGTTTGCACTGTGAATTCTTGTGTATTGACCTTTGTGCCTTGTTGCTATTTCTGTATATGTTGTTGTGGCGAGGCAGTGTACACGTGCGTGCACTGCAGCCACACAGTATCGACATTTTGAATTGATATTTGAACCTTCATTGATTTTGGTTCATTGATCTTTTGTGTACATCATCACTATAGTGGCAAGGCAGTGCACGCAAGCGTGAACTGCAGCCACACGGTATGGCTTTTATGATATTCTATTTTGTTTTGATTTATTGATCTTTAGCATATTCCATATGCTTTAGTGGCGAGGAAGTGCACGCGTGCGTGTACTGCATCCCTACTTGAATTAATATTTTAATTGATATTTCAATGGTTTGAACTGTTTTGTTTATTCAATTCAATATTCTGAATTGTATTCTGATTAGGTTTAATTTGCTAAGTTGTTGTTTAACACTGTTACGTGTTATATTTATCGTTATCCGATTTCTTTATTTAAGGATCGGATAGACGAGATTTATTGTGACTGTCGTCTATTTGTTACGTAATTATTATCGCTTGGGTGCACTAATAACTGAGTTTGAATTAGACTGACCCGTGTATTATTTTCTTTTGAATCTAATACTCGGGTCAGACCGAGTATTTTCTTTTGAATCTAATACTCGGGTCAGACCGAGTATTCTTGTATATTATATACGATAATGTACTTGTGTATGTAACTTCCTGAGTCGATAATTGTAGTTGTATCATATGTACCGTATCACATGTATTGTAACTGACATCAGTTATTATATATATGAGACTTTCTGTTTTTATCCGTGTTCCGCATTTATATTATCTGTGTTATTGTTATATTTACTGTCCTAAACTATTATAAACCATCGTAGTTCGTTTTATACTGGAATTGGGTATGTCGATGGGAGTAAATAAATCAGAGATGAAAAATGAAAGAATATATATACCACTCCTATCGAGATAACCAATACTAGTGTAAGGCCTAACTACGGTTGGCCGCTCCTCAACAGCCTTATTCTCCGCGCGTGTTGACAGCATTACATCGTAGTGTTCTTGGCTAGCGTGGGTATAGAGGTGGGGCGTCACAGTGAATGTTCCAAAATTCAAAAGAATTGAGTCAAAAGGAAGAGATTGAAGCTCGAATGAGAGTGATTCTGTAAATACATTTACCATATATGCTAAGTTTTGCCTAGAGCTACCAAAGCTCTGATGCCAACTATAACGACCCGCTATTTTAGACTATTCGCATCCACACATGTCGCACTTGAATAATTCAAAATACCGAATTATTAATTTAAATTTGGCAAAACTCATATATACAGTAAATAAATAATCACAGAATCATAGACAAAGAGTAATAATATGAAGCAGAAGTAAAAGAGATGGTAGTTCATGAAGCTACTATATAAATATATAAGGTACATCAGAGTTTACAACAGAAGAGCAATATGATACATCAGGTACAAATCAGAATACATCACTGGAATCATCGAATACTGAAAGCAGAATAGATGGCTGGATCTTCAAGCAAAGCTCCAACTCCAAAGGCGAGTCTCGATTACCGGTACACTCAGTCTGACCCGAGCGTAAAGGAAAACACAAAACACTCGAATCAAGATTAACATTCTTATATCAATAAATCCAACTCAAGTGAAATAACAATTGAAATACAAGTAACTCAAAGGATGTTCGGATAACCATCCTCTAAGGATCCGTTAAACTATCTACTATGTAGGTAGTGTACGCTAAATAGATAATGTCTATCAGTAATATAAAATATCAAAATAGTGTTAAGGCATTACCATTATCCCCCTTAACACATTTTTTATAAGCGTTAAAGTCTATACAGCACTGTAAACTCCACCGTAAACTAGTGGGATATCAGGGAGTACTCCCTAGGTATAACACAAAACAAATTCGTAGTGGTCGAGTATATAGGGATACAAGTATGACAAGGCACATGAGGCAATACCCAAGGTAGTGAAACTACCGTTCGCCTGATCCGGACTGGTGAGAACGCATCGCCGCAACGATCGTAACACTGTGAAACAACACTCCCAAAAGTACGAGAGTGCACCAATCAATCACAAGTAATGAGTAGTAGTTACGAAGAAATGTGTCCGCTCGAGGTGGCTAACCCCATTTGGCCCGGCACCGCTCCTGATTTTAGTCATTTCCAATTTGACACAAGTGTCAAGGCTGTCACGACCCAAACTCGATGTCCAACAAACAACATCAAATTCGTTTCGCGGGAGCTTGCAACACCATTAAATGATAAATAACACAGCAGAAATAAAAGATGATATCACTGATATAACTTGAATACAATATCCGATACATCAATTTAATACAATGATAATCATCAACATCAGAGAATACACAACACAAAATACAGCGGAACACGATACAATATGAAATAAGTCTTCTCAGAATATAATACTGCAACTCTGATCCAAAAAGCTCCAAAGACAAAGCTCCAAAACTCCTATCTCGATCCACTATCAAGATTGCACCAAGCTAAACAAGTCTCGTCCATATCCAAAGAAAACTGAACTAGCTCCAGATAATCTACTGAATCTAATTATCTGGAAAACCAAACTCTAGACTGCCCGTGTAGAAAAATTTTGAGCACCCAGAGTTTAGGAAATAAACAATAAACTCTGGATCAGTCATGGGACTGGTGTGAGCAACAAAAACAGTTTATCTTTTTAAAACATTCAACAAAAGAATTTCAAAGTCAATTCGCAATGCTTTTTTTTTTAAATGAGACTACCATAAGGCCTCCCGCACACACACACAATGCAAACGCAGAATCGGAGGAGATTTCTCCTTATGATAGTCAAAGATGCTTGATACGCATTAAAAAGAACATTTGATATTATTACTAGTGCATAGTGTAGAGAAAATTCATTTCGAAAGTAAAGATATAAATCTTAGCCAACATAGACATTTCGAACTATGCCTACTATAGCTACCATGTTCAATAGCGGGTTACCGCCATATTCCATGGCAGGTTATACAACTAAAACCGTACAAGGCTCGTATTTGAAGAATGGATTTTCCAACAAATGGTCAGGCCAAGGAACTTCCCATTGCCACATGGAAACGCCTCTGGAAGGACGCCCTGAGAACCACTGTTCTCTGCTAAACAAAGCCGAGAATCCCTTTTCCCAAGGGATATTACAAACCCTCAGATATACCACTCCCGGTCCTTTGGGACCTTTAAACGAGAGCTCTCTAATCAACGTCACACCATAATAATAAGTGTTTCAACATGAGTAAATATCTGGGCTCCATACCATGATACTACCCTTTTCCAGAAGGAATGGTCATACCCTAGGGAAGTTATCCCTGAAAACCTTGCCGCACAATTCCTGTTTCGACCATTACCGGTTTGTGAGGCTCGACGAAGTCACGTCCACAAAAACACACTTTATACAAAAGCCGTGCTTTGGGTCAACAAATGATCATAGAAATGATCACAAAGATAGACGATCAAACAAATGATCCTATCACAAATAATCAACACAATGATCATTTCACAGCAACACTCAGCATGTCACATTACCAAATTGGGAATATATCGCTGATAACCTTCAACTACATAACCTCTGAGCTCGTACGTCTCAGAGAAGGGTGTTAAGCTAAAAGAATAAATTCTCCGCCACCAACAGAAATATATTTGAAAGAAATCGGCTTTATATCTCAATTTGTAATGTCAAACATAACTATCCATACAAGTCTGTTCCGGGCTCGAACAGAACCGAAGGCACTTACAAAGAAGTCCTCGAAATCCGGATATCCACAATCCTGATCGGATTCCCCATCACATATGGAGAACTCTATACCGGAGCAACTCGGTGCAGAGTCAATCGACAGGTCATCCTATCGCTCTCGCAAATACCCGGTCTTCAACACCGGTCTTCAAATGCTATCCATAACGACATATCACATATTCGGAATGGGTTATACGACCCAAAGGTCCTTTCCCGGCTAACCCGAATAGTGAACGCAATATTAAAAACATATGGATATGGGATTTCAATTAAGTCACAACTTATTACCCAAAACTTTTCTTTTCAAATGGTTTAAACCAATTACCATTTCAAATCTTTTAAACAAAAAGTTTTATTTCACAAAGTTCACTCAGTTTCACAAAGATTCATTTACGGATTTCAAAACAATTTCCGTTTTAATTGAATTTATTCATTTAAATCTTTAAATCAAAGATTTATCTCATAACTTTCAAAACTTATTTCCAAAGATTCATTCACAACTTGGATAATCATTTTCGATTCAAACTTGAAATCTCTTTAATATAAATTGGAAGTTCATTACTCAAATGAAAGCTTTTTATCACTTAGAAATAATAGTTTTATTTTGGAAAAACCCCAATTCCATTTATACAAGTTAAAATCTTTGGTTTAATTCAAATTTCCAAATCAACGCTTAAACATGGTTTAAACCCTTATAACTTGTAAAGTTCTTTTTAAATCATAAATATTGAATATAGAATTCAATTTCAGATTTCTTTTGAATTTCAATCTAAATCTGATTATTTAAATTCCAAATCTTTATTAGTTATTCAAAAATAACTTTTATTCTTAAAATAGCTTTTCAAAAGCTTTTCTACATTAAAATTTAATTTATTTCCAAAAAAAATATTTGAATTAAAAATTCAAATTCAAACTTATTCAAAAATCTGTGACTTAACCGATTTCCTCGTGAAATCCATATTTGTGTGTGTATAGTGTGGTCCAGGGGTTTTACACAATAGTGCACAACATCAATCATCACAGATATATCAGTATTGATAAGCGATATATCAATAACGCTTATCTTTATTTACAGTTTCACAGATAAAATAAATTTATCAATCGCGAAGATTCATCATTACAATTCGACGTGGGTTTCGGATAACCAACTGGAATCCGAATCCCTGTCGCATCGAAATTCAAATATCGTATACAGGCAAAAAGGGGTTTCACATATATACGGAAACAATCACAGCTCACAGTACAGCATAAGGAAAATTCACATCACATAGTATCGTAATCTCAAACAGAAATATCAATCCAGTACACAACACTTGATGACAATCATCTTCTATTTAAGGAGAAGATGATTTAAAAGAATTAACCATATGACTATTTTTATTGGTTTATTTAAATCAATGATTAACTATTGTTAATGATTAATTATAATTTTTATTAATTATTTCTTAATCAATTATCTTAATTAACTACTAATTGTAAATTAATTTACTTTAGTTACCTAATTAACAATTTGTAATTACAATTGGATTAAACAATTAATCGTGAATTAAAACAAATCTTTAATTTTAATTCGACAAATTTCTAGTCATTTAATTAATTACAATTTTAAATTTTAATTACTCATCTTAATTAAACACCTAATAACAATTATTATTATTTGTCTTAATTAACATTTAAAATCTTCTTTAACCGTTGAAATTAATTTATTACAAATTTAAAAACTTTGTGAAATAAAATCGACTAAACTTTTTAAATTTTTTTTTTATATAATACAACAGTTTAAAGAAAAACCACCCGGAACTGTTTTACTCGAGTACCACCTCGAGATTTCCTCCATCTTTCCCGTGTCATCCCCCTTTCCCTCTCGCGTTCGTTCTACCCCCAACCTTCCTCCTTCTTCTCCCTATTGTTTTCTTTTTCTCTTTTTTTTTTATTAAGTTAAGTTTTAATTTCACAGCAGTAACGCGCGACAACAACTCACGCGAAACACAAAAAAAAAAAAAAACTCGAGTCGACTTCAGGAAAATCACGAAATCCCCTTCAAGTCTCCATGAACCCAAATTTCCCAGATGTCAACTTGTCGCCGTGCACGTGCACGTGAATTCCCGCCACCTCCGGTCGAGTCGCCACCCACCACCAAGTCACAAAACTCTCCTTCGTTCCAAGGCAAGGGTCACCATGATGCCAAAACTCGAAAACCAAAATATAGCCATTCGTTCGAACCTGGACCCAAAACCCACGAAACAAAATCACCTCGCGTGGCCACCTCTGGCCACCGGAGGTCTTGCGGCCACCTCCTACCGCTGCTCCACCTCCCCACGCATCTCCTCTCCAAGTCCGGTCCCACTCGACGCCACGACAAGTGTGCACGAGCCAAAAACCCATACGCCATCTTCACCGTCCTTAAACCCTATTCCTGTCAATTTCTACCACCATAATCACTGATAAATCCTATTACCATTTTTCCCCGAATCTCCACTGCCTAGGCTACCTTCACCATTAATCACGATCCCCAATTCATCGTTGATTATCGTGTTTTGATAAAATATCGATTCAGCTCAACTGGAAATTTTCTCATCATTCATAAACTTAAAAATCATAATTCTTTCACCAAAAATCATTATTTTGCAATACGAACATAATTATATAATCAGATTATTAAACTAAATTACTTGAATTTTCTGATTTAGGATGATCTTACTGTGAACTATACATGTTAAAATAATTGCTTCCTAAATCCTTTTGAATTTGTTTTTAAATTTAATTTTAACTTGTTACAACCATTTTTCTTTCACGAATCATGGCCTACAATTGATTCTATGAAGAGGTATTAAATTTATAAACAGATTCTAAACTTGTAGAGTATGAAACAGAGGTATGGTTTCTTGCCTGTGCTCTTAATTACTCCTTTTCAACAATTATTATTATTTCTTTACTATAAAGCATGTAAATACATTCACATTTATACAAGATTTATATTTTTATTTTTTTTCACAGCAGCATACTTGCAAGATTCAATTAGTTTCTAAGTTTTAACAAAATAGTTTGCTCACAGTTTTGAGAAGAGGAAGATGACAGAGAACTCTTTGTGTTGAAACTGCAGTATTTTTCTTGAATCCTGTTTTTAAGTTTGAAAACAAGGTGATGTTTATGTTGCTGGGTTTCTTTGGATGAACAAAATAACACAAATGAATGTGTATTAATACACAGGAGGATGTTGTTCAAGGTAGGGGAGGCATGTTGCATTAAATGCAAAGGTATGTTGCATTTATTGTTTTGCATTATGGCTGTTTACAGAGAAATTACTCTTTGCTTGTACTCGGCTAGTGATTTTGTATTATGCTGAGAAGATATTGTTTTGTGCTTGGTATTAAATGCAATGGTCTAACTTCATGTTTACATGCTTACTTTGTACAGTTCACTATTTTACTTTGTACTTGGCTGAGATGATTTCAAGACTTGCTTTGTTTGTGTTTTTCTCATTTTGTTTTACTCTCCTATGCTATATATTTTATATGTACTTTTGTTTATAACTTTTGGCTTTGCTTTCCAAGTATTCATACTTATTCAACTCGGCTGGGGAGATTTCAATGGTGCTGAGAGGATTTTGACATTAAATGCATGAGTTATTAGGTGTACAAGCTATACTATTCTTTTTATTTTATTATTATGTATATACAGTTCATTTGCAAGCTTTTATACTTTAGCTTTATACAGTTTTTTTTTTTTTTGTTTGTTCATATTGCTTTTTATATGTATGTACAGTTTGTACTTTTGTTTATCTTCTTTTTGCAAACCACTTTGTTTAGTAGATATTTCTTTTGTTTGCATTTGTTAATTATTTTACTTAGACTTACTAATATCATGCTGATACTATTTGTTCATGTACGTATACTTGTTTGTTTTGAATAAATTCGTCTATTTGCCTTGCATACATTTTTTTTTTAAATCTTCAATATCTTGCATTTCTCCCATACACTTTTATTTGTATTCCCGTTGTTATTATTTTATAGTTTTTATAACCTTAAAATCTTACCACTAACATAAACCATGAAATTTTATTTTATACTCTACACTTATTTTCAATTCCAATTCGATTATATTTAAAATAAGTTTCAAATCCAATTTATAAAATAAATAAGTATACATATCTTATCAAAATTGAAAAATTCAAACAAAACTATAATTTAATCCAAGAATTAAATTATAAATTTAAATTCGTCTTAAAAATCGGGATCGTTACAGACTTCCCCCCTTAAAAGAATTTCGTCCTCGAAATTCGTCAGAGAAAGATAACGAAGATAGATGAAAGATAGAGAAATATTTTTCCAGATCAACTGGATATCAATTCTGCATTTGGCTTACCAAATCAGAATTATCAACAATAGATATGAGAACAAACTCCATCAACTACGAAAAATTTGGTTTCCTGATCTACAAAGTATAGAGGGGTATTGGTTAGATCGAAGGGATGACTAACCATTCGTAGAATATATCGAAACCCAATGAAATAGATAGAAATAGATTCGATTACGATTTTAGATTCAAGATTTAATTTATTTACGATTTGCTGAAAAATGAAACTAAGGGTAGTTCTAGTGTCGAACAAAATTCGAACAATTTAATCGTAAACGTGAAGATTACCTTATAAATTCATTTCCTTAATCCGATGTTGAGGTTGAAGAATCGTCTCTGATTGCATACACTTTCTTTACTAAAGTCTGGTTCTTTGCTGGACAGTTGTTGATCCTATGTCCTGGCTTTCGGCATTTATAGCATCCCGTAGATTCCTCATCTGGCCTCATAAATGGCTCTCTCATTCCTGGCTTCCAATCATTTTTACATTTATTCGAGTAGTGGCCTTTTTCCAGGCAATTGAGACAAGTAACATCCCTCTTTTTCTTCGGTATACTCTTCTTTCCTTTATCTTTCTTCGATTTCTTATTGCCAAACTTCCTTTTTCTCCAATTCAATTTATTTGTATCTCCATTCTCCTCCGGATCTTTTTGCCTTTCCAAAGTATCGTATCGATAGCCCATATCAATTAATTCAGAAAAAGATTCCTTGACGTGAGTAGTCATCCTTTCCTGAAACTCCTTGTTCATTCCCCGAATAAACTTTTCATTTTTCTTTAACGGTGTATTCACCAATTCTGGACCAAATCGAGATAATTCAATAAATTTGTTCAAGTACTCCTCAAACGATAAACTCCCTTGCTCTAAATCCATAAACTCCTGGTACATCCTAGAGATCCAGCAGACGGCATATATCGTTGCTCAAACACTTCCTTGAAATGACTCCAAGTAAATTCATCTGTCGACTCATCCACGGTAACAGTTTCCCACCAAACTAAAGCCTCTTCCTGGAGTTTCCATGAAGCTATCAATCGCATCTGATCATTTTCTAGTTTTAATCCTTTGAAAATCTTTTCACACGATCGAATCCATGCATGTGCTTCGATAACGGTTTCTTTGCCAGTGAATGGCTTTCCACCTAGTCTAGAAAACTTTTGATATAAATCAGCCAAATTCAATTGAGATTGAATAGGAATATCTGTCGTTGCAGGGTTTTGACCAGCTAAAGTAGTACTTTCCTGTCTCCTATTTCGTCCTCTTCTTCCGCTCACTCTTACTATCTGTAAATAGTAAGAAATCCGATTTAGGCATTCAGACGAAATGTCTTAGAGAATAACAACAGATAAAGAGAATAGATTAAGAAATTTGTATTTTGGTTTCACAGGTCATACTCGTTCTAGGGTATACTTTATCCTATCGCTAATGAGCCATCTAAGGTGTTACACTCTGTAGCTAAAGTTCTTACTCAACCTTCAGCTCTGATACCAATCTGTCACGACCCAAACTCGATGTCCAACAAACAACATCAAATTCGTTTCGCGGGAGCTTGCAACACCATTAAATGATAAATAACACAGCAGAAATAAAAGATGATATCACTGATATAACATGAATACAATATCCGATGCATTAATTTAATACAATGATAATCATCAACATCAGAGAATATACAACACAAAATACAGCGGAACACGATACAATATGAAATAAGTCTTCTCAGAATATAATACTGCAACTCTGATCCAAAAAGCTCCAAAGACAAAGCTCCAAAACTCCTATCTCGATCCACTATCAAGATTGCACCAAGCTAAACAAGTCTCGTCCATATCCAAAGAAAACTGAACTAGCTCCAGATAATCTACTGAATCTAATTATCTGGAAAACCAAACTCTAGACTGCCCGTGTAGAAAAATTTTGAGCACCCAGAGTTTAGGAAATAAACAATAAACTCTGGATCAGTCATGGGACTGGTGTGAGCAACAAAAACAGTTTATCTTTTTAAAACATTCAACAAAAGAATTTCAAAGTCAATTCGCAATGCTTTTTTTTTTTAAATGAGACTACCATAAGGCCTCCCGCACACACACACAATGCAAACGCAGAATCGGAGGAGATTTCTCCTTATGATAGTCAAAGATGCTTGATACGCATTAAAAGGAACATTTGATATTATTACTAGTGCATAGTGTAGAGAAAATTCATTTCGAAAGTAAAGATATAAATCTTAGCCAACATAGACATTTCGAACTATGCCTACTATAGCTACCATGTTCAATAGCGGGTTACCGCCATATTCCATGGCAGGTTATACAACTAAAACCGTACAAGGCTCGTATTTGAAGAATGGATTTTCCAACAAATGGTCAGGCCAAGGAACTTCCCATTGCCACAAGGAAACGCCTCTGGAATGTAACGATTCGAATTTTTTTCGCGTTCGAAAATCGACATCCATACTTTACATTGTACTCGAATGCCGCAGATTCGACCGTTCAAATTCGAGTCGCCGGAGCTTATAACACATTAAGTAAATAACACAGCGGAAGAAATGAATTTAAAGCAATTTGTACACTCACAAACAAATCACACATATATATACATTTCTTAGTTTATGAAGCTTTTGTAAACTTATTTATTAAATCAATTTTATAAAATTACTTTTTAAACCAATATTATTTATAAGCTTAGTTTATTTTTATTTTTTGAATTAAAACTAGTATACCTTTTAAATAAATCATTATCTATATTTATATTATTTTTAAATTTTTATTTCTTGTTTTATATCCATTTACATAAATGACAAACAAATATCTACTTAAATTTGGAAAATATCCAGTTAATTCACAATTTAATTTCTAAAATTAATTAAATTTCCAATTTAAATTCGATTCAAAAACGGGAATGTTACAGGTTCCCCTCCTTAAGAAATTTCGTCCCCGAAATTTGCCAGGAAGACGAGAAAGAAAAGATAATAGATAAAGAAATGATTGATCAGATCAGAATCGAGATATTTATTCTGCATTCGGTTTACCAAATCAGAATATCAACAATATGAGAACAAACTCATATAATTATACCAAATGTAACGATTCGAATTTTTTTCGCGTTCGAAAATCGACATCCATACTTTACATTGTACTCGAATGCCGCAGATTCGACCGTTCAAATTCGAGTCGCCGGAGCTTATAACACATTAAGTAAATAACACAGCGGAAGAAATGAATTTAAAGCAATTTGTACACTCACAAACAAATCACACATATATATACATTTCTTAGTTTATGAAGCTTTTGTAAACTTATTTATTAAATCAATTTTATAAAATTACTTTTTAAACCAATATTATTTATAAGCTTAGTTTATTTTTATTTTTTGAATTAAAACTAGTATACCTTTTAAATAAATCATTATCTATATTTATATTATTTTTAAATTTTTATTTCTTGTTTTATATCCATTTACATAAATGACAAACAAATATCTACTTAAATTTGGAAAATATCCAGTTAATTCACAATTTAATTTCTAAAATTAATTAAATTTCCAATTTAAATTCGATTCAAAAACGGGAATGTTACATGGAAGGACGCCCCGAGAACCACTGTTCTCTGCTAAACAAAGCCGGGAATCCCTTTTCCCAAGGGATATTACAAACCCTCAGATATAACACTCCCGGTCCTTTGGGACCTTTAAACGAGAGCTCTCTAATCAACATCACACCATAATAATAAGTGTTTCAACATGAGTAAATATCTGGGCTCCATACCATGATACTACCCTTTTCCAGAAGGAATGGTCATACCCTAGGGAAGTTATCCCTGAAAACCTTGCCGCACAATTCCTGTTTCGACCATTACCGGTTTGTGAGGCTCGACGAAGTCACGTCCACAAAAACACACTTTATACAAAAATCGTGCTTTGGGTCAACAAATGATCATAGAAATGATCACAAAGATAGACGATCAAACAAATGATCCTATCACAAATAATCAACACAATGATCATTTCACAGCAACACTCAGCATGTCACATTACCAAATTGGGAATATATCGCTGATAACCTTCAACTACATAACCTCTGAGCTCGTACGTCTCAGAGAAGAGTGTTAAGCTAAAAGAATAAATTCTCCGCCACCAACAGAAATATATTTGAAAGAAATCGGCTTTACATCTCAATTTGTAATGTCAAACATAAGTATCCATACAAGTCTGTTCCGGGCTCGAACAGAACCGAAGGCACTTACAAAGAAGTCCTCGAAATCCGGATATCCACAATCCTGATCGGATTCCCCATCACATATGGAGAACTCTATACCGGAGCAACTCGGTGCAGAGTCAATCGACAGGTCATCCTATCGCTCTCGCAAATACTCGGTCTTCAACACCGGTCTTCAAATGCTATCCACAACGACATATCACATATTCGAAATGGGTTATACGACCCAAAGGTCCTTTCCCGGCTAACCCGAATAGTGAACGCAATATTAAAAACATATGGATATGGGATTTCAATTAAGTCACAACTTATTACCCAAAACTTTTCTTTTCAAATGGTTTAAACCAATTACCATTTCAAATCTTTTAAACAAAAAGATTTATTTCACAAAGTTCACTCAGTTTCACAAAGATTCATTTACGGATTTCAAAACAATTTCCGTTTTAATTGAATTTATTCATTTAAATCTTTAAATCAAAGATTTATCTCATAACTTTCAAAACTTATTTCCAAAGATTCATTCACAACTTGGAAAATCATTTTCGATTCAAACTTGAAATCTCTTTAATATAAATTGGAAGTTCATTACTCAAATGAAAGCTTTTTATCACTTAGAAATAATAGTTTTATTTTGGAAAAACCCCAATTCCATTTATACAAGTTAAAATCTTTGGTTTAATTCAAATTTCCAAATCAACGCTTAAACATGGTTTAAACCCGTATAACTTGTAAAGTTCTTTTTAAATCATAAATATTGAATATAGAATTCAATTTCAGATTTCTTTTGAATTTCAATCTAAATCTGATTATTTAAATTCCAAATCTTTATTAGTTATTCAAAAATAACTTTTATTCTTAAAACAGCTTTTCAAAAGCTTTTCCACATTAAAACTTAATTTATTTCCAAAAAAAATATTTGAATTAAAAATTCAAATTCAAACTTGTAACAACCCGAGATTTTAGAGATTACTGTTAATATTAAATTATAATGCAAATTATAATTTAATATTGTGTTTAAAAATGATTTGGATAAAAAAAATGAGGGATTATATTGTTATTTTATATAAACAATATCTTGATGAATATAATTTGGGATTTGAAATTTAAATAAGTAACATTATTTATTTGAAGCATTTTTCAACATTTGATGGTTGAAAAAAAAGTGTAAATGAATGAAATAAAGTTTGAAAAACTTTATTTAAGGATTTGGATTGAAAACAAATAATTGTTATGGTTTAACTTTTAGTTAATCAGTAATATTGGAAATTTATTCCAATGTTAGCCTTTTATTGTAAAATAAAAGGAATAATATGAAAATAAAATAAAATTTGGAAGTGTAATTAGGTTTGGAATGATGTATTAATGTTATAAAAATGTTAAAACATTTTAGTACACTTCATTAGACTTAAAAATAAATTTTATTTGGTTGAAATGGATGAAAATAGTGATTTTTCATCAAAAATGTGAATATTGGTAAATATTGTTAAAAATTTATGTTATATGGAGAAAAATAATATTTTTATTTGGAAAATTAAATTTTTGATGTCACTAACATGTTTCTTTTATTAAAACATGAACAATGCAACTTGTTTCATGTGATTTGCAAATTCTATGCAAAAGTTATGTGTAAATTACTAAACCATATATGCATATTTTCTCTAAGTATTTTAGGTTGGGCTTATAGGGTAAGGTTTGAACCCAAAACCCAACATATGGAGACTTCTGTTGAGTACTAGTATGTATTTTTTTTCCCTTTTACTTCTTCTTCTCAAAAGGCTTATACAGTAAATAGAAACATGTAAAGCAATGGCCTCCTCAAACAAAAACAAAAAAATATATATTTTCATTCAATTTGCTGCAAACTCAAAAGTAAATCCACCAAATAAAGATTAGAGAAGGATATTTGAAGTAGTTTCTTCCTCAAAGCTTCAACCTTTCAGCTACAAATCTGTGTTTTACCATACAAAATCACAAGGTGAGTATCAAAACTCACATTTTCTAGCTTTGATTGAGATTTCAATGTAAGAAATCTCATTTTCGTTTATTGCATGTTCATTTGTAAATTGCTGTCAGTATATTATGCATAACTTTTTCAATTCTTAACCAAATTCAATAAATTTAGATGTTCTGGAAAGCTTAGATTATGGGCTAGAAGTTTCATGTTTTTTGTTTTCCAAAATTTTGAAGTTCGGTTGCTTAAAATTATGCTTGTTTGTTGCTGTCCCGAGAGCAAATTTACAGCAACAACAATCACAGGCCTAAGTAGTATTTTGGCCATAAATTACTCGTTTCTCATCCGATTTAAGTCAAATTTTATTTGTTGGAAACTAGATTCAATAAGGAATAATTTTTATTCAGGTTATATTTCAATATTTTAACATTTGACTGACTTGAAATAGATTTGAAAACAGAAGTATAGTTCTGCCTTTGACATAATTTCCTGAGTTTGAATCTGATATTGTTTGAGCTATATCTTTCTCATTTTAGATCAGAATTCCATGATTTTTAATGTTCTAGAAATCTTAATTCATGTGCTACAACTTTCATGTTTTGTGTTCTCTGTAATTTTGAAGTTATCTATGTCAAAATGCAATGTTTCTACTGCTAACCCGAGAGCAAATCCAATACTTGCTCTGTCATTGAAGCTGAAACGAATTTGATCATAACTCCTTCGTTTCCTAACCGATTTTGATAATTTTGGATGTTTCGGAAAGCATAATTCATGTACCACAACTTTCATGTTTTGTATTTTCTGAAATTTTGAGGTTAGATATGTCAAAATCTAATTTTTCTAGTGCTAACCCGAGAGCAAAACCATTGTTTGCTCTGTGCTTGAAGCTGAAACGAAATTGGGCATAACTTCTTCGTTTATTTACCAAATTTGATAATTTTTGAAGTTTTGGAAACTGAAGAAAGAATGCGACAACTTATATTTGTATCACTTTCTGTAATTCGTTGATTAAAATGTTGAAAAATCTCTTGCAAACTCGTTGTCTTGTTGTTGTAGTGTACTCAGTGTTTTGTGCAAACCTGAGATAGTATTTTGCACATAACTTTCGCGTTTCTTATCCAAATCAAATAATTTTTAAAGTTTTGGAAACTGCAGAAAGAATGTGATAACTTTTATTTGTATCACTTTCTGTAACTCGTTGACTAAAATGTTGAAAAATCTCTTGCAAACTCGCTGTCCTGTTGTTGTAGTGTACTCAGTGTTTTATGCAAACCTGAGCTAGTATTTTGCGCATAACTTTCACATTTCTTATCCAAATACAATAATTTTTGAAGTTTTGGAAACTGTATAAATAATGTGACAACTTTTATTTGTATCACTTCTTAGAATTTTGTGATTAAAGGGTCGAAATAGCTGATGCAAGATCGCTGTCCTGAGCACTTGTATGTAGCCTTGTGTGTTGTATTTGCGTTGGTTGATGAGTTTTCTGATGATGATTTTCTTTTCACTTGATTTGCGAATAGTTTGAGCTTAGATGATTAAACCATTCTATAAATAAATCATATATGGATGGGGATTTGAGGATTTGTTCTTATTTTCTAAGATTTTATAATTTATTAAAAACTCTGAAAATAAGCCGTTTTCTCTCTAAAATCTTTTCTATAAAATTGCTGGAAATTTTTTTAAATCATGTTTTCTCGTGAAAAATATTATATGTATAATTTTAATTATTTTTACTATTTATATATATATTTTCGGACGTATAAGAAAATAAATTAAACGATTTAGTAAATCCACGAGGAATGGGACTCGTGCATTCACTTAATCGGTTAATTATGGACTTATACGATCGAAACAACATTGAGGAATCTTTTTGATTTCCTCCTTGGGATTTGCCACTTTGTGGCCTGGGATAGAGTGTTACATTAGTCTTTTAGACTAATAACTTTAGTCTAATATTTCGTATTCGAGAGCATATACGACATGGGACTATCTTGGGAAAAACACTATTGCGGATGATATGAGGCAATTGTTTTATATGAGATTTTCTGAGATTTATGATTTTATGGAATTTTCCACTTGTCAATGAGATGAGACAGGTTAGATATTTTATGCCTTATGCCAATGACATGAGGCGATTCTTTGAGATTTTGATGCTTTTGTTAGTGTGGCATCGACTAGCGGCTAGAAAACCACTGAGTGAGGACGTGCGGTATGGGACGCACGTAACCACTTTTCGGGTTACTATCCGAGAGTTGTTGACACATTCTGGGAGAACTACCAGTACTTAGAGTCCCGATCGGGTTAAGTAATACTTGACTCGATCACTTTTGATGGCAGGGACTCAGCAGACACCGATTGGAGTGAGGTGCTCCAATCCCTTTTGATGGCGGGTGTTCAGGGAGAATATAGATGACGTCATAGACCGGATTAATTCGAGATGAGGATTCCGGTCGAGAGATGGATATGGTACCATGATGGTGAGCAGTACTGGTAAATAGCACGTGCAACATGCTTTTGCATGTAATAATTGGCCAATATGAGATTTCTTTTATGAGTTATGATGATTTCGATTTCATCATTTTTGATGTGTTTACCTAGCCTTATAGATGTAAATAAGGCGAATATGATTTCTTTGAGGATTTTGGTGATTTCGAATTTTATGGATTTATACTTGGGATTTATATACGACTTGAGAGATTATTTATTCATGGATAATGTTTGAATGTTTTCCCTTATACCATATACATGAATTCCTTCAGATTAATCCAAGTATATGTATATGCAAACCACCATAGAGACATAGTGAAGTTACTTGATATCAACCCTAGATGTTCATACCTACTTATGTTATCCCGTTGCGAAGCTCTTCTCTTTACCTTATCGTATTCCTTTCTAACGATAAGATTCAGTTGCCTGACCCGTGTGTTTATCACTCGGGTCAGACCGAGTTGTTTCAGGTATCATCTATTGGACTTAGCTTGAAGTTGATGTTGGATATCAGCTCTTCTTTCTCTTGAGTAGTTTTTTCGTTCTTCCACATACTCCGATGTAGTTACATTTGATTCGATATTTATGGTGTGGTCGAGTACCACCTTTATTGTATTCATATTGTATTGTACTAAACATGTATCTGTGTATATGTATATATATGATGTTGGTTACTGTTCTGTGATGTGATTTACATTCAGTTATTATATTTTGTTCTGATAGATCCGTTAACCACCTATGGTTTTGGATTAAGCATTTACTGGGTATGTCGACCCACTTGAGTTGGAAAAAAAAAGTTGTATTGCATTTATCGACGTATTCAATAGATGATTAAGACAAAATTATAGATGGTCGCCCTTAACCAGCCCTATTCCCCACATTAGTAGACGGAATTACTTTTTAATTCTCTTTACTAAGGTGGGTCTCGGGGTGGGGCGTTACAGCTTGGTATCAGAGCCGGGTCAGAACAAAGTATAATAAACACAGAACAGTACGTATATCACGATACGTCAAAGTACAATATGAGTGAATCGTTGTCCTTTATTCGAGCTTATTTTCGAATCGTGCTTTGATTCCTTTTCGAATTTTGGGATATGTTTAGATGGCATATGTCTAGGAATATAAATTGTATTCCGTAGTATTCCATAATTAAGTTTGATGTTATCTTATTTTATGAATAATCTTTTTTGGGATTATTCTATTCTTATTTTTGTCAATGCGAGCGGGTTCGTATCATGAAGCTTATTGATTCCTTAGAGTATTCTTGTTGTTTTCCTTTGAGAGTTGTGAATCATATTGAGAGGATCCACATCGATTGGCTCGTTGTGAGCATTTTGAGATTTCTATTTGATAATGATTTTGTGAGTATTTGGTTGTTACTCGCAATCTTGAGACGAATTTGATTTGAGAAGGATTGACTTATTTGATATTAAGTCCAATCCTTTGTTTTATAGGATCCTATTGTATATTTAGGTTTCCTATTTTGATTGTTTTATTATTTCTATCTCTTTGGAACGTTAATTATGATTCCGAAGTTTCTGAATTCACTATTGAGTATCGAGATGTTGATGATATAACTCGAATTCCAGTCAAGGTGACTTTGTTGAGTTTTGTGAGTCCATTTGCATTTGACATCCAATCGGGCAATCGAGTGTTGAGGTAACCTAATTTCTGGCTTTTAGCCTTCGGCTATCCTTCCACGAGGACATCCACTAAGGAATGAGGTGAGTTTCTAGATTGTTCGAGTTTGATTGAGTTTATCATTTAGTTTCTTTGAGTTATCCTTTTCAGATACTCAATCGGTGTTATCCTTTGTAGCATTACTTTGTTTGAAGTAATGATTTGTTGTTTGTGTGCTTCTTCTCCTTCGAGAAGAATATCTTGCTTATCTTTTGTCTTGATGATTTCCGAGAGTGGCTCGTCAGCTTGTAGGAGTTGACGAACACTCCATCTTCTTCTGTTGATTTTGTGAATCGCATATTTTAGGAATATCTTGATGCATTCTCTTAATGTTCTTTGGTTTGAGTTTTTGAAGTTATATATACGAGTTTTATAAAGAGAAATTGGAGTTTTGAGATAAAAATAAAAATAAGTAATAAATCAAAGAATGTTTTGAGAATATATTTACATGAGTAGTATTTCTTTTATGGAAATAATTTGAGAGTGTTGGATTGTCCATCGAGTAGTTAAGAGTTCCGGTCGATACGCCTGATCAACGTTATCGATAGGAATCTCCTAAATGCTATGATGAGGCAATCAGACACGATGGTTTGTGTTTTAAAAATTGTGATTTTGAAAGTATATTTTGAGATTTTAGAATTTATATTATATACATTAGATGTTTTAAGAGAAGAGTTATAAGAGGATTTGAAGATTGTTTTAAACTTTTTAAGTGGTTTATTAAAAAGAGTAAAGAGAATTTGAACCCTTAATTTATTTGGAGGAATATTATTATGGTTTTACAAAATCTTTGAAAATTAATTTTGACGTAAGAGAAGAAATTTGGACTTTTAATTTGATTTTTAAATTACTTACTAAGTAATATAGTAAAGAGTTGGAAATTTTCAAATGTAGAAAATTGAGATTTAAAATTTAAAAGATGTTGCAATTTAAAAATTATAAATATCTTGGATTGGAAATAATTTGAGCTTATATTCTTGTTCTTGAGTTCACTCTATTCTTGTGCTACTGATAACGACGTGCATTTTTACGGTCGTTCGAATTTGGTGGCCTCGTGAGAAACCTTTTTTTTGTGATTTATTAATCTTGTCTATTGTGTTTATCCTATAGTGAGGATGTTCTTTCCGTATTATTATGCGAAAAATTGTGTCAATGATCATTTTTGCTGCTTAGAGTTGTGGTATGAACGAGTTTGATCCCGACTCTATTTGTAGAGCTTTGAGATATCTATCTTATTTGATAGATTATTTGTTGAGCTTTTTACTGAGTATTGATTCGAAGACGGGATATCTTCGAAATTCTTTCGAGTTGCTTGAAAAATTCGATGGTTTGCTAATCACTATATTAGCATATGATGGACCATTGGATTAACCAAGGGAGTTTTTCCTTATTTCTCTCTACCATTTTATGCTGAAAGTATGAATGGTTTGAGTTTCAAGCTTGTCTATCACCTTTGTTGATTGAATTTTTGTGTTGTTTACAGCCTTTTTCCAATAGAAATTGCGAGGACGCAATTTTGTTAAGGAGAGGAGTCTGTAACAACCCGAGATTTTAGAGATTACTGTTAATATTAAATTATAATGCAAATTATAATTTAATATTGTGTTTAAAAATGATTTGGATAAAAAAAATGAGGGATTATATTGTTATTTTATATAAACAATATCTTGATGAATATAATTTGGGATTTGAAATTTAAATAAGTAACATTATTTATTTGAAGCATTTTTCAACATTTGATGGTTGAAAAAAAAGTGTAAATGAATGAAATAAAGTTTGAAAAACTTTATTTAAGGATTTGGATTGAAAACAAATAATTGTTATGGTTTAACTTTTAGTTAATCAGTAATATTGGAAATTTATTCCAATGTTAGCCTTTTATTGTAATAAAGGAATAATATGAAAATAAAATAAAATTTGGAAGTGTAATTAGGTTTGGAATGATGTATTAATGTTATAAAAATGTTAAAACATTTTAGTACACTTCATTAGACTTAAAAAATAAATTTTATTTGGTTGAAATGGATGAAAATAGTGATTTTTCATCAAAAATGTGAATATTGGTAAATATTGTTAAAAATTTATGTTATATGGAGAAAAATAATATTTTTATTTGGAAAATTAAATTTTTGATGTCACTAACATGTTTCTTTTATTAAAACATGAACAATGCAACTTGTTTCATGTGATTTGCAAATTCTATGCAAAAGTTATGTGTAAATTACTAAACCATATATGCATATTTTCTCTAAGTATTTTAGGTTGGGCTTATAGGGTAAGGTTTGAACCCAAAACCCAACATATGGAGACTTCTGTTGAGTACTAGTATGTATTTTTTTCCCTTTTACTTCTTCTTCTCAAAAGGCTTATACAGTAAATAGAAACATGTAAAGCAATGGCCTCCTCAAACAAAAACAAAAAAAATTATATTTTCATTCAATTTGCTGCAAACTCAAAAGTAAATCCACCAAATAAAGATTAGAGAAGGATATTTGAAGTAGTTTCTTCCTCAAAGCTTCAACCTTTCAGCTACAAATCTGTGTTTTACCATACAAAATCACAAGGTGAGTATCAAAACTCACATTTTCTGGCTTTGATTGAGATTTCAATGTAAGAAATCTCATTTTCGTTTATTGCATGTTCATTGGTAAATTGCTGTCTGTATATTATGCATAACTTTTTCAATTCTTAACCAAATTCGATAAATTTAGATGTTCTGGAAAGCTTAGATTATGGGCTAGAAGTTTCATGTTTTGTGTTTTCCAAAATTTTGAAGTTTGGTTGCTTAAAATTATGCTTGTTTGTTGCTGTCCCGAGAGCAAATTTACAGCAACAACAATCACAGGCCTAAGTAGTATTTTGGCCATATATTACTCGTTTCTCATCCGATTTAAGTCAAATTGTATTTGTTGGAAACTAGATTCAATAAGAAATAATTTTTCTTCAGGTTATATTTCAATATTTTAACATTTGACTGACCTGAAATAGATTTGAAAACAGAAGTATAGTTCTGCCTTTGACATAATTTCCTGAGTTTGAATCTGATATTGTTTGAGCTATATCTTTCTCATTTTAGATCAGAATTCCATAATTTTTAATGTTCTAGAAAGCTTAATTCATGTGCTACAACTTTCATGTTTTGTGTTCTCTGTAATTTTAAAGTTAGCTATGTCAAAATGCAATGTTTCTACTGCTAACCCGAGAGCAAATCCAATACTTGCTCTGTCATTGAAGCTGAAACGAATTTAATCATAACTCCTTCGTTTCCTAACCGATTTTGATAATTTTGGATGTTTCGGAAAGCATAATTCATGTAGCACAACTTTCATGTTTTGTATTTTCTGAAATTTTGAGGTTAGATATGTCAAAATCTATTTTTTCTAGTGCTAACCCGAGAGCAAAACCATTGTTTGCTCTGTGCTTGAAGCTGAAACGAAATTGGGCATAACTTCTTCGTTTATTTACCAAATTTGATAATTTTTGAAGTTTTGGAAACTGAAGAAAGAATGTGACAACTTATATTTGTATCACTTTCTGTAATTCGTTGACTAAAATGTTGAAAAATCTCTTGCAAACTCGTTGTCTTGTTGTTGTAGTGTACTCAGTGTTTTGTGCAAACCTGAGATAGTATTTTGCGCATAACTTTCGCGTTTCTTATCCAAATCAAATAATTTATAAAGTTTTGGAAACTGCAGAAAGAATGTGACAACTTTTATTTGTATAACTTTCTGTAATTCGTTGACTAAAATGTTGAAAAATCTCTTGCAAACTCGATGTCCTGTTGTTGTAGTGTACTCAGTGTTTTGTGCAAACCTGAGCTAGTATTTTGCGCATAACTTTCACATTTCTTATCCAAATCCAACAATTTTTGAAGTTTTGGAAACTGTATAAATAATGTGACAACTTTTATTTGTATCACTTCTTTAAATTTTGTGATTAAATGGTCGAATTAGCTGATGCAAAATCGCTATCCTGAGCACTTGCATGTAGCCTTGTGTGTTGTATTTGCTTTGGTTGATGAGTTTTCTGATGATGATTTTCTTTTCACTTGATTTGCGAATAGTTTGAGCTTAGATGATTAAACCATTCTATAAATAAATCATATATGGTTGGGGATTTGAGGATTTGTTCTTATTTTCTAAGATTTTATAATTTATTAAAAACTCTAAAAATAAGCCGTTTTCTCTCTAAAATCTTTTCTATAAAATTGCTGGAAATTTTTTTAAATCATGTTTTCTCGTGAAAAATATTATATGTATAATTTTAATTATTTTTACTATTTATATATATATTTTCGGACGTATAAGAAAATAAATTAAACGATTTAGTAAATCCACGAGGAATGGGACTCGTGCATTCACTTAATCGGTTAATTATGGACTTATACGATCGAAACAACATTGAGGAATCTTTTTGATTTCCTCCTTGGGATTTACCACTTTGTGGTCTGGGATAGAGTGTTACATTAGTCTTTTAGACTAATAACTTTAGTCTAATATTTCGTATTCGAGAGCATATACGACATGGGACTATCTTGGGAAAAACACTATTGCGGATGATATGAGGCAATTGTTTTATATGAGATTTTCTGAGATTTATGATTTTATGGAATTTTCCACTTGTCAATGAGATGAGCCAGGTTAGATATTTTATGCCTTATGCCAATGACATGAGGCGATTCTTTGAGATTTTGATGCTTTTGTTAGTGTGGCATCGACTAGCGGCTAGAAAACCGCTGAGTGAGGACGTGCGGTATGGGACGCATGTAACCGCTTTTCGGGTTACTATCCGAGAGTTGTTGACATATTCTGGGAGAACTACCAGTACTTAGAGTCCCGATCGGGTTAAGTAATACTTGACTCGATCACTTTTGACGGCAGGGACTCAGCGGACACCGATTGGAGTGAGGTGCTCCAATCACTTTTGATGGCGGGTGTTCGGGGAGAATATAGATGACGTCATAGACCGGATTAATTCGAGATGAGGATTCCGGTCGAGAGATGGATATGGTACCATGATGGTGAGCAGTACTGGTAAATAGCACGTGCAACATGCTTTTGCATGTAATAATTGGCCAATATGAGATTTCTTTTATGAGTTATGATGATTTCGATTTCATCATTTTTGATGTGTTTACCTAGCCTTATAGATGTAAATAAGGCAAATATGATTTCTTTGAGGATTTTGGTGATTTCGAATTTTATGGATTTATACTTGGGATTTATATACGACTTGAGAGATTATTTATTCATGGATAATGTTTTAATGTTTTCCCTTATACCATATACATGAATTCCTTCAGATTAATCCAAGTATATGTATATGCAAACCACCATAGAGACATAGTGAAGTTACTTGATATCAACCCTAGATGTTCATACCTACTTATGTTATCCCGTTGCGAAGCTCTTCTCTTTACCTTATCGTATTCCTTTCTAACGATAAGATTCAGTTGCCTGACCCGTGTGTTTATCACTCGGGTCAGACCGAGTTGTTTCAGGTATCATCTATTGGACTTAGCTTGAAGTTGATGTTGGATATCAGCTCTTCTTTCTCTTGAGTAGTTTTTTTGTTCTTCCACATACTTTGATGTAGTTACATTTGATTCGATATTTATGGTGTGGTCGAGTACCACCTTTATTGTATTCATATTGTATTGTACTTAACATGTATCAGTGTATATGTATATATATGATGTTGGTTACTGTTCTGTGATGTGATTTACATTCAGTTATTATATTTTGTTCTGATAGATCCGTTAACCACCTATAGTTTTGGATTAAGCATTTACTGGGTATGTCGACCCACTTGAGTTGGAAAAAAAAAGTTATATTGCATTTATCGACGTATTCAATAGATGTTTAAGACAAAATTATAGATGGTCGCCCTTAACCAGCCCTATTCTCCGCATTAGTAGACGGAATTACTTTTTAATTCTCTTTACTAAGGTGGGTCTCGGGGTGGGGCGTTACAAAACTTATTCAAAAATCTGTGACTTAACCGATTTCCTCATGAAATCCATATTTGTGTGTGTATAGTGTGGTCCAGGGGTTTTACACAATAGTGCACAACATCAATCATCACAGATATATCAGTATTGATAAGCGATATATCAATAACGCTTATCTTTATTTACAGTTTCACAGATAAAATAAATTTATCAATCGCGAAGATTCATCATTACAATTCAATGTGCGTTTCGGATAACCAACTGGAATCCGAATCCCTGTCGCATCGAAATTCAAATATCGTATATAGGAAAAAAGTGGTTTCACATATATACGGAAACAATCACAGCTCACAGTACAGCATAAGGCAAATTCACATCACATAGTATCGTAATCTCAAACAGAAATATCAATCCAGTACACAACACTTGATGACAATCATCTTCTATTTAAGGAGAAGATGATTTAAAAGAATTAACCATATGACTATTTTTATTGGTTTATTTAAATCAATGATTAACTATTGTTAATGATTAATTATAATTTTTATTAATTATTTCTTAATCAATTATCTTAATTAACTACTAGTTGTAAATTAATTTACTTTAGTTACCTAATTAACAATTTGTAATTACAATTGGACTAAACAATTAATCGTGAATTAAAACAAATCTTTAATTTTAATTTGACAAATTTCTAGTCATTTAATTAATTACAATTTTAAATTTTAATTACTCATCTTAATTAAACAACTAATAACAATTATTATTATTTGTCATAATTAACATTTAAAATCTTCTTTAACCGTTGAAATTAATTTATTGCAAATTTAAAAACTTTGTGAAATAAAATCGACTAAACTTTTTTAAATTTTTTTTTATATAATACAACAGTTTAAAGAAAAACCACCCGGAACTGTTTTACTCGAGTACCACCTCGAGATTTCCTCCATCTTTCCCGTGTCATCCCCCTCTCCCTCTCGCGTTCGTTCTACCCCTAACCTTCCTCCTTCTTCTCCCTGTTGTTTTCTTTTTCTCTTTTTTTTTTATTAAGTTAAGTTTTAATTTCACAGCAGTAACGCGCGACAACAACTCACGCGAAACACACAAAAAAAAAAACTCGAGTCGACTTCAGGAAAATCACGAAATCCCCTTCAAGTCTCTATGAACCCAAATTTCCCAGATGTCAACTTGTCGCCGTGCACGTGCACGTGAATTCCCGCCACCTCCGGTCGAGTCGCCACCCACCACCAAGTCACAAAACTCTCCTTCGTTCCAAGGCAAGGGTCACCATGATGCCAAAACTCGAAAACCAAAATATAGCCATTCGTTCGAACCTGGACCCAAAACCCACGAAATAAAATCACCTCGCGTGGCCGCCTCTGGCCACCGGAGGTCTTGCGGCCACCTCCTACCGCTGCTCCACCTCCCCACGCATCTCCTCTCCAAGTCCGGTCCCACTCGACGCCACGACAAGTGTGCACGAGCCAAAAACCCATACGCCATCTTCACCATCCTTAAACCCTATTCCTGTCAATTTCTACCACCACAACCATTGATAAATCCTATTACCATTTTTCCCCGAATCTCCACTGCCTAGTCTACCTTCACCATTAATCACGATCCCCAATTCATCGTTGATTATCGTGTTTTGATAAAATATCGATTCAGCTCAACTGGAAATTTTCTCATCATTCATAAACTTAAAAATCATAATTCTTTCACCAAAAATCATTATTTTGCAATACGAACATAATTATATAATCAGATTATAAAACTAAATTACTTGAATTTTCTGATTTAGGATGATCTTACTGTGAACTATACATGTTAAAATAATTGCTTCCTAAATCCTTTTGAATTTGTTTTTAAATTTAATGTTAACTTGTTACAACCATTTTTCTTTCACGAATCATGGCCTACAATTGATTCTATGAAGAGGTATTAAATTTATAAACAGATTCTAAACTTGTAGAGTATGAAACAGAGGTATGGTTTCTTGCCTGTGCTCTTAATTACTCCTTTTCAACAATTATTATTATTTCTTTACTATAAAGCATGTAAATACATTCACATTTATACAAGATTTATTTTTTTATTTTTTTTCACAGCAGCATACTTGCAAGATTCAATTAGTTTCTAAGTTTTAACAAAATAGTTTGCTCACAGTTTTGAGAAGAGGAAGATGACAGAGAACTCTTTGTGTTGAAACTGCAGTATTTTTCTTGAATCCTGTTTTTAAGTTTGAAAACAAGGTGATGTTTATGTTGCTGGGTTTCTTTGGATGAACAAAATAGCACAAATGAATGTGTATTAATACACAGGAGGATGTTGTTCAAGGTAGGGGAGGCATGTTGCATTAAATGCAAAGGTATGTTGCATTTATTGTTTTGCATTATGGCTGTTTACAGAGAAATTACTCTTTGCTTGTACTCGGCTAGTGATTTTGTATTATGCTGAGAAGATATTGTTTTGTGCTTGGTATTAAATGCAATGGTCTAACTTCATGTTTACAAGCTTACTTTGTACAGTTCACTATTTTACTTTGTACTTGGCTGAGATGGTTTCAAGACTTGCTTTGTTTGTGTTTTTCTCATTTTGTTTTACTCTCCTATGCTATATATTTTATATGTACTTTTGTTTATAACTTTTGGCTTTGCTTTCCAAGTATTCATACTTATTCAACTCGGCTGGGGAGATTTCAATGGTGCTGAGAGGATTTTGCCATTAAATGCATGAGTTATTAGGTGTACAAGCTATACTATTCTTTTTATTTTATTATTATGTATATACAGTTCATTTGCAAGCTTTTATACTTTAGCTTTATATAGTTTTTTTTTTGTTTGTTCATATTGCTTTTTATATGTATGTACAGTTTGTACTTTTGTTTATCTTCTTTTTGCAAACCACTTTGTTTAGTAGATATTTCTTTTGTTTGCATTTGTTAATTATTTTACTTAGACTTACTAATATCATGCTGATACTATTTGTTCATGTACGTATACTTGTTTGTTTTGAATAAATTCGTCTATTTGCCTTGCATACATTTTTTTTTAAATCTTCAATATCTTGCATTTCTCCCATACACTTTTATTTGTATTCCCGTTGTTATTATTTTATAGTTTTTATAACCTTAAAATCTTACCACTAACATAAACCTTGAAATTTTATTTTATACTCTACACTTATTTTCAATTCCAATTCAATTATATTTAAAATAAGTTTCAAATCCAATTTATAAAATAAATAAGTATACATATCTTATCAAAATTGAAAAATTCAAACAAAACTATAATTTAATCCAAGAATTAAATTATAAATTTAAATTCGTCTTAAAAATCAGGATCGTTACAAAGGCTATCTGTAACGACCCGGAATTTTGGGCAATAAGAATTTAATAATCTGTGTTAATAATTTAATTGATTTGATAATTTTCTTTATAATTTTAATTTAAAATTTGTGAATTTGATCTTTTAAGGGTTAATAAATATTTTAATCTGTTAATGGTAATCAATATCTTTCTGACAATTTAAATTTGATAAGAATTGTTTTTCAAAAGCTAATTAAATTTTTATTCTGTTTATAATATATACATTTGATATATATATTGTGAATAGGATATCTTCTGTTTTAATTAAAGATTAATTTTCAAATTGTAACATATATATATATATATATATATGTATATGTTATAATTTGAGTAGTTTTGAAATTTAATTCAATCTATTAATAATTGATATATGAATAAATATTATAATTTAAAGCTTTTTTTAAATTTATATTTTCAAAAGTTAATTCAAAAATTTATTAATTTGTTTTCAAAATGTAAGATAATTGTTTGATTTTAATATGATAGTTTATAGAAAGGATTTAAATCAAAATCTTATTTATGTTTTCTTTAAAGTGTTTAAATTTTAAATGGTTAAAAATTTATATGTAAAAGTTTTAGATTTTCAATATATGTATACGAATTAGTTGCACTTTTATTAGTATTAGAATATTTTCTTTAAAAGGTAAGCTATTTATAAAATAAAGGTTTACAACGATTTCACACTTGTATTTATTAAAATTCAAAAGCTTATTTTCATAAAAAATTTCACTCATGTATATAAACATTTTATAAATACATATAAATACATAAATAAGCATTTATTAACAAAGTAACTTAATTATGTAAGGTTTTATTACATTTAAATTAAATGATAAATTAATTAAAATTATTCAAACATGTGTAAACATGTTATCATCTCAAAAACACTTGTAAAGTAAGTAAGTTAATATGATAACAAATGTAATTTTAGTGACAAGTGTCTTTATTTCAAAATTTTTACTCTCTTTAATTTTTTTTTAATAAACCTAGCTTATGAGAAAAATTGTTTCCTATTTCAATTAGTGGCAATCAGAAAACATTCTCAAAACAGAAATCTTTCTCAAATCTGAAAGATTAAAACCCAAAAGCAAATTTAAAATCTAAAAAAAAAGACTTCAACCTACAAATGAAGTCTGCATTTCTAAATTCTACTTCAACCTGCAAAACCTATCTGCAACTCCAAAAGGCTACAACCTACAAATCTGTAACCTGCAAATTTACAATTGCAAATGGAATTCACACTGCATTTTCTTTTGAAGGCATCTGCAAGTTTAATTAAACTGTAAAGCACGCAGTAAAGTTTTCAACAGCAAACCAAAGCACAATTTTCAGATTTAAGATTCAACCAAGATATTTGAGATTGAGAAATTCAAAACCTTCTCTGCTTATAGAGGTGAGTAAATTTTGTTTTAAAAACAGTTTTTTTCATAATATAATTGAATTTGTTGTTGCATGAGTTAGATTTGTCTTTGTTAATGAATATTGGTACTGTTATATGTGTTTGTTGTTGGAAGGAAATGCTAGAGAATAGGAGACAGTTGTAGATCATCTATGTTCTTTTACAGGAAAACTGTTCTCCTAAGGAAATTTCAAAAGAAAAATTAAAAATCTTTTAATCTAAACTATATTAGATCTGGAAATCTAAATAAGAGTTGTTTATTATGGTTTGTTGATTAATTTAAAAATAGGTTCATAATTTAAAATGTAAAAAATCATTATAAAAGAAAGACTAACAGTAAAACAAAATTTTAGTCAAAATCTAACTACCTTAAATTTTATTTTGAAGATCATGTATGTGATCTTGGTAGGAAATCATGAATTGTGATATGTAATTTGTGATTTTTAGTTGTGTAATTAGGGAGAATTTGGGGTTTGCTCGTAAATTGGGTTTTAGGGGATTACCGAAGTTTTACGTGATGATTTAAGCTAGGATTTTGATCGAAGTTAGTATACAAGCTATTGATCATGGGAAAAATACAGAATAATTTTTAAAAATGGTGGATTGAAGGGAATTGCAAAAACTAGGGTTTTAGTTACAGTTTGTTTCGATCGAACTTTAATGGCTTGTGCGACTTGGATAATGAACCGAGTACAATCGCATTTGGGGTGTTGAAGCTCTTGGACATGGCGAATTGATGTGGGGGGTCGGCGATCGACATTGGGGGTTTTTGGTTTGGTTAGTTCTGTAGTTTTTCGTTCCAATTCTCAGATTTTGTTTCGTTTTAGTATTGTTGGATCTGTGTGTCTTAAGAGGCTCGTATGCGATTGTATGATGGTGGTAGGGGGTCGCAACGACCGTAGCTGGTCGGAGGCGAGGGGAGACGTGCACATGGGTGTTGTGTACACGACATTGATCTGGTGGAGTTTGGTTTGAGGGAAGATGATGGAATCTCGGGTGGGAACTCGCGTGTGACTCAGGGGTAACTCGAAGTCAGGGTGGTTTGGGTTTGCTTCGGGGTTAACTCGGGTTGGTTGGTGGTTTTCTTCGGGATTTCCTTTGGGTGCTGTTTGGTAATAGTTTTATAAAGGAATAAAAATGAAAACTTTAAACTTGTTGTTTAAAAATTTAATGTTAATCAAATTTATAAAGTATAAGTTGAAATCATATATTTTATTTCAATTTGAATTTATTTAAAGTGATTTCATATTGAAAGTAATTTGATTACATTTTGGATTTCAATTTTAAAATGATATTTTGAATTTAAATATCAAATCAAAATTTAAGTTAAAATTTAAAAAAATGTTTCAAACTTAAGATTTCAAATTTTATATTGAAATAAATAAGATTAGTTTAAATGTTATAAGGTATTAGAAATTTTGGAATTTGTTACTAAATTTTCTATTTTCAAATAAGATTATCATTATGATTTTTTAAACCAAGATTAATAACTTGTCTTTAAAATTAATCTATATAATTCAAATGATTTGTTTATAGAAATAATTAAGGTTAAATTATTTGAATACGACTAAAAAATACTTAATTAAGTATAATTGTTAATAGGTAAGAGATTAAGCAAAATTTATGTTTTTCTTAATTAGTTAAAGATTTTCTTTAATTATAAGAAATTAGTTAATTAATTAATTTTTTAATTAATTTTAAATAATTAGTTAATTATTTATTTAAATTTATATAATCACTTAATTATGGATTAATTAAGTGTAATTACTTAATAAAGTAATTAATGGTTAATTGTGAATGTAATTAAGGCAGTTAATTACTTATGGAAGTAATTAATGGTAATTACCCATGGAATAATTAGTTGAAGTGATTATTGGTTAATCACTTAATAATATTAATTAAATAATTAATTAATATAATTGTTTTAAAGATAATTAATTATGAAGTAATTAATTAAAGGATTAAGGATTATTTAATAATGGAATTAATTATTTAAGGAAGTAATTAAGATTCATTAATGGAAGTAATTAGGGAAAATTACTTATGTAAGTAATTAAGAGTTAGTTACTTAATTACCTTGTTAAATAATCAATGTGATTAATTAATTAATGAATTTAACTTAAGATTAGTCACTAAGGGTAATTAATTAAAACTGTAATTAATTAATAAAGCAATTAATTTAGGATTTATTTATTTATTTATTTGTTTAATAATTACTTAATGAAGTAATTAAAGATTAATTAATTAGAATAATTAATCAAAGATTTATATAATTAATTAAGAAGTTAAATAGTTAAATAAGTAATTACAAATTATTAATTACTAATTATGATTAATGAATTAATGAATTATAAGTCAATTATTTAAAGTAGTATTAATTAATTAATAAGGATCATTAATTAATATGATTTATGATATTAATCAAGGTTGATTAATATAAGTAATTAATTTAAGGATGATTAATTATTGTAATTAATTAAGGTCTAATGCAATTAATTATAGTTAATTAATAGAAGTAAATGAATGATCATTAATTATTGTAATTAATGATAGTAATTAAAGATTTATATACTATATATGGTTAAGGATAATTACTTGAATGCAATTAAATATAATTAATCAATGAAGATTAATTAAGGAAAATCATTAGGGATGATTAATTTATTTATTTTAGAATAATATTTAATGAAGAAGGATTATGGTAATTCAATTGATTAAGAAATAATCAATTCTGTTTTAGATGGTTGATTAATATGGATTGATTGATTAATATTGGTTAATTGATTGATATTGGATGATCAATATTTAGAAATTGGTATTGGATGATTGGTTGATATTGGATGTTTGATATTGGTTTGATACTCGATGATTTGGATATATATGTTAAGTGATATGCTGTTTATGAAGATGAATGTTGTTATGAATTATCTCTTTGTAATAATATGATTCATCTATCTGTTTACATATCATCCTGAATATAAGTTAAATTGTTTAACACCCTTAAGTACAACTTGGGCATTAAAATGGCGTTTGGTTTCGGTGAGACCGGGATCGGATTTCCATATTTGGATATCCGAAAACCACATCGATTCCAATTAAACGTTAGGTCGTAAATCCAAGTGGAGCAAGTGAAGACTCGAGGTGTAAGGGCTATACGTCAGTATAACTCTGTGGGTGATTCCGTAATGAGTTTTACGGAATAGTGCTTATAGATTCGAGATGGCGTGTGACGTCCCACCTCTATACCCACGCTAGCCAAGAACACTCCGGAGTAGTGCTGTCAACTAGCACGGAGAATAAGGCCGTTGAGGAGCGACCATCCATGTAATAGCTTATCACACGGTGGCTATAAATAATCTTCGGAAACAAACATAGAAATAATCATATCACAAATCAGTCACAGATATCCATATCACAAACGCAGAAGAAGATTGTGACGCCCCACCTCTATACCCACACTAGCCAAGAACACTACGGTGTAATGCTGTCAACTAGCACGGAGAATAAGGCTGTTGATGAGCGGCCATCAATAGTTGGCCTTACACTAGTATTGGTTATCTCGATGGGAGTGATATAAATATATATATTCTTTCATTTTTCATCTCTGATTTATTTTCTCCCATCGACATACCCCAATTCCAGTATAAAACGAACTACGATGGTTCGTAATAGTTTAGAACAATAAATATAAAATAATAACACAGATAAATATAAATGCGGAACACAGATAAAACAGAAATTCTCATATATACAATAACTGATGTCAGCTACAATACATTTGACACGGTACATATGATACAACTACAACAGTCGACTCAGGAAGTTACATATACAAGTACATTAACGTATATGATATACATGAATACATATCTTCCTATACAATCATACAGACTACTACAAATAACGACGACTACTCCAAAAGATATGAAAGAACTTCATAGCTCTAGCAGCAACCCAAAGCAGAATATCTACAACCTGAAATACTCGGTCTGACCCGAGTATTAGATTCAAAAGAAAATAATACTCGGGTCAGTCTAATTCAAACTCAGTTATTAGTGCACAGAAGCAATAATAATTAATTACTGAATAGACGACAGTAATTAAACCAAATCAGAATGCAATTCAGAATATTGAATTGAAATGAACAAACAGTTCAAACCATTGAAATACCAATTAAAATATTAATTCAAGTAGGGCTGCAGTACACGCACGCGTGCACTGCCTCGCCACTACTGCATAAGGAATACGCAAAAAGATCCATAAGTCAAAACAAATAGAATATCATACACGCCGTACTGTGTGGCTGCAGTTCACGCTTGCGTGCACTGCCTTGCCACTATAGTGCTATCGCACCCAAAAACTCAATTCCGTGTGGCTGCAGTTCACGCTTGCGTGCACTGCCTTGCCACTATAGTGTTGTTGTACACAATAAAAATTCACACACGAGCACAAGGTCAAACTCGAAAATCAGGTTCAACTCAAATGATATTCAAATAAAATTGCAATGCGAGCACAAGGTCAAACCTGAGCGTTTAAGCTGGGTTCAACTCAATGTACAGAAACAAATACAAAACAAATGTCACAATGAAACTACAGTTGAAACAAGTACAAAGACAAGAACAATGCACATGTGAACAGCACATAAATATGTGAATACGTGATACAAAAGTTCAGTGAACTATAAGTATCGACCCGGTAGCTTCAAGTGTAAAGCAATGCCCAACATGAATGAATGAACCAGATTCAAGTGAGGACCGAATGCAACAGCAACTCCATATCAATGCAAACAAAATTGGGTTACTACATAACATAGCAACAACTGAAATAATGCAACAGGTCAGGAAGCAAGTGTGTGTACCTAAGGTACAACATGTATGCAACTGTGAGACTGAAAGATGTGAGCACCAGACTTGAGTACAAAAACTACAAACTCAAGTGAAGTGAACTCAATTATAAACTCATGCAGGAATGAAACTACAATGTAGCTTTAATTGAAAACAATATCACCATTGAAACTAAACTCATATACACATTGTACTCAAGGCAACAACCGACTGAAGGTGTAAGCAAACAAGGATATGGCCAAAACCAAACAGCATACACAAGGCATCAACAAGTATGACAATGATGTGCAGAGGTAAGCAAAGAAATGGTACATGTATATGCAGGTCTGACCACAAGGGCAGTGACCGCATTTTTATGCAATAACATTCAAAAGTGAACAATGCACATAAGCTACAACTTCAAGTGAACTAATGCACGTATGAATTTACTAATGCACGTATGAATTAATATTTTAACTGCATACGTATGGGGTTTTAAACAACTCAGAAAATTTAGAATGATTCTAAAAATAATATTGACACCTCTAAGGAAAATAAGATCATATCTGCAAATCAAAATCTTTAAAATACCAATCATTAAAGATTGCCTGATGAGGATCTAAGATGAAATTTTAAAGAGTGAACTTAGATTCCTCATCACATAATATATCTCTGATATACTGCTATACATAAAAGGAAAACAGTTGTATAAATTTCAATACTCATTTTAAAATTTAATTAACCATATATGAACGCAGTCTCGACCATAACAGCACCAGCCTCAACGTGAATTCAATAGCCTATGTACTGCAAGAACATGACAAGTACACAAGGCATAGCATACACGAATAAGTATTGCAGCAAAGTGGACATGCAACTGATTTTAAATGACTGGCAACAAGTAAATGAAGTATACTTGTAAACATACTGGACAGTGCACCTATGGTAAGGCAACATAGCCAGGCATCACGAATAACAAAATACGAGACAATGCCAATCGTGGAACAATGAAGCACAGAGACTACAAGTACAAACTGTGCAAAGCAATGCAACTAGCAACAATGAATGCAACTGGCATTAATGAATGCAACTGGTAACAATGATGCTCAGGGACTATAAGTAAAACCAGTGAATGAAAAGTGGACAGCGACGCAAACCGAAACCGAAGCCAACATTATCGCATGCCGAAGGCAGTTGATAAACGAATTGAAGCAGAAACAAAATTCACGTTAATACCAATGCCAACATAAATGCTCAAAATCAGTTGCAGTTCGAAATCAAAACAATGCCGAAATCGAAATAGTTCAAGCAATGACCGAAGTCAATACTCAAAGAAAATGCATAGTCGAATAGCCGACATATCAAGGGGCGAATTCAACAATCAAATACGAACGAAAATCATCGAATTCGAACACTAGTAAACTCGAGATAGGAATTAGATGTGAGTGAAACACTCACCTTGTCGACGAATTGAAGCATCACAGAGACGAGGAAAGCCAAGGACGAACGAAACCCCAATTTGGGAAGAAGGGGTAGGAGCGATCGAACGTAGCCGCCATTAATTTCGTTTCGGTGGTTTTAGGTTAGCAAATGAACGAATAAGATAAATGAATTAAAAAGGGGGATGGGTTTAAGTCGAAGAAAAGGTAAAGGGAGATTGTGGGCTGGGCTGAGAAATGAGTTGCGATTTGATTAAGTTTTATAATTTAATAAATAATTTAGTTAAGGGTTTAGCTTGTTTGTTTAATAGTAAGTGCAATTTGATTGTTATAATAATTATTCGCACTTTCTGATAGCATTGTTCTTAATTCACAGGTACGCTATGGAAAACCAAGTAAACACTACAGAGATCGAACGTTTATCAACAAACTACTGAAAACCAAAGTTTGGACCAAAACCAAAACAAATGAACCACTATTAAAAAAAAATCAAAGCCCCTCAAACTTTATAACCATTTGTAATTTTAAATTTTAAAAACTTCAATTTGAAAATTGACGAAAATATCGGGTTGTTACAGACTACCCTCCTTAAAGAAATTGCGTCCTCGCAATCTTGAGGAACAAATGGACAAATGGTAACAACCATAAAGAACATCATCATACGATAAAGAAGTTAGAAATAGAAAGTTCACCATATAGAGCATGAAAGAGAAAGCCTGAACATGTTTGCTCGATGAATTCTTTGGATTCCTAAGAGAAATCCATAGAATTTGAGAACCATTGAGAATCTCAACAAGAGAAACATCTATATTTCGAAGGTGCTACACCCCCGAAGCAATGATGTGAATATAAGATTGCTCAAGAATAGAAATTGGAAATCCCTAAGGCATTTCCGTAATTGGAAGACGTGGAAAACATCATGAATAGCAGAAAACTGAGTCCGTACACCGACGTAGTACAATATAAACGCCAAAGAAATCTTTTGATTTCATAAAAGAAATTCACAAATTGTCAACAAAATCTAATTATCAATAGATAATTCAGAAATCTCTAATCACAAATATTCGATTATCAAAAACGATAATCAAATCTTGAATCACAAATATTTAATTATCACAAACGATAATTAAATCTCAAATATCTAATTATCACAAGCGATAATCAGGAATAATAAATATCTGATTATCAAAAACGATAAATCAGAAATCACAAACATCCGATTATCAAAATGATAATCAGAAATTACCACAACGGTAATCAAATTTCAAATCATAAGTATTTAATTATCACAATTGATAATCAAATCTCAAATCGCAAATGTTTAATTATCACAAACGATAATTAAATCTCAAATATCTGATTATCACAAGCGATAATCAGAAAACACAAATTTTCAATTAACGAGTCCGAAATTAACCGAAATAGCAAACGCACATGATCCATAACCACGAGTTTTACTAAATCGTTTAATTCACTTCATCGTTTCCTTGAAAGTGCAAAATTGTGTATTTTAAATAAATAACATTTTACGTTCTCAAACGGACAAGTCCGGAATTAAGCGAATCAGTAAAAGAAAGGGGTCATAGTCCTCGATTTTTCTGAAACGTTTAATTCGCTTCCTCATTCTTTTGAAAGCGCAAATCGTAAAAATTTTGAAAACAATTTTGATTTATATTTTGAAATATTTTGAAAAATAACAAATTTTTTTAAAACACGTTATTAAAATAGCAATGTCAGTAGCAACTTCGACATACGTCAAAATTTCATCGAAATAATTGGCATCAAAATATAATACCAATGAATTTTCGTTCATCAAAAGTGTCACAAGAATCTTCTCAAAGATAGAAAGGGATATCATACCCTAAACTTGTATTCATAACAAGTCAATAACACACGAATTCACCAATGCACAAGAATTGATAAAACTTATCAATAGAAATCACGAAAGTTGGTGAAGCACAAATTCTAGAAATCTACACAAGAAATCCAGAAATCACAAGATAAGAGTATGAGAACTCGAACAGAGTATGAAAACTCGAACGGAGTATGAAAACTCGAATGGGAATATGATATAGAATAAAAGATATGGCATAACATAAAATATCCATAATGACATACTACTATAAGTATGTAAATAATGATCAACAGGAGATCAACCGATAAAAGGTATGGCATAAATGAAATACCCATACTGACATACAACTATAAGTATGCAAATAATGATCAACAGGAGATCAACCGATAAGAGATAATCAATATCACAAGAATCTTCTCAAAGATCCAAAGAGGGCATCATACCCTAAACTTGTACTCATGACAAGTCAAAGAGATAAATTCCAGAAATCAACACAAGAAATCCAGAAATCATAAAAAGGGAAAGAGGCCTATCACATGATGGTCCGAAGACCATGGGGAGCTACCCCGCATGTGTGAATGGAATCACACAGATTGAGGTCAAGACTAACCAAAAAGCAGAAAGGTATGTGTGAATGGAACCACACAAGTGGTGTCTAGTCTGACCATCAGAACGATCATCATGATCAACGAGGGGTGTCAATTACACTAAGCATGTGTGAATGGAATCACACAGATTGAGGTCAAGACTAACCAAAAAGCAGAAAGGTATGTGTGAATGGAATCACACAAGTGGTGTCTAGTCTAACCTCGCAATGAAAGAGACATCGCGCAATTGCTAGTCTAATTCATAAAGCGATCATCAAGATCAACGAGAAGTGTCAATTACACTAAGCTAGTGAATATAAAAGTTTAGCTTCATGTCCCATAACCACTAGCTTCACTTAAATATTTACGAACAAACTGTAAATCTTCACTAATAAAATTGTCACAGGAGGTTCAATCGAACAAGTCCAAGAATTAACCGACGAAGTGAACGCAAGCGTTTCATACCACTTGTTTTACTAAGTCGTTTAATTAGATTTCTCATCCGAGTGAGGTAAAGGTTTGTATATACTAATAGATTGGAAAACGGTTTTAGAAAAAGAGTTTGATATTGAAAATAGAGTTAAAAACATTTTGATAAAAGAGTTTTGATATTTACTACTAGTATTGAAACATTTATATTTTTTTAAAGTGACAAATCACAAAAATGATTGCAGAAACAATCAACCACAAGAATTCACATACGAAGACATGAATAGAATCCAAAGAAATCGATACTGTATCCATCAAAAGGGATGCTCACAAAAATCCCAAAGAAAATATTATCAAAGTTGCTAATAAATGGTAGCAACAAATCGGGGAATTAACAAGAATCGATTAAATTTGGAAACTAAATCAATTCACTAAAATTCACATTCGAAGACGTGAATAAAAACCAAAGAATTCGATTCTTAAATCCATCAAAGTAGGAATATCCAAAAATTCCAGAAATAGAAGTTTTCAAAGTCGACAAAGATGACAACAGCTAATTGGAAAAGAAGAATCGATTGACAAATGGAATAACGAAACAAAACGAGCATAAAGGCATAAATGACTTCAACAAAAATAAAAATCAAGTCAATGCCGAAGTCGACAATTAATGGCCATAATCGAGTACAAAACGATTCAACATCATCATCAAAGAACTCAACGGCAAACCAAGTCAGAGTCTTGGAAATCAAGAATTTAGAAATTTCTCAAAAACAAAGTGACCGAAGTCGAATGGAAATCAAGCCGAAGAAAACATAAAATATCAAGTTCAGAATCGCTGATATTCGAACAAAATCAATCATCGGCTAAATCAAATCAAAGCCGAAAACACAAGAATCAAAATCAAATGCATATGAATAAGCGTTAGGAATTCATACCTAACAATCAAAGACAATCATATGCAAATACGAGAGATTAAACGTCGACAAATAGTTGTAACATATGTACTATCTAAGTTATGGTTTATACTTGTTCTAAACCCCTGGCTCTGATACCAAGCTGTAACGCCCCACCTCTATACCCACGCTAGCCAAGAACACTACGGTGTAATGCTGTCAACTAGCACGGAGAATAAGGCTGTTGAGGAGCGGCCATCAATAGTTGGCCTTACACTAGTATTGGTTATCTCGATGGGAGTGATATAAATATATATATTCTTTCATTTTTCATCTCTGATTTATTTTCTCCCATCGACATACCCCAATTCCAGTATAAAACGAACTACGATGGTTCGTAATAGTTTAGAACAATAAATATAAAATAATAACACAGATAAATATAAATGCGGAACACAGATAAAACAGAAATTCTCATATATACAATAACTGATGTCAGTTACAATACATTTGACACGGTACATATGATACAACTACAACAGTCGACTCAGGAAGTTACATATACAAGTACATTAACGTATATGATATACATGAATACATATCTTCCTATACAATCATACAGACTACTACAAATAACGACGACTACTCCAAAAGATATGAAAGAACTTCATAGCTCTAGCAGCAACCCAAAGCAGAATATCTACAACCTGAAATACTCGGTCTGACCCGAGTATTAGATTCAAAAGAAAATAATACTCGGGTCAGTCTAATTCAAACTCAGTTATTAGTGCACAGAAGCAATAATAATTAATTACTGAATAGACGACAGTAATTAAACCAAATCAGAATGCAATTCAGAATATTGAATTGAAATGAACAAACAGTTCAAACCATTGAAATACCAATTAAAATATTAATTCAAGTAGGGCTGCAGTACACGCACGCGTGCACTGCCTCGCCACTACTGCATAAGGAATACGCAAAAAGATCCATAAGTCAAAACAAATAGAATATCATACACGCCGTACTGTGTGGCTGCAGTTCACGCTTGCGTGCACTGCCTTGCCACTATAGTGCTATCGCACCCAAAAACTCAATTCCGTGTGGCTGCAGTTCACGCTTGCGTGCACTGCCTTGCCACTATAGTGCTGTTGTACACAATAAAAATTCACACACGAGCACAAGGTCAAACTCGAAAATCAGGTTCAACTCAAATGATATTCAAATAAAATTGCAATGCGAGCACAAGGTCAAACCTGAGCGTTTAAGCTGGGTTCAACTCAATGTACAGAAACAAATACAAAACAAATGTCACAATGAAACTACAGTTGCAAACAAGTACAAAGACAAGAACAATGCACATGTGAACAGCACATAAATATGTGAATACGTGATACAAAAGTTCAGTGAACTATAAGTATCGACCCGGTAGCTTCAAGTGTAAAGCAATGCCCAACATGAATGAATGAACCAGATTCAAGTGAGGACCGAATGCAACAGCAACTCCATATCAATGCAAACAAAATTGGGTTACTACATAACATAGCAACAACTGAAATAATGCAACAGGTCAGGAAGCAAGTGTGTGTACCTAAGGTACAACATGTATGCAACTGTGAGACTGAAAGATGTGAGCACCAGACTTGAGTACAAAAACTACAAACTCAAGTGAAGTGAACTCAATTATAAACTCATGCAGGAATGAAACTACAATGTAGCTTTAATTGAAAACAATATCACCATTGAAACTAAACTCATATACACATTGTACTCAAGGCAACAACCGACTGAAGGTGTAAGCAAACAAGGATATGGCCAAAACCAAACAGCATACACAAGGCATCAACAAGTATGACAATGATGTGCAGAGGTAAGCAAAGAAATGGTACATGTATATGCAGGTCTGACCACAAGGGCAGTGACCGCATTTTTATGCAATAACATTCAAAAGTGAACAATGCACATAAGCTACAACTTCAAGTGAACTAATGCACGTATAAATTTACTAATGCACGTATGAATTAATATTTTAACTGCATACGTATGGGGTTTTAAACAACTCAGAAAATTTAGAATGATTCTAAAAATAATATTGACACCTCTAAGGAAAATAAGATCATATCTGCAAATCAAAATCTTTAAAATACCAATCATTAAAGATTGGCTGATGAGGATCTAAGATGAAATTTTAAAGAGTGAACTTAGATTCCTCATCACATAATATATCTCTGATATACTGCTATACATAAAAGGAAAACAGTTGTATAAATTTCAATACTCATTTTAAAATTTAATTAACCATATATGAATGCAGTCTCGACCATAACAGCACCAGCCTCAACGTGAATTCAATAGCCTATGTACTGCAAGAACATGACAAGTACACAAGGCATAGCATACACGAATAAGTATTGCAGCAAAGTGGACATGCAACTGATTTTAAATGACTGGCAACAAGTAAATGAAGTATACTTGTAAACATACTGGACAGTGCACCTATGGTAAGGCAACATAGCCAGGCATCACGAATAACAAAATACGAGGCAATGCCAATTGTGGAACAATGAAGCACAGAGACTACAAGTACAAACTGTGCAAAGCAATGCAACTAGCAACAATGAATGCAACTGGCATTAATGAATGCAACTGGTAACAATGATGCTCAGGGACTATAAGTAAAACCAGTGAATGAAAAGTGGACAGCGACGCAAACCGAAACCGAAGCCAACATTATCGCAAGCCGAAGGCAGTTGATAAACGAATTGAAGCAGAAACAAAATTCACGTTAATACCAATGCCAACATAAATGCTCAAAATCAGTTGCAGTTCGAAATCAAAACAATGCCGAAATCGAAATAGTTCAAGCAATGACCGAAGTCAATACTCAAAGAAAATGCATAGTCGAATAGCCGACATATCAAGGGGCGAATTCAACAATCAAATACGAACGAAAATCATCGAATTCGAACACTAGTAAACTCGAGATAGGAATTAGATGTGAGTGAAACACTCACCTTGTCGACGAATTGAAGCATCACAGAGACGAGCAAAGCCAAGGACGAACGAAACCCCAATTTGGGAAGAAGGGGTAGGAGCGATCGAACGTAGCCGCCATTAATTTCGTTTCGGTGGTTTTAGGTTAGCAAACGAACGAATAAGATAAATGAATTAAAAAGGGGGATGGGTTTAAGTCGAAGAAAAGGTAAAGGGAGATTGTGGGCTGGGCTGAGAAATGAGTTGCGATTTGATTAAGTTTTATAATTTAATAAATAATTTAGTTAAGGGTTTAGCTTGTTTGTTTAATAGTAAGTGCAATTTGATTGTTATAATAATTATTCACACTTTCTGATAGCATTGTTCTTAATTCACAGGTACGCTATGGAAAACCAAGTAAACACTACAGAGATCGAACGTTTATCAACAAACTACTGAAAACCAAAGTTTGGACCAAAACCAAAACAAATGAACCACTATTAAAAAAAATCAAAGCCCCTCAAACTTTATAACCATTTGTAATTTTAAATTTTAAAAACTTCAATTTGAAAATTGACGAAAATATCGGGTTGTTACAAAGATATGAATATATAACTAACACATGAAAGTGTACATCAGAGTAGTGGTCAGTAAGATCCACGATAATACAAAAGAATAGCAACACGTGCTATACAAAAGAATACAACTATGAGTCTATATCTCAAGTGTATACAACAAAAACTGCTAATCTAAACAGTTAGCCAAAAGTCAGAGTGATGAATCCCTGGGAAGAAGTCACGCAGAAGCACCTGTAACATCTCGGTCTGACCCGAGTATTATTTAAGAAAATAATAAACGGGTCAGTCTAGCTATAAATATCAGATGACATGATATAACATAAAAGATATGGCATAAACATAAACATCCATAATGACATACCACTATAAGTATGTAAATAATGATCAACAGAAGATCAATCAATAAGAGATAATCAATATCACAAGAATCTTCTCAAAGATTCGGAAAGGGCATCATACCCCAAACTTGTACTCATAACAAGTCAATGACATAAATTCAAGAAATCAATGCAAGAAGTCCAGAAATCATAGAAAAGAGAAAGAGGCCTATCACATGACGGTCCGAAGACCAAGGGGAGCTACCCCGCATGTGTGAATGGAATCACACAGATTGAGGTCAAGACTAACCAAAAAGCAGAAAGGTATGTGTGAATGGAATCACACAAGTGGTGTCTAGTCTAACCTTGCAATGAAAGAGACATCGCGCAATTGCTAGTCTAATTCATAAAGCGATCATCAAGATCAACGAGAAGTGTCAATTACACTAAGCTAGTAAATATAGAAGTTTAGCTTCATGTCCCATAACCACTTGCTTAACTTAAATATTTACGAACAAACTGTAAATCTTCACTAATAAAATTGTCACAAGAGGTTCAATCGAACAAGTCCAAGAATTAACCGACGAAGTGAACGCAAGCGTTTCATACCACTTGTTTTACTAAGTCGTTTAATTAGATTTCTCATCCGAATGAGGTAAAGGTTTGTATATACTAATAGATTGGAAAACGGTTTAAGAAAAGAGCTTTGTTATTAAAAATAGAGTTGAAATTGTTTGTTAAAAGAGTTTTGATATTTACTACTAGTATTGAAACCTTTATATTATAAAGTGACAAAACCCAGAAGCAATTGTAGAAACAATCAGTCACAAAAATCGCATACGGAGATGTGAATAAAATCCAAGGAAATCAGCTCAATGTTTTTCGGATAAGATCCCCTACGGAGGGGGGGTCCGGGGGGGTGGCAACCCCCCAAGGTGGGGGTGCGGGGGCAACGCCACCGCTTACGGGGTTCGACCTGCCCGGTCAGGTCACGGGGGTCCAGGGGGCAGCGCCCCCGACGGGGTGCGGGGCAGCGCCCCGACAAAACGGTACGACCTAAGTGAAGGCAAGAGGCCTACAACCTAAAGCAAAATGAGGTCTAATGGCCTAAGGGTTCACGCGACCTAACACAATGGCTGAGCGACCTAACTAAGTGCGCGACCTAGTGGGTAAGGAGGTCGAGCGACCTAAAGTTCTTTGCGACCTAACGAGGTAGAGGGGACACGCGACCTAAAGTTCTTTGCGACCTAACGAGGTAGAGGGGACACGCGACCTAAAGGTACGCGACCTAAGAAAGCACGCGACCTATCGGCAACAAGGATCGAGCGACCTAACGGCAACATGGGTCGAGCGACCTAACTTTGCCGCGACCTATAAATATCACGACCTAAGGCCACAACGACCTAAGAAATAAAGGGGAGCGACCCAAAAGAGGAAGGGTTTAACGACCTAAGCAGTGAAGAGGCCAAGCGACCTAGCGTGGTCAACGACCTAAAAGGGTTCGCGTCCTAAGAAAGTGCGCGACCTAAAGCACACGTGACTTACGACCTAAGGAAAGCAGGCGACCTAACTCCACACACAAGGCCTAACGACCTAAGAGTTAAACGACCTACGACCTACGCCACCAACTCACGAGCGACCTAAGTACTAGGTCGTGAACGACCTAACTCCGAACACACGAAAAGTGGTCAGAACGATCTAGCAGCTATCTCGTACGCGACCTACGACCTAAGACCCACACGACCTAACTCCGAACGACCTAAAAATGGCCAGAACGACCTAAATGCAGAAATTTCGCCAAAACGCCAAAAATCGGAGTTTTTCGCCAATCCAATCCAAACCAAAAGCAAATATTCATGCTAAAGTGATAGGGAATCATTCCCAACAACCCAAGATAGTTATAGACAAGAATGTGAGTTAAAAATCTCACCTTTGCACTAAAATTTATGAAGGTGAAGCTTGAAAGCAAGGAGAAGCAATCCAAAGCTTGAATCCAATATCTTCTACTTGAATTTGGAGTTGAATGTTGGAGTTGCAATTGAATTTGAGCTTGGAGTTTTAATTTCCCATTCTCTTCACCATTAATGCCAAAGCTTGAGTTAGTTAGGAAATTTATGAAGAGTGAGGAGAAGAGGGTTGGAACTTGGGCTTAATAGGCTAAACTAACCCAAAGTCCAAAGCGGGAAAAGTTAGTGAAATTTCACTAACTTCAAACCTATCGATGTTTATACTTAAAAAGTTGTAAACGACATTTCGAACTCAATGGAAGTGGTCTCGAGTCCTAATTTGACCGTTTGCAAAAAGTAGTTTTTCGGACCAAAATCCGATTAACGATTTAATATTTAAATAAAAATATTTAAATATAAACTCGATAAATATGCGGGTTGTTACATGGCGAATCAGAGTGCAAGGGCTATGGTCGTTGACTCTGAGGGTGATTCCAATAATGAGTGTAACGAGAAAGTGCCTTCGGTTTCGTTCGAACCCGGAACGAACTTGTATGGATTGAATGCTTTCAGTACATCGTCAGGTGGACGATGAGCATTCTAAGATAGATGTGTTCTATAAAGGTAATCGTAACCTCAAGCCTCATCAACCGGGAATGGCTAAAACAGGGGAGGTGCAGCAAGGCTTCGTGGATAGCCCCTACTTTAGAGTGAGATTTACCCCTGTCTAGAGGTCCCTTTCTATTTCGGCTTAGTGTGGTTGGTCGCGCCAACTACGGGGTGGTCTTGTTCGAGATGTCCAGTAAGGGATGGTTCCGGCCTTGTGTTGCAGGGGAGTTAGGGTAGCTCCTCGGTAGGTTGATCTAGGCCACGTACTGTGACGGGCGGTACCCAGTAGCCCTGCCATTGATGGAAACCCATTCTTCCTACGTGACCCTACGGTTTTGACTGTATTACCCACTTTTGTGGCTAGTAGCTGGAATTTAATCATGTAATAATTTCGGCTATTTCTTATTTACTTGAAAACCCTAGACACTATTATAGTATCACTGGATTTCCTATCAAATGTTTTGGTTAGCGTAAGGGAAAAACTTTTCCATGTTTATGTGTGGGAAGTCTTACGTGATACCTTTTCTTTTAAAAGGTTTCCTAAAGTTAAGCAACTTTAACCCGTTTACTCACACCAGACCCCTGTCTGACCCAAGTGTTTATTTTCTGTTTTATTAAACTCTTGGGTACTCATATTATGTATGAGTAGTCAAGTGATTCAGGTTTGCTTGACAAATTCTGGAGAAGTAATGGAGCAGGAGGCTTCGACGTGTAGATATATATTGATTCCGCTGTGTTTGTTGTGTCTGTATCTTGAATACTTGAGTTGTATAGTTAGACAGAAATTTATAACTGTCCAATCTCTGTTGTTTAAGTTGTGTACTCTGATGTAATGAGATACTATGTAATATTTTATGTTAATTATTATATTTTGTTCGTTCCGCTGTGAGTTCTCTGATGTTGTTTGTGTTCTTCTTTCTCTTTCTTTTCTTCTTCTATCCCTTTCTTTCTTCAAGATGATGTGATTTTCTAGGTGTAGAAAGTCGGGTCGTCTCACTTGGTATCAGAGCATTAGGTTGAGTGAATACCTAAGCTCGGGAGTGGTGTCTTTCTTGAGTGAGCGTACTTGTAATTTATATATATATATATATATATATATATATATATATATATATATATATATATATATATATATATATACCTAATAGGTTGGGTTATCTGTTCGGATTTTCCAACATAAGTTTTTAGAGGTAGATGGAGCAGTGGTGTGTGTGTGTAACACGACTACCACTAATGGAAGAGGTCCATATGTTGAGGTTGGAAGTGTATTTATTGAGACTGTAGACCTAGTACCGTCTCGAGTAAGTTTTGTAGTTTGGAGTAAGGATTTCTCTGATATCCGAAGGAAATCTTTTTGAAGATTCGGAGTTCATCTTTGTAGTGTAAGTTTGGATTTCGCTCGGATGAGCGAATTTTTCTAGTGTTTGGATTTGTCGGAAGTGCAGAAATAAGTAATGATATCTTGGTAACTGCGTGATGAGATGCAGTATCCTTGGATATTTTCTTAAGGTGTTTTCTCTTGAAGCAGTTTTAGAAGTGGTTGAGGAGCAGTTTTACCTGCAAAAGAGAAGATTTGGCTGTGTAGAAGTTGTTTGGATCTTTAGCATGGAGATTGGCTGTTTTGGAACATGAGACTAAGGTCTATGGGTTATTCCTCTTCAGGCATGGTCTCATTGTTATTCCTTAAGGTAAGCGAGATATGGATGCTTGGTTTGGAGTCCGAGTTTCTTGAGAAGTTATCTGCATCTCAGAGGTCAATTTTGTGGTTTGTTGAAGGTTTTGGAGTTGAGAAACCTTTGGATTAGAGTCTTGGGTTAGCTCTGGTAGCAGTGCAGCTCGAAGTGTTTGGTGTGCTGACGAGGAGATCTTTTAGCTTCGCAGTATCATCGAGGTAGAGTTTGGAAGCAGCAGTGTGGTTTGTTTCACCGATGGTTCAGGAATTTTGGTGGTTCTTTTATCAGCAGCCCGGGCGAGGGGTGAAGTATTTTCTTGAAGGTTAACCTTGTTTGGAGAAGCTTAAAGCTGTTCTAAATGGGTAAAGAGATGATAGTTTGTTTGGAATCCGAACTAAGTAGGATCGCAAAAGTGACTTGCGATTCGTTGGGAATTTTCTTAGGCTATCTTGGGTGATCTGTGTTGAGACTGAGAATTCTCATGTGGAAGTAAGAGCTACTAAGGTAATCAGAAGTTTGTCTGCATCTAGAGTTGAGTTCCATATTGTTTTGGTTCCAGAAGAAATTTTGGAAGTTAGCCTGATAGTTAGGTGGTTCTTGGAGAAAGGAGAGTTGGCATAGCAGCTCAGAATTATTTTAGGAATTGGATTTGGTTAGATCTATTTTTGAGTTTGGATTTCTATTATAAGGTTGTGTGACTGGGTAAGATAAGTAACTCAGATTTTTATGGATTTGATGAACAAAGTTTCTCGGAGATAGTGGATAAGTTTGTACTCGTGTTCATCAACAGATATCTTATCTATTTTAGAATCAGAGTGTGCAGTGGAAGCGAGGTAGCAGCTGTGCAAGGAAAGAAGCAAGTTCTGTTTGTTTTTTCTTGAATAGTAGAGCTTGAATTCTGGATTTCGACAGATTTTGGAAGACTTTTTTGTTGAATAGGATCTAGGAACTGTTTGTTTTGGTCTTGTTGTTTCTGGAAGTATCAGCATAGGTTGAGCTGATCAGGAAGAAGTTTGGCAGCCTTGGATTATCTGTTGAGTTATGCAGATAAGAGATAATGAGTTTTGGAATTCGAAGTTGGAGACTTCATTGTTGTTCAAATTCTCTGGTTAAGAGAGCAGATATTGGATAAGATTGGTTGGTCAGTACTGAGGCATTTAAAGATTTCTTATATGTGTTTTTGATAGGATAAGATTGAATTACCAGTTTGGATAGCTGGAATTCATTATGTATCACGTATCTCTGAGGGAGTACGTATATGATTCATCGATTGATTGTTGAATCTGTAGTTCAGTTGGAGTTGGATGTTGAGCTGGATTTGAGAGTAGTCTGATGTTCTGTTCAGAATTTGGATCTAGAGATGAGCGGAGCTCTGAATTTTGGTTGTGTAGTTAGTTTGTTGGCTTTTATAGAGCGAGTCTCCCAGTGATTTATGCTTGGGGAAACTCGAGATAATATTAGAATTTTATTCTGATTTGTGTCAGAATAATTAGTTAAGTTTGTTTGTTTATGTGTTTGCTATAGATGTTAGTAACTGGTTGTTAGGAATGCTTTGCTAATCTAATTAAAATCTGTACTGGATTATTAAATTACCTTCGCTTTTAAATTTCGGGGACGAAATTCTTTTAAGGGGGGAGGATTGTAACGACCCGGAATTTTGGGCAATAACAATTTAATAATCTGTGTTAATAATTTAATTGATTTGATAATTTTCTTTATAATTTTAATTTAAAATTTGTGAATTTGAACTTTTAAGGGTTAATAAATATTTAATCTGTTAATGGTAATCAATATCTTTCTGACAATTTAAATTTGATAAGAATTATTTTTCAAAAGCTAATTAAATTTTTATTCTGTTTATAATATATACATTTGATATATATATTGTGAATAGGATATCTTCTGTTTTAATTAAAGATTAATTTTCAAATTGTAACACATATATATGTATATGTTATAATTTGAGTTGTTTTGAAATTTAATTCAATCTGTTAATAATTGATATATGAATAAATATTGTAATTTAAAGCTTTGCTTAAATTTATATTTTCAAAAGTAAATTCAAAAATTAATTCATTTGTTTTCAAAATGTAAGATAATAGTTTGATTTTAATATGATAGTTTATAGAAAGGATTTAAATCAAATTCTTATTTATCATCTCAAAAACACTTGTAAAGTAAGTAAGTTAATAGGATGACAAATGTAATTTTAGGGACAAGTGTCTTTATTTCAAAAATTTTACTCTCTTTAATTTTTTTTAATAAACCTAGCTTATGAGAAAAATTGTTTCCTCTTTCAATTAGTGGCAATCAGAAAACATTCTCAAAACAGAAATCTTTCTCAAATCTGAAAGATTAAAACCCAAAAGCAAATTTAAAATCTAAAAAAAAGACTTCAACCTGCAAATCAAGTCTGCATTTCTAAATTCTACTTCAACCTGCAAAACCTATCTACAACTCCAAAAGGCTACAACCTACAAATCTGCAACCTGCAAATTTACAATTGCAAATGGAATTCACCCAGCATTTTCTTTTGAGGGCATCGACAAGTTTAATCAAATTGTAAAGCATGTAGTAAAGTTTTTAACAGCAAACCAAAGCACAATTTTCAGATTTAAGATTCAACCTGGAAATTTGAAATTGAGAAATTCAAAACCTGCTCTGCTTATAGAGGTGAGTAAATTTTGTTTAAAAACAGTTTTTATCATAATATAATTGAATTTGTTGTTGCATGAGTTAGATTTGGCTTTGTTAATGAATATTGGTACTGTTATATGTGTTTGTTGTTGGAAGGAAATGCTAGAGAATAGGAGACGGTTGTAGATTATCTATGTTCTTTTATAGGAAAACTGTTCTCCTAAGGAAATTTCAAAAGAAAAATTAAAAATCTTTTAATCTAAACTATATTAGATTTGGAAATCTAAATAAGAGTTGTTTATCATGGTTTGTTGATTTATTTAAAAATAGGTTCATAATTTAAAATGTAACAAATCATTATAAAAGAAAGAATAACAGTAAAACAAAATTTTAGTCCAAATTTAACTACCTTAAATTTTATTTTGAAGATCATGTATGTAATCTTGGTAGGAAATCATGAATTTTGATATGTAATTTGTGATTTTTAGTTGTGCAATTAGGTAGAATTTGGAGTTTGCTCGCAAATTGGGTTTTAGGGGATTACCGAAGTTTTACGTGATGATTTAAGCTAGGGTTTTGACCGAAGTTAGTATACAAGCTATTGATCATGGGAAAAATACAGAATAATTTTTAAAAATGGTGGATTGAAGGGAATTGAAAAAACTAGGGTTTTAGTTACAGTTTGTTTCGGTCGAACTTTAATGGCTTGTGCGACTTGGATAATGAACCGAGTACAATCGCATTTGGGGTGTTGAAGCTCTTGGACATGGCGAATTGACGTGGGGGGTCGGCGGAGTTAACCGGCGATGAGGCGATCGACATTGGGGGTTTTTGGGTTGGGTAATTCTGTAGTTTTTCGTGCCAATGCTCATATTTTGATTCGTTTTAGTATTGTTGGATTTATGTGTTTTAAGAGGCTCGTATGCGATTGTGTGATGGTGGTAGGGGGTCGCGACGACCGTAGCTGGCCGGAGGCGAGGGGAGACGTGCACATGGGTGTTGTGTACACGACATTGATCTGGTGGAGTTTGGTTTGGGGGAAGATGATGGAATCTCGGGTGGGAACTCGCGTGTGACTCGGGGGTAACTCGAAGTCAGGGTGGTTTGGATTTGCTTCGGGGTTAACCCGGGTTGGTTGGTGGTTTGCTTCGGGATTTGCTTTGGGTGCGGTCTGGTAATAGTTTTATAAAGGAATAAAAATGAAAACTTTAAACTTGTTGTTTAAAATTTAATGTTAATCAAATTTATAAAGTATAAGTTGAAATTATATGTTTTATTTCAATTTAAATTTATTTAAAGTGATTTCATATTGAAAGTAATTTAATTACTTTTTGGATTTCAATTTTAAAAGGATATTTTGAACTTAAATATCAAATCAAAATTTAAGTTAAAATGCTAAGAAATGATTCAAACTTAAGATTTCAAATTTTATATTGAAATAAATAAGATTAGTTTAAATGTTATAAAGTATTGGAAATTTTGGAATTTGTTACTAAATTTTCTATTTTCAAATAAGATTATCATTATGATTTTGTAAACCAAGATTAATAACTTGTCTTTAAAATTAATTTATATAATTCAAATGATTTGCTTATAGAAATAATTAAGGTTAAATTATTTGAATATGACTAAAGAATACTTAATTAAGTATAATTGTTAATAGGTAAGAGATTAAATAAAATTTATGTTTTTCTTAATTAATTAAAGATTTTCTTTAATTATAAGAAGATTAGTTAATTAATTAATTGTTTAATTAATTTTAAATAATTAGTTAATTATTTATTTAAATTTATAGAATCACTTAATTATGGATTAATTAAGTGTAATTACTTGATAAAGTAATTAATGGTTAATTATGAATGTAATTAAGGCAGTTAATTACTTATGGAAGTAACTAATGGTAATTACTCATGGAGTAACTAGTTGAAGTGATTATTGGTTAATCACTTAATAATATTAATTAAAGAATTAATTAATATAATTGTTTTAAATGTAATTAATTATGAAGTAATTAATTAAAGGATTAAGGATTACTTAATAATGGAATTAATTATTTAAGGAAGTAATTAAGATTCATTAATGGAAGTAATTAGGGAAAATTACTTATGCAAGTAATTAAGAGTTAATTACTTAATTACCTAGTTAAATAATCAATGTGATTAATTAATTAATTAATTTAACTTAAGATTAGTCACTAAGGGTAATTAATTAAAACTGTAATTAATTAATAAAGCAATTAATTAAGGATTTATTTATTTATTTAATTGTTTAATAATTACTTAATGAAGTAATTAAAGATTAATTAATTAGAATAATTAATCAAAGATTTATATAATTAATTAAGAAGTTAAATAATTAAAATAAGTAATTACAAATTGTTAATTACTAATTATGATTAATGAATTAATGAATTATAAGTTAATTATTAAAAGTATTATTAATTAATTAATAAGGATCATTAATTAATGTGATTTATGATATTAATCAAGGTTGATTAATATAAGTAATTAATTTAAGAATGATTAATTATTGTAATTAATTGAGGTCTGTTGCAATTAATTATAGTTAATTAATAGAAGTAAATGAATGATCATTAATTATTGTAATTAATGATAGTAATTAAAGATTTAATTACTATATATGGTTAAGGATAATTACTTGAATTGAATTAAATATAATTAATCAAGGAAGATTAATTAAGGAAAATCATTAGAGGTGATTAATTTTTTTTTAGAATAACAATTAATGAAGAAGGATTATGGTAATTCAATTGATTAAGAAATAATCAATTCTATTTTGGATGGTTGATTAATATGGATTGATTGATTAATATTGGTTAATTGATTGATATTGGATGATCAATATTTGGAAATTGGTATTGGATGATTGGTTGATATTGGATGTTTGATATTGGATTGATACTCGATGATTTGGATATATATGTTAAGTGATATGTTGTTTATGAAGATGAATGTTGTTATGAATTATCTCTTTGTAATAATATGATTCATCTATCTGTTTACATATCATCCTGAATATAAGTTAAATTGTTTAACACCCTTAAGTACAACTTGGACATTAAAATGGCGTTTGGTTTCGGTAAGACCGGGATCGGATTTCCATATTTGGATATCCGGAAACCACATCGATTCCAATTAAACGTTAGGTCGTAAATCCAAGTGGAGCAAGTGAAGACTCGAGGTGTAAGGGCTATACGTCAGTATATATGTATATATATATATATATATATATATATATATATATATATATATATAACTTATCAACTAGTTAGTAAAACATACGTATCTAAAAGCCGTACGATAACTATATGCTAACAAAAGTCAAAAACTATATACCGTAAAATCTTAAAATAATATATATAATACAGTATAAATATATACTGACCTTGATATATGAACAGAAGTTAAATATTTATGTACACGTTTATAAATATAACAATTATCATATATATACTATTATGAAATATATTATTATTTTTAAAGTTCAACTGTTAGGGAATTCAAAATCCCCATAGTTGCAGTAAACATATAAGACAAAACTTATGCACAATGTATACTGTTCTTAATATATAAAATAGACTTATATCAAATAAAATGCATACTTACTTTTAAAAACCAGAGAGGAAATGTTTTGCCAACTAATGCATGCGGCCATTGGGAGGAGGCAGGCCAAGGAAAAGAGAGAGCTCATGCTTAGGTTTGGAAGAAATAAGAAAAGATGGAGGGGAGATGAGAACAGGAGATTTTTAAAGGAAGAATGTATGCGTGATTCAAGCAACATGACATGGCGAAGGGCATTCTTCAGGCAACAGAGAAAATGCTAGTTTCTTAAATATAAAGGTAGGTCTGCATCTGATATGTGAACGTGCTATATGACTTTATATAATATTTACAAAGCTCTCTCCTCTTTTAATATTAATTTGAGGGCAACGAATAGCCTACAGAGAGAAAAGAGGATGCAATCTATGCTATACTATATATATATATATATATATATATATATATATATATTCCTAGAAACACGAAAACGAAGAGGTAAAAGAGGGAAGAGAAAGAGGCGTATAAATGAATGGTAAATAAATTTAGATTTCAAATGAAATAAATGGAACAGCAGAGATTAAAGTATGGATGTAAATCCTAGAATAATAAAAAGCAACGGTTATATGTTGATTAAGAAAAATAATTAAAACAATTAATGGCTTAAATGGGGCAGCATGTTTCAAATTTTTGAAATGCAAAAGAAACGTACACTATAAATATAAAGTTTTCAAAACCAAAAGAAACGTAAAGCTGTCCATTAATTCATCAAAACGTTATTTAAGTAATAAATTGAAATGAAAAAAAAAGTAATTGTAACGGTCAATAGTTGATTTAGCTATGCACTTAAAGCAATAAATTTTTGTTTGTTTGTACAACACATAATGAGTTTTGAAAGTCAAGGATATAAAAATGGATAAAAGGAAAGAAATCAAGAAATTTTTGTGAGCAATAGCTTTCCAAGGAAAGGTAGGCTTACATTATATATACGTGCTGAGATGATTAGGCACGTTCAAAAATTTTGAAGCAATGAAGGAATTGGAAATAAATATAAAATGAAAGAAATTTGAAAAGTCCGTAGCTATGATTTAGCCAAAATTTATTAAAGCCATTTACTAAGAAGGTTGGAACCGAAATAATAGGGAGAGGAAGGCACATTAAATTTTATGACAAAGTTGTGTTCGGATCTATAAGCAAGTGGTTTATATATTATAGGCCTTATGAAAGCAAGGGACGGAACGGATGCTACTAGCTTGATGATTTGAGATTCTTTCAAGCGTTAAAAACAAAAATAAAGAGAGAACGGAATAAACGCACCACCAAAAATATAAATATACGCTTCAATTGCAAAAGAAACATATAGAGAAAATTATGGGTAGTGGGAAAGGTAAAGTCAGTGCATGAAACTACAAGGAATAATAAAAGCAAGGTCGATGATCTCAAATTTATTAACGGTTACGAATGGAAAAGTCTACCTGGATTGGAAAAGTATTAAGCAATAGAAATCTTTAACGGTAGTAAAAAGAAATCGTTACGCACTGATTCAGAAATCAATTAAAGCAATTAATAGCTTGAATTGGACAGCACGTTTTCTCAATTAAATAAACTTCCATAAAATTATTTGAAAATTTACAATCTGCTATATTTAAATATACGTATTCTAAATATATAAACATTTTATTTAAAAATTCAATTATTATAAGATTTCACAAATATTCAATTAAATACGTTATAGAATCAATTAAAATTGTTAAAATTTTCCGGTTCGTTACACTCTCCCCCACTCAAAACTTTTCGTCCCGAAAAGGAAGGAGGTAGGAGAATAAAACAACCAGAAAAAAAGTAGATTGAAAGCCAAGATAAACAATAAATTTTAAAACTATATAAATTTTATTTAAAATATTTATTTGAAAATTTCATTTGAAATTAAATTTTCTTTAATATTTAATACTTCTCAAACTCCTTTGCAAACAATTATTTACATTATTACTTCTATTTACAAAGACTATTGAAAATATTAAATCCAAAATTTATGAAATTTTTAATTTATCTCAAGATACCTTTCAAATATTATCAATAAATTAATAATCATTTTCTTTAAAGATGTTTATTTAATTTATAACTTCAAAAATATTTTTAACACTAAAATTTTATATAAAACAATGTAGTATACAAATAAGCAATATTTAAAAGATTTATTCAAAAAGGAAAGGAAGGTAGATTCCGAAAACGGAATATAGGTGAAAAATGAAGCTGAGCAGATGAGGTAGATTCAAAAGAATAGAATCGGGCACGAATAATTTATTTCAAACCATAAGAATTATAATTTCAAATATTAATACAAAATTTCTTTGTTGGGAAAAATACTTTTATAATAAATACCTTTATAATAATACGTTTATATCGAAATAAATCTTTCTTTCGTAAATATTTTTATAACTCGATGTTTTAACAAGTTTATCCTCGTTCTTGCAGACTCTGGCCATGCGTTGATCAGGCGCAAAGCTAGAATTCTTCAAGTACTTAGTAGACCTGTTTCAACACCCAGTGAAAATACTTGAAAAACCTTTTTAAAAACAGATATGGAAAGTACAATCCAAACAAACAACCAAACCAAAACCTTTGCCGACCATGGTTCGCAGATACACAATGGTTACGCCTGGGTCTCCCAGGAAACAATCCATATCCGTAAGCTTTCTCAGCCCTGCGAGTTACGCCATGATGACTAGTAGAGTGCAGGATACACAATGGTTACGCCTGGATCCCCCAGGAAACAATCCGTACCCCTAGGCAAGACTCAGCCAGGCACTTGCGCTACTATTCACGACCTACACAGATTGCAGGATACACAATGGTTACGCCTGGATCCCCCAGGAAACAATCCGTACCCCTAGGTAAGACTCAGCCAGGCAGTTGCGCTATGCAGTCACGAGAGAAAAAAAAACCATGGGTTACGCCACGGTGGGAAACACTCAAGTATTACATCCGGAAAACCGAAAATCAAAGAGAATAATATCGAAAGAATAAATCCACGATGTGGCCACGAAGCGGATATCAAGCAGAAGGCACTTTCCATATCCTTACTTCGAAAATATATATCATATTGTACCTTTTCAAATACTTTCAAATATCATACTTATATAAAATCCATATATATATATATATATATATATATATATATATATATATATATATATAAGATTCCATTTTCAAATCGAATGCTTCCCAAATCAATAGTATATCAGATCATACTTATATAGACTTCGATTTATAAAAAAAATTCTCTTTCCAAATTGAGTACCTTTCAAATCAATAGATTTCAAATCACTTCATACTTATACAAATCCATTTTATATAAGTTCGACCACTCCCAAATCAAGTGCTTAACAATATAAGGTTCTCAATTTCAAATCATTTCAATATCAATTCAGTTTCAAAATCATATAGGATTTCACCAAATTTTCTTCCAAATTAAGTATCTAAATTTCAAAGTTCCCAAAATAATAGGTTTAGAAAATTATCCCAGTTTCCAAATTAAAATAATTCAAGTCAAACAAATTCATTTCCAAAATCACCATATAAGTACTGGTTTTTAATTTCAATTTAATTTAAAACCAAATATTTTCTCAAAATCAATTATACTCAAAATGGTTTCCAAATTTATAATCATCACTTTAAAACTTTTAAACTATCTATTTCTATTAGAAATATCCAATTTACCTTTCTGAAAACGATTATTTGAAATTAATTTTTTTTTTCCAAAACATTTCAAAACTAAATTCCATATTAGTATAATTAAAAATAGTCATATTCAATTACTTAACAAAATGTTTCAAACTTACTTCAGTCATACTCTTCAAAACTAAACTTATATGCTTTATCAAAAAATTTATACTTTTCGAAATTTCTTAGTTTAAAACTTTTAAACCTTGATTTGGAAGTGCTCGAACCTTCAAAATAGTCGATGAAATCAAATTTCAAATCTAAGAGTTGGAAATCAATTTTTTTATATAGAGTTATTACTAGTCAAATTGAAAACTCGAGGACTGAACACCGGTCTCACTTTAAATTGTTTCAAATATATACATATATCTTTCGAAAATATCAAATTGTACTTCGGAATTTGAAATCAAAAACGGTTTTACAAAATCACTCGCATAGCGAAGCTATTAAAGTGGCCTCTCCCCCACTCTGAAACTCAAAAATCAATGTCGATGATGCGTGCACTCATCATCGAAATTATTCTCCAGCGACATAAGTGAGTTCTGGACTTCTATTTTCTTGAAAATTTCTTTGAAATTTCTTCAAAATTATTGGAATTCATTTGAACCCATTTGAAACATTTCTTATTCGTAAAAATACTTTTAAATCGTATTATTTTTATATATTTTCCCAAAATCTTAAAACCAATTTCAAAATATCGGAATTCAATTCTCGTATTTCAAATTTAACCCTTCAGTTATAAATCCTTTTTATATAAATCACTTTCTTATAAATTTTCAAAATTTCCAATCCTTTCAAAAGTTTTATATATAGAATAACATTTCTTATTCGTTTTATATATAGGTATATAATCCTTATCGAAATCATTTTCACTTTTATATATAGAATAAAATCATAGTTATCAAAATAATAATTTCGTATAAAACAATTTTAAAATACAACAAACCCGATTTTCAAAGGATGATTCAAGAATGGATTTCAAAACAAAGATAGAGATTTAATTTAGAGGAACTCTAATCAATAGAATCCTGATTCGAAGATAGGCTCAAACAAGGTTGAGAAAATCAAATTACAAAATAGAAGATAGATATACTTCTATAAATCTCGGGCGACCTTAACCGGGTCAACCGTGACTTCAGGAATATAATTGATGCGGAATTCTAAAGCAAATCGACATTCGATTGCCAGAGATAGAATTCGGCATACCAAGATATAGCAGCATCGTAAACCGAGGATACAGAAATCTCCGGTGAATCAATGCCAATTGTAAAGGAGTTTTCACCCCCCTTACAATTCATTCCGTGGAGTTATGGGATACTCCAGAATCAAACGAATATAAATAGGGAGAGACAAGAATGAATTTCGGAACCGAGGGACATTCCAAAATTCAAAGGAAATCAAGTCAAAAAGAAGGGATTCAACTCGAACGAAAGTGATTCTGTAAATGAATTTACCATATATGCTAGGTTTTGCCTAGAGCCAAAGCTCTGATACCAACTGTAACGACCCGCTATTTTGGACCATTCAAATCGACAATAAAACCGTACATGTCCGACTTGAATAATTCAAAATACCGAATTGTTAATAAAATTTGGCAAAACTTAAAATATACATTAAATAAATCAATCATAGATCACTTACACGGAGTAATACAATACAGCGGAATAGATAAAGAATAGTAGTTCATGAAGCTACTATATACTTCAGAGTTAGAAATAAAATACAACCGAATATTTCAAATGCCATGAAGTCTCCAATGCAACAGATGGCTTCTCTGAACCAATCAACTGGATGACTGAAGGGATAGATAGCTGGATCTTCAAGCAAAGCTCCAACTTCGAAGATGAGTCTCAAATGATGTATATCTCAGTCTGACCCGAGCGTAACGCAAAACACAAAACACTCGAGTCAGGATTAACATTCTTATATCTATAAATCTAACTCAAGTGAAATATCAATTGAAATATAATTAACTTGGAGGATCTTTGGGATAACCATCCTCTAAGGGTCCGTGGAACTATCTAAAAGATAGAAATATACACTATAACACCGTAGTCTTTTCAACTTAATTTATACTTCAAAACCAAATATCATTTTCACTTCAAATATCTCTATACTTCCCAAATAGTATTTTTATATATTAAATAATTTGTACAGTAAAGAAATTTCAATTCCCTCAACTTAACAAATCGTTTAACATCAACCCGACCACCCCATTTAAATCTATTTCAATCTCAATTTAATAATTTAAATTCAACTCAATTTCTAAAATAACCACTTCAATTTTATCGATCTCAAATTCGGATTTGAAATCACAAAATACCCTTTATGGTCAATATATTTCAAAACTTTAAGTATTCAACATTTCAAACTAACTTTTTAATCAATTTAGTTTCTAAATAATAAATTCAACTATACTGATTTCAAATACATATCCGAATCTCAAAATAAACCATTTAAATCCCAATATAGTTCAAAGCTTTAATATTTAATTAAATTTTCAATTTAATAGTTCCATATAGATCTCGATTTTACCTCATTATTATCTAGTCTTAAAATAATCCCTCATTAGATACAATATCATTTAAGTAACCTTAAATTACATTTTACTCAATATTTTCTTTAATTTATTTAAACGTGAAATATTCATTAAATCACTTAAATAAAAATCCAGTTACAAAATCATACCCTTAAATTTCCCATTCAAAAATTTCAAATTGATTTAATTGAATAAATCCTTGTATAAATACCATTTAGATAAACCCACATTTATCTCCCAATCTTAGTAAATTGCAGAATACTTTTGGAATAAAATTTACATAAATATTTAGCATAATTTATGTATTAAATCAAATTTTGACTAAATTAAATATTATTAAATCTATATATCATTACCCTTTATATATAAAAAAATTTAAGGATTAACATTTAATAAGACCATATATTTCTTTCCAAAACAATGAATTAAATTTCAAAATATTTATATATATGGACCAACGATGTTTGTATATATTTCTTATCGTATGGTCAAGTGTTACGGATATTTATCATTTCAATCCGTACACTAAATGTATACGGGTGGATAGCATTTCAACCCGTAATCCCAATTCAATTAAATGAAAATCGCTTGGGTTTATCATTTCAACCCATAACGATTTTCTCCTATTCTAAAGTCTGTTCGGGTATGTATCATTTCAACCCATAGTGATTTCTATACTAACAGGGAACTTGCAGAGTGATAACAGATATGTAAATAATAATAACAACAGGCATATATCATCAAAATAAATATATAAACAATAGGATATGGTGTCATATCCCATAAGTGAATAGTTACAGATAATAGCATATATAATAATTTAAATAACTACAGCCTCATATTTCAATTGTCGTCTCAATTGAAATCAAATTTAGTATATAAAAGAATGTTAATCGTGAGTGATTTCTCACCTTTCGAGGCCAGAGAAAAAGAAGTGAGTTATGAAATGTAGATCTGAATTCCAAAACAAAGCTAGATGGACACGGTTCAATGATCAAAGCTGATAATTGGAATAGACGAATTCAAATCAGAATTGGATCAAGGAAGATAAATAGGATAAGTGAGCTTATATACAACTAGCCAACATATGCAGAAACAGTTAATAAAATATGCAACAAAATATGCATGCCTCGGTTAATATATATACATAGGTGTGCAGACCGACTATATTAATATAACCATATATATACTATATAAGATTTCCTCTACCAATTTGTATATGACTATACATATGACTATACTTGAAATCAAAATACACATCCCTTAAAAAAAAAATCCAACGTATATCAGTCAGTGCAAACAACCTTAAGGCTGACATGAAATAAACTTTTGAAAGCATATACTGTTGAAATTATAAAATATTGATATAACTTATACTGTAAAACTACCATAGAAAATTTATATATATACCTTCATTTAAATATAACTTATGTAAATTGTTGAAAATAAAATAAAATATAGTAAGGTAGACTCTAAAATACTAAAACAATCATAAAAATATATATATTATAAATTGACCTATCAAACTTGTACCCACCAATTTTATATAATATATATACCAAAACAGTAACGAAAATTGAAATACTATATTTTATATATCTAACAAATGAAAGCTAATAAAATAACATATTTTTATTATAGTTGAAACTGTTATAACCAAATATATAAAACATATAAAAATACGTATATTAATAGAAGGCTGTCAAACTTATACCATATATACCGTAAGCTATCAATAGTAAAATAAAACGCCTATATATATATATATATATATATAACTTATCAACTAGTTAGTAAAACATACGTATCTAAAAGCCGTACGATAACTATATGCTAACAAAAGTCAAAAACTATATACCGTAAAATCTTAAAATAATATACATAATACAATATAAATATATACTAACCTTTATATATGAACAGAAGTTAAATATTTATATACACGTTTATAAATATAACAATTATCATATATATACTATTATGAAATATATTATTATTTTTAAAGTTCAACTGTTAGGGAATTCAAAATCCCCATAGTTGCAGTAAACATATAAAACAAAAATTATGCACAATCTATACTGTTCTCAATATATAAAATAGACTTATATCAAATAAAATGCGTACTTACTTTTAAAAACCAGAGAGGAAATGTTTTGCCAACTAATGCATGCGGCCATGGGGAGGAGGCAGGCCAAGGAAAAGAGAGAGCTCATGCTCAGGTTTGGAAGAAATAAGAAAAGATGGAGGGGAGATGAGAACAGGCGATTTTTAAAGGAAGAATGCATGCGTGCTTCAAGCAACATGACATGGCGAAGGGCATTCTTCAGGCAACAGAGAAAATGCTAGTTTCTTAAATATAAGGGTAGGTCTGCATCTGATATGTGAACGTGCTATATGACTTTATATAATATTTACAAAGCTCTCTCCTCTTTTAGTATTAATTTGAGGGCAACGAGTAGCCTACAGAGAGAAAAGAAGATGCAATCTATGCTATACTATATATATATATATATATATATATATATATATTCCTAGAAACACGAAAACGAAGAGGTAAAAGAGGGAAGAGAAAGAGGCGTATAAATGAATGGTAAATAAATTTAGATTTCAAATGAAATAAATGGAATAACAGAGATTAAAGTATGGATATAAATCCTAGAATAATAAAAAGCAACGGTTATATGTTGATTAAGAAAAATAATTAAAACAATTAATGGCTTAAATGGGGCAGCATGTTTCAAAATTTTGAAATGCAAAAGAAACGTACACTATAAATATAAAGTTTTCAAAAGCAAAAGAAACGTAAAGCTGTCCATTAATTCATCAAAACGTTATTTAAGTAATAAATTGAAATGAAAAAAAAAGAGCAATTGTAACGGTCAATAGTTGATTTAGCTATACACTTAAAGCAATAAATTTTTGTTTGTTTGTACAACACATAATGAGTTTTGAAAGTCAAGGATATAAAAATGGATAAAAGGAAAGAAATCAGGAAATTTTTGTGAGCAATAGCTTTCCAAGGAAAGGTAGGCTTACATTATATATACATGCTGAGATGATTAGGCACGTTCAAAAATTTTGAAGCAATGAAGGAATTGGATATAAATATAAAATGAAAGAAATTTGAAAAGTCCGTAGCTATGATTTAGCCAAAAGCCATTTACTAGGAAGGTTGGAACCGAAATAATAGGGAGAGTAAGGCACATTAAATTTGATGACAAAGTTGTGTTCGGATCTATAAGCAAGTGGTTTATACATTATAGGCCTTATGAAAGCGAGGGAAGGAACGTATGCTACTAGCTTGATGATTTGAGATTCTTTCAAGCGTTAAAAACAAAACTAAAGAGAGACCAGAATAAACGCACCACCATAAATATAAATATACGCTTCAATTGCAAAAGAAACGTATAGAGAAAATTATGGGTAGTGGGAAAGGTAAAGTCAGTGCACGAAACTACAAGGAATAATAAAAGCAAGGTCGATGATCTCAAATTTATTAATGGTTACAAATGGAAAAGTCTACCTGGATTGGAAAAGTATTAAGCAATAGAAATCTTTAACGGTAGTAAAAAGAAACCGTTACGCACTGATTCAGAAATCAATTAAAGCAATTAATAGCTTGAATTGGACAACACGTTTTCTCAATTAAATAAACTTCCATAAAATTATTTGAAAATTTACAATCTACTATATTTAAATATACGTATTCTAAATATATAAACATTTTATTTAAAAATTCAATTATTATAAGATTTCACAAATATTCAATTAAATATGTTATAGAATCAATTATAATTTTTAAAATTTTCCGGGTCGTTATATGTTGTATAAAGGTAATCGTAACCTCAAGCCTCATCAACCGGGAATGGCTAAAACAGGGGAGGTGCAGCATGGCTTCGTGGGTAGCCCCCACTTGAGAGTGAGATTTACCCCTGTCTAGAGGTCCCTTTCTAATTCGGCTTAGTGTGGTTGGTCGCGCCAACTACGGGGTGGTCTTGTTCGGGACTGTCCAGTAAGGGATGGTTCCGGCCTTGTGTTGCAGGGGAGTTAGGGTGGCTCCTCGGTACGTTGATCTAGGCCACGTACTGTGACGGGTGATACCCCAGTAGCCCTGCCATTGATGGAAACCCATTCTTCCTACGAGACCCTACGGTTTTGATTGTATTACCCACTTTTGTGGCTAGTAGCTGGAATTTAATCATGTAATAATTTCGACTATTTCTTATTTACTTGAAAACCCTAGACACTATTATAGTATCACTGGATTTCCTATCAAATGTTTTGGTTAGCGTAAGGTAAAAACTTTTCCATGTTTATGTGTGGGAAGTCTTACGTGATACCTTTTCTTTTAAAAGGATTCCTAAAGTTAAGCAACTTTAACCCGTTTACTCAAACCAGACCCCTGTCTGACCCGAGTGTTTATTTTCTGTTTTATTAAACTCTTGGGTACTCATATTATGTATGAGTAGTCAAGTGATTCAGGTTTGCTTGAAATTTTTTGGAGAAGTAATGGAGCAGGAGGCTTCGACGTGTAGATATATATTGATTCTGTTGTGTTTGTTGTGTCTGTATCTTGAATACTTGAGTTGTATAGTTAGATAGAAATTTATAACTGTCTAGTCTCTGTTGTTTAAGTTGTGCACTCTGATGTAATGAGATACTATGTAATATTTTATGTTAATTATTATAATTTATTCGTTCCGTTGTGAGTTCTCTGATGTTGTTTTTGTTCTTCTTTCTCTTTCTTTTCTTCTTCTATCCCTTTCTTTCTTCAAGATGATGCGATTTTCTGGGTGTAGAATGTCGGGTCGTCTCACTATCCATTATCATTCTCTTTCTTCAGTCATCACGTACATCCTTCCAACCACTTCATTCTGGATCATCACTCCGCTTATAGTTATTAAAGTGGTTTTCGGCTTAGATAGAGAGTATATCCATAACCGATTCCGGTTTCTTTAATAACTTTCGTAATTATTACACCGATTGGTCGTTTAATAAATTTCAAAACCAAATCAATTTCAATTTCAATTAGAATTTATAAATCAACATTTCAATTGTCTTTCACTATCAATTACCAAAATTTTCGTTACAAACTTCAAAATAACCATTTCAAAATCATACAATTCAATTTCAACTTTTATTCAAACAATTCAAATATTGATTCAAGCTCGTATATAAGTTTCATTCTGAAATCATTTAAAATGGTGTAATTTTCATTCAAATCAATTTAAATTCATTTATCGATTTCATTCAATATTCGCTAAGTAAATTTATCCTTCAAAATAACTTCTATTTAAATTCCAATTCATTTAATTCAATTACTTACGTTCAACTTCATTATATCAAAACTTCAAATTGAAATAAATTAAATTCGTCATGTCAATTCTTTAAATTACAAGTCTTACATTAATTTCAATAAATCTCATTCATTTCAATAAATCACATTTTATTTCTTATTAAAAAAATTCTAATTTTAATTTATTTATTGACTTCGTTACAAATTTCAAACTCAATTAATAAAGAACTAAATTTCATATATTCCAGAAGTTTAATTTCATTTATTAACTTACTTAAATTTTCCAAAGCTTAATTAATAAATAAAGAAACTCAATTTCATTTATTAACGAAGTTCATATCCACTTATTCAAAAGTTCAATTTCTCTTATCAAAGAATTCAATTTTTAATCAATTATCCAATAATTAAATCTTTTTCAATTATCAAATAATTTCAATCTTAACTATTAATAATTTCAAAATTTAATAATTACATACTTGGTTATAAATTTAAACATAATTATTAAATCATTTCCATTTAATTATGAATTCAAACTTAATTATCAAATCATTTCAACTTAATTATAAATTCAACTTAATAATTTCAAACTTAATTATAATTCCAAACTTAATTATAATTTCAAATTTAATTATTAAATGATTTCAAACTTAATAATTTCAAAACTCAATTATGACTAATTCCAAATTATTTACTAATAATTCCAAATTTAATTATTAAATAATTTAATTTCAAATAACGTTCTTTCATCAATTACTACGTTAGTATTTGTTTCAGATTTCAATATTTACATTTTCCTTTCATAAAGATTTAAATTCTAACCTTATTTCAAAACTTATTCTTTATTCGAATAAAATCATTATTTTATTTTTAAGTCAAATTATTGACCAATCAGATTTTTTTATTTAATTCTCTATCCTAAGTCAAGTTCATTTGGGTATGTATCATTTTAACCCGATTCCATTTCAATTCAAAATCAAGCATAACAAAGGGAACTTGCAGTGTGATAACAGAGAAGGTGTCAAAGTAAATAAACAAGCAATAACAACAATCAATAACAATCCAATAATTAATTCAAATAATCCCGAAAAAATCGTATTAATTTACATTGTTGTTTGTGTAAATTAACATAATTATTTCTAGAATCTACACTATCATTTCATGTAGATTAAAGATTGTTATAGTAATATTTATATGGTTCTTCACGATATTTATTATTCAATTTCAAACTACATCAATTTATACAACATACATTTAAATGGTTCAAGGTGTCGTTAACACTATTTCTACATGTTAATTTTTTTAACATTCAAAGGGGTCATATTATACAAATGTAACTAATCAACTTCAACACATATCAATTTCAATTTGTTATCTATTCTACGTCAATTTCAATTTCAATTTATTTATCACATTCTACATTAACAATTTAACGTCTAATTACAACATCAACAATAAATCATTTATCAACCAAACTGGATTATCATTGCATAAATAATAGATAATGGTGTCAGATGTCAAAGGTGAACTAATACATAAATAATAGTGCGATAAATAACAACAGCATATTTCAATTTGTCGTTTTAATTGAAATCAAATTTAATAAATAAAAGAATATTAATCGTGAGTGATTGCTGACCTTTCGAGGCTAGAGAGGGTAGACGATGAATTGGGTTACGGATCCAAGCATGAATTCTAAATCAAAGCTAGATTGACATGAATTCGACAAACAAACTGATAGATAAGAAATTAATGAAATAAAATAAGAAATGGATTGATGAAGCTAAATGGTATGAGTGAACTTACATATAACTATAATATAACTGTATATATATAATATCATATTTTAAATCCGAACGCATTTTAAACTATATATATATACACATTTCAAAATCATTGGTTCAAATTAAACACATATAAAATTTTAAACTCAAACACAAGTATACTTATGTGTAATATTTATAAAATAAAACATATAAACTATACAGTAAATTGCCAGCTATTATGTCTGCACATTTCAAAAGAATACAAAACTTACTTATATGTACCTTAGACTGACATATAGACTAACAGGTTGTAAATAAAACTGTTATACAACTAAAATCTATTTATTTATATATATACATGTTTAAAAGTTGTTGAAAAAATGATGAACTATATACAACTTACCACCAGAGCAGCTAACAGTAATTATATAAAAAAAATATGAACTCAAACAGACAATATAAATTCATATTATAAACACCTTACAATATAACCTTTCTATTATCATATATTTATAATATAATGTAATATACAGAAACCTATATGCTGTACATGTAGAATATGCCTACCTCTTATACTTTTCCAAATAAACGTGAAACTGCATCTATCTATATACAAATAAGCAACACTAAATAGTAAATTTGGAAACAATATCTATTTTTTTTCGACCAAAACTTATCATACTGTATACCCAACGGTCAAATATGCTAACAAGTTACATTTATATTTATAGAAAAATATATACATACATGTATACAAACCGTATACTTTTTAGTTAAACATAGGAAATAAACTATATATATAGCAACAAAACTACTTATATAAACTTACTTATACCTATAAGATTTTGAAATCAACAATAAATATAGCAACTAGTATAGTATATCCTTTAACGCAATAGCCATATATACAAACAGAGAAGAAAAAAAATGTTCATAGCTTATATACATAACTTACTCAATTAAAAAAAAATATATATAAACATCACTCGCGTTACATACAAAATATATAACAAACAGAGAATGGCACATACTTTAAACAAATACTAACCAAAACTAACCTCTCTGAAGTAAACAATATATATTAATAACCAAACCTATAACTTACTCTGTCGTTAGAAATATAAATTACTACCTTAACTTATATACATGAGCGCATATAGACAAGATTGGCTAGGCATACTAACATAATAAAGCCTATACATATACTTTGAAATAAATAAAACATACTTTCTCATCTTTGGAAATGAAATAACAAATTTATAATACTATTATAACTATATATGCACTTTCTTCAAATATACAAAAACGACAGGCCAACAATAAAAAAATACTGAAAAATATGAAACGGGACCGATATAAACTTTATAATATATACAAGTATAATATGCGAAAAAAACTTAATAAGTATAATATATGAAAACATGTATGTTTAAGCAATCCTATTTAGACCAATTGTCTAATACAACCTAATATATATATATATATATATATATATAACTTACATTATATATAGCACACGGTGATGATGACTAGTGGGAGCAAGGTGCTGCTGAGGTGGATCAGGGTTGCGTGAGGTTGCGGCTTCAGGCTGTGGTCGTATAACCCATTTCGAATATGTGATACGTCGTTATGGATTGCATTTGAAGACCGGTGTTGAAGACCGGATATTTATGAAAACAGAAGGATTACCGTCGAATGTTTCTGCATCGGCTGATCCCCGATATAGAAATTTATTACCCTTTGTGATGGTAAGTCCGGTCGTGATTAGTGAATATCCGGATTGCAAGGACTTCTTTGGAAGTGCCTTCGGTTCCGTTCGATCCCGGAACGGACTTGTATGGATGTGTGTCTGAGGTTACAATTTGAGATGTAAAGATGGTTTCTATCAAATATATTTCCGTTGGCGGCGGAGAATTTATTCTCTTAGCTTAACACCCTTAGAGGTTATGTAGTTGATGGTTACTAGTGATACATTCCCAAATTGGTAATGTGGCATACGAAGTGCTGTTGAGCATATGTGATCAAAGCACAGCTTTTGTATGAAGCGTGGCTTTGTGGACGAGACTTCGTCGGACCTCTCACCCCGGAAATGGTCAAAACAGGAAGGATGCAGCAAGGTTATTAGGGGGTAGCGCACCTTTAGTGTATGTCATTCCTTCCAGATAGAGGTGGTATCATGGTATGGAGCCCAGATATTTAACCTATGTTGTTGCTGCAAATTTATTACTTTGTGGTTGTTGAAATCGAGGATCCTCGGATATAGATCGGTTACGATCGGGGAATGACATACTCGTGTCTGTAGTTACCTAGTTTGAAAGGTAACCCGGCCTTGTGTTGGCAGAGATCTAACCGTAACGGGAGGCACTCGGGTCGTCTTTCCAGAGGCGTACCCATGAGGCAATGGGAAGTTCCTTGGCCTGACCATTTGTTGGAAATCCAAAGAAACAATACGAACCTTGTACGGTTTTAGTTGTTTAACCTGCCATGGAATGTGGCGGTAACCTGATATTGAACATGGTAGCTATAGTAGGCATACGATAATGGTTGTATGTTGGCTAAGATTTATATCTTTACTTTCAAAATGTTTTCCTACACTATGCACTAGTAATAATATCAAATGTTTCTTTTTAATGCGCATCAAGCATCTTTGACTATCATAAGGAGAAATCCCCTCTGATTCTGCGTTTGCATTGTGTGTGTGTGTGCGGGAGGCCTTATGGTAGTCTCAATTTCCAAAAAAAACATTGCGAATCTATTTTAAAATTATCCTGTTCTTTGTTTTAAAGATAAACTGTTTTAAGTTCTCACACCAATCCCATGACTGACTCGGAGTTTATTGTTTTTCTTCCTAAACTCTGGGTGCCCATCAATTTCCACACGAGCAGTCAAGAGTCAGGTTATCAGAATATTCTGGAATTCAGGAGTTGAAGGAGGCAAGCTGGATGGCATGGCGTATTCACTAGTATATAGTATTTCTTATCCGTTGTTTTCTTGTTGTACATTCTGATGAAGTAATGTAATGTGATGTGATGTAATGTAATAACTGATATAGTTCTTTGTTTAAAGATTATTCATTTATCTATTATATGTTGTTCCGCTGCGATTGTGAGATTTCTGTTTCTTCTTCTTTTTTCCCTCTTCTTCTACCTTTGTCTTCTTCTTTAACCATAACAGTACGGTTTTCCAGCATTCGATTGCTCGGCAGTTGATACAGTGGACGTATTCATGTCAGTTTTCGAGCATCGAAAAGTCGCAACGTTACATTTGGTATCAGAGCATATGGTTAAGCGACAACCATGGCTCTGTTGGGAATTACTCATTAGAGATGGAGTTGGTAGTACTCTAGAGTGTGTTTGAGCGTAATAATAGATACGAGCGCGTATTTGTTAGTGAATATAAATTGTTTTATATTGTGATGATTGGTTTGTTGAGTGGTATATGGATTCTAGTCAACACGAGTAATTAACGTTGTTGATAGGGATCTCTAAACACTTGTACAGAACAATTTGACACGATATCATTTTAAAATTGGGTAAATGAAATAATTTTACCTTGGTTATATTTTATATATAAAGGAAATAATTTTTTTTTGGAATTATTAAAGTGTATATGAATTGATTGTTTGGTTGTTGAATAAGTTAAATAAAAACAACAGCTGTAAAAGAATGAATTGTATAAGCAAATGAATTATAAGTATGGAATTATAATTAAAATGATTTACACTTGTGAAATAATCTTATATATAAGAAGTGAAATTATATAAGTAAAAGATTTATAAATGTGATTTATAATCTAACATAAAATTCCAGGGAAGTGTTTTGAAAGGATTTGATATTTTGGAAAATTGTTTTGGAGAAATTAAAGCTCTAAACTCTTTTCGGTCGCTGGAAAATAATTCCGATGATGATCGCGACATCATCGATGTTCATTTTCGGGTTTCCAAAAGTGGGATTGCTGCCAAATTGTTTTAAATGAAAGTTGTTTGAAAAATTTGGGTTTGGGTTTTGAAATTCAAAGGATAATTGAATTGGTTTCAAAAATGGTTTTGAAAGGTTGAAAAGACTTTGGAATCCTATTTAAAATATTTATGGGAATGATAAATGAGTTGATAACTTATACAATTTGAATTTTGATAGAATAAATTTAACTTAAAGGATGGAGTTAAATTAAAGTAAGTATAAGTAAATCAATAAAATCCAAGTTGAAATAAATTTGAGTTGTCATCAAAGACATGTGATTAGAAATTTAACTAAAGGAGAGTTAAATAAATTGATTTGGATTGGATAAACTATTGAAATTGATGAATATAAGTGAACAGAGTTTTGAACATATAATATGAGTTAATAAATTTAGCTTTGGTAAAAGTTAAGTAGAATAAAATCTGAATTGGATTTATAAGTGGAAACTTAAGTTAAGTTAAACAAATGATGTTTGAAAGAGAATATAACTTAAGTGAAGTTGAATAAAGTTGATTTTTGTGTCGAAGTAAATTAATCAAGAGAAGTGATGAATATGAACTTGAGTTATATAAATGAAATTCAACCTTATATTGTTAAAGGAATTAGCAATTGAATTATTAAATGGATTGAATGTTAATCAATCGATTGTAGATAAATTGATATGGAATAAAGAATGTAAGTGTAAATTCATTAGAAGTTAATGAAGTTTAGAAATTGAATAAATTAAATGAAAATCAATTTAATATAGACCAATTGGAATTAAAAGTGTTAAACCAAATAGAATGTAAATTAAATAATTTGGTTATGTTGAATATACATTGGTTGTTATTTGATTGTTAATCGATTGTGTATATTTCATTAAGTGTTAATGAAAATGAATTAATGAAATGGAAAGCTATGTAATTGAATTCAAATTGGAAGACAATGAACTTGAATAGAATTGAATTTGGTTTGGAAGTGAACTAACTTGAATATAAATTAGTGAATGTAAACTAATTGAATATGAATAGGTGAATGTAGGTAAAAACGTCCAATGTTAATGAATCAAATGTGATTAAAATTGGAAAACCAATTCTTTCAATATTTGAGAATATCAAGGATTATTAATTTGGTTATGGATGTTAGTTGGATGATAGTTGTTTGCTGGTTGCATTTTTTGATTGAATGCATTGCTATGTTGGCACATGTAGTTGTTATGTTACTATATGATGTATATTGATATTATTTTCAAATATACATGTTACTCATGTTGTTTGTTGAGTGCTTAGTAGGCGCGGATTGCGCTTGCTTCGCATTTGGAGCTCGCTTTCGCGCTATATTAGTCGTATACGCTCGCTAATAAAATATAAGGTACATATCTCGGATTACATACCATACTTTTACACTTTTTCCCTATGGGATGCCTCATCACTTGATGAGATGTATATTTGTGATATATATACTGTCATTTTTTTTCGAATCGAGCCGCGCAAAGGAGACTATGGCGACATTTTCTGAAAATTTAAGGCGTTAGAAAATTTTTGAGAAAATTGGGAAATTTTTGAAAACTAAGTTTGAATTTGGAAACTTAGTAAAGATTTTGTATGAAGTTTAACTATGAATTTGGGAAAGTTAAACACTTAAGAGATTTGAAAAAAATCTAATTTGAATGGTTTGTTTTGGGAAAGTAAATGGGTTCTGTAACTTTTTCTCACTCGGTAATTTCGAGGACGAAATTCTTTTAAGGGGGGAAGTTTGTAACGACCCAGAATTTCTATCAATCGAAATTTGTATATTTAATTGATTTTAAATATTAATAAGTGAAATTAAACAGTCGAATAAATTTTATTTCGAATAATAGGATTTAATTTTATAATTAAATCGACAATTTAATAGTTGAAATTACAGAAATAATTGGAAATTTGGTTTAAATATGATTAAAAATGATTTGTAAAATTTTATTTTATCATATTAGAGTTATAGTGATGTTATAGAACTTTGAAAATCGAATTAGAAGTTAAATTGTAAAAATTGAATATTTTAATATTTAATTGACGAGTTAAAATAGCCATTTTTCAAACAGTTTTGGATTTCGACGAAACCAGTTTCATCAAATCCGTAATATGATATTATTGTATGGTTTCAAATTTCGTGTCAATCGGATTTACCATTTGTCCGGGGCAAGCCAAAACGCATAGAAATTAATTTAAACCGCTTTAATTTAAATTTGATCGTTTATTTCCGTAACTCGCACAGATGATCGAATTGGCTCCAAAACATGTTCCATTATGTTCGGAACGCGGGGTAAACCCTAGAAACGCCGGTCGCCGCGCGAGATTTGTATATCGAAAAATTGGAGGTGAATAGTGTTTGGTGAAATTCTATAAAAGGACCTTCACTCTCTTCATATTGCAATCCTAACCCTAATAAACGTTCAGCCGCCATTAGCAATACGAACGGCCATGAATGCACGAAACTTCTCTTCTCAATCTATCTTCATCTATCAACAATCATCAGATGCTATTAACTACAAAGTTGAAGATCTAATCGAGATCTTTGCATCCATACGGTCATGATCACGAACTGAGCAACGAATCGACGACAAATTGGGCATGAAGGCCGCACGTTTGGCACGACTTTCAAGATAAAATACACGACCGAGCTTCAATTCCTTGGGGCCGAAGATGGAGGTGGTCGAGGCGCTTCAAATGGTGGTAGCCGATCGTGTTGAAGTGGTTAGTGGAGGTAGCGAGTACTAGGGTTTATACGCGCGCGTTTGGGTTTCTCGGCCTGGTGCGAATGAACGGGGAAGAAGCATAATATTGCGGCCTAGATCTGCTTAGCTCGAAATCAAGGGTCCAGATGCAATCTACGTTAAGAAAATTAAAATAAATTGTTAATTAATTTATATTAAAATTTGTATAATCCTTAAAATGATGTAACTTGTTCATACGAGGTCGGAATTACGCGAAACGAATTGCATTGGCTTCGTTTTGTCGAGCACTACGCAATGGAGCTGGATTGGAGTCATTTGGAGTTAGTGAGAATTTCGGGTAAAATTAAACGCGCGTTTAATTTTATTCGAAATAAAAAGATGCAACTGTTATTGAAATCAAGGTGATAACTTCTCACTCAATCGAATATGTTTCGATTTAAATTTTAAATAGTTAGATTTAAAATTGATGATTGTATGCCTGGATGATAAATTATTATCTATTGATTGTTAAAATAGACATTATACGCCATTATTAAGCAGAGGTTATTTATTAAAAACATATACCGCGAATATTTCATTGCAAAGTGAAATTGGTATTATATATATACTTGGAGTTGATTTTCCCGCATTATATAGCGGATGAGACCCTATTGCACCGCATAATAGCAGATAATATTTTATGAATCCCATATACCGCGATATTCCGTATTGGAACGGAATTGGCATTGTGCTAACATCTGTGGATGCAGGGAAACAGGTTGGAGGGATCCAACTGGAATCCTCACCAATATTTATTTGATTACAAATATTGTGGTATTTGTTGATTATCATATACTGATATATGATGTCTTTGTTGTCGTGATTGACGATTTGGTGTTGTTGCATCATCGGATCCATTTTTGAAGTTTTAAAATAATGATTTTTGATTTTAAAAAGAATTTTAAGGTAATTTTTGAAAATATACGTTTTATTAAAATTTTGGAATTGATTGATTTTAAATAAAGAAACGTTATAATTTTAAAGTTATAAAAGTTATGATTTTTAAGAAATAAAACCAAAATGTGAGTTTTGAAATAAATAGTTGATTAATTTATAAAATGGTTTAACTTGGGATTTTTGAATTATTATAAACGATTTATATAAAAGTTTTACAAAATTGATATTTATAAATTAAAATATTGGAATTGTGAAACGAGCTTTTATAAACGTTAAAAGAAGTATAAGTGGATTTCATAAGTGAATGAAATTGATAGATTTATAAATTGTGAATTTATAAAATGAATAGATTTTGTAAAGTAGAAAATTATAAATAATTAACTTTAAAAATTGTATTTTTGGCATATAAATGAGATTTAAATGGAATTGGTTAATAAGGGATTTTTATAACTTGAAGTTTTTGTAATATATAAATGTGAATTTATAAACATTGATTTATAAATTCAAGATTGATTAAATTTGATAAGTTAATTTTTATAGCTTATTAAAGGAGTATATTCACGATTTTGGGACTGTGGATAATTTTTGAATTGAATATGTAAAAGTGTTGAATTTGGTTAATGATTTATATTCACGATTTTGAATAGTGAATAATATATTAAAGGAATGTTTAGGGAGTGATCTTTTAAATGGAATTAAAACGATTTGAAGTTGTTTTAAAATGCATTAAGTGTCAAAACCATAGATTTCAACATTCATTATTGAAATAGACGTTTTCGAGAAATAGAAGGAAATAGTGGACTATAACACTGTTGTTATAATAAATGATTTCTGAAAGGAAATGTTTTATATAGTATTAGGATTTATATATCTATCTTAGTTTCGAATCCCTATACTAGTGATTTTGGGTTGTCGTAACTATGTTTTACGCAACATTCATTTTGGCCCAAATAAATGTGTTTAAGTGAATGTTTTCCTTAAAGAATGAAATATATACTCAATTTCGATTTAAGTATAATGAATATTTTCCAAATGTTGAAATTAAATAGATTTGTGAATTACTTATTATTAAATAAGTATGGAAATGTTTTTCTATATGAAGTGAATGTTTTGAGATTTTATCCTTTAAAGATAAATTGAAAATGAATATTAGAAATCGATTTGGAAATCGTATATTCATAGATATTTTGGAATTGTAAATTCACTATGGAATTTATAAAAGAAAGGGGAATTTGATTAAAAATAAACGTTGATTTATTTTTGAAATGTGGGAAAATTTTTACGGATTTGGAACGTAAATATAAAATAAATCGGAAAGGACTTATTTAATTGGTTTAAATGAACCATTTTGAAATGAAAGTATTTCCGCGTAAGGAAAATGATTGAAATTGTTTTCAAAAGTGGTAAAGGTGAAAAGTGATTTGAAATTTTATTTTCAAATGGTTGAAGTGTGGAAATTAGATATGTAGTAAAGATATTTTTTGGAAAATAAATAATTTGGGAAATTATTTGGAATCTGGTGATGTTGTGCATATTTATTGATAGTTAAATAACCGACTATCAATATTTACCTTTAAATAGGTATTTGTTGTGATTTGCTTGAATTTGAATGCCACACTTATTTTTAAAATAAGCGCTCACTATTCGGGTTAGCCGGGAAAGGACCTTGGAGTCGTATAACACATTTCGAATATGTGATATGTCATTATGATTTACATTTGAAGACCAGTGTTGAAGACCGGATATTTATGAAAATGGAAGGATTACCGTCGAATGTTTCTTCATCGGCTGATCCTCGATATAGAAATTTACTACCCTTTATGATGGGAAGTCCGGTCGTGATTAGTGAATATCCGGATTGCAAGTACTTCTTTGTAAGTGCCTTCGGTTCCGTTCGATCCCGGAACGGACTTGTATGGATGTGTGTCTGACGTTACAATTTGAGATGTAAAGATGGTTTCTATCAAATATATTTCCGTTGGTGGCGGAGAATTTATTCTCTTAGATTAACACCCTTAGAGGTTATGTAGTTGATGGTTACTAGTGATACATTCCCAAATTGGTAATGTGGCGTACGAAGTGCTATTGAGCATATGTGATCAAAGCACAGCTTTTGTATAAAGCGTTGCTTTGTGGACGAGACATCGTCGGACGTCACACCCCGAAAATAGTCAAAACAGGAAGGATGCAGCAAGATTATTAGGGGGTAGCGCCCCTTTAGTGTATGTCATTCCTTCTGGATAGAGGTGGTATCATGGTATGGAGCCCATATACTTAACCTATGTTGTTGCTGCAAATTTATTACTTTGTGGTTGTTGGAATCGAGGATCCTCGGATATAGATCGGTTATGATCGGGGAATGACATATTCGTGTCAGTAGTTACCTAGTTTGAAAGGTAACCCGGCCTTGTGTTGGCAGAAATCTAACCGTAACGTTAGGTTCTCAGGTCGTCTTTCCAGAGGCGTACCCATGTAGCAATGGGCAGTTCCTTGGCCTGACCATTTGTTGGAAATCCAAAGAAACAATACGAACCTTGTACGGTTTTAGTTGTATAACCTGCCATGGAAAGTGGCCGTAACCTGCTATTGAACATGGTAGCTATAGTAGGCATACGATAATGGTCGTATGTTGGCTAAGATTTATATCTTTACTTTCGAAATGTTTTCCTACACTATGCACTAGTAATAATATCAAATGTTTCTTTTTAATGCGTATCAAGCATCTTTGACTATCATAAGGAGAAATCTCCTCCGATTCTGCGTTTGCATTGTGTGTGTGTGTCGGAGGCCTTATGGTAGACTCATTTTCCAAAAAAAAACATTGCGAATCTATTTTAAAATTATCCTACTCTTTGTTTTAAAGATAAACTGTTTTACGTTCTCACACCAGTCCCATGACTGACTCGGAGTTTATTGTTTTCCTTCCTAAACTCTTGGTGCCCACCAATTTCCACACGGGCAGTCAAGAGTCAGGTTATCGGGATATTCTGGAATTCAGGAGTTGCAGGAGGCAAGCTGGATGGCATGGCGTATTCACTAGTATATAGTATTTCTTATCCGTTGTTTTGTTGTTGTAAACTCTGATTAAGTAATGTAATGTGATGTGATGTAATGTAATAACTGATATAGTTCTTTGTTTAAAGATTATTCATTTATCTATATATGTTGTTCCGCTGCGATTGTGAGATTCTGATATTGTTTTCTTTTTCTTCTTTTTTTTTCTCTCTTCTTCTACCTTTCTCTTCTTCTTTAACCATAACGGTATGGTTTTTCGGCATTCGATTGCTAGGCAGTTGATACAGTGGACGTATTGATGTCAGTTTTCGAGCGTCGAAAAGTCGCAACGTTACAGGTAATGCAGCAGCCACATACGCCCACCTCGGAACACACTTCCATATCAAAATCAGAGGATGGACTTCTAATCAATCACAAGTAAGAGTATAGTATCTAAGGAATGCGTCCGACCAGAGGAGCTACCTCTTTTGGCCCGAGATCGCTCCTGTTTTAGCCACCTTAAGCCAACTCACGGGAGTTGGGTCCATGTAATATACCTCAAGAACGTCATCACCATCCTACTTCATTCTGGAATCTCCACTGCGTACACGGTTGTCAAAGTGGTTTTCGGTATCGACAGAGAGTATGCCAGATATCCGATCCCGGTCTCTTTGCCAACCAATCGTTATTATAACCCGCGGTTATAAATTTTAAAATAATATTTATACTTCACAATAGAATATCATTTCAAATCCAAATCTTTGTCAAAATAAAGATTAAATTAATTCCAAACCATTTCAAAAAAATCATATCTTTCTAAAACATCCTGTCAAATCATTCAATATATCAAAATATCATACCTTTACAAAACTTAATGTCCAATCATTTTAATATATCAAAATATCATATCTTTACAAAACTTCATTTCCAATCATTTCAATATATCAAAATATCATATCTTTACAAAACTACATTTCAAATCATTTTAATATATCAAAATATCATATCTTTGCAAAACATCATTTCCAATCATTTCAATATATCAAAATATCATATCTTTACAAAACTTCATTTCCAATCATTTGAATATATCAAAATATCATATCTTTACAAAACTTCATTTCCAATCATTTTATTGTATCAAAATATCATATCTTTACAAAATTTCATTTCCAATCATTTTAATCTATCAAATTATCACATCTTTACAAAACTTCATTTCCAACCATTTTAATATATCAAAATATCACATCTTTACAAAACTTCATTCCAATCATTTTAATATATCAAAATATCTTATCTTTCCAAAACTTCATTTCAAATCATTATTAATTTCATTCAATTTAAGAAAACCATTTCAATTCACATTTCAAAACAGTTTATATTCCAAAAATCATTTTAAATCATTAAAAATGAAGTTATTATATTTAATAATTAAATTATTAAATTTTCAAAATTTTCAACTTTCAAAGTTCATTTATTCACTTAAGTTTATCAAAACAGTGAAACACTTTACGCAGCATTTAGAAAACGCTACGGAAAGTTACATTCAAAACAGTTCAATTTAACAAAAGACAGCAATTTAAAAATACTGTAATAGGGTTTACTTAAATTTCAAATAAACTTAGTTAAATTCAAAAATTATAGCAATTACATAAATTGCTATAATAGCCTTTAATTCAGTTTAGCTTTTTTGTTCATTATCATCAACTACAGCATTTACAAATGCTGTAATATCATTTACATTGCAATTAATAGTATTTCAAAAATGCAGTTAATTAACTTCAATTATTAAATATAATTTCATAACCAATTATATTTTTATTTGAGACATTTTTAACTTACAAAATCATACATTTTCACATTTATAAACATCATTTAATTTTCCTTAAGTTCGTGATTTTATAAAGTTAAATTTCCATTCAAAAAGATTTAATAATAATTCACTTATTAAATTTCAACATTAAATTTTAAACTCATTGAATTAAATTTTAACTTAACACTTAAGTTTAAAATTTCAAAATATAACTTAATTTAAATTTTATTTATTTAACTTAAAATTCACTTTAAGCCAAATTCACAAATTCCCATTTTGGTTATATTTCAAAATTTCAACTTAAATAATCATTCAGTCCACATTTTAACTTTATTCAAAAATCATTAATATATTATAAAATCACTTTAAATTCATTTTTAAATTCAATTTGTCATAAATTTATCATAATTTCATATTTAATTTAATTTCCAATTATAATTAAATCAAAATTTCCAAAATGACTTACATTCAAATTTTCTAACTTTTCCATAATTTATTTAACTTATAAATTTCCGGAAAATCAATAACACTTTACAAAAATTATTTTTAATTAAATTTAAATAAAAATATTATACTAATTTCATTTCTAAAATATTTTAAAATTTTTAGAAAAACATATTTTAACTACGGCCCTGTATATAACTTTCTACGCTAGGTAAAGTGATACGGGTAATATATCATTTCAACCCGTAATTTACAAAGAAAATCTAGGTTTTATCATTTCAAACCCGCAGTCCCAAGTAAATGAAAATAATTGAAAATCATTCAGGCCTATCATTTCATCCCATAACGATTTTCCCCTATTCTAAAATCCGTTCGGGTATGTATCATTTCAACCCATAGTGATTCTAATCTAAAGGGAACTTGTGGTGTGATAAACTGATATAAACAACAGAACAACATAATATAATAGTAATGTATGATATAATAGGTGTTTAAGCATGGGTGAACGTCATATAATCATAATATAGCTGGTGTGATATGGTTAGCATTTTTACAGATTCAAAAGGGGTCAATTTACTAGTTATATATGTACATATTGTCAGGTGAGAATAACTCACTTGTATAAGCTGGAGATAACGATCAAAATCACAAACTGAGATCTGCAGAGGCACGATAGCATGACAAAGATTCTAGTTTGCGAGAGCCAAAGATTAATTGTCTTGAACACATTCATACAAGACAATACAAACAACATAAGTTTTCAACTAAAAATACGATTAAACAATGTTAGAGATAAATGCAAAATCATCTCTAAAGTCTTTGCACTTGCCTTCTACCACTAATGCTTCAGATATAGGTCAGAAACGCACGACTAAAGCAAGGACAAGGATCTAGTTTGGGTTCATAAGAGGTCGGCCAAACATGTATGGGATGGAGCAAAAGTGATGATGCATGAGATATGTGCAAGGATTACAACTACAACGCAAAACATCATGAATTCAAGGCAACATTGGCTCGGCCCAAGTAAGACCGGGCATGGCCATCTCTGTAGTGGGCTGGAGGATGGTGTGGAAGAGGGTTTCAAGTCGTCCATGGGTGGTGGAGGTGGAGTTGGCGGCGGCCAAAGGAAGGTCGAAGGTGATGAAGGCATAGGTGTTGGCTATGGTGCATATAGGTGAAGTTTGTGTAGATTTAGGTGGAGTTTGATCAACTATTGGGCACGGCCAATGACTTGGGGCTGGAGAGGAGGTGTTGGGTGGTTCAGGTGGTAGAGGAGGTGGCCATGGTGGCTGGAGTGGTAGGGCCGAACCTGAAGTAGAAGAGAAGACAAGTAAAAATCAACAAAAACAAGTAGAAAAACAAGAAGAAAAACAATGAAAAACGAAATAAAATTTACCAAACTCTTAGAGATGATGGAGGCCGAAAAAATTTTCAGATGGGAAGAAAAATGTTTTTCGTGAATGAGAAAAAAAATAGGCGACTGAAGAAATGAGGAGATGTGGCCAATTGAATGAAAAGTAAGGTTGAAATGTGAAAAGGTGGGAGATAAAGAACCATTGGAAACCAAAAGTCAAAACCTATTCACATTACCTTCACTTTATTTATATAAGTTTAAATTACTGAGAAAAATAATAATTTCAGTAAAAATTTCAAAATTTCAATAAAATATAAATAAATAATTATTAATTATATAAGGTAAAAATAAGAAAATAGCTCAGAAAATGCAAACTAGTCAAGCAAATTAGAAAATAAACAGAATAAATTTTGGAAAAATTATATGGACTTGGAAAATATTAAAAACAAAGATAAGAACACAAAATAAACCGTGTCTCCCCACCCCGAGACCCATGTTAGTAAAGGGAATTAACGAGTAATTCTGTCTGCTAACGCAGAGAATAAGGCTGGATAAGAGCGACCAACATAGCATACAATAGCTATCAACTGAACATGTCAACGATGTGCCAATTTTTTTTTCCGTTACCTCATGTGTGGTTGACACGTCTAGTGCATAACTATTGCACACCACGGTGGCTATATAACATTTCAGAAATAATGTAATATAATATGCGGAATAATCAATGCCATAGAAAGCAAATCCAGATCAGTCATATAAATACATAACCGTCACCATACATATCCATATAATACATCATACAAGAGTAACTACTAGGTAGCTATGTGTCAAAATATACATCCCAAAAGTATACAAGTGATCATAAATGAGTGGCCCCAAAAGACGAAGACTAGTTAGCCAAAATATACAAATATGTGTCCCACAAAAAGTATCAAGCTGAACTGGAGGCAAAGGAAATCCGAGCTAACCTGCAACCCAGTCTGACCCGAGTGAAAAAACACACGGGTCAGGCAACTAAACTCATCAGTAGATAAGTAACTCTAGGATAATAAGTAAAGGAAAGCATTCATTCTGTTGTACCCAACAGAATAAATGAAAGATTCAATGATAATCAAGGGAGGAGTCAAGCTAATATTCTAATATCATGCGTAAGGGGAAATGTGATTAAGTTAAGTAAATTATTAATAAACATGCATGAAATCCTGAAATCTCATAAATCTCCAAAAAGTCATGAAACGATCTAAATAATCATGGAACACAAAATAATATCGCCTTATTCATATATAAGGCTATAGAAATCATCAAATCCCGATAAATCGTAAAGCATCAAAAGATAATTTTGCACGTGCTTTTGAATCTCCACTAGTAATATACTTTGGTACCAACAATCGTGATGATCGGGATCATGTCATCTACATAAATCTTGAAAATCTTGACGACTATGTAGCCTATAATTTAATCAATCCCAATCGGTGACGTCAAAGACCCAAGTAATAGTAAATTCATGATTTGGGGTATAATTTCAAATCTTGATTCCCCAATAAACTCATGGTCTCATAGTACCAGTCCAATCTTGAATGTGTATCAACATCAAGACTAGGAACCCATAAGGGTATAACCCACGTCCCATACCATGAGTTATCACCTAATGGTTCACTAATCACTCGTTGGTTCCACATTAGGAAAAATCATAAATCAATACAATCACAATGCCTCATTTCATCGGCGAATGTAAGTAATCAATTCTTAGCAATTCCGCTACGATAAACCAAAAATAAATTCAAACTTGTCTTATTTCATCGACAAGTGAAAACCCAATCAAAATTATAAAATCATAATCAACCATAATTGGTTTTGCTTCATTTCATCGGCGGGAGCACCACAATCCTGATAGCCCATAATCAATATACTCCAATCGGGTGTTCTCGGACTACTTCCACATATTAGCTAATCTTGCTAATATTAGACAAACGCTCTAAATAAATCTTAAGGTACCACATAGTGGTTAGCAATCTTGGAGGATCTCAAAAGATTCCTAGAATTCATTTCGATCGTACAAGTTTGTATTTAATCGATAAAGCAATTACGCATGAGTCCCATACCTTACGGTTTTTTCTAAATCGTTTAATATACTTTCTCATATGTCCGAATATTCGTGAAAAATGATTATAATAACAAAAATTATAAATAAAAGATTTTAGAAGAGAAAACAGGATTAAAATATATAAAATATAGGTTAAATATAAAATAATTGTAGTATAATACTTTGAATTTTTTTAAAATAAAATGTTTAACATCATATTACCGAGATACAAATTGCATATACATGTTCATAGATGCAAACCACTTTCAATAGTTTAAAATCAACACTAGTCCATGCAACAAAACATAGGACAACGAGGAATATTTGCAATTTAGCATAGCAAACATCAAAATTACAGAAAACACAAGAAATGAAAGTTGTAGCCACTAAAATAAGCTTTCTGAAACATCCAAAATTATCAAATTACGCTTAGAACTAAAAAGTTATGGAAGATTTCGTTTCTGCCTCAACAAAAGGGTAGATTTGATTTTGCTCTCGGGTTAGCAGTAGAAAAGTTCAATTTTGACATAGCTAACCCCAAAATTGTAGAAAACTCAACAAACAAAAGTTCTAGCCAATGAAATTAGCTTTCGTAAACAATGAGAATTATCAAATTCCAATTTGAAAAAAAAAGTTATTCCAAAAATACTATTCAGTGAAATATATTTTCTGTGCAAAACCCTCTCGGGTTTGCAAATTTCACAGCAAATTCAGAGGTCCAAACGGACTCGAAACTTGCTGAAATTTGATATAAACAAACTAGATAAAGTGCACTACAATTTGAAAAAAGAATGGCATCAATCCGACATCGTATGAGCCAGATATTATCAAAAGAACAATGGACAGTTTCAGCAAAATATAGCTTTTCAAATAAAGTTTTTGTGCCTAAAACATCAACTAAGCATCAAAATGTTTTCAAGCAGCGCAATTCCTTTTCTTACAGTTGCTGTAAGTATTTTACGTACCTTTACAGTGAAGGAGGAGGTTGATTGGAGCTTCAAGATGGAGTAAGCTGGTAGTGGCCTGTAAACTACCTGTAGGAGCTGAAAAAATAACATACATGGAAGAAAATCATCAAAACGACACATACAATATCTAAAATCTACAATTTTCATGGATTTGAGATGAGAATTGGTTAGAAGATTACCTTTCTGTTGATTTTAGACTTAAATTCTCTTGATTCCAGCTAGGATTTGGTTCAATTTGGGCAAGATTTACAAAGAGGAGGCCATGTTTATGTTTAGTGGGGTTTTTGTTTTCTGGAGAAGCAAATGTACGGAAAAGAGGAGAAAGGTACGTACAAAATTCCAGAAGTGTCTGTTGGGCTTAGGGTAAGGATCCAATTTCCACAATAAAACCCATTAGGACTTAGGCAAATCTTTGATTTTTAGTTTATGTAATTTTTGTTTACGTAATTCCTTTAAATCTCCAAATCTTATACATATTAAATCCGATTTTTACAAACTTAGGTGCATTAGAACCGTTACAACTTCTAGATTCCAAATAAAAAGATAAAAAGACAATTTTGACAATTTTATTATTATTTTTAATAATATTATTCCAATTTAACCAATTTTCACATTTTTGCAAAATAAATTGCAATTTGTCACAATTGGTTAAACCTAAATATATTTTACACTCTGATAAACGTAATTACATGATTTAACACCAAATAAATTTTTTCTTATCATTTTTAATCATATTTACTATGATTAATTATTTTATTAATTAATTCTCTTGAGTTTTAATTAATAAAATGATAATATTGGCAAATAACGCAATATTGGACAAATTATTAAATTTAATTGAATGTATCCAAATCAATACATTCAAAAATTCATGAAATAAAGTAAAAACTCTATTTCAAACATGCTTATCATTTAAATCTCAAGAATTATTATTATTTCTTATGTTTTAATAATACAACGACAATATTGACAATAAACTCAATATTATCATGATCAATATATTAAATCCAATATAGTCAAACAACTATACTAAAAAAATCTCGAAATAAAGCAAAAACTTTATTCTGCTCAAGTTCATCAATTATTCAACAAGGAATTCTTATTTCTTCTTATTCTCCATATTTATTTATTTTCAATAGCTCAAATTAATCCAAATTCATTGTTTATTAAAATAAACAACATTTTCTTCCTATTAATTTAATTAATCCCAATATTAAATTATAATCATCATTATAATTTAATATTTACGGTAATCTCCAAACCGGGGTTGTTATAGACTCCCCCTTAACATAATTGCATCCACGCAATTTCTAAGGAAAAATCTATAACAATTCAATGATTCAAACGAAAGAAATAAGAAATAGCCCGAGATAATAAATTCTCACCATCACCGAAAGAAGAAAGAAAACTCGGAAAAGAACGCTCGGTAGATTCTCTGGTTTTCCAAGTGCAATCATTGGGATTTTCGGACCATTGAATCTTGACAAGGGGCACATTCTTGTTTCGAAGGCGCTTCACCTCCGTACCAAGTACTCGAATAGGCTGTTGAAAGGTAGATAAGCTCGGTGAGATCTCACGCTCAAGCTGCTCGGATGGATCAATGATAGAGTCAGAATCTCAAAGACACTTCCTCAACTGAGAAACATGGAAGACGTCATGAATACTGGATAAGTGAGACGGAAGTGACAAACGATAAGTGTAACGACCAAGAATTTCTGTCATTTGAAATTCGTATATTTAATTGATTTTAAATATTAACAAGTAAAATTTGTAAGTTGAATAAATTTTATTTCGAATATCTAGATTTAATTGGATAATAAAATCGATAATTTAATATTTGAAATTATAGAAATAATTAGAAATTGAGTTTAATGTGATTGAAAATGATTTATAAAGTTGTATTAAATCATATTGGAGTTAGAATGATGTCATAGAACTTTTAAAAACGAATTAAAAGTTAATTTGTGAAAATTGAATATTTTAATATTTAATTGACGAGTAAAAATAGCCATTTTTCAAACAGTCTCAGATTTTGATGAAACCAGTTTCATCGGATCCGTAATGTTATAACTTTTATAAGATTTCAAATTTCGTGTCAATCGGATTTATGGTTTGTACGGGGCAAGCTAAAACGCACAGAAATTGGTTTAAGTGAATTTTAAATTTAAATTAATCGGTTTGAAATCGTATCTTCCAAATTTGATCGAATTGGCTCTTGATATATATTCCATTGCGTTCGGAATGGGGGTAAAACATTATAAACGCGAGGCGGCATGCTTCTTTTGGAGTTCGGAAAAATTTCGGGTGAATATTGTTTGAGAATTTTCTATAAAAGGCCCCCTATTTTCACATTTTGCAACAAACCCTAATCTAAAACACTAGCCGCCAGTTATAATATTAATGGCCAAAAATACGTCTTTTTCTTCCTCCGATTTCTTCTAATCCAGCAATTAATATCAAAAACCTTCAACTGCAAAGTTGTAGAGCACGACGAGATCTTGAATCTCAACGGCTATGATCTGATATGGGGTGGTGGATCGTCGGGAAAGTGGCCGCATTTGGCCGACAGTCGCACATGTTTTTCTCGATATTTGTGCGACTGAGCTCTGCCACGTTCGAGGTGAAGGTGAGGCACGAACGAGCTTCGAAACCCAAGTAGTTGATCGTCGTGAAGATGTAAGATAGGCTCGAAAAAATTCAAAATCGATGGCGGCCGAGATAGGTTCCTGCGCGCGTGTAACCCGATGGTGGAGAAGATGGATTTCACGGCCCTGATTTCATCAAGTTGAAACGTGCGGCCCTGATTAGAGTGAGGGTTAAAAATAAAAGATAATTGTAAATTTATATTATATAAATTCCTACAAACTTTGTAACGCGATATCTCTTTCATACGAGGTCCGTTCTGGACGAAACCAATTGCGTTGGCTTCGTATTGACGAGCACTACCCAATGGAGCTAGATTGGAGTCGTTTGGAGATAGTGACAATTTTGGGTAAAATTAAACGCATTTTAGTTTTATTCAAAATAAAACACTGCAATTGTTATTGGAAACAAGTTGAAAACTTCTCACTCAATCGAATTGTTTCGATTTAAATTTTAAATAGTTAAATTTAAAATTGCTTGATTGTATGTTTGGATGATAAATTATTATCTATTATTTTGAAATAGACCCTATGTGCCGTATATTAAGCGGATGTTATTTATTAAACACATATACCGCGATATTTCACCTTGAAGTGGAATTGGTATTATATATGTACTTGGAGTTGATTTCCCGCATTACATAGCGGATGAGACCCTATTGCGCCGCATAATAACGGATAATATTTATATAAACCCATATACCGTGATATTCCATCTTGAAACGAGATTGGTATTATGCTATCATCTATGGATGCAGGGAAACAGGTTGGAGGGATCCAACTGGATTCCTCAACAGTATTGATTTATTTACAGATATTTGCGATATATTCGGTTATCATATTGATATATGAAGTTTGGATGTCGTGGTTGATGTATTTTTGTTGTTGTAGCATTAAGCCTATTTTTAGAGTTTTAAAAATGTTAAAATAACGATTTTGAATTTAAATGGATTTTCAAGTGATTTTTGAAAGTATGCATTTTATTGAATTTTGGAATTGATTCATTTTAAATAAATAAACGTTATAATTTTTATGTTATAAAATTATGATTTTTGTGTAATATAACCGAAATGTGATTTTCGAAATAAGTAGTTAATTAATTTGTAAAATTGTTTAAATTGGGATTTTTGAATTATTATAAACGGTTTATATAAAAGGTTTATAAAATTGATATATATGAACTAGGATATTGGAATTATAAAACAAGTTTTTATAAGTGTTAAAATGAAGTATAAATGGATTTCATAAGTGAATGAAATCTATGAATTTATAAATTGTGAAGTTATAAAATGAATAGATTTTGTAATAAAAGATTTATAAGTAATTGACTTATAAATTGGATTTTGGCATTTAAATGAGATATAAATAGAATTTGTTAATTAAGGGGTTTTGCAAGTTGAAGTTTTATAAAATATATATATAAATGTGGATTTATAAACATTGTTTTATAAATCCCAAATCGACTTATTTTGATAGGTTAATTATTATGGCTTATTAAAGGAGATATATCCACGATTTTGGACAGTGGATAATCCTTTAAAATAAAATGTGTTGGAAGTGTTGAATTTGGTAAACGATTTATATTCACGATTTTGGACAGTGAATAATATATCAAAGTAATGTTTTAGGAAGTGATCTTTTAAATAGAATTAAAATGATTTGAACTTGTTTTGAAATTGTGTTAAGGATCGAAATCAAAGATTTCAGCATTCATTGTTAAAATAGACGTTTTCCAAAAATAAAAGGGAATGGTGGACTATAACACTGTTGTTATGGTAAATGATTTCGAAAGGAAATGTTTTATTTAGTATTGGGATTTATATATCTATCTAAATTTCGAATTCCTATACTATTGATTTTGGGTTGTCGTAACAATGTTTCACGCAACATTCGTTTTGACTCAAATGAATGTGTTTGAGAGAATGTTTTCCTTACTTAAGCGTGATTTAAATATATTGAATATTTTCTAATATTGAAAATAAATAGATTAGTGTATTACTTATTGTTAAATAAGTATTTGGAAATGTTTTCCAATATAGAAATTGAAATTGGTTTTCAAATGGTTGAAGTGTGAAAATATATCTTGCGAAGATATTTTGAAAATAAATAATTGTGAAAATTATTTAAAACTGGAAATTGTAGTGAATGTTGATGAGAGTTAAACAACCGACTATCAATATTTGGCTTTGAATGGCATTCGAATTTCGATGCGACCAGGGGTCGGATTCCAAGTGGATATCCGAAAACCACATCGAATCTTTGTGATTGTGATGCATCTTTTATTCAAAAGATCAAAGTGAAAATTGTTGTGATTTGTTGAAATCTGAATGAACATTTATTTTTAAAAATGAGCGCTCGTTATTCGGTTTAGCCGGGAGAGGACCTTTGGGTCATGAATCCCATTCTGAGTAGCTATTCGTCGTAATGGATAGCATTTGAAGGCCGGTGTTGAAGACCCGGTATTTGCGAGAATGATAGGATGACCTATCGATTCTCTCTGCTCCGATAGCTACGGTATGGAGATTTCCTTTGTGATGGGAAGTTCGATCGGGATTGTGAATACCCGGATTGCAAGGGATTCTATGGAAGTGCCTTCGGTTCTGTTCGATCCCAGAACAGACTTGTATGGATTGTATGTTTGACATTACATTTTGAGATATAAAGCATATTTCTTTCAAATACATTTATGTTGGTGGCGGAGAATTTATTCTTTGAGCTTAACACCAACTCCGAGATGTACGAGCTCAGAGGTTATGTAGTTGATGGTTATCATTGATATACTCCCAATTTGGTAATGTGGCACACTGAGTGCTGCTGATCATTTGTTGATCAAAGCGTGGCTTTGTGAAAAGCGTAGCTTTATGGACGAGACTTCGTCGAACCTCACAATCCGGTTATGGTTGAAATAAGAATCGTAGCAGCAAGGTTATTTGAGGGTAGCGCCCTTTGAGGGTATGTCATTTCCTTCTGGATTATGTGTTGTATCATGGTATGGAGCCCAGGTACTTACTTTTTGTTTGCTGCAAACTTATTATTTTATGGTTGTTGGTTGAGAGGATCCTCGGATAAAGGTTGTTCACAACCGGGGGATGGCATACTCGTGTCAGTTGTTACCCAGCTAGGGGTAAACTGGCCTTGTCCAGCAGAGATTCGGTTAGGATCCGGGGATGTCCCTCCAGAGGCGTTCCATTTTACTTGGGAAGTTCCTTTGCCCGACCATTTGTTGGAAATCCAATCAAAATAATACGAGCCTTGTGCGGTTTTAGTTGTATAACCTGCCATGGAATATGGCGGTAACCTGCTATTGATAACCTGCCATGGAATATGGCAGTAACCTGCTATTGAATATGGTAGCTATAGTAGGCATACGATAAGGTCGTATGTTGGCTAAGATTTATATCATACTTTCGAAATGTTTTCCTACACTTTGCACTTATAGTAATAATATCAAAGAAATTTGCGCATCAAGCATCTTTGACTATCATTAGGAAAAATCTCCTCCGATTCTGCGTTTGCATGTGTGTGTGCGGGAGGCCTTATGGTAGTTACATTTTCTAAAAGCATTGCGGATCTATTTTAAAAATATTTCTTTGTTTGTTCTAAAGATATAACTGTTTTAAGTTCTCGCACTAGTCACATGACTGACCTGGAGTTTATTGTTCCCTTCCTAAACTCTGGGTGCCCATCATTTTCTACACTGGCAGCATAGAGTTAGGTTAACGGGTCATTCTGGAATTCAGGAGTAGCTGTAGAGATCTGGAGGCAAGCTGGATGGCATGGCGTATCAACTAGTATATAATATTTCTTTTCCGCTGTTTGTTGTTGTAAACTCTGATAATTTAATGTAGTGTGATGTATTGTATTATCTGATACACTTCTTTTGATTTAAAGATTATTCATTTATCTATTATATGTTGTTCCTCTGCGATTGTGAGATTCTGATATTGTTTCTCTTGCTTTTCTTTCTTTCTTCTTCTATCTTTCTCTTCTTTTTTAACCATAACGGTTGGGTTTTCCGGCCTTCGATTGCTTGGCAGTTGATACAGTGGACATATTAATGTCGACGTTCGTGAGTCGAAAATCCCGTACGTAACAATAAGCAACCGGACCAATGCGCTCAATAATCGAAAATGGTCCTATAAAGCGAGGAGCCAATTTTCCCCGTAAAGCTAAAGCGCATCACTCCCTTCATCGGAGAAACGTGGATAAAGACATGATCATCAACAGTGAACTCAAGAGGCCTTCTATGGTTGTCCGCGTAGGATTCTGATGGCTCTGATCCTCTTTCATTCTCTGTCTAATAAGAACAATCTTCTCTGAAGAATCACGAATCGAATCCAATCCAAGAATAAGCTTCTCGTCAGATTCTAACCAACAAGATGGAGAACGGCATGGTCTGCCATTAGGAGCCTTAAACAGCGCCATGCCAATACTAGATTGAAAGCTGTTGTTATAAGAGAATTTTACCAATGGAATGTGGTCCTCCCATTAACCACCAAAATTAAGAATACAGTCTCGAAGGAGATCCTCAAGAATACGATTCACCCTCTCCGTCTAACTGTTAGACTGAGGATGATAAGCAGTCGAAAGATTAAGCTTTGTACCCAAAGCTTGCTGAAAACTCGTCCAGAAATGACTAGTGAATAATGGATCTCGGTCACAAACAATCGAAGAGGGAACACCATGTAACAGTACAATTTCCTTTATGTAAAGCTTTGCCAAGAGAGGGGCATTCCTATTAGATTTAATAGGAATAAAATGAGCAGACTTCGTAAGACGATCGACAACGACCTAGATACTAGAATGACCCGACCTCAAACGAGGTAGGACGTCGACAAAATCCATCGAAACTTGGTCCCATTTCCACGGTGGAACATCAAGAGGCTGAAGAAGACCAGATGGCCGCTGATGCTCGGCCTTAACAAGCTAACAAGTCGGGCACTTGCTCGCATAACTCGCAACATCATGCTTCATGCCCTCCTAATTGTAAAGACGACGCATATCCGCATAAGTCTTGCTACAACCCGGATGAATGGTATACTTAGAGCGATGACAATCATCAAGTATGTCACGCCTAAGTGCTGAATGAGAAGGCACAACAATACGGTTCCTCAACCGAAGGAAACCGTAAGAATCAATCGAATAATCGTGCAACTCCTCGTCACGGGACTCAGGTTAGCAATACGGAATGAGACGCATACAACTATCATCATGCCTCTAAGCCTCTGAAATACAATCTAAAAGAGATGGACGAGCATCCAGACTAAACATTAAAGCAGGAGAATCAGATGATGGAGCTCGATCACGAATATCACAAGAAGATAGGGTCAAAAGAACATCCCATTCGGCTAACATCAAAGAAACCACAGCCGAATTCTTACGACTAAGCACATCTGCAACTCGATTACCCTTAACAAGGGTGTACTCAATATAAAAATCATATGAGGCGAGAAACTCTAACCATCGTTGTTGACTCATATTCAAATCCTTCTATGAAAAGAGATACTTAAGAGATTTGTGATCGGTGTAAAGGACAAAGTGCTCTCCCAAAAGATAATGATTACAAATCTTCAGGGCGAAGACAATGGCAGCAAGATTAAGGTCGTGGGCAGCATATCGAATCTCGTTCGGATGTAACTGTCTCGAAGCATAAGCAACTACCCGATCTTTCTACATTAGAACTGTGCCAAGACCACTAAGGCTGGCGTTGGTATAAACGATAAGATCTTGGTTCCCATGAGGAACCACAAGAACAAGAGCGTTAGTGAGAAGCTCTTTCAATTGCTGAAAAGAAGCCTCACACTTATCGGACCAAATAAATCGAACGCCTTTTCTCGTAAGGCTAGTCAATGGAAGCACGATGCGGGAAAAGTCTTTGATGTACCGACGATAATAACCCGCTAAACCCAGAAAAGAACAAATCTCGTGAACATTCTCAGGACTTTTCCAATTCTAAATAGCCTCTATCTTAGAGGGATCAACTGATATACCCTCTGAAGATACAACATGACCTAAGAACTTCACTTGCTTCTCCCAAAAGTGACATTTCGAAAGTTTGCCTTGAGTTGATGTTTGCGGAGAGTACTCAAGACAATTCTAAGATGTCGAGCATGGTCCTCTTCAGACTTTGAATAAACAAGTATGTCATCGATGAAAACAAGCACGAACTTATCGAGATAATCCCGAAATACCCAATTCATGAGATCGATTAAATAAGCAGGAGCGTTCGTCAAACCGAATGGCATGACGAGCCACTCATAAGATCCATAACGAGTGCGGAAAACGGTTAGGGGAATACAATCTTCCGCAACTCGGAGTTGATGAAAACCCATGGCAAGGTCCAATTGAGAAAAGACCTTTGCACCACTCAACTGATCGAACATGTCATCAATTCAAGGCAAGGGATAACTATTCTTGATGGTTAATTCGTTAAGCTTGCAATAGTCAACGCAAAGCCTAAGGGTCCCATCGGACTTCCTCACGAATACAACTGCGACACCCCACGGTGAAGAACTAGATTGAATGAAATGCTTAGCTTCAAGCTCAAGGAGTTTCTTTTTGAGTTCCTCATTTTCCCTTGCAGACATCCTCGTAGGAGGACGACTAACAGGCTGAGCACCTGGAATTAGATGAATACGAAACTCGATAGATCGCTAAGGAGGAAAACCAGAAACAGGCTCAAATAAATCAGCAAAGTAGCAAACAACTGGAATAATAGATATATCGCCATCAATGTCATGAGAACTGAGAGCAAATAAGGAAGCCACAGAGTCACAATCAGAATCATGAAGCAAGAGAGATAGCTGATCGGGACAATCAGGATGTTGAAGATAAAGAACTCGGTCCATGCAAAGAATCCTGGCATCGTATCGAACTAGCCAGTCCATACTGAGAATCATATCGAAACCAAGGGAAGGAATGACGTGCAGATTCACATGGAAGGAATAACCACATATCAAAATCTGAACATCATCACAATATAAGCTAAAAGTAGCGGATCCTCCAATAGGATTAGCAATCCGCAATGAAGTAAGAAAGCAAGACACATCCAATTGTAAAGCATCAACGAGTTCCTTCGATACGAATGAGTGGGAGGCACCCGTATCGAAGAGCACTCTAATATAATGATCATAAAATAAAATAGAACCTTCTAAAACAGACGAGGATGTACCTTTAGGCTGAGAAGAATCACCAGAAGCAGATCCAACATTAAGCTGTCCCTGACGAGGTCCTTTCCCCTTCTTGGGGCAAGAAGCAACTAAATGTCCCTCTTTCTTGCAATAGAGGCACCTTCTGGGCTTGGGACATTCTCTGACATGATGATCAGGGGAGCCATAATTGAAACAAGCAAATGATTTAGCTGAAAGAGCTGGCTGAGACTGAGAAGAGGAACCACTATACTTCGTCTTCTTCTTAAAAGGAAAAGACTTAGACTTGCCAAAGAACTTCTTCTTGTTCGGGTTGGCCCAAACACTAGTATCATCATCACTATCTTTTTCCTTCTTGACCACTTCAAGACGAAGGGCTATCAACAAGCTTCTCGAAAGAAAGCTCAAGACGAAGCATAAGGGCCTTCTTCAAATACTTCTTTAGCCTGGAAACGAACATAAGATTCTTCTTGTAAGGAGTGAAAATGTGCTCAAGACCATACTTTGAAAGACTTTCGAAAGAAGAAATATACTCGAAAATAGATGGCTTTCCTTGCTTAAGCTCAAGAAAACGTCGAGATAGAGTAGCTCTCTCAGAATCAGGGATAAACTTGAGCTCGAACCGCTCACGGAACCGATCCTATTCAAGTGAGGACTCATCAACCTCAGAAATCAAAAGATCATACCAATGAAGGGCTCGTTCTTGCAACATGCTAGATGCTACAAGAACCCGATGGCGGCTACAAATCTCCATACGGGTAAAGATACACTCACAAGAACTGAGCCAAGCCTCGACCTCAATAACAGACTCGGTGCCTTTGAAGGGCTTGCCACTGAGATGAGTAAAGTCACTGCACATACGTGCGAAGGCAGACTTCTACGGGGTAGAAGAAGAACCAGAAGTGGGAGGCTGAATGCTCCGCACAAGCTCTAGAATCTAGTCGGTAGACATGCATACACCTTCAGGACGAGAACCACTGGACAGTCCCGCCGCTGAAGAACGTCCTCTACCACGTCCAGACATAGCTTTTAGAAAAGATAAGCTAGGATTGACAAGGTAAATATATATTCATAAGAAATTCGAATGCCAAAATTAAGGAATACTACGGAATAAAATATACATTCCTAGATGTATTCCTTTCTATTTACCCCAAGGGAATCGAAAAGGGACACACTTGAATCATGGGTAAAGAAAAAGATAAGACAAGGTGAAACGGGTTGTGATTTATGGGATGATACATGTAGATGTATAATACTAAATGTATGGTATCTCATGTGCTGTTCTATGTATATTACGTTATTTTCTGAAACGACGCTCTGATACCAAGCTGTGATGCCCCACCCCGAGACCCACGTTAGTAGAGGGAATTAACGAGTAATTCTATCTATTAATGAATAGAATAAGGATGGATAGGAGCGGCCAACATAGCATACAATAGCTATGAACCAAACATGTCAAGTATGTGTCAATTTTTTTTTCATTACCTCATGTGTGGTTGACACGTCTAGTGCATAACTATTGCACACTACGGTGGCTATATAACATTTCAGAAATAATGTTATATAATATGAGGAATAATCAAAGTCACAGAAAAGCAAACCCAGATCAGTCATGTACATACATAACCGTCACCATACATAGCCATATAATACATCATACAAGAGTAACTACTAGGTAGCTAAGTGTAAAAATATACATCCCAAAAATATACAAGTGATCATAACGGAGTAGTCCCAAAAGGCGAAGACTAGCTAGCCAAAATATACATATCTGTGTCCCACAAAAAAGTATCAAGCTGAACTGGAGGCAAAGGAAATCCGAGCTAACCTGTAACACGGTCTGACCCGAGTGAAAAAAAACACACGGGTCAGGCAACTAAACTCATAAGTAGATAAGGAACTCTAGGATAATAAGTAAAGGGAAGCATTCATTCTGTTGTGCCCAACATAATAAATGAAAGGTTCAATGATAATCAAGGGAGGTGTCAAGCTAATATTCTAATGTCATGCATAAGGGGAAATGTGATTAAGTTAAGTAAATTATTAATAAACATCCACGAAATCATGAAATCTCATAAATCTCCAACAAGTCATGAAACGATCTAAATAATCATTGACCACTAAATAATATCGCCTTATTCATATATAAGGCTATAGAAATCATCAAATCCCGATAAATCATAAAGCATCAAAAGATAATTTTGCACGTGCTTGAATCTCCACTAGTACTATACTTCGGCACCAATAATCATGATGATCGGGATCATGTCATCTAGATAAATCTTGACAATCTTGACGACTAGGTAGCCTATAATTTAATCAATCCCAATCGGTGACGTCGAAGACCCGAGTAATAGTAAATTCATGATTTGGGGTATAATTTCAAATCTTGATTCCCCAATAAACTCATGGTCTCATAGTACTAGTCCAATCGTGAATGTGTATCATCATCGAGACTAGGAACCCATAAGGGTATAACCCACGTCCCATACCATGAGTTATCACCTAATGGTTTACTAATCACTCGTTGTTTCCACATTAGGAAAAATCATAAATCAATACAATCACAATGCCTCATTTCATCGGCGAATGTAAGTAATCAATTTGTAGCAATTCCGCTACGATTAACCAAAAATAAATTCAAACTTGTCTCATTTCATCGACAAGTGAAAACCCAATCAAAATTATAAAATCATAATCAACCATAATTGGTTTTGCCTTATTTCATCGGCGGGAGCACCACAATCCTGATAGTCCATAATCAATATACTTCAATCGGGTGTTTTCGGACTACTTCCACATATTAGCTAATCTTGCTAATACGGGACAAATGCTCTAAATAAATCTCAAGGTACCACATAGTGGTTAGCAATCTTGGAGGATCTCAAAAGATTTCTAGAATTCATTTCGATCGTACAAGTTTGTATTTAATCGATAAAGCAATTACGCATGAGTCCCATACCTCATGGTTTTTACTAAATCTTTTAATATACTTTCTCATATGTCCGAACATTCATTAAAAATGATTATAATAACTAAAATTATACATAAAAGATTTTAGAAGAGAAAACGGTATTAAAATATATAAAATATAGGTTAAATATAAAATAATTATAGTATAATACTTTTAAAATGTTTAAAATAAAATGTTTAACATCATACTTCGGAAATACAAATTGCATATACATGTTCATAGATGCAAACCATTTTCAGTAGTTTAAAATCAACACTAGTCCATGCAACAAAACGTAGGACAACGAGGAACATTTGCAATTTTAGAATAGAAAACATCAAAATCAGAAAACAAAAGATATGAAAGTTGTAGCCACTGAAATAAGCTTTCCGAAACATCCAAAATTACCAAATTCCGCTTAGAAATGAAAAAGTTATGGAAGATTTCGTTTCTGCCTCAATAATAGAGCAGATTTGATTTTGCTCTCGGGTTAGCAGTAGAAAAGTTTAACTTTGACAAAGCTAACCTCAAAATTGCAGAAAACTCAATAAACAAAATTTGTAGCCAATGAAATAAGCTTTCGGAAACATCCAAAATTATCTAATTCCGTGAAACACAAAAGTTATGCCAAAAATTCTATTCAGCGAAATATATTTTCTGTGCAAAACCCTCTCGGGTTTGCAACTTTCATAGCAAATTCAGAGGTCCAAACGGACTCAATGAAATTTGACATGAACAAACTAGATCAAGTGCAATACAATTTGATAAAAGAATGGCATCAATCCGATAGCGGATGAGCCAGATATGATCAAAAGAACAATGGACAGTTTCAGCAAAATATAGCTTTTCAAATCAAAGTTTTTGTGCCTAAAGCATCAACTAAGCATCAAAATGTTTTCAAGAAGCGCAATTCCTTTGGTTACAGTCTCTGTAATTTTCTTACTTACCTTTGCAGCGAAGGAGGAGGTCGATTGGAGCTTCAAGATGGAGTATTTCAGCTCGTAGTGGCCTCTAAACTACCTGTAGGAGCTGAAAAAATGACATGCATGGAAGAAAATCATCAAAACAACACGTACAATATCTGAAATCTACAATTGCCATGGATTTGAGATGAGAATTGGTTGGGTATTACCTTTCTATTGATTTTAGACTTAAATTTTCTTGATTCCAACTAGGATTTGGTTTAATTTAGGCAAGATTTTCAAAGAGGAGGCCATGGTTATGTTTACTGGGGTTTTTGTTTTCTAGAGAAGGAAATGAACAGAAAAGAAGAGAAAGGTACATGCAAAATTCTAGAAGTGTCTGTTGGGTTTAGGGTAAGGATCTAATTTCCACAATAAAACCCATTACGACTTAGGCAAATCTTTGATTTTTAGTTTATGTAATTTTTGTTTATGTGATTCCTTTAAATCTCCATATCTTATTCATATTAAATCCGATTTTTACGAACTTATGTGCGTTAGAATCGTTACAACTTCTAGATTCCAAATAAAAAAATAATAACACAATTTTAACAATTTTATTATTATTTTCATTAATATTATTCCAATTTAACCAATTTTCACATTTTTGAAAAATAAATTGCAATTTGTCACAATTGGTTAAACATAAATATATTTTACACTCCAATAAATGTAATTACATGATTTAACACCAAATAAATATATTTTACACTCCAATGAATCTCTTCCTTTTTGACTCGATTTCCTTTGAGTTTTGGAATGTCCCTCGGTTTCGAAATTCATTCTTGTCTTTTCTATTTATATTCGTTTGATTTTGGAGTATCCCATAACTCCACTGAATGTTTTGTAAAAGGGGTGAAAACTCCTTTACAATTGGCATTGATTCACCGAAGATTTCTGTATCCTCGGTTTACGATGCTGCTATATCTTGATATGGCGAATTCTATCTCTGGCGATCGAATCTCGATTTGTTTTGGAATTCCGCACCGATTATATTCCTGAAGTCACGGTTGACCCGATTAAGTTCGCCGCGATTTAAAGAAGTATATCCATCTTCTATTGTATAATTTAATTATCTCACCTTCGATCGAGTCTATCTTCGAATCAGGATTCTATTGATTGGAGTTCCTCTAATTTAAATCTCTATCTTTGTTTTAAAATCCATTCTTGAATCACCCTGTGAAAAAAATCGGGTATGGTTGTATTTTTGAAATTGTTTTATATATCGAAATTATTATTTTGATAACTATGATTTTATTCTATATATAAAAGTGAAAATGTTTTCGATAAGGATTATATACCTATATATAAAACAAATAAGAAAGGTTATTCTATATATAAAAGTTTTGAAAGGATTTGAAAATTTGGAAATTTATAAGAAATTGATTTATATTAAAATGATTTATAACTGAAGGGTTAAATTTGAAATCTCGAGAATTGAATTTTGGTATTTGGAAATTGGTTTTAAGATTTTGGAAATATATAAAAATAATACGATTTAAAAGTATTTTTCGAATAAGAAATGTTTTAAATGAGGTCAAATGAATTCCATTAATTTTTAAAAAAATTAAAAAGAAATTTCAAAGAGTTTTCAAGAAAATAGAAGTCCATAACTCACTTATGTCGCTGGAAAATAATTTCGATGATGAGTGCATGCACCATCGACATTGATTTTCGAGTTTCAAAGTGGGGGAGAGGCCAATTTAATAGCTACGTTATGCGAGTGATTTTGTAAAATTGTTTTTGGTTTCAAATTTTGAAATATAATTTGATATTTTCGAAAGATATATGTATATACTTGAAATGATCTAAAGTATGCCGGTGTCCGATCCTCGAGTTTTCGATTTGACTTAGAATAGCTCTATTTATAAAATTGATTTCCAACTCTTGGATTTGAAATTTGATTTCACTGACTATTTTGAAGGTTCGAGCACTTCCAAATCAAGGTTTAAAAGTTTAAAACTAAGAAATTTCGAAAAGTATAAAATATTTGATAAAGTATATAATTTAATTTTGTATGTTTAAGTTGAAACCTTTTGTGAAATAAATGAATATGACTATTTCGAATTACACTAATATAGAATTTAGTTCAGAAATGTTATTAAGAAATTTTTTTAAATAATGGTTTTCAGAAAGGTAAATTAGATACTTCAAATAGAAATAAATAGTTTATAGGTTTTAAAGGGATAATTATAAATTTAGAAACCATTTTGAGTATAATTGATTTCGAGAAGAATATTTGGTTTTGAAATTAGATTGGAATTAAAACCAGTAATAATATGGTGATTTTGGAAATGAATTTGTTTGACCTAAATTTTATTGATTTGGAAATTTGGATTATTTTCTAAACCTATTGTTTAAGAAACTTTGAAACTGAATATACTTAATTTGGAGGAAAATTTGGTGAAATCATATATGAGCTTGAAACTGAATTGTTAATGAAACGAGAAAATTTTTGAGAACCTTGATTTACTAAATAGTTTATTTGGGAGTGGTCGAACTTCTATAAAATGGATTTGTATAAGTATATAGTTGATTTGAAATCTATTGATTTGGAAGGTACTCAATTTGGAAAGAGAATTTTATATAATCGAAGTCTATATAAGTATGATTTGATATACTATTGATTTGGAAATTATTCGATTTGAAAACGGGATCCTATATATAATGGACTTTATATATGTATGATATTTGAAAGTGATTTGAAAAGGTACTATATGATAAATATTTTCGAAGTAAAGATATGGAAAGTGCCTTCGGCTTGATATTCGCTTTGTGGCCACATTGTGGATTCATTCTATCGATATTATTCTCTCTGATTTTTGGTTTTTCGGATGTGATACTCGAGTGTTCCCACCATGGCGTAACCCATGATTTTTTTCCTCTCTAACTGCATGGCGCTACTGCCTGGCTGAGTCTGGCCTAGGGGTACGGATTGTTTCCTAGGGGATCCAGGCGTAACCATTGTGTATCCTGCAATCTGTGTAGGTCGCGATTAGTAGCAAAACTGCCTGGCTGAGACGGCCTAGGGGTACGGATTGTTTCCTAAGGGACCCAGGCATAACCATTTTGTATCCTACACTCTACTAGTCATCATGGCGTAACTCGCAGGGCTTAGAAAGCTTACGGATACAGATTGTTTCCTGGGGGACCAATGCGTAACCATTGTGTATCTGCAAACCATGGTTGGACAAAGGTTTTGGTTTGGTTGTCTGTTTGGATTGTACTTTCCATATCTGTTTTTAAAGTTTTTTCAAGTATTTTCACTGGGTGTTGAAATAGGTCTACTAAGTACTTGAAGAATTCTAGCTTTGCGCCTGATCAATGCATGGCCAGAGTCTGCAAGAACGAGGATAAACTTGTTGAAACATCGAGTTATAAAAGTATTTTCAAAAGGAAAATTTGTTTTGATATAAAAGTATTTTATTATAAAGGTATTTTATTATAAAAATATTTCCAACAAGAATTTTTTGTTTTAGTTTTTAAAAGTTAAATTCTTATAGTTTGAAATTTACGATTCATGCCCGATACTATCTTTTGAATCTACCTTCCTTTCCTTTTGAATATATCCTTTAAAATATTTTTTAATTATATACTACCTGGTTTAATAGAAAATTTTAGTGTCATAAATATTTTAGAAGTTATTTATTTAATATAAAAATATTTAAAGTAAATGATTATGTGAGAATATTTGAAAATTATTTTGAGAGAAAATTGGTAAGTTACAAATTATGGATTTAATGTTTTCAAGTAACTTCCTTGTCAATATAACTAACCATGTAAATAAATTGTTTTCAAATAGTTTTCATATATTTATTAAGTTTTATTTAACATATTTAATTCGAATGGGTTTTGAAAAAAAAATTAAAGAAAATTTAATTTCAAATTAAGTTTTCAAATGAATATTTCAAGTAAAATTTATATGGTCTTAATTAATTGTTTATCCTTGTCTTTCAATCTATTTATCTTTCTGGTCGTTTCTATTCTCCTACCTTCTTCCTTTTCGGGGACGAAAAGTTTTGAGTGGGGGAGAGTGTAACGACCCGTAAAATTTTGTTAAATTTTTTATGGTTTTATTTAGCGTATTTAATTTAATTTTTGAGAAATTTAAATAATATTTTGAAATAAAAATTTTATATTTGGATTACGTCCAATTAAGCATAACAGATGGTAAATTTTAAATTAATTCTATCAAATTATATTTCATTAGGAAATTCTATTAAAATCAAGCAAGCTAATAATTGTTGATAATAAAACATTTTTCAAACATGAATATTTTACATAGAAAAATTCTAAATCATCTTCTAACTGAGACGTCATTTTCGTTTTTCAAAAATTCAGACTTCTTTAGCTCCATCGCACTTATTTTCTGCGTTTTAAGCTGCATTTTTCCGTTAGAGGAAATTCGAATTATATAATTAAATCGTACCACCAGTATCTGTATACCTTTTTTATCGTCTCGTCGTGCTGATCTCAATGGTATATTTATTTCTATATTTTGAAAATCTGGTACGCGACGGAAGTAATAAGCCGTCGTTGTAACGATATCCTAAATTTTGACTTTATTTCTCCCTTCAATTTCAAAAAAAAAAAAATTGAAACATGCTCCCCAATTCAAGCTATTTGTTGCTTTAATTGATTTCTGAACCAGTGCGTAGCGGTTACTTTCCTATCGTTAAAATTTCAAATTGCTTTAATAAATATTGCAGAATCAATTCACATACGTTATCAATTTCATTTTTTGGTGGTAAGTTTCTTTACGTTTTCTACTGTTTAAATTATAGATAACGTGCTTTTATGGGTCAGCTGAATCAAAGCAACGTGACTGTTGCTACTTATTTCTTTTATTAATTGCTACAATTATTTGACCAAATCAAGGGTTGACCGTTACTCAGCTTCCAAATTTTGGACTCTAAATTCGCTTGAAAAAAAAACGTATATTATAATACGTATTTCATATTTTGCGAAATTCAGGGAGCCAGCCGTTACCAATCCATCATTTTCAAATTTATTTTTATTCGGTTACTTGCATTTTTGAGTCTGTTCACTGGAAATTTATAAAGTGGATGCTATTTTATTTTCTTCCATTTGTCCTGCAAACCTATCTTCCTCCCCTATATTTTATCCTTCCTTCTCCTGTAACCCATTTCCTCCCCCATATTATTTTTCTCCTTCCCCTTTTCCCTTGCTTGCTCTTCCCACTCAAACAACCGAGCACCCCACGGCCACCGTCCCTTCGCCGTTGCTCCAGCCTCCTCCAAGCGTGAAACCCCGACCGGCTTTTGCCACTGCAACCAGCAGCCGACCTCAACTCCTCCTTCCAGATCCCACTCCTCTCCTCACGGCTACAACCCCGCAACCATCCTCAAGCATCACTTCGCCCATCCTCCTGTCGCTCCTCCGCCTTATTTCCTCGGCCTCTAGTCCAGCGCCTCAACCCAGCTTACCCGCTTGTCTCCCTCCTCCCGCTCTTCGGCAACCTCTAGCTCGACCCGCTTGAAAGAAAACCCATGCCTCAAGCCCCTGATCCATCGGTCGGCTCTCCTCGACTTCCGCCACATCCGACTAACACCATGCTCCGCCTCTCTTTTCTTTGCATCAGCCGTGCCTTTATTTAGGTATGGTATTATTAGTTATGCGTGTGTTATGCAATTTCTGTTATGTACGAAACTACCTTTGTGTATATATATTGTATAATATCTATGAATGTTTTATATATACTTTATGTATATATAGCTTCTATAAAGTTAATATAGAAATAAGTGGTTTACACGTAGCTAAGTGCTGAGCTTGGATTTTCGGCTCTGACCAAAGCATATATTTTATGCTTATGTTCTACCTTATGTGCACTGTGTATTTTTGTTTGAAGTATAAAATTTCATTTAGAATATAATTAATAATAATAATATAATAAATTATATAAATAGTTATACTATATCTTGGAAACAGCTCTAGTGTATAAAGTATAAAGTGTTGTACATATATGCATATAAGGTTAGTATTACCTGTTTAAAACTCCTACATAGGTTATATTATATGGGCAACCTATACCATTTGTTTGTACGCATTGGTGAAGAGGAGCTTTCTGTTTGTTTATACGTATTTGTTTGATGGTGCTATAAAGAGGTTGCAGTTTTATACATGAGTTGTAGCGACCCCACTTTCTATCACTAGAAAATCGCATCACTAATTAAGGAAGAAAGGGATAGAAGAAGAAAAGAAAGAGAAGAAAGAACAACAACACAACAGAAATCTCACAGCGGAATGAATGAAATATAATATATAACATATATAGTATCATATACATCAGAGTACACAACTTATATCTCAATTTAGACATTTATGACACTTCTATCTAATATACAATACAACAGCAACTACATAGAATAACACACGGCGGAAACTCTATCTATATCTACACGCTGAAGCCTCTTGCTCCAAAGCTCCTCTAGAATTCGTCAAGGATAACCTAAATCATTTGACTACCCATACATAATATGAGTACCCAAGAGTTTAATAAAACAGAAAATAAACACTCGGGTCAGACAGGGGTCTGGTGTGAGTAAATGGTTTAAGATTGCTTATCTTTAGAAAATCCTTTGAGAAGAAAAGGTATCACGTTAGACATCCCACACGTAAACATGAAAAAGTTTTTACCTTACGCTAACCAAAACATTTGATAGGAAATCCCGTGATATTATAATAGTGTCTAGGGTTTTCAAGCAAATATGAAATAGCCGAAATTGTTACATTCATTAAATTCCAGCTACTAGCCACAAAAGTGGGTAATACAAACAAAATCGTAGGGTCTCGTTGGGAAAATGGGTTTCCAACAATGGCAAGGCTACTGGGGTACCGCCCGTCACAGTACGTGGCATAGATCACCGTACCGAGGAGCCACCCTAACTCCCCTGCAACACGAGGCCGGGACCATTCCTTACTGAACAGTACCGAACAAGACAACCCCGGCAGTTGTTGCAATCAACCGCCCCACACAACCGAATATAAAGGGACTTCTAGACAGGGGTAAATCTCTCTCTCCAGTGGGAGCTACCCATGAAGCCTTGCTGCACCTCCCCTGTTTTATCCATTCGCGGTTGATGAGGCTTGAGGCTGCGATTACCTTTATAGAAAACATCTATCTTAGAATGCTCATCGTCCACCTGACGATGTGCTGAAAGCATTCAACCCATACAAGTCCGTTCCAGGTTCAAACGGAACCGAAGGCACTATCTCGTTGCACTCATTTTGGAATCACCCTCAGAGTCAACGACCATAGCCCTTGCACTCTGAATCACCATCTCGAGCCTATAAGTACTATTCCGTCAAACTCATTACGGAATCACCTACGGAGTTATACTGATGTATAGTTTTTACACCTCGAGTCTTCACAAAGCTCCACTTGGATCAACGACCTAATGTTTAATCGGAGTCGATGTGGTTTTCGGATATCCAAATATGGAAACACGATCTCGGTCTCATCGAAACCAAACGCCATTTTAATGTCTAAGTTGTTTAAGGGATTTAAACAGTTTAACTTATATTCAGGATGATATAAACAGATAGATGAATCACATTATCATAGAACATAATTCTTAATAACCATTCATCTCACAAAGCAGCATATCACATATCATAGATATCCAAATTATCCAGTATCAACCAATCACCCAATATTAATTATCCAACATTAATTGATCATCCAATATAAACCAATCATCCATAAACATAATTGGTTAACTCTTAATCAATTTGATTACATAAATCCTTCTTCATTTATTTATTCCAAATAAATAAATATATTATCTCTTAATGACTTTCCTTAATTAATCTTCCCTGATTAATTATACTTTAATTACATTCAAGTAATTAGTCTTATCCATATTCAGTAATTAACCTTTAATTAATTACCATAATTAATGATCATTCATTTACTTCCATTAATTAATCAATTATAATTAATTACATTAACCTCAATTAATTACAAATAATTAATCACTATTAATTTAATTATTTCTATTAATCAACCTTGATTAATATCATTTATTAACTAATGATTCTTATTAATTAATAATTTCTTGTAATAAATCATCTCATTAATTATAAACAGTAATTAACAATTTGTAATTACTTATCTTAATTAATTATCTTCTCAATTGTATTAATCCTTGATTAATTAATCTAATAATTATTCTTTAATTACTTCATTAAGTAATTAATTAATTAATAAATCCTTAATTAATTACTTTATTAATTAATTACATTTTAATTAATTTCACTTGGTAATTAATAATTCTTAATTAAACCTCATTCATTAATTATTTAATCACACTAATTATTTAACTAAAATTAATTAAGTAATTAACTTTTAATTACTTACATAATTAATTATCTTTAATTACTTTTATTAATCAATCCTGATTACTTCCTTAATTAATTACTTAACAAGTAACTAATCCCATTATTAAATAATCCTTAATTATTTAGTTAAGTAATTGCTCAATAATTAATTAACTTCAAACAATTATATTAATCAATTTTTTAATTAATATCATCAAGTGATTATTCATTTATCAGTTCGACTTTAGTTCCTTCCATGAGTAATTTCTACTAATTACTTCCATAAGTAATTATCATCCTTAATTGCATTCAATAATTAACCATTAGTTACTTCATTAAGTAATTACACTTAACTAATCCTAATTAAGTGATTATTTAAAATTAAATAAACAATTAATTAATTATTTAAAATTATTTAAATAATTAATTTATTAGCTTCTTATATTTCAAAATACCTAATTAATTAAGAAAACATTATTCTTAATTAAACTTTTACTTATTATTGAACCATATTACTTAAGTATCCTTAAGTTCAACAATTTAATCTTAACTATCATCACAATTTAATCATTTGAAATTACTCAAACTTTAATAACATCAAAAACAAAGTATTTGGATTTCAAAATCATAACAACGACCTTATTTAAAGACAAGGCATTTAGGAATCAAATTTTAAAATTTTAAAATACTTTAAATATCTAATTTAAACTTATTAATTTTCAAAATAAATTTGAAAACTTTGTTATTAAAACATTACTTAACAATTTACTTAAAACTTTAATTAATTAAACTTTTTTTTAAATTCAAACATGTCCTTTTTAAATTAACATTCATAATTAAATCAAATTAATTTCTTAAAAAAAAGAAATCATTTTAACCAAATTTAAAACTTAAAATAAATTCAATCAATGCCCCTTTTTTAGTTCAATTTACAATTATTTCCTAACAACAACCTTTAACTTTAAAAATTTATTTACTTATCAAACTTGTTTATAATTTAAAACATGATCTAAATTTATTTAGATTTACAGATTTTGATTTGCAAACTTAATCACTACACAGTACTTAACAAAAACAAACAATCGTAAACTCGAGACACTCACGGCATCAACACGCGTGCTACCCGAGAAACCTCCAGCTCCTCCCTCTTCGAGTCCCACCCTAGCATAACGCGAGAATTTCCCAAGAAAAAACTCTCGTCCTTCTCAACTCAAATTCCAGTGCACACTGCACAAACACGTGCAGGTGTACCTCCGCCACCGGCCATCTTGGGTCATCGCGACCGACGTCAACGATCATACGAACCCCTACGAGCATCGAAACAACCCCAGATCGATCCAATTCCACACGAACAAAATTTCGACCTTCTGCTCGAAACTGCAGAAACATAAACCACCCAAAATCTCCAACGCCAACCACCACAACGTCGCTAGGCCACGCCGACCACTCCATCGAATCGTCACCACCATGATCTTCAACACCCCCATATGCGCGCGACTTCGGTCAAAAATCCAAGTCGCATGTTACAATATTCAAGCCGAACCCAAATTATAAGCTTAAACCCTAGTTACTTCAAATTCACACACCACAATCAATAGAAAAATTCCAAATCATTTTTCTCTTAATCCTTGACACTAGAACAAGCTTCGATCCAAATTACAGCTGCAACCATCATGTTGTTCTTCAGCATTTCACCAAAACAACCCAAATGTTCAAATCCCAAATTCTCACAAGTTACTTAACTAAAATTCGTGATTCAAGCTTCTAAAATCATGATTTCTTATTTGCAATACGATTATAAAATCAAAACTCAAATTTGAATACAATTTTTTTTGTCCCAAATCAATATTTTACTGTAAATTTACAATTCCTAAGCCAACAATGCACTTTAAAATCTTATAAATATTATTAGGTGATAGATTACTTGTTCACAATCAACTTCTATTTATACATCAAAGGTCAATACAAATTCAATATGGGATTATTGATTTTATAATGAAATTGAAGCTTGTTACTTTACACAGGACATATGTTTACTTCACAGGCAAAACAAATATACCCAATTCAAACATGCATTCAAATTTAAATCAAATATTTTATCAAAATCATGTTATTCAATCATAAGATCAAGATGAACCCAATGTTTAAACTGTTTTTAAAAGAATTTATTTACTCACCTTGTTATTTGCATAAAATAAAAACTGGTTCCAGGCTTGAAGCTTCACTGCATTTTTTTTTCAAATTCTAAAATTTCTTTGCATGTTGATTTTTATTTTCCTGCCGTAAATCCTTAATTGCATGTTGATTTGATCTCTGAGTTGTTTGATTATACTTGCTTGCCTCTGATTTCTATTTGCAGGAATCTTGCATTTTCCTCTGTTTTGAATTTTCTTTTCATCCTCTTGCTTCAGATTGAAAATCCATGTTTTATTATTATTATTATTTTTAGATTTTACCGTTTCCTTTCTCTTTTTTATTTCTTTTCTCTGATTCTTTGTTTTGATTTGCATTTGTATTCTTTTTGTTGAGAATGAAGAGAGGATTTGCTAAAAATAAAATTCCTCTTTCCCTTTGCAATTTAATATTAAATTTAATTATCAAAAGAATTTGACATTTGTCCCTTGACTGCTTTAATTTTCTTACACCTATGCAATTCAATTTACACTTGTCTTTAACACATACTAGAATGTTTACAAGTGTTTAATGTTAAATTGATATTTACAAAAGTATTTTCCTAATGTTTTATTAATGTTTTAAAAATGTTACTTTCCTATTTACAATTTATTTAAGTTATAAATGTATATAAGAAATTATGTAATATTAAGTATTTATCTTTTCACTTTTTTTAATAAACAAGTTTTAGATTTTAATAAATACAAAAGCAAATCCATTTGAACATTTATTGACAATAACTTATATTTTTGATTCTGTTCTATATAATATGTGTTTATAAATTTGAGAAATTAAGTTTGACTCGTTTTTTAAAATTTTAAAACAATTTTATCTTATGTTAAAATTAATATGAAAGAAATATTAAAACAAATAAACTTTTAATTTAACTCTTATTTAAAACCAAAGCTTAGAGTATATGTTTATAATGAATAAGAAATTAACTTTGTTATTAATATCTGAATCTTAAATATTATTTTCAAAACATTTAAATCAAATTAACTTTTCAAATTACAAATTATATATTTATTAAAGTTTGGAAATACTAATTAGATTCAAATTAATAAAATTTCTATTCAAATTTATATATATACACACATAAATATATATACACATTTCAAATAGAAAAACATTTTAATATTATATTTGATAATTACTATATTAAATTTTGAAACACAAACCAAATCATAATATATACATTCATATATATATATTACAATTTGATTATAAAGTTTTATTACATTAAAACTTCCTATTTACAACATACATCGATATATATATAAAAATAGAAAATATTATGATTTACTTTTGGAAAACAAATCTTACCAATTTTAAACTAATATTTCCAAATTAAAATATTATAAATTTTCAAAAAAATTAAACTTGCTTATTTTATATTGTTAAGAAAAATGTCGATATATATTAACAGATTATTATTATTAGCCTTTTTAAACTTTGAACTTGTCAATTTATAATGTAAAATGATCAAATCAATTTAATTATTATCAAAGATTATTAAATTGATATTGCTCAAAATTCCGGGTCGTCACTTTCCTCCCCTCTTAAAAGAATTTCTTCCCCGAAATTTAAAAGCAAAGATAATTTAATAACCCATCAAAAGAATTTAAATTTCAAACAACAATCACACAATCAATCATACAAACCAATTCAAACAAACAATTTTATCTATCCAGAAAAATTCTGAATAGATCTTCCTAATATGATCTAGAGTTTCCCAGGTACCCATACTGGAATACTCGCTCTACAGAATCTTAAGTAACTATACTACTATAACCAAGTACTCCCTCATCTAATCCTACAAATCTGAACAAGATATCATACTAAACTCGAAACCAGCACAACCACCAGATTCTTCTAAACTGATGATTCTATTGCTCGAAGAATCATACACATATTCTTCGGAGATATGAGAAATATAATGAATTCTAGTTATCCAAACTGGCAATTCAATCCTGTAGATCAAAATCTAATCTCTAGAGAACACAGGAAAACTCAAAATACTTTCGGAGCTAACCCTCCAGTTTTATCAAATCTTGTATGTCCTTTAGTTGGATAATACTAAAACAATATCCAAATTCCAACTTCACATTCCAAATCTCCTTAATTCTTAACTGCACAACTCTTCTGATGCTCTCAGTCACCTCCAATATTCCTGATCAGCTTAACTCTTGCTGATTGCTTGATGAAACAAACAAGACTAAGATCAAACCAATCACTTGATCCTACTCAACAAAATGGCTCTCCAAAAATTTGCTGAAATCCAAAACACAACTTCATTCCACAAACATCAGTGGACTTCAAACCTTCATTTCTTATCTGGAATAGCCAAACAGTTGCACCTGACAACCTTGCCTACCAAATCCAGAAAATTTCTTCATACTTGAATTCCCTATAGAAATCCTTTAATCCAAGAAAACTGCAACTCCCGGTTGCTCCCATACTAAAATAACTGCTATCTCGCTTTCGCTGCACAACTCTGATCTAGAGTAGATAAGAATGCTATCGAAGAACACAAGCACAAACTTTCCGCATACGCTGTTCATTCAATCCATAAAATCTTAGTGACCATTCCATTTGGTCGAAACATCTCAGCAGAATCTCAGCTAAAACTAGATGATCAATCCTTCCTCAAGAATCCTGAGCTACTTCACTAAACTCTTCTCTCTCCAAGAGTCATCCTACTACATGGTTGAACCATCAAAACTACTTCTGGAATCCAAGTCAATAAGAAAACTCAATCGAAAAATCTTTGACTACCTTCCTAACTTTCACCTCCACTTGAGATGTCTCAATCTCAAACCAAAGAATACTCAAAGATTTCCAAACTAATCGCAAGTCACTTTGCGATCTTACTCAGTACAGATTTCAAAGAACTATCTCCACTCACTAGAACAGCTTTTCCTAATCAAGATCAACCTTCAAGAATGGCTTACCTACCAGAAAAAATAATAGACCAATTCCAACAAATATCATGTTCTACTGAGCTTCCCGAAGAAAAGGATAAACCTTCCCTATCTGCCTGGTATGCTGTTAGTAGAATCCTAAAGATTCAGAATCATCGAAAAACGGGTTCATGCTGCTGCTTCCAAACTTTACTTCAATGATACTGCTAAGCCAAAAGATCATCTTTAACCATAAAACTGTCACACAACTCCACCAAAAATCCTTGAGACGGGCAGATTTCCTCTCAAGAAACTTGGCTCCAAACTAACACCAACCACTGTCTTCTTAAGGAAAACAAATGAGACCATGTCCGAAATGAGATAACTCATCGACCTTAGACTCATACTTCAAAATAGATAAGATACCCTTACTAGAGATCTATAAAATTTCTAAACATCCGAATCTTCCCTACAGAAGGCATCACAGTACCTTCAACACTATCTAAATCTTGCTCCAGATGAACATCTTCAGAACCATCTATGGATACTGCCTCTCATCACACAGCTATTTCTTCCTAAAGTCACCAAGATAACATTACCTCCTTCTTCTCATCTAACAAATTCAACTCTGGGAAATCCTGCTCACGAGAACAAATCAACCCCTCACTCCAAGAATATATTCCAATTCTTGAAAGTACTTCCTATAGGATCAATGAAATCCTTTCACCAATCTATAAAGCTTATTTGAGACGGCATTAGATCTACAATCTCGACAGATACACTTCCAACCACAACATATAAGCCTCTACCATAAGTGGTAGTCGTATTACACACACTCCTACCTTATCTACCTTTATAACCTGTGTTGGAAAATCCGAACAGATAACCCAACAGACTAGGTAGATATATAAATATATATATATATATATATATAAATTACAAGTACGCTCTCTCATGATAGACACCATTCCAGAGCCTAGGTATTCACTCAACCTAATGCTCTGATACCAACTATAGCGACCCGACTTTCTATCACCAGAAAATCGCATCACTAATTATGGAAGAAAGGGATAGAAGAAGAAAAGAAAGAGAAGAAAGAACAATAACACAACAGAAATCTCACAGCGGAACTAATGAAGTACAATATATAACATATATAGTATCATATACATTAGAGTACACAACTTATATCTCAATTTACACAGTTATAACACTTCTGTCCAATATACAATACAAGAACAACTACATAGAATAACACACAGCGGAAACTCTATCTATATCTGCACGCTAAAGCCTCCTGCTCCAAAGCTCCTCCAGAATTTGTCGACGATAACCTGAATCACTTGACTACTCATACATATTATGAGTACCCAAGAGTTTAATAAAATAGAAAATAAACACTCGGGTCAGACAGGAGTCTGGTGTGAGTAAACGGTTTAAGATTGCTTGTCTTTAGAAAATCCTTTGAGAAGAGAAGGTATCACGTAAGACTTCCCACACATAAACATGGAAAAGTTTTTACCTTACGCTAACCAAAACATTTGATAGGAAATCCCGTGATAATATAATAGTGTCTAGGGTTTTCAAGTAAATATGAAATAGCCGAAATTGTTATATTCATTAAATTCCAGCTACTAGCCACAAAAGTGGGTAGTACAAACAAAACCGTAGGGTCTCGTAGGGAAAATGGGTTTCCAACAATGGCAGGGCTACTGGGGTACCGCCCGTCACAGTACGCGGCCCAGATCACCGTACCGAGGAGCCACCCTAACTCCCCTGCAACTCAAGGCCGGGACCATTCCTAACCGAACAGTCCCGAACAAGACAACCCCGACAGTTGTTGCAATCAACCGTCCCACACAGCCGAATATAAAGGGACTTCTAGACAGGGGTATATCTCGCTCTGCAGTGGGAGCTACCCACGAAGCCTTGCTGCACCTCCCCTGTTTTAGCCATTCTCCGTTGATGAGGCTTGAGGCTGCGATTACCTTTATAGAACACATCTATCTTAGAATGCTCATCGTCCACCTGACGATGTGCTGAAAGCATTCAATCCATACAAGTCCATTCCGGGTTCGAATGTAACGACCCCAATTTTGGAATTGATTTTATTTAATAATTAATTTCATTTTTGGATAAAAATTGTGAAATAATTTGGAAATTAATATTTAACTTGTATTTGAATTGGGATTTATAGTAAATAATAAATAAAATTAATAAGTAAAAACATAGAAATAAATACATTCACATATCAACACTTATAAAAGAAAAAAAAAGAAATAACATATAAAGTAGAAACCACATATTTATAAAATTATGTAAAATATAAAACAAAAGAAAGAAACAAAGTGTTATGTACAAGTAAACACAGAAAAAAAATGGTCACTTCAGCCGAAATAAGTAAAAAAAAAAAATACATAATCAAGTAAGAAGACACAAAGGACTCTAGCAACATCATCTCAGCCGAGATCTTGTTGATAAAGCAAAGAAAATAAAATCACATTTCCTGTCCAAGCAAAGATAAGAAGTATAAAAGCAAAACCAAGGCAAACAAAGCATGTGTCCAAGCAAAAGAGTATGCAGGCAAGTAAAGAAAGTAATATAAGCGTGGAAACATAAGGTACACTTAAACAAAAAGAAAAAGAAAAGTAATACAAAATCACTGCAACCATATCCTCTAGCATACAAAAGAAGATTCTCAACCGAGCAAATGAAAAGCAAAACAAATAAAGTATAAAAAAAAAGTGAAGCAACAAAGCCGTCGGGCCTTATTATATACAAGTATGGTAAAGAGTAGTAGTGCAACTTGCCTCATGCATTTAATGCTAGCATGAACAATTGTCAGTTTGAAATATTATAAAACATCTCAGCCAAAAAAACTTGTTTGGTTAAAGCAAGCAAAGAAAAAAATCTTGTACAAAATAATATAAGCTTCTCCTTTCAATTTCGTCCATCAAGCTATGAAAGTCTGAAGCAACATCATCTTCTTATACCCAGTTCATTCATTTAAAGCAAATTTGAAAGCTTAAGGCAACTTCAAAACTAAATACAACCTGAAGCCTAAGATCAAAATCAGAAACATGCACGTGAATTCAAGCTACAATTTCAGGTCTCAACTACATCAAAATTCAGATTCGAATCAAATAATATCCTTCTCTTGCTTCTCTGCAAATCAAGGTTTTACTGGTTTCTGTCTTCAACTTAAAGGTGAGTAACATTTTGACCTTAAGTATATGAATCTGATGCTCGAACAATATCTGGAATAAGTCACGTTATGTGAAAATTTTCAAGGGTATTCTTCTCTTTGTACATGCGAATATAAACTAGTATGTGTATGTGTGGTATTCTGTTTTCCAGGCTAGTGACTTAAACAGGAAATAAATAAATAAATAAAATCTCTTGAACAAACCTTTATTAGGATGTAAGATTTAATCGAAAACTGTTTGTTTCAATATGTATTATTTATTTAAAATCCTAATTAAGTAAACTAAAAATCTGACATCTCTTAAAATCCAAAAGAACAGTATAGAACTTGAGTTTTGTAAAAACTCAAGCTTTAAGATTTCTTAATTCAGGTATATAAACTAAAACCTTATACTAAATCATGAATTTTAAAGTTAACATCACAATTTTTTGTTAAGTATTGAATGAGAAAATTTGAGTTGAACAAAAATGGGACTTTGTCCATTCTCGGGTGATCAAGTGGTTCAGGATGCTCGGGGTTCTTCGTGTTGATGGAGGGGTGATGGGAAAAATGGTGGAAGGCTGTAACAACCTTGGTTGGAGGTTACCGTAAATATTAAATTATAATGAATATTATAATTTAATATTTATTTTGAGAATATATTTACATGAGTAGTATTTCTTTTATGGAAATAATTTGAGAGTGTTGGATTGTCCATCGAGTAGTTAAGAGTTCTGGTCGATACGCCTGATCAACGTTATCGATAGGAATCTCCTAAATGCTATGATGAGGCAATTAGACACGATGATTTGTGTTTTAAAAATTGAGATTTTGAAAATAATATTTTGAGATTATATATTAAATTTATTTTTGAATGGTAATTGCAGCCAATAATTTTAGAGACGAGTAACAGAGTGGCGGGGCAGTTTTGATCGTTTGATCGACTCTGCAGCCAACGGATATATCTATTTATTAAAGATTCAATGGAGAGGTAATGCCATTTATTTATTTATATATATATATTTATTTGTTTTGAAATTTTAAAAATGAGAATATGTGAGAAAATTATTGAGCTATACTTTATTTAAAGTATATTTTGAGATTTTAGAATTATATTATATACATTGGATGTTTTAAGAGAAGAGTTATAAGGGGATTTGAAGATCGTTTTAAACTATTTAAGTGGTTTAATAAAAAGACTAAAGAGAATTTAAACTCTTAATTTATTTTAAGGAATATTATTATGGATTTACAAAATCTTTTGAAAATTAATTTTGAAGTATGAGAAGAAATTTAGACTTTTAATTTGAGTTTTAAGTTACTTACTAAGTAGTATAGTAAGGAGTTTGAAAATTTTAAATGTTAAAAATGCGGTGCAGTGGGGCGCGGTGGCGTTGGCGACGAAATTCTGTTTGTAACCCTAGTTTTACTATGGTTTAGATTTTGGTCTCGGTTGTTTTCAATGGGCGATCGAGCTTGACGTGCTTGTGGGAATTGGAAGAGGGGTCGATGACGAAGTGGTGGCTGATGGTGCTGGTGCTCCGGTGGTCGGAGGAGGGGACGCGACGTGTTGACAGGATCGTGGTGATGTGCGTGAATTGTTCCAGGTTTTGGTTTCACGTGTTTTCCAATTTTGGGTCGACGGTTCAAATTTTGGTTTGCGCCTGGAAGCTTCGAACTGGGTCGTGGTTTGGGGTCGTGGGGTTGCGAGTGCTTGTCGATGATGGTCGCGACGATGATCGGAATGCGGCGGCGCTTGTGAACGTGCACAGCGTGCACATCATGTTCAGGGGGAGAAGGGAACCGGTACGGAAAAAAAAAGTAGGGGGAAGAAGGAGCTCGGGTTTTCTCTCGTTTTGCATCGCGCGTTACTCGAAGTAACGTGGAGTTGGCTCGAAGCAATATAGTGGGAGCTCGGGTTATTTTACTTGAGGGGTACCAGGTTTTAGAAACCTGATTTGTTTCAGATTTAAGTTTAATTTAAAACTTGAAACAAGATTTAAAGCAAAGTTTAAAGAATAAATTCAAGTTAAGGTTTGAAACTTAGTTTAAAAAATTAAAATTTAAATTGTTTTAAATAAAAGAGTTTAAGCAATTAAAGTATGTTTTAAAGAATTTGAATTTAAAATGGAATTTGAAAATTATAAAGAAATGAATTCTAACAAAGATTTAATCCAAGTTTAAATCTGGAATTCAATCCAAATTTGAATCTTAGTTTGTAATAAAAAAAAAAATTTGAAATTTAAATTGTTCTAAATAACATGAATGATTAAGTGTATTTTTAAATTAATTTGAATTGAAGATTTAAAGTATAACAATAGAAATACACTTAAATATTAATGAAGTCGTTAATAAAGAAATTTGTTATCTTAGAGATAATTAAGGTAATAAAATGACTAAATTAATACGGTAATTAAAGAATGATTTATTTAATTTATAAATAAATAATTTAGATTAATTTATAATTAGAAATGATTAATAATGAATTAATCTAAGATAATTTCTTAAGAAAGTGATTAAGAAATATTATTAGTTAATAAGGATAATTAACTAAGGATTATTAAGTAATTGATTTAAAGTGATTAATGTTAATGATTTATTGGATTAAATAAATTAGATAATCAATTATAAGTGATTTAAATGTAATTACTTAATGAAAATAATCTAATCAGAATTGGATAATAAATTCATAAGTAATTAATTTAATTGGAGATAAATTGAATTACATAGGATTAAACGATAAATAAATCCTGTTTATAAATGATTATTGGATGCTTGAATTACTTATGAATGATCGTATTATATGTGATGCCTTGAATTGATTATCCTATCTGATTTGTGATATTTTGTTCTGTAGACTGAGCTGTGTATATTTATTTGCATCTGTATATTATCTGTGAATCTATGAATGGACGATGAGCGTTATAGTTTTATATCGCTTATCAACTATATTTCTGTGCTTTGAATCTATGATGATTGAATGTTGTTGCACTATTGTGTTAAACCCCTGGACCACACTTACACACACAATTATGGATTTCACGAGGAAATCGATTTAAGTCACAGATTTTGAAACAATTTTAAATAGAAAATTTAAATTCAATTGGTTTGAAAATGAGATTGGGTTTAAAGTGAAAAGCAATTGAAATGGAATTTCAAAGATGAAATTTGTTTTGAGTAACTTGATTAAGTTTTGAAATTTAAATATTTTGATTTAAATTTGAATTCAATACTTGAAATTGAATTCTATGATTTGAAACTAGGGATTTAACGATATTATACTAGTTATATACGAGTAAAACTATTTTTAAAGTATTATTTTTGGGAATTTGAATTTACCCAAAGGTTGTAACCTGTATAAATGAAATCAGGGTTTTCCGAAATAAGTTGTTTCTAAATGATAAAAAAAAGCTTTCGTAGAAGAAATGAATTTCAAATTGTATCAAACAGATTTCAAGTTTAAACTGAAAAAGTTTTCCCAGTTATTGATGAATATTTGAAAACAAATTTTTAAAAGTGAATATTTGGAAATAGTTTGAAATCTATAAGATAAATCTTTAATTTAAAGATTTAGTGAATTAATCAAATTGAAATGGAATTGTTTTGAAATCTGGAAATGAATATTTGTGAAACTGGGTGAATTTGGCAAAATTAATCTTTTGTTTAAAAGATTAAAATGGAAATTGGTTTAATCCATTTGAAAAGAAAGTTTTGAATTATTAAGTTGTGACTTAATTGAAATCCCAATATCCATATGTTTTTGAAATATTGCGCTCACTATTCGGTTTAGCCGGGAGAGGACCTTTGTGTCATATATCCCATTCCGAATATGTGATACGTCGTTATGGATAGCATTTGAAGACCGGTGGTAAAGACCAGATATTTTCAAAAATGAAAGGGTTTCTTGTCGATTGTCTCTGCACTGGCTGATCCCTGGTATAGAGATCTCCATATGTGATGGGAAATCCGGACGTGATTGGCGATTATCCGGATTGCAAGGACTTCTTTGGAAGTGCCTTCGGTTCTGTTCGAACCCGGAACAGACTTGTATGGATTGTGTGTCTGACATTACATTTTGAGATATAAAGCAGATTTCTTTCAAATACATTTATGTTGGTGGCGAATAATTTATTCTTTTAGCTTAACACCCTTCTCTGAGACGTACGAGCTCAGAGGTTATGTAGTTGAAGGTCATCAGCGATATATTCCCAATTTGGTAATGTGACATGCTAAGTGTTGCTGTGAAATGATCATTGTTTGATCATTTGTGATAGGATCATTTTTTTGATCATTTATCTTTGTGATCATTACTTTGATCATTTGTTGACCCAAAGCATGGCTTTGTACCAAAGCGTGGCTTTGTGGACGTGACTTCGGCGAACCTCACACCCCGGAATGGTCAAAACAGGAAAGATGCAGCAAGGTTATTAGGGGGTAGCGCCCCTTTAGGGTATGTACATCTCCTTTTGGATAGAAGTGGTATCATGGTATGGAGCCCAGATACTTACTTATGTGGACATCACAAACCTATATATATCTTGTTTTGTGATTTGATGTTGGGGCCCCGGTTAAAGGTTGTTACAACCGGGAGGTGGCATACTCGTGTCAGTAGTTACCCAGTTAGGGGTAACCCGGCCTTGTGTTGGCAGAGATCCGGTTAGGTTCTCGGGGACGTCCTTCCAGAGGCGTTCTCATGTGGCAATGGGAAGTTCCTTGGCCTGACCATTTGTTGGAAATCCAAAGAAACAATACGAACCTTGTACGGTTTTAGTTGTATTACCTGCTACGGAATGTGGCGGTAACCTGCTATTGAACATAGTAGCTGTAGTAGGCAAACGATAATGGTCGTATGTTGGCTAAGATTTATATTCTACTTTTGAAATGCTTTTCTGCACCGTGCACTTATAACAATAATATCAAGGAAATTGCGTATCAAGCAGTTTGACTATCATAAGAAGAAATCTCCTCCAATTCTGCGTTTGCATTGTGTGTGTGGCGGGAGGTCTTATGGTAGTTTCATTTTCAAAAAGCATTGCGAATTTACTTTAAAATTATCTTGTTGATTGTTTTTAAAGATAAACTGTTTTTGTTGCTCACACCAGTCCCATGACTGACCCGGAGTTTATTGTTCCTTTCCTAAACTCTGGGTGCTCATTATTTCCCACACGAGCAGTCTAGAGTTGGGTTTTTCAGATAGTCAGATTAGTGGATTATCTGGAGTTAGTTCAGTCTTTGGTTCGCACCTGTCTTGCTTAGCTTGGTGCATCGTTATTGGGAGTTCGAGCTATTTCTGGATTGGTGCTTGAAGATGGAGATTATCCGCTGCTAGTGTTATCTATTTCTTTCCCGCTGCTATTTGTTGTATCATATCTCTGATGTATATTGATATCTATTGTATCATCTGTTGTACTAGATATTGTATCAATGTTGTATGTCAATGTATTATTCTTTTTATTCCGCTGTGTTGTTTACTTAATGTTGTTATAAGCTCCGACGAATCGGATTTGAACGGTTGAATCTACGACATACGAATACGATTTAAAGTATAGATGTCGATTTTCGAGCGAGCAAAACCCGTGACGTTACATGTGGTATCAGAGCTAAGGTTGAACTTTAGCTCAGGAGTATAACACGTTAAGTAGCTCATTAGAGATAGGGTGAAGTATCCCTAGAATGAGTATATCCCTAAGATATCCGTTCGAATGTCTCAGTAAATTCTCTTACTATCCACCGATAGTAGATATGAGTGCAAGAAGAGAACGAGATAGGGGACAGGGAAATACAACTATAAATGGTCAATACCCTGTAACAACAGTGGTAACAATTTTTTCTCTATCAATCTCTTTTGTTCAGAGTCTCTTTTCAATTCTTTGATAGTTCCTGGTAGATCCAGGAAGGAAATTCGATATACTAATATGGGACATAAACTCCAATTTGGTCAGAATTGTTTGTTTGGATGGATTGATTGTTTGGTTGCTTTGGTTAATAAGTGTACCTTAGTTTTAAACTAAAAATTTTGAAATCGTTTCTCTATCTTTCATCTATCTTCGTTATCTCTCTCTGGCGAATTTCGAGGACGAAATTCTTTTTAAGGGGTGAAGTCTGTAACGACCCCAATTTTGGAATTGATTTTATTTAATAATTAATTTCATTTTTGGATAAAAATTGTGAAATAATTTGGCAATTAATATTTAACTTGTATTTGAATTGTGATTTATAGTAAATAATAAATAAAATTAATAAGTAAAAACATAGAAATAAAATACATTCACATATCAACACTTATAAAAGAAAACAAAAGAAATAACATACAAAGTAGAAACCACATATTTATAAAATTATGTAAAATATAAAACAAAAGAAAGAAACAAAGTGTTATGTACAAGTAAACACAGAAAAAAAAAAGTCACTTCAGCCGAAACAAGTATAAAAAAATAATACATAATCAAGTAAGAAGACACAAAGGACTCTAGCAACATCATCTCAGTCGAGATCTTGTTGATAAAGCAAAGAAAATAAAATCACATTTCCTGTACAAGCAAAGATAAGAAGTATAAAAGCAAAACCAAGGCAAACAAAGCATGTGTCCAGGCAAAAGAGTATGCAGGCAAGTAAAGAAAGTAATATAAGCATGGAAACATAAGGTACACTTAAACAAAAAGAAAAAGAAAAGTAATACAAAATCACTGCAACCATATCCTCCAGCATACAAAAGAAGATTCTCAGCCGAGCAAATGAAAAGCAAAACAAATAAAGTATAAAAAAAAAGTGAAGCAACAAAGCTGTCAGGCCTTATTATATACAAGTATGGTAAAGAGTAGTAGTGCAACTTGCCTCATGCATTTAATGCTAGCATGAAAAATTGTCAGTTCGAAATATTATAAAACATCTCAGCCAAAAAAACTTGTTTGGTTAAAGCAAGCAAAGAAAAAAATCTTGTACAAAATAATATAAGCTTCTCCTTTCAATTTCGTCCATCAAGTTATGAAAGTCTGAAGCAACATCATCTTCTTATACCCAGTTCATTCATTTAAAGCAAATTTGAAAGCTTAAGGCAACTTCAAAACTAAATACAACTTGAAGCCTAAGATCAAAATCAGAAACATGCAAGTGAATTCAAGCTACAATTTCAGGTCTCAACTACATCAAAATTTAGATCTGAATCAAATAAAATCCTTCTCTTGCTTCTCTGCAAATCCAGGTTTTACTGGTCTCTGTCTTCAACTTAAAGGTGAGTAACATTTTGACCTTAAGTATATGAATCTGATGCTCGAACAATATCTGGAATAAGTCACATTATGTGAAAATTTTTAAGGGTATTCTTCTCTGTGTATATGCGAATATAAACTAGTTTGTGCATGTGTGGTATTCTGTTTTCCAGGCTACTGACTTAAACAAGAAATAAATAAAAAAAATCTCTTGAACAAACCTTTATTAGGATGTATGATTTAATCGAAAACTGTTTGTTTCAATATGTATTATTTATTTAAAATTCCAATTAAGTAAACTAAAAATCTGACATCTCTTAAAATCCAAAAGAACAGTATAGAACTTGAGTTTTGTAAAAACTCAAGCTTTAAGATTTCTTAATTCAGGTATATAAACTAAAACCTTATACAAAATCATGAATTTTAAAGTTAACATCACAATTTTTTGTTAAGTATTGAATGAGAAAATTTGAGTTGAACAAAAATGGGACTTTGTCCATTCTCGGGTGATCAAGTGGTTCGGGATGCTCGGGGTTCTTCGTGTTGATGGTGGGGTGATCGGCGATGATGGGAAAAATGGTGGAAGGCGGTGCAGTGGGGCGCGGTGGCGTTGGCGATGAAATTCTGTTTGTAACCCTAGTTTCACTATGGTTCAGATTTTGGTCTCGGTTGTTTTCAATGGGCGATCGAGCTTGACGTGCTTGTGGGAATTGGAAGAGGGGTCGATGACGAAGTGGTGGCTGATGGTGCTGGTGCTCCGGTGGTCGGAGGAGGGGACGCGACGTGTTGACAAGCTCGTGGTGATGTGCGCGAATTGTTCTAGGTTTTGGTTTCACGTGTTTTCCAATTTTGGGTCGATGGGTTCAAATTTTGATTCGCGCCTGGAAGCGTCGAACTGGGTCGTGGTTTGGGGTCGTGGGGGTTGCGAGTGCTTGTCGATGATGGTCGTGATGATGATCGGAGGGTGGCGGCGCTTGTGAACGTGCACAGCGTGCACATCATGTTCAGGGGGAGAAGGGAACTGGTACGAAAAAAAAAGAAAAAAAAAGAAAATTGAGGGGCAGAAGGAGCTCGGGTTTTCTCTCGTTTTGCATCGCGCGTTACTCGAAGTAATGTGGAGTTGGCTCGAAGCAGTATAGTGGGAGCTCGGGTTATTTTACTTGAGGGGTACCAGGTTTTAGAAACCTGATTTGTTTCAGATTTAAGTTTAATTTAAAACTTGAAACAAGATTTAAGGCAAAGTTTAAAGAATAAATTCAAGTTAAGGTTTGAAACTTAGTTTAAAAATTTAAAATTTAAATTGTTTTAAATAAAAGAGTTTAAGCAATTAAAGTATGTTTTAAAGAATTTGAATTTAAAATGGAATTTGAAAATTATAAAGAAATGAATTCTAACAAAGATTTAATCCAAGTTTAAATCTGGAATTCAATCTAAATTTGAATCTTAGTTTGTAATAAAAAAAGTTTTTTTGAAATTTAAATTGTTCTAAATAACATGAATGATTAAGTGTATTTTTAAATTAATTTGAATTTAAGATTTAAAGTATAATGATAGAAATACACTTAAATATTAATGAAGTCATTAATAAAGAAATTTGTTATCTTAGAAATAATTAAGGTAATAAAATGACTAAATTAATATGGTAATTAAAGAATGATTATTTAATTTATAAATAAATAATTTAGATTAATTTATAATTAGAAATGATTAATAATGAATTAATCTAAGATAATTTCTTAAGAAAGTGATTAAGAAATATTATTAGTTAATAAGGATAATTAACTAAGGATTATTAAGTAATTGATTTAAAGTGATTAATGTTAATTATTTATTGGATTAAATAAATTAGATAATCAATTATAAATGATTTAAATGTAATTACTTAATGAAAATAATCTAATCAGAATTGGATAATAAATTCATAAGTAATTAGTTTAATTGGAGATAAATTGAATTACATAGGATTAAACGATAAATAAATCCTGTTTATAAATGATTATTGGATGCTTGAATTACTTATGAATGATCGTATTATATGTGATGCCTTGAATTGATTATCCTATCTGATTTGTGATATTTTTTTCTGTAGATTGAGCTGTGTATATTTATTTGCATCTGTATATTATCTGTGAATTTGTGAATGGACGATGAGCGTTATAGTTTTATATCGCTTATCAACTATATTTCTGTGTTTTGAATCTATGATGATTGAATGTTGTTGCACTATTGTGTTAAACCCCTGGACCACACTTACACACACACAATTATGGATTTCATGAGGAAATCGATTTAAGTCACAGATTTTGAAACAATTTTAAATAGAAAATTTAAATTCAATTGGTTTGAAAATGAGATTGGGTTTAAAGTGAAAAGCAATTGAAATGGAATTTCAAAGATGAAATTTGTTTTGAGTAACTTGATTAAGTTTTGAAATTTAAATATCTTGATTTAAATTTGAATTCAATACTTGAAATTGAATTCTATGATTTGAAACTAGGGATTTAACGATATTATACTAGTTACATACGAGTAAAACCATTTTTAAAGTATTATTTTTGGGAATTTGAATTTACCCAAAGGTTGTAACCTGTATAAATGAAATCAGGGTTTTCCGAAATAAGTTGTTTCTAAATGATTAAAAAAAAAGCTTTCGTAGAAGAAATGAATTTCAAATTGTATCAAACAGATTTCAAGTTTAAACTGAAAAAGTTTTCCCAGTTATTGATGAATATTTGAAAACAAATTTTTAAAAGTGAATATTTGGAAATAGTTTGAAATCTATAAGATAAATCTTTAATTTAAAGATTTAGTGAACTAATCAAATTGAAATGGAATTGTTTTGAAATCTGGAAATGAATATTTGTGAAACTGGGTGAATTTGGTAAAATTAATCTTTTGTTTAAAAGATTAAAATGGAAATTGGTTTAAACCATTTGAAAAGAAAGTTTTGAATTATTAAGTTGTGACTTAATTGAAATCCCAATATCCATATGTTTTTGAAATATTGCGCTCACTATTCGGTTTAGCCGGGAGAGGACCTTTGTGTCATATATCCCATTCCGAATATGTGATACGTCGTTATGGATAACATTTGAAGACCGGTGGTAAAGACCGGATATTTTCGAAAACGAAAGGGTTTCTTGTCGATTGTCTCTGCACTGGCTGATCCCCGGTATAGAGATCTCCATATGTGATGGGAAATCCGGACGTGATTAGCGATTATCCGGATTGCAAGGACTTCTTTGGAAGTGCCTTCGGTTCTGTTCGAACCCGGAACAGACTTGTATGGATTGTGTGTCTGACATTACATTTTGAGATATAAAGCAGATTTCTTTCAAATACAATTCTGTTGGTGGCGAAGAATTTATTCTTTTAGCTTAACACCCTTCTCTGAGACGTACGAGCTCAGAGGTTATGTAGTTGAAGGTCATCAGCGATATATTCCCAATTTGGTAATGTGACATGCTAAGTGTTGCTGTGAAATAATCATTGTTTGATCATTTGTGATAGGATCATTTGTTTGATCATTTATCTTTGTGATCATTACTTTGATCATTTGTTGACCCAAAGCATGGCTTTGTACCAAAGCGTGGCTTTGTGGACGTGACTTCGGCGAACCTCACACCCCGGAATGGTCAAAACAGGAAAGATGCAGCAAGGTTATTAGGGGGTAGCGCCCCTTTAGGGTATGTACATCTCCTTTTGGATAGAAGTGGTATCATGGTATGGAGCCCAGATACTTACTTATGTGGACATCACAAACCTATATATATCTTGTTTTGTGATTTGATGTTGGGGCCCCGGTTAAAGGTTGTTACAACCGGGAGGTGGCATACTCGTGTCAGTAGTTACCCAGTTAGGGGTAACCCGACCTTGTGTTGGCAGAGATCCGGTTAGGTTCTCGGGGACGTCCTTCCAGAGGCGTTCTCATGTGGCAATGGGAAGTTCCTTGGCCTGACCATTTGTTGGAAATCCAAAGAAACAATACGAACCTTGTACGGTTTTAGTTGTATTACCTGCTGTGGAATGTGGCGGTAACCTGCTATTGAACATAGTAGCTATAGTAGGCATACGATAATGGTCGTATGTTGGCTAAGATTTATATTCTACTTTCGAAATGCTTTTCTGCACCGTGCACTTATAATAATAATATCAAGGAAATTGCGTATCAAGCATGTTTGACTATCATAAGAAGAAATCTCCTCCAATTCTGCGTTTGCATTGTGTGTGTGGCGGGAGGTCTTATGGTAGTTTCATTTTCAAAAAGCATTGCGAATTTACTTTAAAATTCTCTTGTTGATTGTTTTTAAAGATAAACTGTTTTTGTTGCTCACACCAGTCCCATGACTGACCCGGAGTTTATTGTTCCTTTCCTAAACTCTGGGTACTCACTATTTCCCACACGAGCAGTCTAGAGTTGGGTTTTTCAGATAGTCATATTAGTGGATTATCTGGAGTTAGTTCAGTCTTTGGTTCGCACCTGTCTTGCTTAGCTTGGTGCATCGTTATTGGGAGTTCGAGCTATTTCTGGATTGGTGCTTGAAGATGGAGATTATCCGCTGCTAGTGTTATCTATTTCTTTCCCGCTGCTATTTGTTGTATCTATCTCTGATGTATATTGATATCTATTGTATCATCTGTTGTACCAGATATTGTATCAATGCTGTATATCAATGTATTATTCTTTTTATTCCGCTGTATTGTTTACTTAATGTTGTTATAAGCTCCGGCGAATCGGATTTGAACGGTTGAATCTACGGCATTCGAATACGATTTAAAGTATGGATGTCGATTTTCGAGCGAGCAAAACCCGTGACGTTACATCGAACGGAACCGAAGGCACTATCTCGTTGCACTCAATTTGGAATCACCCTCAGAGTCAACGACCATAGCCCTTGCACTCTGAATCACCATCTCGAGCCTATAAGTACTATTCCATCAAACTCATTGCGGAATCACCCACAGAGTTATATTGACGTATAGTTTTTACACCTCGAGTCTTCACAAAGCTCCACTTGGATCAACGACCTAACGTTTAATCAGAATCGATGTGGTTTTCGGATATCCAAATATGGAAACCCGATCCCGGTTTCATCGAAACCAAACGCCATTTTAATGTCCAAGTTGTTTAAGGGATTTAAATAGTTTAACTTACATTCAGGATGATATAAATAGATAGATGTATCACATTATCATGGCAGATAATTCCTAGTAACCATTCATCTCACAAAGCAGCATATCACATATCATAGATATCCAAATTATCCAGTATCAACCAATCACCCAATATTAATTATCCAATATCAATTGATCATCCAATATAAACCAATCATCCAAAAACAGAATTGGTTAACTCTTAATCAATTTGATTACCTAAATCCTTCTTCATTTATTTATTCCAAATAAATAAATATTTTATCTCTTAATGATTTTCCTTAATTAATATTCCCTGATTAATTATACTTTAATTATATTCAAGTAATTAGTCTTATCCATATTCAGTAATTAACCTTTAATTAATTACAATAATTAATGATCATTCATTTACTTCCATTTTAATCAATTATAATTAATTACATTAACCTCAATTAATTACAAATAATTAATCGCTCTTAATTTAATTATTTTTATTAATCAACCTTGATTAATATCATTTATTAACTAATGATTCTTATTAATTAATAATTTCTTGTAATAAATCATCTCATTAATTATAAACAGTAATTAACAATTTGTAATTACTTATCTTAATTAATTATCTTCTCAATTGTATTAATCCTTGATTAATCCAATAATTATTCTTTAATTACTTCATTATGTAATTAATTATTTAATAAATCCTTAATTAATTACTTTATTAATTAATTTCATTTTAATTAATTTCACTTAGTAATTAATAATTCTAAATTAAATCTCATTCATTAATTAATTAATCACATTAACTAATTAACTAAAATTAATTAAGTAATTAACCTTTAATTTCTTACATAATTAATTATCTTTAATTACTTTTATTAATCAATCCTAATTACTTCCTTAATTAATTACTTAACAAGTAACTAATCCCATTACTAAATAATCCTTAATTATTTAATTAAGTAATTGCTCAGTAATTAATTAACTTCAAACAATTATATTAATCAATTTCTTATTAATATCATCAAGTGATTATTCATTAGTCAGTTCAACTTTAATTCCTTCCATGAGTAATTTCTACTAATTACTTCCATAAGCAATTATCATCCTTAATTGCGTTCAATAATTAACCATTAATTACTTCATTAAATAATTACACTTAACTAATCCTAATTAAGTGATTATTTAAAATTAAATAAATAATTAATTAATTATTTAAAATTAATTAAATAATTAATTAATTAGCTCCTTATATTTCAAAATCCTTAATTATTTAAGAAAACATTATTCTTAATTAAACTTTACTTATTAATGAACCATATTACTTAAGTATCCTTAAGTTCAACAATTTAATCTTAACTATCATCACAATTTAATCATTTGAAATTACTCACACTTTAATAACATCAAAAACAAATTATTTGGATTTCAAAATCATAACAACGACCTTTTTTAAAGACAAGGCATTTAGGAATCAAATTTTAAAAATTTAAAATACATTATATATCTAATTTAAACTTATTAATTTTCAAAATAAATTTGAAAACTTTGTTTTTAAAACATTACTTAACATTTTACTTAAAACTTTGATTAATTAAACTTTTTTTAAATTCAAACATTTTCTTTTTAAATTGACATTCACAATTAAATGAAATTAATTTCTTAAAAAAAAGAAATCATTTTAACCAAATTTAAAACTTAAAATAAATTCAATCAATACCCCCTTTTTTTAGTTTAATTTACAAATATTTCCTAACAACAACCTTTAACTTTAAAAATTTGTTTACTTATCAAACTTGTTTACAATTTAAAACATGGTCTAAATTTATTTAGATTTACAGATTTTGATTTGCAAACTTAATCACTACACGGTACTTAACAAAAACAAATAATCATAAACTCGAGACACTCACGGCATCAACACGCGTGCTACCCGAGAAACCTCCAACTCCTTCCTCTTCGAGTCCCACCCTAGCATAACGTGAGAACTTCCTGAGAAAAAACTCTCGTCCTTCCCAATTCAAATTCCAATGCACACTGCATAAACACGTGCATGTGTACCACCGCCACCGGCCATCTTAGGTCATCGCGACCGACGTCAACGATCATATGAACCCCTACGAGCATCGAAACAACCCCAGATCGATCCAATTCCACACGAACAAAATTTCGACCTTCTGCTCGAAACTGCAGAAACATAAACCACCCAAAAACCTCCAACGCCGACCACCACAACGTCGCTAGGCCACGCCGACCACTCCATCGAATCGTCACCACCATGATCTTCAACACCCCCATATGCGCACGACTTCGGTCAAAAATCCAAGTCGCGATGTTACAATATTCAAGCCGAACCAAAATTATAAGCTTAAACCCTAGTTCCTTCAAATTCACACACCACAATCAATAGAAAAATTCCAAAGCATTTTTCTCTTAATCCTTAACACTAGAACAAGCTTCGATCCAAATTACAGCTGCAACCATCTTGTTGTTCTTCAGCATTTCACCAAAACAATCCAAATGTTCAAACCTCAAATTCTCACAAGTTACTTTACTAAAATTCATTATTCAAGCTTCTAATATCGTGATTTCTTATTTGCAATACGATTATAAATTCAAAACTCAAATTTGAATACAAAAATTTTTGTCCCAAATCAATATTTTACTGTAAATTTACAATTCCTGAGCCAACAATGCACTTTAAAATCCTATAAATATTTTTAGGTGATAAATAACTTGTTTACAATCAACTTCTATTTATACATCAAAGGTCAATACGAATTCAATATGGGATTATTGATTTTATAATGAAATTGAAGCCTATTACTTTACACAGGACATATGTTTACTACACAGGCAAAACAAATATACCCAATTCAAACATGCATTCAAATTTAAATCAAATATTCTATCAACATCATGTTATTCAATCATAAGATCAAGTTGAACCCAATGTTTAAAATGTTTTTAAAAGAATTTATTTACTCACCTTGTTATATGCAGAAAATAAAAACTGGTTGCAGGCTTGAAGCTTCACTGCATTTTTTTTTCAAGTTCTAAAATTTCTTTGCATGTTGATTTTTATTTTCCTGCTGTAAATCCTTAATTGCATGTTGATTTGATCTCTGAGTTGTTTGATTATACTTGCTTGCTTCTGATTTCTATTTGAAAGAATCTTGCATTTGCCTCTGTTTTGAATTTGCTTTTCATCCTGTTGCTTCAGATTGAAAATCCAGGTTTTTTTTTAGATTTACTGTTTCCTTTCTCTTTTTTTTTCTTTTCTCTGATTCTTTGTTTTGATTTGCATTTGTATTCTTTTTGTCGAGAATGAAGAAAGGATTTGCTGAAAATAAAACTCCTATTTCCCTTTGCAATTTAATATTAAATTTAATTATTAAAAGAATTTGACATTTGCCCCTTGATTGCTAAAATTTTCTTACACCTATGCAATTCATTTTACACTTGTCTTTAACACATACTAAAATGTTTACAAGTGTTTAATGTTAAATTGATATTTACAAAAGTATTTTCCTAATGTTTTATCAATGTTTGAAAAATGTTACTTTCCTATTTATAATTTATTTAAGTTATATATGTATATAAGTAATTATGTAATATTAAGTATTATCTTTTCTCCTTTTTTTAATAAACAAGTTTTAGATTTTAATAAATACAGAAGCATATCCATGTGAACATTTATTGACAATAACTTATATTTTTGATTCAATTCTATATAATATGTGTTTATAAATTTAAGAAATTAAGTTTGACTCTTTATATAAAAAATTTAAAATAATGTTATCTTATGTTAAAATTAATATGAAAGAAATATTAAAACAAATGAACTTTTAATTTAAATCTCATTTAAAACCAAAGCTTAGAGTATATGTTTATAATAAATAAGAAATTAACTTTGTTATTGATATTTGAATCTCAAATATTATTTTCAAAACATTTAAATCAAATTAACTTTTCAAATTACAAATTATATATTTGTTAAAGTTTGCAAATACTAATTAGATTCAAATTAATAAAATTTCTATTCAAATATATATATATATACATACACACACACACAAATATATATACACATTTCAAATAGAAAACATTTTAATATTATATTTGATAATTACTATATTAAATTTTGAAACACAAACCAAATCATAATATACACATTCATATATATATATATATATTACAATTTGAATATAAAGTTTTATTACATTAAAACTTCTTATTTACAAGATACATCAATATATATATATATATATATATATATATATATATAAATAGAAAATATTATGATTAACTTTTGGAAAAGAAATCTTACCAATTTTAAAATAATATTTCCAAATTAAAATATTATAAATTTTCAAAAGAATTAAACTTGCTTATTTTATATTATTAAGGAAAATGTTGATGGATATTAACAGATTATTATTATTTGCCTTTTTAAAATTTTAACTTGTCAATTTATAATGTAAAATGATCAAATCAATTTAATTATTATCAAAGATTATTAAATTGATATTGCTCAAAATTCTGGGTCGTCACATGAGTACACAGATTTAGTTATATAAGTGAGTTACCCCAGGTTATATATATTTTAAGATATGCAATATAGTCCATTTTATGTTAGTTCATATCTGTGTAGTTATATGCATATGATATATATAGATATTTATTTCACAATTTCCGTTTAGGTAATGTATATATACATATATTATAAAAAAATTGTAAATATTGATTTTTAAATGATATAAGTATAAGTGTTCATGCGACATATTTATATAAGTCATTATATATAAAATTGATACGTATTGGACTTTATTTTATAGAAGTTAAAAAAAATATTGAATCCATATAGTTAGGCGTGTATATATAGATTTTGGAAGTCATGTGTTTATTTTAAATTATAAGTTGTATATGATTTGTATATTGTATATATAGTATATATATGTTCATTTACACCATCCACCTTCGTCAATCCGGTTCTGATTTGTTCCATCTATTCCTATTATCATCTTTGCCTGTCCAATTCGTGCTAAATCTTTTTCGTTTTGGAATTCATGCTTGGATCCGTAACTCATTTCATTGTTTATTCTCTCTAGCCTCGGAAGGTGAGAAATCACTCACGATTTACTTTCTTATATTTATTAAATTGAATTTCAATTGAAACGACAATTGAAATATGCTATTGCCGTTGTTTAAATTTTCATTTATGCTATTATCTATAATTGTTCACTTGTGGGATATGACACCATATCCTATTGTTTATATTTTACTCATACTGATGATATATGCCTGTTGTTATATTTTTATCATATCTGTTATCACTCTGCAAGTTCCCCGTAGTTTAGAATTCGCTATGGGTTGAAATGATACATACCCTGTGACGCCCAACCTCTATACCCACGCTAGCCAAGGACACTACGGAGTAATGCTGTCGACTAGCACGGAAAATAAGGCTGTTGAGGAGCGACCATCTATATAATTGCTTTGTGCGAGCACCGATATGTCAGATAGTATAACATGCATTTTATTTCAAGAGGAAATCCGACATACCGATACAAACACAAAGCTACTACACAGTGGCTGTAATAATCTTCAGAAACAAATATAGAAATAAGCATAACACAAATCAGTCACAGATAATTCATATCACAAAGGCGGAAGAAGATATGAATATATAACTAACACATGAAAGTGTATATCAGAGTAGTGGTCAAAAAGATCCACCATAATACAAAAGAATAGCAACACGTGCTATACAAAAGAATACATCTATGAGTCCATATCTCAAGTGTATATAACAAAATAAACTACTAGTCTAAGTAGTTAGCCAAAAGATCATATGATAACCCCAGAAGAGAAGTCAAGCAGAAGCACCTGTAACATCTCGGTCTGACCCGAGTATTATTTAAGAAGAAAATAATAAACGGATCAGTCTAGCTATAAATATCAGAAGAAATAATAAAGAATAAGAGATATGACTAAACGTATAATAATCACAATGCCAAGCTGTGATAAATAAATAATTGAAAAATCAATAAGAGATTAATCAATATCGCAAAGATCTTCTCAAAGATAAAAAGGAATGTCATACTCCTAATTTCATTCACCAAGCCACAATAAATGACATATATATCAATGCCAATCGTAAAAGTTGGTGAAACATAAATTCCAGAAATCATCAAATAGAAATCCAGAAATCACAATAAAGGATGGCCAATCCCATAAAATGAACGTCGACGCACCTAGAAAGACACGCCCCATGCACAGTCGAACATCGACGCACCTAGAAAGATACGCCCCATGCTCTAGCATCGACGCACCTAGAAAGATACGCCCCATGCATAAATAAACATCGATGCACCTAGAAAGATACATCCCATGCATAAATAAACACCGATGCATCTAGAAAGATACACCCCATGTAATGTTCAACATCGATGCACCCAGAAAGATACAACCCATTAAAGAAATGAGACGAAGCTCAATAAAGTGAGAAACTGTCCTCCACATAGACAAAGAGACATCGCACATGCTAGTCTAAACCATAAAATGATCGTCATGATCAAAGAGATGTGTCAATTACACTAAGCTAGTAAATATGTGAGTTTAGCTTCATGTCCCATAACCACTTGCTTAACTTAAATATTTACGAACAAACTGTAGATCTCCACTAGAAAATTGTCATAAGAGATTAAATCGAATAAGTCCAAGAATTAAACAACGAAGTAAACGCAAGCGTTTCATACCACTTGTTTTACTAAGTCGTTTAATTAGATTTCTCATCCGAGTGAGGTAAAGGTTTGTATATACTAATAGATTGGAAAATGGTTTAAGAAAACGAGCTTTGTAATAAAATAGTGTTGAAATCATTTGAAGAAAGAGTTTCATATTTACTACTAGTATAGAAAACCTTTATATTTTTAAAGTGACAAATCACAAAGAAGATTGTAGGAACAATCAATCACTAAAATTCATATTCGAAGACATGAATAGAATCCAAAGAAATCGATACCGAATCCATCGAAATGGATATTCCAAGAATTCTCGAAGAAAATAAGTCATCAAAGTCGATAATAAATGATAACAACAAAAGAGAAACAACACGAATCGATTAAAGTTTGCAATTCAGACAACTAGGCAAAAAAAAGCATAGTTGTCAGATAGGAGCAGGTCGGTCAACCGGACTCCCTGAGTCGGTTGGCCGAACCAGAGGATGGAAGTGCTCGGGCACCAGGTCGGTCGACCGGCCCAGGGGCTCGGTCGGCCGAAGCCTGTAACCAGCACTTCCAAAACAGAGGCAGGAAGTGCCTGGGTAGCAGGTCGGTCGATCGGACCCTGAGCTCGGTCGGCCGAACCTGTATACTTGCACTTCCTACCCTATTTCAAAAGAGGTGCAAACTCCCTCAATTTGCAAACCGTCGAGCAACGACACTAAGGGTTTACGCCAATCGACTACCCGGCATAGAAGCTCTTTGGTTCATCACCAAAAACATGATCAAAACATCAAAGTTATGATTTTTAAAGAATTGAACCCAAAACACCAAAAATTGGAATATTCACAAAAGCAATCCAAATCAAAATCAAATGCACATGAATAAGTGTTAGGAATTCATACCTAACAATCGAAGATAAATATAGACTAAGATGTGAGATAAAAATCTCACCTTTGAACCCAAATCGATGAAGGAGAAGCTTTAAAAACAAGCTAAGATCAATTCCCCTTCAATAACAACTCAAGAAGCTTCAATCTAAGTTTAAAAGAGAAACATTTGCTAAATTAGGTTTAGGAATTTTCTGAAATCAAAGAGAGAATGAGTTGGAGAAGAAGAAGGAGATGCTTACTAATGGGTTCTCTTTGATTTTGGAGCAAGAACTTGAGCTAGCAAGAGGAACTAGGGCTTGGAGTTTCTAATTCCCATTCTCTTCCACCATTTTTGCTTAAGCTTGAGTGTTTGGAATATGAAATGAAGTAAATGAAGAGTTGGAGTGGGTTGGGGCTGAGTTAGTAAGTGATTAATGGGTTCAGCCCAAACCAAAGTACTAAGTGAAAAAGTGGCAAAAATCAACTTACTCCAAACATATCGAAGCTTATACTCAAAAAGGTCGCAAACGTCATTTTGTACTCAATGGGGGTGGTCTCGAGTCCCAATTCGACTGTTTGCAAAAAGTAGCTTTTCGGACCAAAATCCGACGAACGATAAAATATTTAAATAAAATATTTAAATATAAAATCATTAAATATGTGGGTTGTTACAGACTCCCCTCCTTAAAGAAATTGCGTCCTCGCAATACTTAAGAAGAAAATAAGAAGTAACAACCATAGAAGCATATCAACACAAAAGAAAATTTGAAATAGGAAGTTCACCATAAGGAGCATGAAAGAGTAAGCCTGAACGGGATCGCTCGATGAATTCTCTGGATTCCCAAGAGCAATCCTTAGGATTTGAGAACCATTGAACTATCACAAGAAGAACACCTTTATTCCGAAGGCGTTCAACCTCCGAAGTAATGATGCGAATGGAATGTTGCTCATAAGTCAAAACTGGTGAGACTTCATGTAACGACCCGAAATTTTCTAACCAGAAAATTCCAGATAGTTATGAAAAAGAAGAAAGGGATAGAAGAAGAAGAAGAAGAAGAACAGAAACAACATCTCACATTCGCAGCGGATAAAATATAATAGTAAATAATAATAGTTTACAAAAGAATACTATATCTGTCGATTACATTAATATACATCAAAGTGTCACATATATACAGTCACTTAATATATATACAAGTATCATGTCTCAGCTTATCAATAATATATATATACAGCGGAAATATTCTATACATTATTGCCATCATGCTTGCCTCCTGAGCTCCAGAACGTACCCACCTGAAAATCTGTGACACTCGGTCTGACCCAAGTATTACACCAAAGTATAACCCGGGTCAGGCTGGAAACCAGCGTGAGTAAACCCAACTAATAAGGAATACCAAAGCAGACAACTTAAATAAAACCTGGGTGACTCATTCAAATTCACAGGCCATAATTTTGGTTATAGCCATCACAAATTCCACACATCCATTTCCTAAGTACCAAACTTAGATAAAATAATCCAATTCACTTAAATCGTTTTATTCCAACCCATTGATTCCACACATCAAATTTGTTTTTATCGAAAAGTGGTTTCAGGCATATCCTAATACCCGACCCCGGGTCTCCTCGGATCTCATGTCATCCTAATTCCAAATTATCCAAATGAAATTCACAACATCTCATATCAACGATATTAACTCATTCAAAGTATCCCATACCATTCAATCATCCATAAGCAAAGCTTAATCACATAAGAGTCAATTCAATTGATTCTAATTGAATTTCAAACCTCAATCATTTAGATTTCTTCATGTAACGTTAACTAGTTCCAAAACAATAAATTAGTCAACCCTTCATGATTTATCTTAATTAATCACTTTGGATTAATTATTTCTAGATTACCTTCAAGCAATTATCCTTGTTTAATTCCATGATTTGAATTATTCTTACCAAATCGATGAATAATCTTTAATTATTTCACAAATTATTTAACTATAATCAATCAATCTAATTCTTAATTACTTATATTACTTAATTTCTCATGGGCCACTTTGATTAATTCATCTTACTTAATCAATCTTTAATTACATCGTTGATTATATAAATTGATGAATTCCAATTATGTTTTGAGTTGTTCTAGTCTAAATTCAACCCAAATATTAATCATTCCCGATTAATCTCAACCTGTAAGCAATTATTCTTTCATTTACTTCTCTAATAAATTAATTCTCCTTAATTAAATTATCTTAATTTATCTCTTGTTTAATCACACCAGTAATTTTATTTTATTAATTACATAAGTAGTTACTTATTAAACCCTCAAATGATTATTCCAAATTAATATAAACTTATTTAACCCATATAATTAATTAATTTAATTAATAAAGTTTCCATTTAAAATTATCATACCTATTTAATGAATCACCGAACATTAAACTTTAATTGATTTTAAACAAAACCATTTACTTATTTATGACTCAAGTTCAAAACTATTAAAATTCAAGCACCTCGAGTCAAACCACAATTAACATGAGAAACAACCAAATCTAAATCACTAGATCATCAGTACACATCTAAACATTTCAATCATTCATCCAACTATTTAAGTTTAACCATTTAAATTTAAATAAAATCCAGGGCATGAGATTACTCACCTTTGATTTTGCTGTTTGCGATCCATTCCAATTCGATTTTGTGTTCTCGGTTAAGACCTTAAATAAATACCATATAAAGTAAATAACACTTGAGTTGTAACTCAATAGTTTACTATCATTAATTTACTTAATTTAATTCATTATTTGATTTTTAAAAAAAAATTAAACTAATAGTTAAATAGTTTCTTTTAACAAACTATATTTTTTACCAACTCAAAAATTAAATGAGTTAAGTACATCAGCTTAATTACCAATTATTTTTATTATATATATATATATTATTTTATTTTTACTGATGTTTTAATTTTAAACCAATAATTTTCTTACAAAGTGTCCAAGATCACATACTAACTGGAACACTTACATCTATAAACTCCAGTCCGTAGCATAACGATTTACAACCAAAATCATCTTATAAATTTTCTGCAGTCTTGATAAGTTATAATGAAAATTTAATCACGACCTTACTTAAATAAAAGTTTAAGTAGGGTGTATTAAGAATTGAATATACCTTAATTCGAACAGGAACCCCGATGTCCTAGCTCGAGCTCTGCCATGTCGACAACGATGCGGAGCCTACGGCTACTCCCATAAATCGAATGCGAGAGAATGATTTCGACCCCCACCTCTTCGAGCTCGAGACTGCCCTCACGACCCGCCTCCGCCTCGTTCAATAGCCAATACCCCACTCGAGTCCACCCATGACGTGCGCTATCCTACTGTCTGTACGCGCGCTTCCCTATCGAGTCTTCAATTTTAATCCTACCACAAGATGCGCGCCACCCTTGAGCTTTCTCGTGCTGCGCGATTCGAACGCGATTCCATCGCGAGTCATGCCCTAATTATATTTTTTTTCTACAGTTGATTTCGATATAAGGGTTTTGGAAGAACTGAAACATGGGGGAGCAAAGTGAATACACGCGGTCTCTTGTCTAAGAAAATAGATATAGGGGTGAGAGGCTTCTTGGGTACGATAAAATGAAAATATCTATGACCTTATACCTTTAAATTTTATTATATCATCAAAACGTCACAAAAATTTCCATAAAAATTCAAATCCCTCTTAAGAAATGCCGTTAGGCAATGATAAGATTCTACTCGTGTCCCGAAGATGATGAAACGTGTTCAGAACCTAAGTCGATCGTATACACGAGTTACATAAGAAAACGATCAGTTTTAAAATAAATCGACTAGAATAGTTCTAAGCGTTTTAAGCTGCCAGAGTCAGACGACGACTCCGATTGCTACGAAAATTGAAATCCGACAATAATTAACTATTACGGATCCAATGGAACTGTTTTCGTTGAATTCCGAGACTGTGCCTCGGAAGGCTATTTTCCAGTTCTAATTTAAACGATATATTATTAAAATTGAACAAATTACCCTTAAATTGAATTTCAATCATCCTATTATCTCTAGTAGCATCATTATAGATTTTATAAGCCTTTAAAATATTTTTAACAGGCTTAGAAATTTCAGGTTCAACAATTTACCTAATTTCAATCATAAATATCAACATTTAAACTATAAAATTCAATGATTTAATTATCAAGTAAATATTGATACCAGGAATTTTTAAGTTAAAATTAACTTTTAAATATTTAGAATCGATTAATTATTCCTATTTACTTTGTTAAAATTTCCGGGTCGTCACATTCCTTCCCCCTTAAAAGAATTTCGTCCCCGAAATTACTAGTTAGGAGGAATGGACCAATACCCGTTTACTTTTTTCCCAAAACCCACACTTCAATAGTCTTACCAACTATCCTTTATTAAAGACCACTATCTCCTTAATTAACTTCCTAAAACCTTCTATGGTTTAAAATAACACCCCTTACTCAATCGTCTAAATTTCAATTTAAAACCAAATTTTGAATTATCAAAATTTTCTCAAAATTTTTCTAACTCTCTAAATTACCGAAAAATTTTGCCAGCGTCTCCTTTGCGCGGCTAGCTCGGTACAACTACAAAAGCCTCTACGGGCTCCAAATTTCCAAAAAGAAAACAGAAAGCCAAGTGGCTAGATCAAAAACCCAATCCAATTCATACGGAATTAAAATACATACCTTTTTGTCGGGCAATACACATTTATCCTTTGGAATCAAATCCAACTTTTTTTTCTCTTAATACATGCATATCTCACTTAGCAACAATATCCAATCACAACCTTACAAATCATTTTATACATTCTCTCATATAGGTTTTAACATATACTGCTATTCAATTTTGTTGTTCCCTTTTCATATGAATTCAATTTTATTTCGATTTCTAATATTGAATTTTATCTTTCATTAAAACTGATTCATGTTAGTTTCATTTACTAGTTTACTTTAATTTCCAATTTGAAATTGTTTTGTCGTTAACCAATTTTCCAAAAAATTTCTAACTCCCAAAATTTTCAGAAAATTTTGGCAGAGTCTTCTTTGTACGGAGGAGCTTTTACAATTTGACAAGAGATATAAATATGTATACATCGACCCACATGGTCGGAAAAACAAAAACAGTTCATATTTCCTATTTTTATTGCATAGGCGTACCTTATTTAGCATTTTAAGCAAGCAGCTTATTAATTTTAGCAATTGGCGCATCCAAATCTAGCCAAACGAATTCCCGGTACCTGTACTTACTCAATTTAACATATAAGTACCATATATATGAAGTTTATAATATTTATCTTACTTTAAACGACTGTAACACTTGAATTCTAAAAGAATGCATGCAAAATAACTTCCACAAACAAATTATATGTTTTCAAAACTAATTCCATAGCTTTCAACTAATTCATAAGCCATTTCATTCGATTTTAATGGTTCACAACTCAATTTCTTACATCCAATTGGTTTTTAAATCCGAACAAGCTCATATTCATCTCAATTAATTCTAAAACCAATTTATTTAATCTCTAACAGCTCACAGAAATTTAATTACTTCAAGTTAATTTTAACTCATTCTGCATTTAATTCTATTTCATTTCTAATGTATTCACTAACCATTCGTTGCATTTCATTTCATCTCCGCAATTGTCCTATTTAAAACAATGTATTAAGTTTGGCACATCCCAAACTTCTAATAAATAACCATTTCCCAAATTAAATCAATTTAAGTTTTTATCGAATGGGCTTTCACCTTATTCGAAGCCAAGCTTCCATAATTTTAAACTCAGGTTAATTTACTTTAATTTATTCCAATATCAACTTAAGCTTACTTCTATTTGATTCTCATTTAATCAACTTCTATTAAATTCAGTAAGCCCATCCATTTTTTTATTTTTTTATTTTTTTATTTTTTTATTTTTAATTTGCTTACTTAACTCGTTATCGAATTTATTTTATTAATACAAAGCCATTCTCGAACTATTTCTACGCATCTGGATTTTATTTCCAACTCAAACCATTTCTATTACAATCCTCTTTCATTTCATTCGACAACACTTCCATTATATCAAATTTACTTGCAAATTACGTTAAATATTATTCAAATCACTTGAATTTTATTTGTAATTCAAACCATCACTTTTTCAATCCAACTCAATTTTAGTTTTACACCATCTCTTCTTATTTAATCCATTATCAACCCAAGTCGAATTCTATTTATAATTCGAATTCATTTCCAAATCCATTATCAACTTACAATACATTTTATTTACCCAAGTTAAATTTTATTAACATACTCGATCAAACAATTATTCAGCTAATTAGCTTACTTCCAATTTTATACCAAGATTTGATTTTATTACAAAGAATCGCATCATTTAAATTTTTCCCGAGTCCAATTTTATTTTATAATTCCAGTTTGGATTTTCCCCTTGCATTTTCCCAAAATTTCAACACTTCTATTTTAACAATTTAGAAATGCTTTTAAATCCACCTTATACTATTAAAATAGCTTTTATACAAATATTTCTTATAACTCGATGTCTCAACTAGTTCATCCTTGTTCTCACAGAAATTCAGTCATACGTTGATCAGGCGTAGGACTGAAAATCTACAAGTACTTGGTAAACCCGTTTGCAACACCCAGTGAAAATACTTGGAAAATAATTTTATTGAAAATATAGAAAACAGTTTTCTAAAAATAGAGTAACTATCTTTGGTGACAATGCTCTGAAAATCATCACCCCCATCCATGGTCACAGTTACATACCAGGGTTACGTTGCAGTCACAACAAAAGTCCATGTAACTGCAGGCTCTCCGCGGCCTAACGATTACGCCATGGAACCCACACAACAGATCACAGTTACATTCAGGGTTACGTTGCCGTCACAGCAAAAGTCCATGCAACTGTAGGCTCTCAGCGGCCTCTGATTTTCGCTGTCGAAATGAAACTTCTCCACTCCTACATAGGTCATAGTCTACCAAGATAAACTCAAACGCAGACTGTTGGCTCTCAACGGCACACACAACTTTCGCTATGTTATACCATCGGTCGCAGTCTACCGATATAGAATCAAACGTAAACTATTGGCTCTCCGCGGCACACACGACTTCCGCTATGGTATACACTACTCATTATCCCCAGGAACTAGTTTTGTCCGGACTCCTCACAGGATCAACTTTAGAACCCCCTTGGGGCTCAAGGCAGCACCACCCAGTGACACTCCTGAGAAGTTCATTTCAAGGGAGCGCCTTTTTCCCCAGAGCCATCATCAAAATATTTTATACTATGCACATATAGTATCTTCAAATCATACACCTAGTATGATATTATACAAAGCTCCTTTACACAAAATCGATTATCCCAAAAATCGATAATTCTCAAAATAGGCTTTCCAAAACTCAATATTGATTTTTCCTAAAAATCAAAAGTCTTTCCCAAAATCCTCATAAGATCCTTTATATATATTAAGATATATATATATATATATATATATATATAAATTTTTAAAACTTTGGATACTTACTTTCTTATATAAAACACCTTTTATGCTCCAAACACTCTCGAAAACCATAGAAATATCCAATTTCCATCTTTATTCATTTCATATTTCTCAAAATATTCTTTCAGTTCAAAAGAACCATTTCGCATTCCTTATTCACCTTTACATTAATCCCCATTTGGATTATTACTTCAATCCTTATCTCAGTTGGGTACTTTAATCAATAACAGTTTGAACTCCGACCAGTTTAGAAAAATAGCTTGAAAATTTTAAAAATAGGTAAGTAGTTGAAAAATTGTTTGCAAAATAATTGTAAAATAGTTAACTAATGGTAAAATAGTCGAAAAATAGTTGAATAGTTCCAGAGATTTTTAGACAATTGAAAGATAGTAATTTATTCGTAAAGTAGTGGAAAAATAGTAATTAGTTTAGGAAACAATTGAAAAATATTTAAATAGCTCCAAAAATAATGGTAAAACAAATATATAATAAATTAGCTTTAAAAAGAAAGGCTGTATATATTTAATAGCTTAGAAAATAAGTTTATATCAAAACAATTTATATTAAAAATAGTCAAGAGCAAACTGTTCACTTTGCCAATAATTCAATTTAAATTTCCATTTAAATTGACCCAATCTCAATTACTCCAATTTCCATTGGACTTAATTCATTCCCAACTCAATTGAATTAATTTCCAATTTCTTTCCAACTTCAAATCAAATTCCATTTGATCTTCAAACTTGTACGACTTAAATTATAATTTCAATTTTACATCTTCTATTTTATAATCAATTACATTCACATTTATCTTTTAACTCGGAATTATACATTTTATTTATCCAATATATTTTTATTATTCCATAAACATTTAATCAAGATTCCAGAGTTTAAACAAATTTCTAAAATTTCAGTATCACCTTAGAATTCAACTATATCCAAAATTCTTTGGCAAATTCAGTTACGCCTTTTGAATTTCAAACCAAACCAAGTTCACAAACAAACCCAATTTAAAACAATTTGGTAGCAAAATTTCTCTTCTAGAAAGTCGAAAACAAACATCGATGATGCTGTAGTCATACCGACGTTATTTTGCAGTGACCGAAAGAGTTTATTGCTTTTATCTCTCTAAAAACATTTCAAATATTTTTTATTTCAAATCTCCCAGATTTCAAATCCAGCACAAAAATATTTTTGAAATAATACTATTATTTTCCCAAAACCTTTAGAAACCACTTCCAAATCCAAAGGAATTTTAAATTTTCCCAAAAATTCCAAATTCCCAGTCCATCCAATTCATATTTAAACAGTACTCTAGAATTTTCATCCTACTTTAATTTCAAATATTCTATGGAATTCTATTCCAAATTATAATCTCATTTATTTATGAAGTTTATTTCAATTTATAAATTACATTTACAATCTATATTTCAAATTCCTTTTTGATTTTAAACCAATTCCACTTTAATTACAATTCCAAAGTTATTCTAATTACTTTGGACCAATATCCATTCAATTGAATCCACTTCAATTTCAATCATTACAATTCTATCCAAATCTTCCATTTAAAATTTTGAACTTATACATCTTCAATCCCAAATTCAATTAATTCAAATCGGGTTCAATTTGAATGAATTCAATTCCAACTTCAAATTTAAATCATCTCGAATTATATAAACTCGAGTTAAATTCTCAAGGATTGGCTTAACCTTTTTAAACCAAATTAACTTTGTTTATTTAAAGTTTCAAACAATTCTAATTTTTGAGTTCTAATTCTAGAATTTCACTTTTAATTAATTTAATTTTAATTTGGTTGTATCTTATATTACTTCGTAACTTAATTCCAATAATTTAACAACCAATCACCTAAATATTTCATTAGAAGAGAATATTGCTTTATATATCAAAACATACTTTTATATAAAACCATTTTAAACCTTTATATAAGAAAATAACAAGTACGCGCTCATATATATACACTCAACTCATTCTAGAGTTCTACGAACTCTATTTAATGAGTAATCCCCACCAGAGCCAAGGTTCTCGCTAAACCCTTCGGCTCTGATACCAAATGTAACGACCCGATATTTTCTAACCAGAAAATTCCAGATAGTTATGAAAACGAAAAAAGGGATAGAAGAAGAAGAAGAAGAACAAAAACAACATCTCACATTCGCTGCGGATAAAACATAATAATAAATAATAATAGTTTACAAAAGAATACTATATCTGTCGATTACATTAATATACATCAGAGTGTCACATATATACAGTCACTGAATATATATACAAGTATCATGTCTCAGCTTATCAATAATATATATATACAGCGGAAATATTCTATACATTATTGCCATCATGCTTGCCTCCTGAGCTCCAGAACGTACCCACCTGAAAATCTGTAATACTCGGTCTGACCCGAGTATTACACCAAAGTAACACCCGGGTCAGGCTGGAAACCAGCATGAGTAAACCCAACTAATAAGGAATACCAAAGCAGACAACTTAAATAAAACCCGGGCAACTCATTCAAATTCACAGGCCATAATTTTGGTTATAGACATCACAAATTCCACACATCCGTTTCCTAATTACCAAACTTAGATAAAATAATCCAATTCACTTAAATCGTTTTATTCCAACCCATTGATTCCACACATCAAATTTGTTTTTATCCAAAAGTGGTTTCGTGTATTTCCTAATACCCGACCCCGGGTCTCCTCGGATCTCATGTCATCCTAATTCCAAATTATCCAAATGAAATTCACAACGTCTCATATCAACGATATCAACTCATTCAAAGTATCCCATACCATTCAATCATCCATAAGCAAAGCTTAATCACATACAAGTCAATTCAATTGATTCTAATTGAATTTCAAACCTCAATCATTTAGATTTCTTCATGTAACGTTAACTAATTCCGAAACAATAAATTAGTCAACCCTTCATGATTCATCTTAATTAATCACTTTGGATTAATTATTTCTCAATTACATTCAAGTAATTATCCTTGTTTAATTCCATGATTTTAATTATTCTTACCAAATCGATGAATAATCTTTAATTATTTCACAAATTATTTAAGTATAATCAATCAATCTAATTCTTAATTACTTATATTACATAATTTCTCATGGGTCACTTTGATTAATTCATCTTACTTAATCAATCTTTAATTACATCGTTGATTATATAAATTGATGAGTTCCAATTATGTTTTGAGTTGTTCTAGTCTAAATTCAACCCAAATATTAATCATTCGCTATTAATCTCAACCTGTAATTAATTATTCTTTCATTTATTTCTCTAATAAATTAATTCTCCTTAATTAAATTATCTTAATTTATCTCTTGTTTAATCACACCAGTAATTTTATTTTATTAATTACATAATTAGTTACTTATTAAACCCTCAAATGATTATTCCAAATTAATATAAACTTATTTAACCCATATCATTAATTAATATAATTATAAAGTTTCCATTTAAAATTATCATACCTATTTAATGAATCACCGAACATTAAACTTTATTTGATTTTAAACAGAACCATTTACTTATTTATGACTCAAGTTCAAAACTATTAAAATTCAAGCACCTCTAGTCAAACCACAATTAACACGAGAAACAACCAAATCTAAATCACTAGCTCATCAGTACACATCCAAACATTTCAATCATTCATCTAACTATTTACTTTAACCATTTAAATTTAAATAAAATCCAGGGCATGAGATTACTCACCTTTGATTTTGCTGTTTGCAATCCATTCCAATTCGATTTTGTCTTCTCGGTTAAGACCTTAAATAAATAACATATAAAGTAAATAACACTTGAGTTGTAACTCAATAGTTTACTATCATTAATTTACTTAATTTAATTCATTATTTGATTTAAAAAAAAAAATTAAACTAATAGTTAAATAGTTTCTTTTAACAAACTATGTTTTTTACCAACTCAAAAATTAAACGAGTTAAGTACATCAGCTTAATTACCAATTATTTTTATTATTATATATATTATTATTATTATTTTATTTTTACTGATGTTTTAATTTTAAACCAATAGTTTTCTTACAAAGTGTCTAAGATCACATACTAACTGAAACACTTACATCTACAAACTTCAGTCCGTAGCATAACGATTTACAACCAAAATCATCTTATAAATTTTCTGCAGTCTTGATAAGTGATAATGAAAATTTAATCACGATCTTACTTAAATACAAGTTTAAGTAGGGTGTATTAAGAATTGAATATACCTTAATTCGAACAGGAACCCCGATGCCCTAGCTCGAGCTCTGCCATGTCGACAACGACGCGGAGCCTATGGCTACTCCCCTAAATCGAATGCGATAGAATGATTTCGACCCCCATCTCTTCGAGCTCGAGACTGCCCTCACGACCCGCCTCCACCTCGTTCAACAGCCAACACCCCACTCGAGTCCACCCATGACGTGCGCTATCCTACTGTCTGCACACGCGCTTCCCTATCGAGTCTTCAATTTTAAGCCTACCACAAGATGCGCGCCACCCTTGAGCTTCCTCGTGCTCGCGTGATTCGAACGCGATTCCATCGCGAGTCATGCCCTAATTATATTATTTTTTTCTGCAGTTGATTTCGATATAAGGGTTTTGGAAGAACTGAAAAATGGGGGAGCAAAGTGAATACACGCGGTCTCTTGTCTAAGAAAATAGATATAAGGGTGAGAGGCTTCTTGGGTATGATAAAATGAAAATATCTATGACCTTATACCTTTAAATTTTATTATATCATCAAAACGTCGCAAAAATTTACATAAAAATTCAAATCCCTCTTAAGAAATGCCGTTAGGCAATGATAAGATTCTACTCATGTCCCGAACATGATGAAACGTGTTCAGAAGCTAAGTCGATCGTATACACGAGTTACAGAAGAAAACGATCAGTTTTAAAATAAATCGACTAGAATAGTTCTAAGCGTTTTAAGCTGCCAGAGTCAAACGACGACTCCGATTGCTGCGAAAATTGAAATCCAATAATAATTAACTATTACGGATCCAATGGAACTGTTTTCGTCGAATTCCGAGACTGTGCCTCGGAAGGCTATTTTCTAGTTTCAATTTAAACGATATATTATTAAAATTGAACAAATTACCCTTAAATTGAATTTCTATCATCCTATTATCTCCAGTAGCATCATTATAGATTTTATAAGCCTTTAAAATATTTTTAACAGGTTTAGAAATTTCAGATTCAACAATTTACCTAATTTCAATCATAAATATCAACATTTAAACTATAAAATTCAATGATTTAATTATCAAGTAAATATTGATACCTGAAATTTTTAAGTTAAATTAACTTTTAAATATTTAGAATCGATTAATTATTCCAATTTACTTTGTTAAAATTTCTGGGTCGTCACACTTCAATTTCACCAATAACACCAGCTCGAGAATAAAAATAGGAAACCTAAAAGCATTTCCATAGTTAAAAGACGCAGAAAACGTCAAGAATAACAGAAAATTGAGCCAGTGCAACTGCGTAGTACAGAAATGGTACGCCCGAAAAACTAGAAACTCAAATAATTTGGAACACCGACGTAGTACAAAAACGGTACGTCCAATGAACCAAAGTTCAAATAATTTGGAACACCGACGCAGTACAAAAACGGTACGTCCAATGAACCAAAGTTCAAATAATTCGGAACACCGACGCAGTACAAAAATGGTACGTCCAATGAACCGAACACCATAAAAGAATATCGGACACTAGTCCGTAAAAGGAATGAGATAAAGCTCAATAAAACGAAGTATATCAAAACGTCCGATGAACTTGATAAAAAGATAATTCCATTCAGACAACATCAAAGAATCAACAACTTGTTGCCTACGATAAAGCGCATTGGCAACACGATTTCCAGAATATCAAGATCATAAGATGCCAGGAACTCGAGTCGACATGAAGTTCCTTATGAGAAAATAAATATTCCAAAGATTTATGATCGAGGTAGAGAACAAATTTCTCATCCAAATATGATGATGCCAAATTCCAAAAATAAAAACAATAGTCGCGAGCATTAGATCATGAGTGGCATATCTAGTCTCGATAGGCTATAATGATTTAGAAGCACAAGTGATAACACGTTCTCCTTTGCAAGAGAGCGGCATTCAAACTAATACGATTAGCATTGGTACAAAATATAAAGTCTTGGTTCCCAACGGGAATCACAAGAATAAGAGTATCGAAAAGAAAGAATTTCTTTTAAATAATCTTCTTTCATGAAAAGTTAAAACTTTCAAAAGTACATTTATCTTTATGTAATAATCTTTCTAGAAAAATTTACATTTTACAAGTCAATATATCGTGTCTGATTGTCTCATCAAAGCGTTTAGGAAATTCCTATCGATAACGTTGATCAAGCGCATCGACCAAAATTCTTAAAACACTCAACGGGCAATAAAATCACAAAATCGTCTTCTAGATAATAAACATGTTTCTTAAAAACTTTTAAGAACATTCTTCGCTCGTTTCAAGAACAAAATCCAATTTTACTTTTAAATAAATCTTATGGAAAAGATGTGCAAAATTTTAAATTACTATTTTGATCCAAAATCAATAAATACAAGAATGGTCTCATCGAAATATTCATAGAATATTCGATTTATAAAATGGATTAAATAAGCTGGATAAACTGAATGACATAATAAGTCATTCATAAGAATCATAACGAGTGCAGAATGCGGTAAGTGGAATGCTAACTTCCGCAACTCGTAGAAAATGAAAACCGGTGGTAAGGTCAAACTGAAAAGACCTTAGCACTACACAAAAGATTACTTAGGTGATAATCCTAAGACAAGCTCAAACGTACCGGAAAATTTCTCAAATTACATGAATGAGAGAAATAACACTTTCCTTATAAGCGGGCTTAAGGAATAAAATGATGCCATCAAGTTGGAATCAAAATCACAATGGAAAAATAGAAATCTGCTTAACAGATTGAAAATGTCTAAGATGAATAGTCCACACAGGACAAAGGATATGGCCTCATAATAATTAAGCCAATCCTTACAAAAGTACACTCCGAAGCCTAAGTAAAAATCGACGCGGACAGAAAAATCACATAAAATAATTTCGACATTCATAAAAAGCAAATTGAGTGTTGCGGATCCACATCCGGGTTCGCAATTCTCAAAGAAGTCATCAAGCCCAAAATATTCAAAGAAAAAGAATCGACAAGTTCTTTTGATATAAAAGTAATGAGATGGAACCCATATCAAAAAGAACACGAAAAAAATAATCACAAAGCAAATGTCATCAAGGATTGAATGAGAAATACCTTGACCACGAGAAGAGTTTCTAGAAGCTTGCACAATATTTAGCTTTCTCATGTCCTTGTTCAAGTTTGGGACATGCAGATAAAAGATGACCCGGTTTCTTGCAATAGCGACAAGAATGTGGTTTTGGACACATATTCGCATAGTGTTCCATAGAATTACAATTGTAGCATCCTCCAGGATTAGGGATTGGAGTCTTTGCTACAAAAGTAGTTTGCTTCACTCTCTTATTGAGATTAAGGCTCTTGAACTTAATATGCCTCTTCTTGGAAGTCCCAATATCACAAATACTTCCTTTACCAACCTCTCCATGAAGAAGAGTAACATCCACAAGCTGATTGAAAGAAAATTCAAGTTTCAAAGGTAGAACCATTTCGGGGTTCTTACTCAAAGCATAGATAAACTCTTGATTCTTTACAAGATCCAAAAGTTGTTGAGCAGACATGAATACTCCTTCCAGGGGAGTAGCACTAGATTGACCGGCGCTGGGACGGCCAGGTCTAACCATTTCTCTTCTTTAAGAAAGAAAGAAAGAAAGAAGAGGAAAAAGTTATTCTCAAAATAAATATCAAGCAATCTTGATAGATAAAACAAGTAATCATAAGGAAAATAGGATGAATTGGTACGAAGACTCGAATTAAATGCTAAAGCACGACTCCTAAGATGGACTTAGGACGATGATCCTTGTTAAATTATTCTACATTGTTCCGAAGCTTGGCTTTGATACCAAGCTGTAACGCCCCACCTCTATACCCACGCTAGCCAAGGACACTACGGAGTAATGCTGTCGACTAGCACGGAGAATAAGACTGTTGAGGAGCGACCATCTATATAATTGCTTTGTGCGAGCACCGATATGTCAGATAGTATAACATGCATTTTATTTCAAGAGGAAATCCGACATACCGATACAAACACAAAGCTACTACACAGTGACTATAATAATCTTCGGAAACAAATATAGAAATAAGCATAACACAAATCAGTCACAGATAATTCATATCACAAAGGCGGAAGAAGATATGAATATATAACTAACACATGGAAGTGTATATCAGAGTAGTGGTAAAAAAGATCCACCATAATACAAAAGAATAGCAACACATGCTATACAAAAGAATACATCTATGAGTCCATATCTCAAGTGTATACAACAAAATAAACTACTAATCTAAGTAGTTAGCCAAAAGATCATATGATAACCCCAGAAGAGAAGTCAAGCAAAAGCACCTGTAACATCTCGGTCCGACCCGAGCATTATTTAATAAGAAAATAATAAACGGACCAGTCTAGCTATAAATATCAGAAGAAATGATAAAGAATAAGAGATATGACTAAACGTATAATAATCACAATGCCAAGCTGTGATAAATAAATAATTGAAAAATCAATAAGAGATTAATCAATATCGCAAAGATCTTCTCAAAGATAAAAAGGAATGTCGTACTCCTAATTTCATTCACCAAGCCACAATAAATGACATATATATCAATGCCAATCGTAAAAGTTGGTGAAACATAAATTCCAGAAATCATCAAATAGAAATCCAGAAATCACAATAAAAGGATGGCCAATCCCATAAACTGGACATCGACGCACCTAGAAATACACGCCCCATGCACAGTCGAACATCGACGCACCTATAAAGATACGCCCCATGCTCTAGCATCGACGCACCTAGAAAGATACGCCCCATGCATAAATAAACATCGATGCACCTAGGAAGATACATCCCATGCATAAATAAACATCGATGCATCTAGAAAAATACACCCCATGTAATGTCTAACATCGATGCACCTAGAAAGATACACCCCATGCAAAGTCGAACATCGACGTACCTAGAAAGACACGCCCCATGCATAGACGAACATTGACGCACCTAAAAAGATACACCCCATGTCCCGACTTATTGAGCCGATTGCTCCACGAAGTAAATAAACATCGATGCACCTAGAAAGGTACACCCCATGCATAAACAAACATCGACGCACCTAGAAAGGTACGACCCATGTGTAAACAAACATCGACGCACCTAGATAGGTACGACCCATGAAAGAAATGAAACGAAGCTCAATAAAATGAGAAACAGTCCTCCACATAGACAAAGAGACATTGCACATTGCTAGTATAAACCATAAAATGATCGTCATGATCAAAGAGAAGTGTCAATTACACTAAGCTAGTAAATATATGAGTTTAGCTTCATGTCCCATAACCACTTGCTTAACTTAAATATTTACGAACAAACTGTAGATCTCCACTAGAAAATTGTCACAAGAGATTCAATCGAATAAGTCCAAGAATTAACCAACGAAGTAAACGCAAGCGTTTCATACCACTTGTTTTACTAAGTCGTTTAATTAGATTTCTCATCGGACTGAGGTAAAGGTTTGTATATACTAATAGATTGGAAAATGGTTTAAGAAAACGAGCTTTGTAATAAAATAGTGTTGAAATCATTTGAAGAAAGAGTTTTCATATTTACTACTAGTATAGAAAACCTTTATATTTGTAAAGTTACAAATCACAAAGAAGATTGTAGGAACAATCAATCAGTAAAATTCATATTCGAAGACGTGAATAGAATCCAAAGAAATCGATACCGAATCCATCGAAATGGATATTCCAAGAATTCACGAAGAAAATAAGTCATCAAAGTCGATAATAAATGATAACAACAAAAGGGAAACAACACGAATCGATTAAAGTTGGAAATTCAGACAACTAGGCAAAAAAAAGCATAGTTGGCAGATAGGAGAAGGTCGGTCAACCGGACTCCTTGAGTCGGTTGGCCGAACCAGAGGTTGGTAGTGCTCGGGCACCAGGTCGGTCGACCGGCCCAGGGGCTCGGTCGGCCGAAGCCTGTAACCAGCACTTCCAAAACAGAGGCAGGAAGTGGCTGGGTAGCAGGTCGGTCGACCGGACCCTGAGCTCGGTCGGCCGAACCTGTATACTTGCACTTCCTACCCTATTTCAAAAGAGGTGCAAACTCCCTCAATTTGCAAACCGTCGAGCAATGACACTAAGGGTTTACGCCAATTGACTACCCGACCATAGAAGCTCTTTGGTTCGTCACAAAAAACATGATCAAAACATCAAAGTTATGATTTTTAAAGAATTGAACCCAAAACACAAAAAATTGGAATATTCACAAAAGCAATCCAAATCAAAATCAAATGCACATGAATAAGTGTTAGGAATTCATACCTAACAATCGAAGATAAATATAGACTAAGATGTGAGATAAAAATCTCACCTTTGAACCCAAATCGATGAAGCAGAAGCTTTAAAAACAAGCTAAGATCAATTCCCCTTCAATAACAACTCAAGAAGCTTCAATCTAAGCTTAAAAGAGAAACATTTGCTAAATTAGGTTTAGGAATTTTCTGAAATCAAAGAGAGAATGAGTTGGAGAAGAAGAAGGAGATGCTTACTAATGTGTTCTCTTTGATTTTGGAGCAAGAACTTGAGCTAGCAAGAGGAACTAGGGCTTGGAGTTTCTAATTCCCATTCTCTTCCACCATTTTTGCTTAAGGTTGAGTGTTTGGATTATGAAATGAAGTAAATGAAGAGTTGGAGTAGGTTGGGGCTGAGTTAGTAAGTGATTAATGGGTTCAGCCCAAACCAAAGCCCTAAGTGAAAAAGTGGCAAAAATCAACTTACTCCAAACATATCGAAGCTTATACTCAAAAAGGTTGCAAACGTCATTTTGATCTCAATGGGGGTGGTCTCGAGTCCCAATTCGACTGTTTGCAAAAAGTAGCTTTTCGGACCAAAATCCGACGAACGATAAAATATTTAAATAAAATATTTAAATATAAAATCTATAAATATGAGGGTTGTTAAATACCCGAACGGACTTTAGAATAGGAGGATTTCGTTATAGGTTGAAATGATAAACCCAAGCGATTTTAAAAAAAAATGAATTTGGGATTACGGGTTGAAATGCTATCCACCTATGATAATCCGGTTTTCTTTAGTGTCGAATAATTGTATAATTATCTGATTTAAATTATTGGAAATAATAATTTACAGATTTAACAAATAAATTCTGGTAATTAATAATATCTAAATATATATAATTGGATATGAGTTATAATAAATACTAGATTATAGGTATGAGAAATTTTTTAACTATTGTAGTAAATAGGAAATATATATATATATATATATATAATATATAGTTATATGCAAACTTTATGATAATATTTAGTTTTTACAAACATAAATAAACTTTGTTAGAAATAGGAGATCTTTTGTTTTAAATAAAGATGAATTTTCAAATTGTAGTATATATGTATGTATATGTTATAATTTGATATTGTTTTGAAATTTAGTTTAATCCATTAATAATTTATATATGAATGAATTATAATCTGAAGGTTTGTTTAAAATAAATATTTTTCAAAAGTTAATTTAGATTAATTCAATTGTTTAAAAAAAAGATAATTGTTGTTTTAAATATGATAGTTTAAAAAGGGTTTAATCAAAGTTTTATTTTTGTTTTCATCAAAAGTATTTAAATTTAAATGGTTATAAATATATGTATAAAGTTATTAACAAACTTTCTATTAAAAATTATTTCTTAAACAATAAAGATAAATGTTTTGAATTTAAAAAAAAAATTGTTCTAAAAACATAAGCTATGTATAAAATAAATGTTTATAAATTATCACACTTGTATATTTATTTAAAATTCAAAGTTTATTAACATAAAAACATTTCATATGCATAAAAATATTTCCTAAATACATATATAGCTTAAAACGATTTGATTAAAAGAAAAGAACACTTGTAAACTTTTTAAAATATGCTAGAGACATTTGTAAGAATATTAGTGTATGTGTAAGATAATTAAAAAATGAAAGTGACAAGTGTCCTCAATTTAAAATTTTAGTTTCTTTAATAAAACATAACACTTTATTTCTTTGTTTTCTTTTCTAAAACCAAACCAAAAGATGTTCCCAAACCTGATAATGGAAACCAAAACATGGGAGGAAACTAAAACCAGGAAAATAAAATTCAGGTTGGGTTGAAAACAAATTCAACATTTAATCAAGCAACAAGCAAAGTCTGAAATCAAGCTCTGTCAAAATCAACAGCAATTTTATCAACATTCAAGCTTCAAGAAGAAACTAAATTTAATCCTGATTTCATCTGAAGCAAATCAAGGATGGAACTCAGGTTCAAGTAAACAAAGAGGATTCAGATTTAAATTAAGTAGACAGTTCAGATTTCAAACTATTGCTCTGTTTAGGGTTTAAAGGTGAGTAAATTTTTCTTAAAACTAAAATTTAGTAACTAATAGATGTTGCTTATGAAATTACTGTGTAGATGTTTGATCTGCATGAAAATTTCTGAGTGCTTGTCTGTTAATTTTTAAGAACCTGTGATCCTATATTTTAAACCCCTGTTTGAATCTGTAAACATGAACCCCTTTAAGGTGTGATGCATTGACATATAGTTTAAATGAATCTATGATGTATGTTAGAAAATTTGCTTGCATGATGATTTTAGGAAAGTTAGAACTTATTTATATATAGAAAGATGTTGAGTATTGATTGTGAATGCCTGAATATATCAGATAAATGAAATTCTTCTCAAGCTTACAAACATCAAATATTTTCATAAACCAATTCCTATTTCTATGATTCATTTTAGAAACTAGTTTCTAAACAAAAGCTGTGAATTTTAACAAGATTCAAATTTTAAAAATAGTTTAAAGTTAATTAATGCAAAGTTTCACTGGAAAATTTGATTTTAAATAAAATTTCAAATATGTTAAAAAATTAAATTATCCTAGTTTGTTGTTTCAGGATTTAAATTCGAATGCATTTTGAAAATAAAGATTTTTAAGGCGAAAATCCAATTTTATAATATCGTATTGGATGTGTATTTGGGGTTTTTACTGGAATCTTGTTTTGGGCGAATTCTGACAATCTTTGTGTTTGGGGAGTTCGTGGTTTTTGCTGGAGCTAGAGGGAGGACCAGGAAGTGTGGGAAAAATGGTGGTGGAAATTCTTCTTCACCGGGACGGTGGAAAATGGTCGAGGTACGGTTTTAGGTGAGTTAACAGTCGAGGTCGGAATGGGGACTAATGTTTCTGAAATAGGACACCGGAGTTCACCGGTCGAGGGGGGAATGAAGTATGTGATCATGGTGAAGCTTTGGGTAGCGCATCAGATTTTCTGATAACTGGAATCGAAGTGGCGTGAGGATTTTTGGTCGAAGCTACCTATTTCCTGTTCGATCAGAAGACTCGATTTTAATTGGGGTTTGGAATTATTTCTAGGCAATTGGAATCGTAAGAGGTGATGACCAGTGACGTGCCGAAGTAAACATTGGTGGTCGCAAGTGTCTCGATGACCGGAGCACGTGCACGTGTATGATTCGTGCATCTGGGTATTATACATTTTGGGGAGATGAAGATTTCATGGGTAGAACGTGGGGCATTGCGTGCTGACTCGAAGATAAGGAGTGTTTGAGAGTTTGTTTGATTTTTTGTTAGATGCTCCTGGAAGGATGATGGTTTTATCGATAACAACTTCGGGTTCATGCTTGTAATCGTTAACTGTTGCTGATGATAAGAAGATCGAAGGAGGGGATTTCATTGCTTTCGTGGATCTTGCTTATGGTGGGCCAAGGGTAGTGGGCCGGTTTGTTTTGTAATTAAATTTAAACAATGGTTAAGGGAACAAAAAGGGAGAATAGAATAAATAAAACAAATTTTTAAAATGCAAATTGGAACTAGATCTTAAAAACTTCTACGTGATAATGTTAAGTTATTTTTAAGGAAGTTAAGTTTTGTTAACATTAAAATTATCAAGTTAAATGTTTATTTTATTCTACAACTTTATTAATTATTTAACTATGTAAAGGTAAGCATAATGATAAAATGTTTAAAAAAAATGATGTAATAAGGCATTAATAAGATAAGTTTCGTCTTAAGATAATTAAGGTTTAATGCCTGGAGATTAATTAAGTTGATTAGGTAATTTGAATATAATTACTTAATGAGATTTATGAGAGTACCTACTTAGTGAAGTAGTTGATGGATATATTATTGAATGAAATTAATATAAGGTTAATTACTTAGGAGAAGTAATTCAGAATTAAATTACTTAGAGTAATTTAATAAAGAATTGATATAATTAATTAAGGAATTAACTAATTAGGGTTAGTGATTATAATATGGTTAATTACTGTTTAAGGTTGATTAAGGCTGATTAATGAAAGTGATTGATTAAGAATTATCAATTAATGTAATTAATGGAAGTAATTAACTAAAGATTAAGTGCTGTAAAAAGTTAAGGATGATTACTTTGTGTAATCAATTGAGAATTAATTACTTAGTCAAGGGTGATTAATTAAGGGTAATAACTAAAGGTGATTGATTAATTGGTTATAAATAATTAATATTAATTAAATGGTAATTTAAGTAATTAAGAATTGTAGTTAATTTAATTAGAAATAAAATAAATTAAGTTTTGGAGGTGATAAAACTTGGTTATAAATGATTGAATAATATTGCATGACTTAAACTGATTGATATATCGAAAAGGTGATTTGGATGCTATGTGTTATGTGTTTGCGCCAAAATTGGTCACAAACCCCAAGTATTGTGAAAGCACCAGTGTTGGAATATAAATCAGCAATATTCAAACACAAATCACAGATCTAAGCAAGCAATACGTAGCAAAACAGAAATTATGAACAAGAAGACACGATTTATAGTGGTTCGGCTATCTCCGGCCTACGTCCACTTCAAAGCTTTTAACTTTTATTGATGTTCTTCGCTGGTTACAGTTGTTTACAGTGGGTTACAATGGATTATAGCTCTAAATTTCGAGTACAACGGTAGTAGTCGAGTGCAAAGTAGAGTCTGGTAGAGTCTCGGCGCTTTAGAATCCAAATTCAGCAAGAGAGAGATCGATCCCTTTTCTGAATGACCTGGGGCTCTATTTATAGGCGTAGGAGGCTGATATTTCTCCTAAAAGTCCGGTAGACCACTTCAGGCATGTGAGGGGGCCCACACGGCCGAAGCCTGGAGATCCGGGCCCACATTGGGATCAATTCGACCCTTGGTTCGAATCAATCAAGAAATTGTCCAATCGCGATGAAACTTGGCGTGGACATTCTTCAACACGTAGGCAAGCACCTATAAAAATTTCATGGCATTTGGATCAAGGGATTGAGAGATATGATCGATTCGAAGTGGAGATTTTCGTTTTGCTGTTTGGGTCGAATCGATCCCTTCAAACCCACTCCCTTCGAATCCATCAGCACACGCGGTTTTTTGATGAGGTGGCGCGCGTCCTTCGAGTCGATCTGGCCTTCTCTCCGGGTTGAATGCTTCATCTTCGTGGATCTCGCCGACTTCGCATCGTGGAACACGTCATCCAAGTTAGTTTACTCGGTGGATGCGAGCGAGTGAATGTCTCCTGGATTCGAACACGACCGATTCGAACTGAGGTACCTCAATGGGTTCGAACTTGATCGATTCGAACAAGTTCGGTTCGAAGCAACCAACTCTCGATGGATTCGAACCTTGTGGTTTTGCATGGAGCGAGGTGTTGATGGATGCGAACTATATGGAGTCAAGTTGAGACATGTGGATGGATTCGAAGGTAGGCCATCGTGATGGGTTCGAAGGATTTCATCATGTTGGGTTCGAACAGGGCAGGCATGGATGGATTCGAGAAAGATGGAGTCGAACCGATGGATGCGAAGTCCATCGATTCGAACTAGGAGGTATCCCATCGATTCGAACCGAGCATGGTTTGTATCCCTCAAATTGAATCCATCATAACCTGAGCATACGAACTCGGATTGACTTGAAATTTGAACCACTGGCTTCTATGATCTTTCTGGTCATGTCCTATCAATTGTAGCTCAATCTGGGTTCGGACAAAATTCAATGATATCCATGGTTATCCTGCAGTACATAGTTGATACTCAAGAATAATAATCATTGATTCTTAGCAAATTTTGGATATCTTAACTTTGCCAAAAGTTGGGATAACACTTTGCCCCCTAAAACATGCCTTTTGGTAAAAGGTATGTTTTGAACGGTCTTAAATCGAATGTAGTAAATTCACGTTTCATTCATAGCTGCAGTATTATCAATCAAGTTTATGGCTGTTCGAAGACGAATCAGCATTCATTCTTTTTGTTGAAGCTGAGAATGAAGTTCCGTAGTCTCTTTGGAATATTAATGGCTACTCTGAACCCTTACTAAGTCCATTCTAGACTTAGTGACTGAATAGAAAGATCCTATTGCACTCTGGCGTTGCCTTCTATCCCTTGCACTCTGGTCCTGGTTAGGACGTATAGTGATGTGCACGTAATTGTGCATATATTTACATCCATATTTTATCTCTTTTTATTTAAATAATCATCATATTTGGGCATTTTAACATGTTTAAAACCAAAATTCAATTATTTCCAAACCATCATATTTTCATCATCATTCAGGGGCAAAACGGTCATTTTTGTGCATGTGTCAATGTAAGAATTTTTACTTGGACATTTTTTGATTATTTTTATAGGAATTTGGATGCATATGGAAGAGGCTTATATGAAGATACATGCATGGACAAGGAAATACAAAGGAATGAAGAGGAAATAATTCAAGTTCAAGATCATGGAGGACCCCACCCACTTACCTAACTTCCAATTAGAAGCTAAGCACATGCTAAAAGGACTTAAAGCTTCATGTACATATTAAGTGGAGGATTAGTGAATGTTAATGATTACTTGGAGGCTACACCACCTCAAGGGTATTTTGGGAAGCTCCCTAAAAAGAAAATTAGGGTTTTATGCATGTATAAATAGCCCTCTTATGTACATGAAGATTATCATCTACTCTTTCATTTTACTTAGGAAATTAAGAAATCAAAGTGTAAGCTCAATGTTCTATGAAATAAAAATGGCTTCCAAGCCTCTTTCTTCTCTCTTTTCTACATGTTTTTCTTTGTTTTATTGTTAATGTTTATTTATATGCTCTCTTTCTCCTTATGTTCATAGCTTAGATTTACATTTAGGCAAGTAGTTAGTAGCTAATCTCTTTTGCTTTCTTTGCTTATTTTCTATTTTCTTTTCTTTAATGTTGAAACTTACTTGTGATGCTTCAATGCCACAAATGAGTAGCTAAACCCCTTCAATTTAGGGGTGATGAAGCTCTCTAACTTTATGTAAATTCAACATTTTTTATGATTTATGATCTCTTTGTTTATGCTTCATGAATGTGAATTTTGATGTAAGTTTATACAAGTGGGTTTGATAGCTTATATTGCTTATGCAAATGAGCTATTCTTACTCAACATAAACACAATTTACATCAACTTTTGCTAATTAATTTTTGATTATGAAATGAAAGTAAAAATGAAATTTGATGATCTATGTTACTAGTTACAATAGTAAATAGATCATACTTAAAATAGTTTTTGCTTTGGCTTCTTTTTCATGAGAATTGTAAGTGGTATAATTGTTGTATTATAGTTTGATGGTTTGAGTTATGTTAACTAATAACATAAACAAACCATACTTATGATAAATGCAATGATTATTTCACTTAATATCAAGGTTAGAGATCATAAATTATGTGTTTGTTGATTTACAAAAATATGAGAGTGGATTTGCCTCTAAATTGTTCTCTAGTTCAATAGTTTACTAATCACATTTCAATTCTAGTTTAGCTTCATTTTAGTTCTATCCAACAATTTCACTCGACTTTGGTATAATTTGATTGAATAGAAATTTTTAAAATCATCAATTCCCTGCGGATCGACCCGTATTCGCCGCGTGCTACATTCGTACACCGTGCGTTTGCGGTTATTTTTATCTCTAAATTCGTTCGATGGTTTTCTAAACCGACAGAATTTCCGTCGACGAACAAGTTTTTGGCGCCGTTGCCGGGGAAATGTTTTGATTTTATTTTCTATTCTTCGGATTAGTTTTCGCTGAAATTTTTGTGTTTGTTGTGTGATCTTTGTTTTAATTTTGTTGTGTGTTTGATTTTCTTGTTTGTTTTTGCATTTGATTGTGTGATTGCGTGTTTTCTTTTTGTTTCCATTGCATCTCCATATTTAAAAAAAAATACAATCTCATTTGAAAAAGAAAAAAAAAATATTGCATTTCAATTTTCATTTACATTCTTTGCATCTTCATTTTTTTCATATACATTGCTTTTTATACCAAAAAAAAAATTATCAGTCACTGTGCATTTTCACTGTGCACAGCCCTGCCTCTTCCCTCTGTCTAAATTTGCTTGCTTTCCAGTTCACCGGATTTACATGAACTTTCACTTCGATCAGTTATCACATACTCACTAACCAAAACCCCTGTTGCCACACACTTACAAACTCCCAGTTCATCACCATCCTACAATCTACCATTACAATCCCTTTCAACAACCACTACACTATAACATATTCACAGCCTCACTGCCATTACATTCCACCCCACCATATCCGCCAATCAAACACCCCATACTTCATTAAATTCTGCTGCTTCCAATCACCATTCATCTACATACTACTGACCATCAAACATTCAAACAACAATTTTCCATACATTCACCTGTCTGCAGCTCATTCAAGCCTTCCCTTTACATCACCATGCCTATCACAGCTCCACATCCAAACTAAAATCTCCTTCATCACCATAATTATACATAGCTGCTCATCACCATATCAACACTGCAAATTCTACTGACTTCATCAATCACCTTACCTCTGCCCAAACTCCTTCCCACTTCATTCACCTGAAATCAAACAACTTACAACCAGGCATTCAACTGCACTGCCTTCCGAAGCCTCTACGTTACCATTGCCTTACCGCCAACTGCAACAGTCTCGACAGCTACTTCCAAACCCGTTCAATCCTCATACATACACTTTCACCTTCACTACTGTATACCAGAGGAACCCCCTACCATAACTCCCCTGACCAGTCCACGACCTGATACATCACCTCCCCTGTCACCGAGCTAACAACAACACCTCAGTGAACTGCCTTCAACCACTGCTTCAATAATAACCTAGACATTCAAAATCAAATCGCCAGTGCACTCATTCCGAACTAGCAGACCATAGTCGAACTCCAAGTCTTCACTGCCAAACCCTGTACAACAACAGCAGTAAACACTTCTGACATATCTAGCACGACTTCCGACAGCCACTGCTTCGACCCAGTTCGCTTTGCAACTCATCAGCGAATCAAGAACCACTGCAGAACTTCAACAATCCATGAATACCCACCAGAGCAATTGCAACTAGCCTTGACAACACACTTCTCACTACAACCAATTCGACATCCAATCCAACATCGAAACCATCGCCGCGCTTCTAACTGCAACCCCCAACCACTCGCGAAAATCCTCTACCAGAATTCTGCTTTCATCCCAAACCCAAATCGCCTCGCAAATCCAAGTTCGAACACCCTCAACCAGCGATTTCAACTTCGATTTCCTAAAAGTAATTTCGATTTCAAACTAGTTTTTGATTTTTGAGAATTGCATTTTCTCTATGGATAGAGGGGTTAGGCGGTGTGAACTTATGAAATGGTAATGTATTAACTTTGTGGGCCGGTTGGACTTTTATTTGGACAGAGAGTTATTCCTCTAGATATTTTCAATTGTTTTTAGTTTAGTTTATTTTTTTTGTTTTGTTTTTGTTTTAGTTTGTTTCGTTCTAATTTGTTGGGTGGTTTTTAGTTGCTTTAGTGTCACTTGTGTTGTTTTGAGTTGAATCTTTTGTTTTATTTTTTTGAGTGTTAAGTAGTTTGTTTTGCTTCTTGAAAAATAAAAAAAATAAATAGCAAGTTTTTTTCAAAAAAAAAAAAGTGTTTTCTTTAGTTTTAGTTTTGTATATATAAAAAACAAAAACAAAAACAATTTTTTTTTTTTAAGTAAAACCCTACTTTTAAATTTCCTCTCCAAAAAAAAAAAAAATTCAAAAAAAAAAAAAGTTCAAGTTTGTTTAATTTTCATTTTTCATTTTTTTATTTTCAATTGTTTTGTTTTTCGCTTATTTTGTTTTTCATCTTTGATAAACATACAAAAAAATAATAACAATAAAAATTGTTGAATATATCTTGTTTTTCATTTCAGGTTGTCAAAGCAGAAAACTACAAGGAATTGCTTGCCAAAAGGAAAAATAATTGCTTTGCTTTGCTAAAATCGCCGCTAAAAAAAAAAATTGCCAATAATCTGCACGCTCTGGTATTGTGCTTTCATCTCTAGTGCATTGTTGGTTGCTTGCATTTGCATTTATATATAACAGAAAAAAATTTCAAAAAAATCCAAAAACAAAAACAAACTTCATTTTAGTTGCATTGTAATTTCACGTTTAATTTCTGCTTTGCATCTCATCTCGTTTTTCTTTTCTAAGGGAAATACCCCAATTCACATAAGGTGAGGGATTTCATCACCCTTTCCTTAGCCCACAAACGCATTTCATCGTAGAATTTGACTAATAATAAAGGTTAGACGTTGGACCTAAGGGTGTCACGAGCTCACTTAGGGCTTAAATGTATCTTCATAATTGTTTTACTTAAACGATTTTATTTCTTGGTGTCTAGGCTACGGCAGAGTAATAACCAGTTATAAAAATTACGGTGATTCGTAAATATTATACTGGTTGTTCCTCTGAAGGTACTTAAACCTTCGGTTGCATTGCTACGGTGATTCGTGGTGCACCGATAACCCCTGTCCGTTACCTGGCTGAGAAATATTTTTGTTGATTTAAGACAAAGTGTGATTATACAATTTTGGGTTAGGAGCTACTAAGGACAGAAAACTGTAATTAAGTCCTTTGCATTCATTTAGTTACATTAGTTCATGCATATTTAAAAAAAAAACTCAAAAACAAAAATCTAAAAAAATTTGTAAAATCATTTCAAAAAAAAAATTCAAAATTCAAAAAACAAAACAAAAATCAAACTTTTCTTTTGAAATAAACTTCACTTGGTAAATAGTTTTTTTTCCCTTTAAACAAAAAAAAAACATTTTCAAATCTTCTTTCATTCTCCAAACTCGTTTCTAATTTCTTTCTCCTCTCGACTTTCACTTGTGCATGAGTACTTGGACTCGTGACACAACAACGAATACTTGGATTCGTGACCCTTCTACAAACCGTTTAACTCGAACAGACAATCCTCCCGAAATGGCGAACGAAAACGCCCCTCGAACTCTTATGGATAGAATCTTTCCCGATAGAGTTTCTATTCCATCTTGCATCACATTACCCGCCCCTACGGGTAACCATTTCGAAATCCATTCGAACCATATTGCCACGCTTCCAAAATTTGGCAATTTCGAACACGATGACCCATACATCTTTTTGACTAAATTCCAACAAGTTTGCGCAACCATTAAACTTCAACAACTTTCTGATGACGGAATCAAACTTCGATTAATCCCATTTGCTCTTACGGATTACGCTGAAAAATGGTTGTACAGCTTACCTTCGAACTCAATTAAAACGTGGGAAGAATTTGTAAAAGCTTTCTTAAAAAAGTTCTACCCCTTAGAAAAAACAAGTAGAATTCGAAACGAAATTGTAAATTTTCATCAATTCAAGGGTGAACCATTTGGAAAACATTTTGAAAGATTCAAAGAGCTTTTGATAAAATGTCCACACCATAACTTTGAAAAATGGACGATTTGCCAAATCTTATATGATGGACTCGAAAACAGCTCACGAACCATGCTCGAATCAATGTGCCAAGGCAATTTTCTTGCCCAACATCATGACGATGCTTGGCAATTTCTTGAAAACCTCGCTGAAAAGTCATCCCAATGGGAACGATCGAACGAAAAATCAATCTACTCACGATCGAGTGCACACTCGACGGGATCTTCTTTTGCTTTGGAAGCTAAGATCGACGCAATGATTAAAAAATTCGATAACGTTTTCTCATTGAATCAAACGAACCAAGCTTCCCAACCAATGTGTTATAAATGCAACGATCCTAATCATATAGCCGATCAGTGTCACAATTCTGTCGAGCAAATCAATGCTTTCAATAAAACCAAAAATGACCCGTTTTCTCCAACGTACAACCTTGGATGGAGAAATCATCCGAATTTTGCGTGGAACCAAAACAATCCCAACATGAATACGATTCGTCCCAATTTTCAAGCATTTCCGAATAATGCTTCGAATCCTCCCTTTCAGCCCAATAATTTTCAACCAAACTTTGCCGGCCCGTCTCATAACCAACCGCAACAACCAAATTTTCCACCAAATTCTACTCATCCTCCACAAGACGATAAACGTTTAACTTCGCTTGAGAAAACTCTTGAAATATTGGCTAAGGCAACTACTCAAAGCCTTCAATCAAACAGCAATTTGCAAAATTTATTGACTTCATATATGCAAAACACAAACCAATCGATTGCGAAACTCAAAATGCAAATGAGTCAATTAGCCACGTCTGTAAGTGAACGTGAATGAGGAACATTCCCAAGCCAGCCCCTTCCAAATCCCAGAAATCAAAACGCAAATTCAAATCAAGCCCATGTTGTTCAAGATAGCAATGTCACCCAGTTGAATGCTATCACAACTCTCCGTTCTGGTAAACAAATCGATAATCAAGTCGTTAATCCAAATGATTCACTGGGAACTTTTCTCGATACTTCTAAAACAACGAACGACTCAGAACAGAACGTGGAGCCAAACGTCGAATCGAACGACAATCAAAATTCTTCTTCTTCTACTCGAGTAGACCTGCCTACCGAGTATCATGTTCCATTTCCACATCGTCTTCGACCAAAGAAACACTCGGACCAAATGGAAAAGATGTTGGAAATTTTTAAACAAGTCAAAGTTAACATTCCTCTTCTTGACATCGTTCAGCAAGTCCCCACTTACGCGAAATTTCTTAAGGACTTGTGCACCCAAAAGCGACACACTCAAGTGCCCAAAAAAGTCTTCTTAGCCGCTAGTTTGAGTGAAGCCTTGTCCCAATCCATACCCGTTAAATACAAAGATCCTGGCTGCCCTACGATTTCGTGTACAATTGGAGAAAAGACGATTAACAAATGTTTAATAGACTTAGGCGCGAGTGTCAACTTGATTCCATACTCCGTGTACGAACAATTAGGCTTAGGTGAGCTCAAACCCACGAAAGTTGCGCTTCAATTTGCCGATCGTTCCATTAAGAAGCCCGTGGGAGAAATCGAAGACGTGCTCATTCGAGTAGGGCAATTCATATTCCCCGTTGATTTTATCGTTCTCGAAACACAACCCGTGACAAACCCTGCGAGTCAAATCCCATTGATTTTAGGCCGACCATTCTTAGCCACCTCAAACGCCTTAATCAATTGCCGTAACGGTTCGATGAAAATATCTTTTGGAAACATGACTTTGGACCTTAACATTTTCAATGTTGAAAGCCACTCGAACGAACTTCGTGACCAAACATTAGAAGTTAGTGCCATTCATGAAAACTTTGAAAACGAAACATTTGATCTTAAAGATGAACGTGAGGCCGAGTACGAAAAATTGTTTCATGAAGTCCCCAACGAGATCGAACACACTCTTCCCTTTGAATCGCTTCAAGTTGAGTCCGAATCTCAACCCAATTCTGCAATCGAAAAACTCCCGAAATTGGACCTCAAACCACTTCCCGCTCACCTTAAGTATGCATACTTAGGTGAAAACGAAACTTGTCCTGTCATCATTTCTAACAATCTTTCTCTTGACCAAGAAGCTTCTCTTCTCTCTATTCTTTTGAAAAATAGAGAAGCAATTGGGTGGTCCATTACTGATATTAAGGGAATTAGCCCTGCTATTGTCCAACATCGCATTCATTTGATTGATGAAGCCAAACCCACTCGTGATGCACAACGGAGGCTTAACCCAAAAATGAAAGATGTGGTTCGTGACGAAATTCTTAAGCTCCTCGATAACGGTATCATATACCCCATCTCCGATAGCCCATGGGTTAGCCCAATTCATGTCGTTCCTAAAAAGTCCGGATTTACTGTTATAAAAAACGACGCTAACGAACTTATTCCAACTCGTACTCAAACAGGTTGGCGTGTTTGCATTGACTATCGAAAACTAAATGCCGCAACACGTAAGGATCATTTTCCTCTTCCATTTATCGACCAAATGCTCGAACGTTTAGCCGGTCACGAATTCTATTGCTTTCTTGATGGTTATTCCGGCTATAACCAATTCCAATCGCTCCCGAAGATCAGGAGAAAACGACTTTCACGTGTCCATTCGGTACCTTCGCTTCTCGATGTATGCCATTCGGACTTTGTAACGCTCCTGCGACTTTCCAACGATGCATGGTTGGAATCTTTTCTGACATGATTGAGCGCTTTCTAGAAGTCTTTATGGATGATTTCTCTATCTTCGGCGATTCTTTTTGCCAATGTTTACATCACCTCGAGTTGGTTTTGAATTGATGTAAAGAAAAACACTTGACTTTGAATTGGGAAAAATACCACTTATGGTCAAACAAGGCATTGTCCTTGGACATATCATCTCAAACAAAGGCACTGAGGTAAATGTAACATCCTGCCTTTTCGCACACTTTAAACCGACACACGTGCCAATTCAAAGCATACGCAAGGGCAGATTGTTATGGGGTAAATAAGAAAAACAGAGAAGAAATAAAAACAAAACAGAATCTCACAGCGGAAGGATAAATATAATAATAAATATACAGTTCATAAATGGTTTACAAACACTTGTTATTCTTTACACAATAAATATCAGAGTTACACATACCAATACAATCAATGCAGCGGAACAGTATGAGTGTGGTGCAATACTATATATAAAATAATACTGATTCTTCGTCTTCGTCCTCCAAATCTAAAATCTGCTATCCTGAAATGCTCGGACTGACCCGAGCGAATTTGAATAGACAAAAACACCCGAGTCAGACTAGAATATCTTATGTGAGTTAAATAAACAGAATATAAATATGAGTACAGTAACTCAAGAGATGTTCGGGATTTACATCTCCTAAGGATCCGTTAAACTATTTACTATGTAGTATATTGCGCTATTATAATAGTGTCTATTTATAAAATAAACTTACTTTTAAATAGCGTTAAGGCTTTACATTTTCCACCTTAACACATAATAGTCCCAGTAGTCCGTCCAATATCATAGCCCCTCCTGATCGGGAAGCCACTAGAGGATACCACACGGGCTACGGGAGAAAACCAAACTCGTACAAGGCGCGATATGGTAGGTGACACGGCACAACTAGGCAATGCCAGGGTAGATATACCAATTGCTATCCAGGCTGGTGGAAACGCGTAGCCGCAGTTACCGCCCACCTCGGACTAACTCCCCAAAATCAAAATATAGAAGTGGCCACTGAATCAAATCCAAGTCAAATTATAATATCGAAGAGGAGCGTCCGATCAGAGGAATGACCTCATTGGCCTGAGAATCGCTCCTGTTTTAGCCACCTTATGCCAACTCACGGGAGTTGGGTCCACGTATTTACCTTACAGGAAACGTCGCCACCACCTACTTCATTCTGGAATCTCCACCGCGTACACGGTTAGTCAAAATGGTTTTCGGTATCGACAGAGAGTATGTCCATATCCGATCCCGGTCTCTTTGCCAACCCATCGTTATTATAACACCGCGGTCATTTAAAAATAGTTTGTACTTTTAAAACCAAAATAAAATCCATTCCAAAACCATAATATTGCGATATCATGTCTTCTTTAAAACCCACAAAGATTCATTTTAATATTATTTTTATAAAACCCCAAATCAATGATATCATTTCCCACATATTTTCCTTTCCAAAAATTTTGTCACCTTTTATTATTAAAATTCCTTGAACCAATTATTTGGAAATTTAACTCTTAATATCATACTTCGAAATCCATAGAATTTAAAACCATTACCTTCAAAACTAAATGGTTTGGATATTCAACAGTATATAAAATGAGTGGGTTAACTTAAATGTTACTTTGGAAAGAAATATTTCTCGTGGCTTTACAATACATTTCTTTATTTAAAGTAAAACCAAAATTTAATATCGCTTCAAGTTCCAAAACCATTTCAATAAATTCATATATATACGTATATCCATTTTGAGTATAAATATTTCAACTAAAGTTGGATTTTATTCTTTCAAATCAAATGTTCTATTAATTAGCCTTGAATATTCACATAGTATCCATAATTAATAAGACTTCAATTTCTAGTAAAATATATATATTTCCAAATTCAAATTTTTACTAGCATATTCATTTCAAATTATTTTGGGAAAAATCCAATGATAAATATCATCCCTTAAAATTTCCAACTTAATCTTTGAACATAGGATATAAATTATCAAACTCCATTTTTAAATTTTCTTCCATTTTTAATAAAGAATTTATACACTTTTCTTTTTTTATTATATTTTTCAACTTCATATGTATATAAATATGGAAGAAACATTTATTCAGTATAAAAATTTAAGATTTTTATAAACCGTATTCCATCCAAACCATAGAAATCACATTTTAAAAATAGTTATATATAGACCGCGGTGCCTGTATATAATTTTCTATCCTATGGTCAAGTGATACGGATATTTATCATTTCAATCCGCAAATTAAAAAAAATAAAACTGCGGTTGTATATCATTTCAAACCGCAATCCCGAATGAAATGTAAATGCATACTAACTTGCAGTTTAATGATATCCAAATAAAACATTCATTCAACAGCACATCCATCATCCAATCACAACATCGATCAATATCAATCAATAACAATTATATATATGATCATATATAACAGGTGATAACTGGCAGTTTATTCAAATTAAATTTTATCAACTATTAATCTAACAATTTATATTCAGTGATAATTGACATAACTATTAACTAGCAGTTCATATGCAAACAATAATTTCTAACAGCCAATTAACACGCAATAAATCAGTTAAATTAACAGTTACATTCAAAAAAAATGCAATTCAACAGATATGAATGAAATAACATGCCAAAAGCTCATAAATAAATTTCTATTCATTTCTAAAATTTATTTAACAAACATAAAAGCTTCTAGTAGTTGTGAGTGGGTTAAAACACTCACCTTTTTGAATTTAAATCGAATTCAAACCCGATTTAAACCCAAAAATTCGCCCGTCTCAGAATTCGTCCAAACCAGCGTCATCAGATCCGAAATTAAATTACGATCCTAACAAAAAAAAATTCATGCGAATCCGACTTCGTATGAGAAAGTTATGTCGAAAATTGCGAATGAAATCATAAAATAAAAAAAATTAAAAAAGAACACATTTCATACCACATTCAAATCACATGCGCGTGCTACAGGCCGCGACCCCAACAGAGAACGCACACGCGCTACAGCAGCCGCCACCTTAAAAACTCAAACCCTAATCGAATTTTGCCGCCAATCCAACCGTCGATACTCAAAACAAACTACATAGATGCGATCCCCTCGGTTCCCTCTCCAAAACCCAGAAATGTTTTTCCGATCCGACAAATTTTGTTACGGCGATGATGAACGGTTTTGGGTTTGTTTGAATTTATTCTGGATGAACGACAGCTCCAATTGAAAAACGAATTTCACCAGTATTTTACGCGTATCGAATACTTCAACATATATTTTTTCTGGAATTTTCTGAAATTTTTGAGTTTTGACTTTTGATTTTGAACTGTGGATGGATCTGGAATTGGATCTGAGATGTATACATTTGGGGAAGAGAAAGGAGTGAAGAAATGAACTTACAGCAAAAGAATAGAGACTAGGGTTTATAGCTGTATATTTATAGATAGGCTAGAGGTAGGGTAGCTAGACTGGATACGCGAACGTGCGTGACAAAGCATGGTCCAAAAAGCCCGCTATGCCTCCGGAGTCGGATTTTTTTTTAAAACTATATATCCAAATAGGTGTTTTAAAATATTCTGAACGCAATGGAAAAAGTTTCGCGACCAAATTCGATCGTATGAAGAAGTTATGCCAAAAAAAACAAAAATTTCACATTGATTTCAAAAATGCGTAAATTTCAAGGCGTTTCGAGTCCGTACGATCAAACGACAAGTCCGATCGCTACGAAACTTGAAACATTATTATAATTCACCGTTACGGATCCGATGAAACTGGTTTCGTCGAAATCCGAGTCCGTGACAAAAATGGCTATTTTTAATATTTATTAAATAAATTAAAATAAACCATAAAATCCAAATTTTCTTTCAACTTTAAATATTGGCCAAATTTCATTACTTACATAATCCAATCAATTTCAAATAATTTAGCAAGCTTGGATATGAATTAAAATTTATAAGTATATCAATTTCGCAGTGTTAACCTCTGCGTTTTCTTATTATTTAGATATTATAAATTTTATTCTAACCCCAATTATTAAATCATATACTTATACTCTCATCTTAAATCAAATTAAATTAATACTTGATTTCCATTCCAACTCATCTTTGGATTGCAATTAACCTTTTTACCATAATTAAATTCCAAATTATTAATGACCCTTGTTTTTCTTAACTATTTATTAATTCCAATCCAATTGAATTCAACACTATAAATTTGATTAATTTATTATATTCACTTCCTTTCTATTATTCAAAGTTATTGTTGTAATTACGACTAATACTAACATTAGTTTAAGATTTCACTCAATGTTTACAAATTCCATTTCAATTTAATAACGTAATAATTTACGTTCAATTCTATCTTATTAGTCGTAAATACCACTTGTTGAATTAAATACTCAAATCATAAATAAATCTTTCTTCTAAAGTTATACCAACAATGGTCCAGTTAAATTTGAATTAGCTTTACCTTTATTTTATGAAATTAACTATTGCAATAAATCCAATTTAATAAAGAAGGTTAGATTCCTATACTACTTCTTTGGTCTCAATTAACCTTTTATGGCGAGTATGAATTTCAATGTATAATTTAAACTTTTATATCCATTAACTTTTTTACTAACATTCAATATCTACATATTCTAGCTAAATTTCAACTAACATATAAATTATCTATTCCAACTTCCATTAATTTCGATTATCATACTATAGAAATTAAATTCCCTTAACCACATAAATAAAAGTTGATCCCCATCTATTTACATTATATCACGTTTGTATAAATTTATTCAATTGTCACTTTTAATTAATAACTATCAATTTTCCAATCCAAATGTAAATCTTCCCCCTTTGAATTCTTATATTAAATGGAATTTAATATTTACTGATTCAACATTTATATGTTTCTAAAAATTAGCTCCTACCAAATGTGACAATTTACATTTCATTTCTATGCAATATATACTCATCTTATTCCATTTATTTGGTTACTGCATTGAAATCTATTTATTAACCAATACTAACGTTATTATCATTAAATAAAATTTGATTCCCCATTTCACCCTTCTATTCAAACCAAGTATCATGCTATGATAATATTTTACGTTGTTCACACTGAATATAATCAACCTTTTCATCGTTATCAATTAATCATACATTGATTGCACTAATTTAAGGAATTAATTGCCATTGATATCCGATTAAATTTAATAGGCCATATAAATAGGTAATATATATACGAATTAAATAAATTCAATATTTCCATTTCGTTTTTTTTTCTGTACTAAATTTATTACTAAGTGTATATACTCCACTTTATCAATATACCTGAAATTTCTACCTAAAATAAGGATACGTTTCCACTGGAATTTACATTTACACCTTACGTTACAACATTAATCAACTTGCTTAACGTTTTATATGATTTCTATCCTTTACTTCATAAATTAACTCATTCCACCTAAACCCTTATCTACAAAATATTTCAACATCAAATTTCACCACATACCAATTGACCTAATTATTTATTTATTAAGTCATCTCATTTAAATAATTTATCAAAGTGAAACGTTCATTCAAGGTATAGATTTATTACTTGCGTTACAGAATTCCTTAATTTATTCTAATTTCCGTTTTCATTCCTTTACTGCATTAAATTAATTTAATATTCCCATTTATTTCTCATATTAAATATATATACAGGTAAAGCCTTTTCACTACTTAAATTCATTTGAATTAGCTTCGAATTCTATAAGTAGGTTTAATACATATTATTTTCTACTAAATTCAATTACAACTTATTAAAGAAAAACGAATTAAAACCATGAAATAAATGAAATCTTCCCATTTGTTTTCTTATATTAATTTCTTAGCCTATAAATAACAATTTACAGCACTTAAATTTCTCGTCATTTTGTTCCAACTGGAAATTCTTAGACTTAAATTCCCATGGTTTCATTTCATTTAGTCATTTGCTTCAAAAAAATCACAGATCTTAATTTCTTTCTATCTTAAATTATTTAAATCCTATTAAAATGACTAAATTGAATTAACGAAAATTACGGGTCGTTACACTCTCCCCCACTCAAAACTTTTCGTCCCCGAAAAGGAAAAGGAAAGGAGAAGGAAGAATAAAACAGTATATCTAGTTTCAAATATTAACTTATAACAATAATTTACTAAATTAATTTCGTTTAATGAATTACACTTGTTTTATAATCATTATGTCTTTTAATACTTGAATTATTAAAGTTGGAAAAATATCTTTAACAAAATTCTAAGTCCAAAATTTACGAAAAATTTTGGCAGAGTCTCCTTTGTACGGAGTGACTCTGGAGAAAATATAATATCCAAATATACAAATATATTACATATATATCCAAAATAAAATATCCCACACGGGAAAATATATAAATAGCGCTTTAATCGTAATCCGAAAACGTACCTCTTTGTCGGGCAATACGCTTTTTATTTTGGAACCAAAAGCAGTAGCAGTTGCTTCCAACCCCTGTATTCACTTATATAATCTAAAAGTTAAATATCTATATTACAGTGAAATGTTTGGGTAGATTCAATCATTTATATCCAATCAAATGCAACAACCATAAATTTTAACAAACAGCACATGCCACCAACAGACAATCATTCAATCAACCAAACAATTAGTTGTTAGGTTCAAATTCCGAAATTATACGAAATGTAAAATAACTATCAAGTGCATCCTTTACTCAACAGTCTTAGATGGAACAAAGATAGATTATTTCTCCATCCCACAACTTCAAAATTCCTTACCCAACAACCATACATCAACCAAACAATTCAAATCAACACCACAATAGCTTATTATACATTTATTTCATGCTTCAGTGGATTTATTTTCTTTCTTTCATTTATGGAGGGATTTCTTTGTTTCTTACAATTTTCATTTTCCATTTGTTACAAAATTCATTATATTGTATTCCAATTTATTGACTAAGGTTTATATCATCTATTTATACTACTTACCCTTTCTTATATAGTAAAATTTCCAATTTAACTTAAGTTTATACAATTAATTCTCATTTATAACAGCAAATTTATTGAATACCTTAATTACCTCAAGCTTCACTTGTAAGATTTCCCTTTACATTTTCTTACTAACATTGCAACTTTTATTATATGGTAAGTTATGTATGTTTAAGAATGCAAGTGAAAATTTACAAGTTTCTTCTCAATTCCTTTTTATTTATTAATGGTTCAATAAATATATATTCGTTTTATTAATTACAATTTCAACTTACCCTTAATTTCATTCCTTTATTTAATGTTTACGTTTTATTATATTTAATTACAGTAACCCTCTACTTACACTTAAATTATTAACCTTAAAACCTCCATTTTTATAAATAAAGGATCTTATTAATTCATTATCTAGGTTTTACAGACATTTATTTATATTACCTACATTTTATTATATTACTAGTAGCATTTTAAGACATACTTAAGTTTATAACCCTACACATCAATCTTTATTTATTAAAGAATTTCATTTTATTTACTTAAGTTAAAAATCACCTATTAATAATACTCACCTTTAATTTGGGTAAAATTTCAATTATCACTTAAGTTTATACCAATAAATTCTTATTATAACAGTAATTTATTGAATACTTCATTTTTCCTAAATTCCTACTTGTAAAATATTCAATTCCAGTTTCTCATTTAACACTTCAACTTTTATATTTGGGTAAGTTATTTATGTTAAGGAAATTGCAATTGAACTTATACAAGTTTAATCTTCATTCTTTTAATTAAATTTAATGTTTATTCACATTACCCTTTGTCTCATATGTATGCAAATTCCTCTTTATAGCTTTGCAGTTATTCTCTTATTTCAATTAGAGGTTTCAATTCATTTATTACTTAACTTTTATTTCACTAACAAATTTTAAACAATTAATTAACGGAAAAATTTAGAATTAAATACCGGGTTAAATTTCAATTTATTCCAAAATAATAGATAATTAATTTCTTGCAACCTTTATATCTCTAATTATATTTAGAACAATAAAAGAAAAATTTTAGAAAATTTCAAAATAAATCTGCAGTAGAATTTACTACAGTGGCCTTTCCCCTTCGAAACTCGAAAATGAAAGTCGATGATGCGGCCGTCATCACCGAATTTATTTTCCAGCGACAGAGAGGAAAGTACAGAATTTAATTCTTTTCCAAAATCTTCTTTAAAACAATTCTTCCAATTTATACGAAATATTTATATAAGAAAATACTTATAAACCAAATCAATAAATTTCATAAATTCTTTGAAAACATATTTGGAAAAATCCCGGACTTAAGTTCTAAATTTCCAATTTGATTTATCATAATTTCAACTTAGCTTCAGTTATTATAAATATTTTATTTCCTAACACCCAATCTATAGCAACCAAATATATATATATATATATCTTTATAAAACTATTTTTATATATAGAAAATATAATAGGCAAAATTATTTCATTCACCTATATTAAAACGGATATTATGTCGGTCTGTCCTATTAAGTGTTTAGCAATCCCTATTGATGACATAGCGTCCCATGCATCAACCAGAATTTATAAATACAAAGCGGAACAGATTAACACAGTATAAAAATCTTTTCATTAATACTAACAAATGCGCTCTCTCATATATATACACTCAGCGACTCCCATAGGATATTTCTACCCTATTAACAAAGAGTCAAACCCCACAAAGCCAAGGTTTATCGCTAAACCAAAGCTCTGATACCAACTGTAACATCCTGCATTTTCGCACACTTTAAACCGACACACGTGCCAATTCAAAGCATACGCAAGGGCAGATTGTTATGGGGTAAATAAGAAAAACAGAGAAGAAATAAAAACAAAACAGAATCTCACAGCGGAAGGATAAATATAATAATAAATATACAGTTCATAAATGGTTTACAAACACTTGTTATTCTTTACACAATAAATATCAGAGTTACACATACCAATACAATCAATGCAGCGGAACAGTATGAGTGTGGTGCAATACTATATATAAAATAATACTGATTCTTCGTCTTCGTCCTCCAAATCTAAAATCTGCTATCCTGAAATGCTCGGACTGACCCGAGCGAATTTGAATAGACAAAAACACCCGAGTCAGACTAGAATATCTTATGTGAGTTAAATAAACAGAATATAAATATGAGTACAGTAACTCAAGAGATGTTCGGGATTTACATCTCCTAAGGATCCGTTAAACTATTTACTATGTAGTATATTGCGCTATTATAATAGTGTCTATTTATAAAATAAACTTACTTTTAAATAGCGTTAAGGCTTTACATTTTCCACCTTAACACGTAATAGTCCCAGTAGTCCGTCCAATATCATAGCCCCTCCTGATCGGGAAGCCACTAGAGGATACCACACGGGCTACGGGAGAAAACCAAACTCGTACAAGGCGCGATATGGTAGGTGACACGGCACAACTAGGCAATGCCAGGGTAGATATACCAATTGCTATCCAGGCTGGTGGAAACGCGTAGCCGCAGTTACCGCCCACCTCGGACTAACTCCCCAAAATCAAAATATAGAAGTGGCCACTGAATCAAATCCAAGTCAAATTATAATATCGAAGAGGAGCGTCCGATCAGAGGAATGACCTCATTGGCCTGAGAATCGCTCCTGTTTTAGCCACCTTATGCCAACTCACGGGAGTTGGGTCCACGTATTTACCTTACAGGAAACGTCGCCACCACCTACTTCATTCTGGAATCTCCACCGCGTACACGGTTAGTCAAAATGGTTTTCGGTATCGACAGAGAGTATGTCCATATCCGATCCCGGTCTCTTTGCCAACCCATCGTTATTATAACACCGCGGTCATTTAAAAATAGTTTGTACTTTTAAAACCAAAATAAAATCCATTCCAAAACCATAATATTGCGATATCATGTCTTCTTTAAAACCCACAAAGATTCATTTTAATATTATTTTTATAAAACCCCAAATCAATGATATCATTTCCCACATATTTTCCTTTCCAAAAATTTTGTCACCTTTTATTATTAAAATTCCTTGAACCAATTATTTGGAAATTTAACTCTTAATATCATACTTCGAAATCCATAGAATTTAAAACCATTACCTTCAAAACTAAATGGTTTGGATATTCAACAGTATATAAAATGAGTGGGTTAACTTAAATGTTACTTTGGAAAGAAATATTTCTCGTGGCTTTACAATACATTTCTTTATTTAAAGTAAAACCAAAATTTAATATCGCTTCAAGTTCCAAAACCATTTCAATAAATTCATATATATACGTATATCCATTTTGAGTATAAATATTTCAACTAAAGTTGGATTTTATTCTTTCAAATCAAATGTTCTATTAATTAGCCTTGAATATTCACATAGTATCCATAATTAATAAGACTTCAATTTCTAGTAAAATATATATATTTCCAAATTCAAATTTTTACTAGCATATTCATTTCAAATTATTTTGGGAAAAATCCAATGATAAATATCATCCCTTAAAATTTCCAACTTAATCTTTGAACATAGGATATAAATTATCAAACTCCATTTTTAAATTTTCTTCCATTTTTAATAAAGAATTTATACACTTTTCTTTTTTTATTATATTTTTCAACTTCATATGTATATAAATATGGAAGAAACATTTATTCAGTATAAAAATTTAAGATTTTTATAAACCGTATTCCATCCAAACCATAGAAATCACATTTTAAAAATAGTTATATATAGACCGCGGTGCCTGTATATAATTTTCTATCCTATGGTCAAGTGATACGGATATTTATCATTTCAATCCGCAAATTAAAAAAAATAAAACTGCGGTTGTATATCATTTCAAACCGCAATCCCGAATGAAATGTAAATGCATACTAACTTGCAGTTTAATGATATCCAAATAAAACATTCATTCAACAGCACATCCATCATCCAATCACAACATCGATCAATATCAATCAATAACAATTATATATATGATCATATATAACAGGTGATAACTGGCAGTTTATTCAAATTAAATTTTATCAACTATTAATCTAACAATTTATATTCAGTGATAATTGACATAACTATTAACTAGCAGTTCATATGCAAACAATAATTTCTAACAGCCAATTAACACGCAATAAATCAGTTAAATTAACAGTTACATTCAAAAAAAATGCAATTCAACAGATATGAATGAAATAACATGCCAAAAGCTCATAAATAAATTTCTATTCATTTCTAAAATTTATTTAACAAACATAAAAGCTTCTAGTAGTTGTGAGTGGGTTAAAACACTCACCTTTTTGAATTTAAATCGAATTCAAACCCGATTTAAACCCAAAAATTTGCCCGTCTCAGAATTCGTCCAAACCAGCGTCATCAGATCCAAAATTAAATTACGATCCTAACAAAAAAAAATTCATGCGAATCCGACTTCGTATGAGAAAGTTATGTCGAAAATTGCGAATGAAATCATAAAATAAAAAAAATTTAAAAAGAACACATTTCATACCACATTCAAATCACCTGCGCGTGCTACAGGCCGCGACCCCAACAGAGAACGCACACGCGCTACAGCAGCCGCCACCTTAAAAACTCAAACCCTAATCGAATTTTGCCGCCAATCCAACCGTCGATACTCAAAACAAACTACATAGATGCGATCCCCTCGGTTCCCTCTCCAAAACCCAGAAATGTTTTTCCGATCCGACAAATTTTGTTACGGCGATGATGAACGGTTTTGGGTTTGTTTGAATTTATTCTGGATGAACGACAGTTCCAATTGAAAAACGAATTTCACCAGTATTTTACGCGTATCGAATACTTCAACATATATTTTTTCTGGAATTTTCTGAAATTTTTGAGTTTTGACTTTTGATTTTGAACTGTGGATGGATCTGGAATTGGATCTGAGATGTATACATTTGGGGAAGAGAAAGGAGTGAAGAAATGAACTTACAGCAAAAGAATAGAGACTAGGGTTTATAGCTGTATATTTATAGAAAGTCTAGAGGTAGGGTAGCTAGACTGGATACGCGAACGTGCGTGACAAACCATGGTCCAAAAAGCCCGCTATGCCTCCGGAGTCGGATTTTTTTTTAAAACTATATATCCAAATAGGTGTTTTAAAATATTCTGAACGCAATGGAAAAAGTTTCGCGACCAAATTCGATCGTATGAAGAAGTTATGCCAAACAAAACAAAAATTTCACATTGATTTCAAAAATGCGTAAATTTCAAGGCGTTTCGAGTCCGTACGATCAAACGACAAGTCCGATCGCTACGAAACTTGAAACATTATTATAATTCACCGTTACGGATCCGATGAAACTGGTTTCGTCGAAATCCGAGTCCGTGACAAAAATGGCTATTTTTAATATTTATTAAATAAATTAAAATAAACCATAAAATCCAAATTTTCTTTCAACTTTAAATATTGGCCAAATTTCATTACTTACATAATCCAATCAATTTCAAATAATTTAGCAAGCTTGGATATGAATTAAAATTTATAAGTATATCAATTTCGCAGTGTTAACCTCTGCGTTTTCTTATTATTTAGATATTATAAATTTTATTCTAACCCCAATTATTAAATCATATACTTATACTCTCATCTTAAATCAAATTAAATTAATACTTGATTTCCATTCCAACTCATCTTTGGATTGCAATTAACCTTTTTACCATAATTAAATTCCAAATTATTAATGACCCTTGTTTTTCTTAACTATTTATTAATTCCAATCCAATTGAATTCAACACTATAAATTTGATTAATTTATTATATTCACTTCCTTTCTATTATTCAAAGTTATTGTTGTAATTACGACGAATACTAACATTAGTTTAAGATTTCACTCAATGTTTACAAATTCCATTTCAATTTAATAACGTAATAATTTACGTTCAATTCTATCTTATTAGTCGTAAATACCACTTGTTGAATTAAATACTCAAATCATAAATAAATCTTTCTTCTAAAGTTATACCAACAATGGTCCAGTTAAATTTGAATTAGCTTTACCTTTATTTTATGAAATTAACTATTGCAATAAATCCAATTTAATAAAGAAGGTTAGATTCCTATACTACTTCTTTGGTCTCAATTAACCTTTTATGGCGAGTATGAATTTCAATGTATAATTTAAACTTTTATATCCATTAATTTTTTTACTAACATTCAATATCTACATATTCTAGCTAAATTTCAACTAACATATAAATTATCTATTCCAACTTCCATTAATTTCGATTATCATACTATAGAAATTAAATTCCCTTAACCACATAAATAAAAGTTGATCCCCATCTATTTACATTATATCACGTTTGTATAAATTTATTCAATTGTCACTTTTAATTAATAACTATCAATTTTCCAATCCAAATGTAAATCTTCCCCCTTTGAATTCTTATATTAAATGGAATTTAATATTTACTGATTCAACATTTATATGTTTCTAAAAATTAGCTCCTACCAAATGTGACAATTTACATTTCATTTCTATGCAATATATACTCATCTTATTCCATTTATTTGGTTACTGCATTGAAATCTATTTATTAACCAATACTAACGTTATTATCATTAAATAAAATTTGATTCCCCATTTCACCCTTCTATTCAAACCAAGTATCATGCTATGATAATATTTTACGTTGTTCACACTGAATATAATCAACCTTTTCATCGTTATCAATTAATCATACATTGATTACACTAATTTAAGGAATTAATTGCCATTGATATCCGATTAAATTTAATAGGCCATATAAATAGGTAATATATATACGAATTAAATAAATTCAATATTTCCATTTCGTTTTTTTTTCTGTACTAAATTTATTACTAAGTGTATATACTCCACTTTATCAATATACCTGAAATTTCTACCTAAAATAAGGATACGTTTCCACTGGAATTTACATTTACACCTTACGTTACAACATTAATCAACTTGCTTAACGTTTTATATGATTTCTATCCTTTACTTCATAAATTAACTCATTCCACCTAAACCCTTATCTACAAAATATTTCAACATCAAATTTCACCACATACCAATTGACCTAATTATTTATTTATTAAGTCATCTCATTTAAATAATTTATCAAAGTGAAACGTTCATTCAAGGTACAGATTTATTACTTGCGTTACAGAATTCCTTAATTTATTCTAATTTCCGTTTTCATTCCTTTACTGCATTAAATTAATTTAATATTCCCATTTATTTCTCATATTAAATATATATACAGGTAAAGCCTTTTCACTACTTAAATTCATTTGAATTAGCTTCGAATTCTATTAGTAGGTTTAATACATATTATTTTCTACTAAATTCAATTACAACTTATTAAAGAAAAACGAATTAAAACCATGAAATAAATGAAATCTTCCCATTTGTTTTCTTATATTAATTTCTTAGCCTATAAATAACAATTTACAGCACTTAAATTTCTCGTCATTTTGTTCCAACTGGAAATTCTTAGACTTAAATTCCCATGGTTTCATTTCATTTAGTCATTTGCTTCAAAAAAATCACAGATCTTAATTTCTTTCTATCTTAAATTATTTAAATCCTATTAAAATGACTAAATTGAATTAACGAAAATTACGGGTCGTTACAGTAAACAAAGCGAAAATCGATGTCATTGCAAATCTACCCATTCCCAAATCTGTTAAGGACATTCGATCATTTTTAGGACACGCTGGCTTTTATCGACGCTTTGTGAAAGACTTTAGCAAAATCGCCCGTCCTTTGACGACCCTTCTTGGAAAAGACGTTCCTTTCGATTTTAACTCTGATTGTATCTCTTCTTTTGAACGTCTTAAAAGCGAACTCATTTCTGCCCCAGTCATTTGTGCACCCAATTGGGATCTTCCTTTCGAAATAATGTGCGGCGCTTCAAACTTTGCCGTTGGTGCTGTCTTGGGACAACGCATCAACAAGATCCTTTATGTCATTTACTACGCGAGTATGGCCTTGAACGACGCTCAACTCAACTACACAACAACTGAAAAAGAGCTTCTAGCTGTCGTTTTTGCGCTTGAAAAGTTTGGACCTTACTTGATAGGTTCACACATTACGGTCTACACTGACCATTCTGCGCTTCGATATCTCTTCGCTAAAAAGGATGCTAAATCCCGTTTGATTCGTTGGATCCTTTTACTTCAAGAATTCGACCTTACAGTCAAAGACAAAAAAGGATCCGATAATGTCATAGCCGATCATTTATCTCGTCTTTCGAATGCACCATCTTCCTTGCCGATCAATGAAAACTTCCCCGATGAACAACTTCTTTCGATTTCTATCGATCCATGGTACGCTGATATAGTGAACTACTTAGTCACTAAAGAAACTCCCTCATCTTGGTCCAAACAGGACAAATGCAAATTCATGTCCCAAGTAAAATATTTCTATTGGGACGATCCATACTTTTTCAAATATTGTCCCGACCAAATCACCCGATGTTGCATTCCGGATAATGAAATAAGGAGTGTTCTTTCGTTTTGCCACGATCAAGCGTGCGGTGGACATTTCGGTCCTCGAAAAACTGCGGAAAAAGTTCTTCAGTGTGGTTTCTATTGGCCTTCGCTTTTCAAAGACTCGTTTAAATTTTGTAAAACTTGTGATCGATGTCAAATGCTTGGACGAATTTCTCGACGAGATATGATGCCTTTAAACCCCATTCTTACGATCGAAATTTTTGATGTATGGGGTATCGACTTTATGGGACCTTTTCCCAATTCCTTTGGAAACTTGTATATCCTTCTCGCTGTCGATTACGTTTCAAAATGGGTCGAAGCCATTCCTTGCAAAACCAATGACCATAGAATTGTTGTGAAATTTCTTAAAGAAAACATCTTTTCGAGGTTCGGCACACCTCGCACAATAATCAGTGATAACGGAACCCATTTTTGCAACCGTTCTTTTGAAACTTTAATAAAAAAATACTCGATAACCCACAAGTTATCCACTCCATATCATCCTCAGACTTGTGGCCAAGTTGAAGTTTCAAATCGACAAATAAAACAAATCTTGGAGAAAACTGTTAATAAAAATCGAAAAGATTGGTCTCAGAAATTGACCGACGCGCTTTGGGCTTACCGTACTGCTTTTAAAACTAACCTTGGGATGTCCCCTTTTCGTTTAGTTTACGGTAAAGCTTGCCATTTACCCGTTGAAATTGAACACAAAGCGTTGTGGGCAATAAAAAACTTAAACTTTGATCATGAAGAAGCTGGCGAAAATCGAAAATTACAACTCAACGAACTAGAAGAACTTAGGAACGACGCGTATGAAAACGAGAAAATTTACAAAGAAAGAACCAAAGTTTTTCATGACAAGTCAATCCTAAGGAAAAAGTTTTCGCCTAACCAGAAAGTTGTTTTATATGACTCGAGACTTCATTTATTCCCTGGGAAACTTAAATCAAGGTGGATCGGACCATTTGTGGTACGAACTGTTTTTCCACATGGTGCCATAGAAATAGAAAACCCAAAGGATGGATCGATTTTCAAAGTCAACGGTCATCGTTTAAAACCCTTCTTGGAATCTCCCGGTAACCAAGAGGAGGAGCTCATGATCCTTCATGAGCCAAGCTACGTCTAGTAAGAATGTTAACCGTCTTTTGTAAATATGTATATATTTTTCCCCGTTACACTCATTATATCATGCATCGACTGTGGGGACACAGTCAAAATTAAGTGTGGGGGGAGTCTCATTTTTATTTTTATTTAGTTTTTCATGGCATTTTTGAATTTTCATTTTCTTCAAAAAAAAAAAAAATCTCAAAACCCCTAAATCTCAGAAACATTTTCTTTTTACCATTTTGATTTATTTTTGAAGAAACACTATGGGATAAGTATAAGTTTTGGTTAATAAATTGAAATTTTTGAAAATTTATTTGTCTTAACAAAAATAAAAATGAAGTTTGATTACAAATAACAATGGTTTTACTAGTATATAGGAAGGTTCATTTATGTTAATTATGAAGTATGTTCTAATTGAAAATCGTTGTTTAAAAAGTGGTAAATTTAAAGTAAAGGATATAACATTTTTGTCTTCTAAGTTAAATGGTGCTAAGATGATTTTGCAAAACTCTCTCTCTTAAAAAAATATATATATATAAAAAACAAAAAACAAAATAATAACATCCAAAGTATTCACTCTCATTTAAAAGTCCTCACGGTTATGCATGGGTGAATTACTTGAAATCTTTGATTATGTGCTTTCATACTCATTTAAAAGTCCTCACGGTTATGTATGTATGGAACACATATAAAAAAAGAACAGACTTAATAAAAACCACCTACGGTCGATAGGTGTATGCACGAAAGTGTGTACACTCGCCATGCTCTGTACTCCCCTCACATAAGCCCGACAGGCAGTGCATGGGTGGTATATCTGGCCTCAGTTTACCTGAGCTAGGTGTGTAATTTTTCTTGCAAATAATGAGAGAGCAAGCAATTGAAATCCTAGCACTATTTTAACTTTTTTGACCTAACTTGTTATTGAAAAGAAATGAAAATACCACTTTAATAAACTTTGATAATCAACTAAGGATCCATTTCATAATTACATTATGTTATCAACCGAAACAACTAGCCAAACTATGGTCTATCTGTCATGACAACTTGATTTTTATTGGAAATTTTGACGAGTAAATGACTTAAATTTTCAAGACAATGACCAAAACTTGTATTTAACTTATTCGTGTCAATTTAAAAATAAATCCTTCATTTGTAAATATTTCCAAAAAATTCGCATTCATCTCTTTGTAAATAAATCTTGCAATTTGTAAATATTTTCATCCTGCATTTGGATTTTGTGGGTAGTATCCGCTGAAAACCCTCACGAGACAACACTCGTCCTACTGGGGACACCCAGAGGTTTAACGGCTTGTTGCATACGCTCAATGCAATCGTGCACCCTACGAAAACGGATTTATCTTAGTTTTCCTTTATTCGAGGACGAATAAAAAGATAAGTGTGGGGGTATTTGATGTGCACGTAATTGTGCATATATTTACATCCATATTTTATCTCTTTTTATTTAAATAATCATCATATTTGGGCATTTTAACATGTTTAAAACCAAAATTCAATTATTTCCAAACCATCATATTTTCATCATCATTCAGGGGCAAAACGGTCATTTTTGTGCATGTGTCAATGTAAGAATTTTTACTTGGACATTTTTTGATTATTTTTATAGGAATTTGGATGCATATGAAAGAGGCTTATATGAAGATACATGCATGCACAAGGAAATACAAAGGAATGAAGAGGAAATAATTCAAGTTCAAGATCATGGAGGACCCCACCCACTTACCTAACTTCCAATTAGAAGCTAAGCACATGCTAAAAGGTCTTAAAGCTTCATGTACATATTAAGTGGGGGATTAGTGAATGTTAATGATTACTTGGAGGCTACACCACCTCAAGGGTATTTTGGGAAGCTCCCTAAAAAGAGAATTAGGGTTTTATGCATGTATAAATAGCCCTCTTATGTACATGAAGATTATCATCTACTCTTTCATTTTACTTAGGAAATTAAGAAATCAAAGTGTAAGCTCAATGTTCTATGAAATAAAAATGGCTTCCAAGCCTCTTTCTTCTCTCTTTTCTACATGTTTTTCTTTGTTTTATTGTTAATGTTTATTTATATGCTCTCTTTCTCCTTTTGTTCATAGCTTAGATTTACATTTAGGCAAGTAGTTAGTAGCTAATCTCTTTTGCTTTCTTTGCTTATTTTCTATTTTCTTTTCTTTAATGTTGAAACTTACTTGTGATGCTTCAATGCCACAAATGAGTAGCTAAACCCCTTCAATTTAGGGGTGATGAAGCTCTCTAACTTTATGTAATTTCAACATTTTTTATGATTTATGATCTCTTTGTTTATGCTTCATGAATGTGAATTTTGATGTAAGTTTATACAAGTGGGTTTGATAGCTTATATTGCTTATGCAAATGAGCTATTCTTACTCAACATAAACACAATTTACATCAACTTTTGCTAATTAATTTTTGATTATGAAATAAAGTAAAAATGAAATTTGATGATCTATGTTACTAGTTACAATAGTAAATAGATCATACTTAAAATAGTTTTTGCTTTGGCTTCTTTTTCATGAGAATTGTAAGTGGTATAATTGTTGTATTATAGTTTGATGGTTTGAGTTATGTTAACTAATAACATAAACAAACCATACTTATGATAAATGCAATGATTATTTCACTTAATATCAAGGTTAGAGATCATAAATTATGTGTTTGTTGATTTAGAAAAATATGAGAGTGGATTTGCCTCTAAATTGTTCTCTAGTTCAATAGTTTACTAATCACATTTCAATTCTAGTTTAGCTTCATTTTAGTTCTATCCAACAATTTCACTCGACTTCGGTATAATTTGATTGAATAGAAAATTTTAAAATCATCAATTCCCTGCGGATCGACCCGTAGTCGCCGCGTGCTACATTCGTACACCGTGCGCTTGCGGTTATTTTTATCTCTAAATTCGTTCGACGGTTTTCTAAACCGACAGAATTTCCGTCGACGAACATATAGCGATGTCATGGTCGTTCTAGACCGATCATAGCCTCTCCGGGCTCTTGCTGGATCCCATCCTGTCACTCTCCGGTGAAGGGCAAACAGCGCTTAAGTGAGTTGATCCAGTCGCTCTCCTGCGAAGCAACTCACTTCTTGCACTCCGGTTCAGCGTATCTGAACATTAAGCGATGTCTTGGTCGTTCGAGACCGATCATAGCCTCTCCGCGCTCTTACTGGATCCAATCCTGTCACTCTCCGGTGAAGGGGAAGCAACGCTTAAGTGAGTTGATCCTGTCGCTCTCCGGCGAAGCAACTCACTTCTTGCACTCCGGACCCCGCCTCTCCGGATAGGGTCATAAAGCGATCATTTTTATATTGGTATTTAATGTTCGTCTTCTGACTCTTTGGTCAAAAGGTTTATTGCAAGAGATTCTAATTTATTCATTAAAATTCGAGTTCTAGATGTTCAATCTCAAACATCAGAAAAAGCTAAACATTGCCTCTCCGGGCAAATCGGTTTATCTCCATCTCAGAGCATGCCTAGGGATCTCTCCGGTTCCCGTACATGTGTAAGTGGAGTGACCGTTTATTCTGAAAACGAATCTAAATAGAATTATTCGACCGAAGTCCAAATCCTGGACTTGGCCCTTGCCATCTTTACTCAGTGGATGACGAGTCGTGATCCCGATCCAGGATTGTTCCTGTTAGGTGGAGGCGGTAGTTGTTCAGGCCTTACCGCCGTTGTCCGGTCTCTGACAAATTGTGGCAATCTACCACCCCTGGCATGTTCTTCCACCTCATCCTTTAGGTGGCGGCATTCATCTGTGGTGTGCCCATCCAGCTCATGGAATAGGCAAAATTTTCCAGTCCTACGCTCCCGCTCAGTGGGATCCCTTGTAGGTGGCTTTCGATAGGGGAGTTGCCCCCGAGTTTCAGTGTAGATTCTTTCTAGGCCTGCAGTCAGATCTGTGTACTACCTAAATCTTGGTTCTCGGAATTTCTTCCGTTTATCAGGACCATCATGTTTGTTATCCTGTTTCCTTTTTCCCTTGTCCGCTCCGGACTATTCTCTAGAGGTTGCTTCGCTCTGCGCAACATTTGTTTCTAGCCTCTCGGCTCGTGATTCTTCTAATCGGATGAACTTTTCAGCTTTATGAAAGAACTCTCCAAGATCTTGTGGTGGATCTTTAGTCAGAGAATCTTTAAATTTGGTGCATTTCGCGACTCCGGCCACCACCGCCATCAAAATCATCGATGGGTCCGGGCGATCTACAGAAGTCACTGTTACATTGAATCTTAGTACGAAATCTTTTATGGACTCTCCGGCCCTTTGCTTGATCGAAGCTAAAGTCATCACGCTCTTGGGTCGCATCACATGGACCCTAAACTGTCTCATGAAGCAGTCTACAAGCTCGCTCCAGGTTCTGATTGATCCAGTTTCTAATTGCCTGAACCAAAGCGCAGCCAAATCTGACAAATATAGAGGGAAGCATCGTGCCATCACTTCCTCGGATGCCCCCAGCACTTCCATATGCCTAATATATCTAGTAATATGCATGGTCGGGTCTGACCTCCCGTCATAAGTTTCTAGCGTTGGTAGTTTGAATTTTGGAGGGTTCCTTGCGTTTCGGATGTTCGCAGTGAATGGACTCCGACTAACTTCTTCCATCCCTCCCTTAGGCAGTCCTTCTCTCATGATTCGTCGCATTAGGCCAATCATTATCTCGTCTCCGTCTAGGGGTTGGCCCATTGTCAAGTTCCTATCCGGCCCCCCGAGCCTTGAAGGGAATTCTGGTACGTATTCTTCTGGTGGCTCGTTAACATAAGCATTTTTTACGGCTTGTTGAGCTCCGTCTGTTGTTCTTCCAGTATCGGACCCTGAGGGTCTGCCCCCAAGTCCTTGTCGGTCACCTTCAGTTCCTGCGTTCTGGTCTTGAACCTGTCCTTCGTTAGCTTCTGTAATCCTGATTCCTTGTCCCGCACTTGCAGTTGTTGTAGTTGGTCCAAGGTTTTGCATATTCGCCGCCCTCATTTGTTCGAGGAAATTCTGCAGCATCTCCTGTTGGGTCTTCATCATGCTTTCGCGTATTGAATTAGCCATAGCCTCCATTTCATCTCTAGTGATGTAGACGGAAGCTTGTCCTTCTCCTGCTCCGGAGGATGCTTCTTGGCTTCCTCCTTGTTGGCTTCGATCAACTCTTTGTCTTGTTTGTCGAGTCATTGTCTCTGAATCGAAAGTCTTCAAACTCTTAAATCTGAATCCTGAGTTCAATTCTCAGTGAAAGCACCAAAGTGTTAGCGTCAAAATTGGTCACAAACCCCAAGTATTATGAAAGCACCAGTGTTGGAATATAAATCAGCAATATTCAAACACAAATCATGGATCTAAGCAAGCAATACGCAGCAAAACAGAAATTATGAACAAGAACACACGATTTATAGTGGTTCGGCTATCTCCGGCCTACGTCCACTTCAAAGGTTTTAGCTTTTATTGATGTTCTTCGCTGGTTACAGTTGATTACAGTGGGTTACAATGGATTATAGCTCTAAAATTCGAGTACAACAGTAGTAGTGGAGTGCAAAGTAGAGTCTGGTAGAGTCTCGACGCTTTAGAATCCAAATTCAGCAAGAGAGAGATCGATCCCTTTTCTGAATGACCTGGGGCTCTATTTATTGGCGTAGGAGGCTGATATTTCTCCTAAAATCCGGTAGACCGCTTCAGGCACGTGAGGGGGCCCATACGGCCGAAGCCTGGAGATCCGGGCCGACATTGGGATCGATTCGACCCTTGGTTCGAATCGATCAAGAAATTGTCCAATCGCGATGAAACTTGGCGTGGAAATTCTTCAACACGTAGGCAAGCTCCTGTAAAAATTTCATGGCATTTGGATCAAGGGATTGAGAGATATGATCGATTCGAAGTGGAGATTTTCGTTTGGCTATTTGGGTCGAATCGATCCCTTCGAAACCACTCCCTTCGAATCCATCAGCGCACGCGGTTTTTTGATGAGGTGGCGCACGTCCTTCGAGTCGATCCGGCCTTCTCTCCGGGTTGAATGCTTCGTCTCCGTGGATCTCGCCGACTTCGCGTCGTGGAGTGACACGTCATCCAAGTTAGTTTACTCGGTGGATCCGAGCGAGTGAATGTTTCCTGGATTCGAACACGACCGATTCGAACTGAGGTACCTCAGTGGGTTCGAACTTGATCGTTTCGAACAAGTTCGGTTCGAAGCAACCAACTCTCGATGGATTCGAACCTGGTGGGTTTGCATGGAGCTAGGTGTTGATGGATGCGAACTATATGGAGTCGAGTTGAGACATGTGGACGGATTCGAAGGTAGGCCATCATGATGGGTTCGAAGGATTTCATCATGTTGGGTTCGAACAGGGCAGGCATTGATGGATTCGAGGTAGATGGTGTCGAACCGATGGATGCGAAGTCCATCGATTCGAACTAGGGGGTATCCCATCGATTCGAACCGAGCAAGGTTTGTTTCCCTCAAATTGAATCCATCATAACCTGAGCATACGAACTCGGATTGACCTGAAATTTGAACCACTGGCTTCTATGATCTTTCTGGTCATGTCTTATCAATTGTAGCTCAATCTGGATTCGGAAAAAATTCAATGATATCCATGATTATCCTGTAGTACATAGTTGATACTCAAGAATAATAATCATTGATTCTTAGCAAATTTTGGATATCTTAACTTTGCCAAAAGTTGGGATAACATTATGAGATATTGAGATTTAACTGAGATGATTACTTTTCTATTGATGATGAATTAATGTGGATGACATTCTGTGTTAGAGAGTTTAAAATGTGTTTCACTTGGGTTTAGATGACATTGGATTCAAAGAGACTAAAGTCGGGTATTAGTAAATATCCGAAACCACTTCGATTCTGTATAGATTGATGTGTGAAATCAATAAACCAAAATGGAATGATTTAAGAGAATTGGACCATTTAATCTAAGTATTGGTACTTAGAAAATGATGTGTGAAATAAGTAATGTCTATAACAAATTGTGAGGTTGTAAATTGATATAAGTTACCCCGGGTTTACATATATGTTGTATGCTTTTGAATTCCATGCTAGATGGGTTTACTCACACTGGTTTCCAGCCTGACCCGGGTGTTACTTTGATGTTATGCTCAGGTCAGACCAAGTATTACAGATTTTCAGGTAAGGACGTTCTGGAGCTCAGGAGGCGAGCTGGATGGCAGGGACGTATGAAGAGTTCCACTATGATATTGTGTATATCTGAGACATGTTAAATTGTATCTGTCCAATGTTGTATAAAATTGTCGTAACTCTGATATATCGATGTAAAATTGATTGATACAGTTTTCTTTGGTATAATAATTATTATTAATATTATATTTTATCCGCTGCGAATGTGAGTTTGTGTGATTCTTCTCTGTTCTTCTTCTATCTCTTTTCTTCTTTTCTCTAACTATCTGGAAATTTCGAGATCGGAATTTCCGGGTCGTTACATTTGTTATCAGAGCAGAAGGTTAAGCGAGAACCTTGGCTCTGGTGGGATTACTCATTAAGGATAGGGTAAGTGGTACCCTAGAATGAGTTGAGTATATATATGAGAGAGCGTACTTGTTATTTTCTTATATAAAGATTTTTAAATGATTTCAAAGGTAAATGGATCTTATATAAGAAATAGATTATCTATTATATTAAGGGAAATTGGTTGTAGTATTAACTAAACTAAAAGTAATAGTAAGAATTAAGAAGTAATAGAAATACAACCAAACTGGAATTAAATTTGGGAAAGGTTTCAGGATAAGGATAATCAATTAATTTATGTAATTAATTAAACTTTATTTAATGAGATTGATTAATGGATAATAATTGGAAATGATAAATTAAGAGGAAGTTACTTAGTGAAGTAACTAGTGGCAAGTAGTTAAAAGGGACAATTACTTAATGAAGGTAATTAAGAAATAAGTTAATTACTGAATGTGATTAATGAATGATATAATTAATTTAAAGAAATAAAAAATAATATTATTTAATGCATTTGAATGAAATGGTCCTATTTAAAACAAGAGTTGTTTGAAATTTTAAAAGAACTTGTTTAAATTAGGTGGTTTAAAATTTTGAAGTATAACTTGGTATGTAAAAGAAGTTAATATGTATATATGTGAATATACATAATATCAAATATGGTTTGAAATAAACTCTAAATGGTGAGTTTTGAATTTGGAAGAATATGTGATACCCAAGGTGATAAGTTTTTGAACTTATAAATGGAACGATTATTAATGTGAAGTTTAGAATTTGAAATGGAAGTTCAAACTGGGTAAGGTTGACTGGATTAAGTGAATTGAGTTTAGTTTGGGAAAGGTTAAATAAGTTGAAATGATCAACCTGATTTGGAAATTTCCAGATGAAATTAAGTTTTAGCTTGGGGAGTTAAATGATTGATTATATTTGAGAGTTTGAGTGATCTCAAATTGGGTTTGAGATCCGAAAATTGGAAATGGATAGATGTTTTGAAATAATTGGTTGATATCATCCTATTGTTATTAATAATCTTTAAAATGTGAATTGGATTTGTTTAAATGAATGAGAAATGGAATATGGTAATCCATTATTGGGATAAAAAGGTAAATTGATTTAAATCAACAATTGAAGTATTAACTCGAATTTATGTAATTCGAGATGGTTCATAGTGAGCTGGAATTTGAAGTTGGTTCAAATTGAATTTGGTTTGAATTAATTGAAATGGCGATTGAAGATGTATGAGTATAAGATTCAAAGGTAAAATTTGAACTGGATTGATTTGAATAATTTGAAATTGTAATTAAAGTTAAATTTGGAAAGAAACTGTGGTTAATTCAACTTGAATTGGCGTTGAAACAATTTCAATAGAAATTGAAGTTATTTAAATTGGAATTGGGTCCATTTAAATGGAAGAAGAAATTTAAATTGGATTGATGAGAATGGAGATTGGGAAGTGAGCAGTTTTGACTCTTGACTATTATATATATATATATATATATATATATATATATATATCTGTGTGTGTGTGTGTGTGTGTGTATAAATTGTTATAATATAAACCTATTTTTCCAAGTTATTCATTATATATACAACCTTCTTTTAAAAGCCAAACTATCTTATACTTGTTTTACAATTATTTTTGAAACCGTTTAACAATTTTTCAACTGTGTTGTAAACTAATTATTATATTTCAACTATTTTACAAAACTAATTACCATCCTACTATTATTTTGCAATTATTTAAAATTTCTATAATTATTTGACTATTTTCCAACTATTTTACAAGTACCTAACTATTTTACACCTATTTTACAAACTAGTTATTATTTTCCAACTACTTATCTATTTTTAAATATTTCAAGCTATTTTCTAAATAAACTGGTCGGAGATCAAACTGTTATTGGTTGAATACCCAATCGAGATAAGAATAGAAGTGATAATCCAAATAAATTGAAGCAATTGTGAGTAAGTGATTGAAAATTAAAGTGAATGTGAATAGAAATAGAATTGATTTGGCTGATAACAAATAAAGATAAATACGTAGGGTGTACGTATGTTATTCTATTCGCATAGTGGTTTGATCCAGATTCGAGCACAGAATTTCGAGATAGATGTATTGATCCGAGTGGGATTTTTCACTCGATTTTTGACGGCGAACCTGGATATGGATTGTTGATTGATTCTGGATATTCTCTATCATGGTTATGACTATGCAAGGAGAATGACGGTTTCTAATCAAGAAACCAGATCTGTGTCCGCACTAGGAGGTCGGGTGGACGATATTAGTTCGGAAGTGAATTTGTGTGATCGAGTGAGCGATCAGATTGGTATAACGTATGTATGATATGTGTGCATCGTACGGATTTGAATGAAAATGATATTGAAAAGAGTAATCAAATTTGAATATTTGATATTGAGTAAACGAAGTTAAATATCTTTGTTTTATAAGATGAAACTCCCCTTGTTGAATCTCTTGGCAGAAGAAAAGGATTTTTGAAGGTGTTTTGAAGTATAAAAAGATTTTATACAAGTTTAAAATGATCCAAAGATTTTTATCAAGGATTTCATATATATCTATATATATTAAGGATCATATGAGGATTTTTGGAAAAAGGTTTTGGGAACCTATGGATTTGGAAAGGCTTTTGATTTTTGGGTAAAATCAATATGAGAATTTGGAAAGCCTAGTTTGAGAATTATCGATTTTGGAATAATAGATTTTGAGTAAGGAGCTTTGTATGAGATCATACTAGGTGAATGATTTAAAGTTACTATATATGTATAGTATAAAATGTTTTGATGATGGCTCTGGGGAAAAAGGCGCTCCCTTGAAATGAACTTCTTAGGAGTACCATTCGGTGGTACTGCCTTGAGCACCAAGGGAGGGGTTCTAAAGTTGATCCTGTGAGGAGTCCGGACAAAACTAGTTCTTGGGGATTATGAGTAGAGTATACCATAGCGAAAGTCGTGTGTGCCGCTAAGAGCCAACAGTTACATGGACTTTTGCTGCGATGGCAACGTAACCCAGGATGTAACTGCGATCTATGGTATAACATAGCGAAAGTTGTGTGTGCTGCTAAGAGCCAACAGTCTGCGTTTGATTTTATATCGGTAGACTGCGACCTATGTAGGAGTGGAGAAGTTTCATTTTGACAGCGAAAATGAGAGGCCGTGAAGAGCCTGCAGTTACATGGACTTTTGCTGCGATTGCAACGTAACCCTGGATGTAGCTGTGATCTGTTGTGTGGGTTCCATGGCGTAATCGAGAGGCCGCGGAGAGCCTGCAGTTACATGGACTTTTGCTGCGATGGCAACGTAACCCTGGAATGTAACTGCGACCATGGATGGGGGTGATGATTTCCAGAGCATTCTCACCAAAGATATTTCCTCTATTTCAAAATGTTTTCTATATTTTCAATAAACTTGTTTTCAAGTATTTTCACTGGGTGTTGAAAACGGGTCTGCTAAGTACTTATAGATTTTCAGTCGTATGCCTGATCACCGTATGACCGAATTTCTATGAGAACAAGGATGGACTGGTTGAGACATCGAGTATAAAAGTATTTTTATAAAAACTATTTTTGTAATACTATATATGTTTTAAAATGTTTTTAAGTTATCAAAGAAATTTTTATGATAGTAAGCATTTTAATAATCTCTGCTTTCGCTCCTTTTCGAGGACGAAAAGATTCAAAGGGGGAAGGAATGTGATAATCCGGTTTTCTTTAGTATAGAATAATTGTATAATTATCTGATTTAAATTATTGGAAATAATAATTTACAGATTTAACAAATAAATTCTAGTAATTAATAATATCTAAATGTATATAATTGGATATGAGTTATAATAAATACTGGATTATAGATATGAGAAAATTTATAACAATTGTAGTAAATAGGAAATATATATATATAATATAGTTATATGCAAACTTTATGATAATATTTAGTTTTTACAAACATAAATAAACTTTGTTAGAAATAGGAGATCTTTTGTTTTATATAAATATGAATTTTCAAATTGTAGTATATATGTATGTATATGTTATAATTTGATATTGTTTTGAAATTTAGTTTAATCCATTAATAATTTATATATGAATGAATTGTAATCTGAAGGTTTGTTTAAAATAAATATTTTTCAAAAGTTAATTTAGATTAATTCAATTGTTCTAAAAAAAAAGATAATTGTTGTTTTAAATATGATAGTTTAAAAAGGGTTTAATCAAAGTTTTATTTTTGTTTTCTTCAAAAGTATTTAAATTTAAATGGTTATAAATATATGTATAAAGTTATTAACAAATTTTCTTTTAAAAATTATTTCTTAAACAATAAAGATAAATGTTTTGAATTTAAAAAAAACATATATCATACATTTATTTGTTCTAAAAACATAATCTATGTATAAAATAAATGTTTATAAATTATCACACTTGTATATTTATTTAAAATTCAAAGTTTATTAACATAAAAACATTTCATATGCATAAAAATATTTCCTAAATACATATATAGCTTAAAATGATTTGATTAAAAGAAAAGAACACTTGTAAACTTTTTAAAATATGCTAGAGACATTTGTAAGAATATTAGTGTATGTGTAAGATAATTAAAAAATGAAAGTGACAAATGTCCTCAATTTAAAATTTTAGTTTCTTTAATAAAACATAACACTTTCTTTCTTTCTTTTTTCTAAAACCAAACCAAAAGATGTTCCCAAACCTGATAATGGAAACCAAAACTTGGGAGGAAACTAAAACCAGGAAAATAAAATTCAGGTTGGGTTGAAAACAAATTCAACATTTAATCAAGCAACAAGCTAAGTCTGAAATCAAGCTCTGTCAAAATCAACAGCAATTTTATCAACATTCAAGCTTCAAGAAGAAACTAAATTTAATCCTGCTTTCATCTGAAGCAAATCAAGGATGCAACTCAGGTTCAAGTAAACAAAAAGGATTCAGATTTAAATTAAGTAGACAGTTCGGATTTCAAACTATTGCTCTGTTCAGGGTTTAAAGGTGAGTAAATTTTTCTTAAAACTAAAATTTAGTAACTAATAGATGTTGCTTATGAAATTATTGTGTAGATGTTTGATCTGCATTAAAATTTCTGAGTGCTTGTCTGTTAATTTTTAAGAACCTCTGATCCTATATTTTAAACCCCTGTTTGAATATATAAATATGAACCCCTTTAAGGTGTGATGCATTGACATATAGTTTAAATGAATCTATGATGTATGTTAGAAAATTTGCTTGCATGATGATTTTAGGAAAGTTAGAACTTATTTATATATAGAAAGATGTTGAGTATTGATTGTGAATGCCTGAATATATCAGACAAATGAAATTCTTCTCAAGCTTACAGACATCAAATATATTCATAAACCAATTCCTATTTCTATGATTCATTTTAGAAACTAGTTTCTAAACAAAAGCTGTGAATTTTAACAAGATTCAAATTTTAAAAATAGTTTAAAGTTAATTAATGCAAAGTTTCATTGGAAAATTTGATTTTAAATAAAATTTCAAATATGTTGAAAAATTAAATTATCCTGGTTTGTTGTTTCAGGATTTAAATTCGAATGCATTTTGAAAATAAAGATTTTTAACACGAAAATCCAATTTCATAATATCGTATTGGACGTGTATTTGGGGTTTTTTACTGGAATCTTGTTTTGGGCGAATTCTGACAATCTTTGTGTTTGGGGAGTTCGTGGGTTTTGCTGGAGCTAGAAGGAGGACAAGGAAGTGTAGGAAAAAATGTTGGTGGAAATTCTTGTTCACTGAGATGGTGGAAAATGGTCGAGGTAGGTTTTTAGGTGAGTTAAAAGTCGAGGTCGGAATGGGGACTACTGTTTCTGAAATAGGACATCGGAGTTCACCGGTCGAAGGGGGAATGAATGTGATCATGGTGAAGCTTTGGGCAGCGCATCAGATTTCTAATAACTGGAATCGAAGTGACGTGAGGATTTTTGGTCGAAGCTACCTATTTCCTGTTCAATCAGAAGACTCGATTTTAATTGGGGGCTTGGAATTATTTCTGGGCAATTGGAATCGTTATTTCTGGGCAATTGGAATCGTAAGAGGTGATGACCAGTGACGTGTCGGAGTAAACATTGGTGGTCGCAAGTGTCTCGATGACCAGAGCACGTGCACGTGTATGATTCGTGCATCTGGGTATTATACGTTTAGGGGAGATGAAGATTTCATGGGTAGAACGCGGGGCATTGCGTGCTGACTCGAAGATAAGGAGTGTTTGAGCGTTTGTTTGAGTTTTTGTTAGATGCTTCGGGAAGGATGATGGTTTTATCGATAACAACTTCGGTTTCATGCTTGTAATCGTTGACTGTTGCTGATGATAAGAAGATCAAAGGAGGGGATTTCATTGCTTTCGTGGATCTTGGTTATGGTGGGCCAAGGGTAGTGGGCCGATTTGTTATACGTTTGGGGGAGATGAAGATTTCATAGGTAGAACGCGGGGAATTGCGTGCTGACTCGAAGATAAGGAGTGTTTGAGCGTTTGTTTGAGTTTTTGTTAGATGCTTCGGGAAGGATGATGATTTTATCGATAACAACTTCGGTTTCATGCTTGTAATCGTTGACTGTTGCTGATGATAAGAAGATCGAAGGAGGGGATTTCATTGCTTTCGTCGATCTTGGTTATGGTGGGCCAAGGGTAGTGGGCCGATTTGTTTTGTAATTAAATTTAAACAATGGTTAAGGGAACAAAAAGGGAGAATAGAATAAATAAAACAAATTTTTAAAATGCAAATTGGAATTAGATCTTAAAACTTCTACATGTGTGACAACCCGGAAATTTTGAGTATTTAAAATTGGAATATTCAATTGATTTTGAATATTTAAAAGATAGTTTTGAACTTGAATTCAAATATCACCAATTATTTGATACTTAAATTATTGAATTAAATAAGTTGAAGTTGGTTCAAATGTTGAATCTGGAGTTTTAAGCCTACTAAAAATAACTTGAAGGCTTGAATAATTTATATTAATAGTACCGAGGATAATAAAAGTCGTAAAATTGAAATTAACAGTGATTTGTTCAGTTTTAAAATTTATATCGTTTAAATTGAATTTTAAAATAGTCTTCCGAGACACAGTTTTGGAATTCAACGAAACTAGTTCCAGTGGGTCCGTAATATTGAATTATTATCGGATTTCGAATTTCGTATTAATCGGAATTAGTATGTGAGTGAACGATATATAAACGCGTTGAAAAACTAGTTGTTAATAATCTAATTTAATTTAATTAATCAAGCTTCTTTTATACGCCTTCTTCTTCTCATTTAATCACATACTTTCCCAATCCTAAGCCGTTCAATCAACTATCAAAATGCTCGAACTAAAACAAATAATAATAATAAGATAAAACAAATGATATTAATAATAATATTATTATTAATAATAATAATAAAAATCAAGAAAGAAACTTCTTAGGGAAGCCGTATGATAGAACAAAATATAATAACACAGATAACACGATAAGGCCGAACTCCTGTTTCTTCTTTCCCTCAAATCCTCACTGTGAAAAAAAAAAATTAATGCCGTCTCCTTCATTTAAAAATCGCGACCTCCTTTTATTCGCAAACAATCAGAATCGTCGCAACCGAAGGGGGGTGTCGACATCGTGAAGGTGATGCGGTAGGGTTTTCGAGTTCGACCGAAGGGGGGAAACGTTGTCGAACTCTGTACCGCGTTCGAAGTTAAGGGAGGCGCGTGGGGTCTCGGTGAGGTAGACGTTGGGGTCTATGGTTTTGAGGCGGCGGCTTGAGGTAACGTGATGTCGCGATGTCCATCTCGAGCTCGACGACGACAAGCAAGGCTGACCTCGCGGTGAGTTCGCTCAATGTCAAGAGCTAGGGTTCGCTGTGGGTAATCGCCACCGCGATGGGTTGCTGCGAGGTATAATTTATTTACTTGTTTGTTTAATTTGGATTAAAATAAATAATATATATATAGGTTTTAGTGAATGAAAATGCAGTAAAGTATATGTATAGATATATAGGCAGGATTATATATTATATATATAATAAAAAAAATGAAAGAAGAGAATTTGTAAGTATGACAATCATAAGAGCTTGAATAAATCTAAGGATAAACAGAGAAACAATGGAGTTTAAAACTCAAGTGATATTATTTTAAAGAATAATGTATTTTGGAATTAATCTGTTCAACTAACTTATTTAAATTTATTCTAGTTAAAGAAAATTAATAGTTTAATTAAATGATTAGTTAATTAGTTTATTTAAATAATGGTTGGTTCAAATAATAATAAACTGTGAATTGTTATACAAGGTTTAAAAATCGAGGAAACAAGTCTTTTTGGAGTGGATTGCAAGTTTAGAAGCAAAGGTGAGTTAATCTCACTCAGTTTAAATTTAAATTTAAATGATTAAATTTAAATAATTGTTTAAGTGGTTGAATTGAGTGATGTGACATAGTATAGTATAATTTGAAATTGGCATATTATGTGATGCTAACATCTGTGGGTGCAGGGAAAATAGGTTGGAGGGATCCAACTGGACCCCTCAACTTTTATTTAAATTATTTAATATTCTCTGCTGTGAATATTGGTATTCTATGAGGAGTTATATTGGGATATTGAATGTTATGGTTGATTGGATATATTTGGGCAAAATGAAGTACCAAATTTATATAGATTGGATTTTGGAAAAAACAAAATAAAAGAAATAAATTTGTGAGTAAAATAATTATAGGAAATTTGAATAAATAAAGAATGGGTCAAAAGAAATAGAAGTAATATGAAAATAATAATAAATAACTTCGAGTATGAAAGAAAAAAGAGGTTTAAATAAACAGTAATTAATGAATTGTAAATTTATGTGGTATTAATTTAATGGACATAAGAATTATTTTAAACTTAAAGTTTTAAATTTATATAAAAGGATAAGGAAGTAATTGAGAAATCTAAAAGTTGGAATTTTCAGTTAAAGTACTGTAAATCATAATTAAGAAATGAAATCTGAAATTAATAGATTTTGAATTAAAAGGGAGTAAAAGGGGAAATCAATTTGGAAAATTGATTCAAGTGTTTGAAATCGAAATTTTAAGGAAGAATGTGAAGAGAGGTATATTTCTCTGGATAGCCAAGTACGTTTTCAAAGTAAATTTTTGAAATATAAATTAAAAGTTGAAGTTGTTTTAAGAAGTATGTTTTGAAAATTTGCTATTTCTAAATATTTAAATTTTTAAGTAAGTATTTCCTTTTAATCTATTACAGCAATAATTATTTAAAGAGTGACTTAGTATTTTATTTTTAAAAGTGAAATCTAGTTTTATATTTTATTTAGTAACCTTATTTTCAAATATTCATATAGTATGTATTTTTAACAAATTATTAAAGTAATTTTAACTTGAACGTTTTAAAGAATATTTTTAAAAGTAAGGTGTTTTTTTTAATTATTTTAAAAATCTAGATTTGTGCTTGGTGATTCCAGTGGGAATAGGAATACTTGGAATTTATTCTGAGGAGGGCATATAGTTTTGAAAACTGTTTACAAAGGAATTTGAAAAGTGAAAATATATCTTGTGAAGATATTTTTGAAATAAATAAATAATTTGGAAAATTATTTATTGGTTGATGGTTGTTTTGTGAATATAATTGATAGTTAAATAACCGACTATCAATATTGGACAAATGCGTTAATCGTTTCGAAGAGACCGGGATCGAGATTTATTTCTAGAAAACCACTTCGATCCGGTTTATACGTTTCGTGAAAAACGATTTTGGATTCGAAGATGGAGCAATGAAGTGCAAGGGCGAGTCGCTACTAATCCTGAGGATATTTCCAAAATGGATGTAGTAGGAATAGTGCCTTCGGTTCCGTTCGAACCCGGGACGGACTTGTATGGATGAATGCTTGCGAAACATCGTCAGGTGGACGATGGGCATTCTAAGGGATATTCTAAAGAGGTAACGCTTAGCCTCAAGCCTCATCAAATGGGAATGACTGAAAATCAGGGGATATGCTGCAACGGTAGGTGGGTAGCACCCAAGCAGGGTGAGGTCATTCCAGTCTAGATGTCCCTTTTTATTTCGGCTTAGTGGGCGGTTGCTGATCCCAACCGTAGTGTGATCTCGCTCGGGATTATCCAGTAAGGGGTAGTCCCGGCCTTGTGTTGCAGGGGAGCGGGCGTACTCCTCGGTACGGTGATCTAGGCCCCGTACTATGGCAGGTAGTACCCCAGTGCCTAGTCATTGGTTGGAAATCCATTCTCCCTACGAGCCTTGTACGAGTTTTGTTTGTATTACTCACTTTTGTGGCTAGTAGCTGAAATTTAATAGATGTAACAATTTGGGCTATTTTATAAGTGTTTGTATATAGACCCTATTGTAATATCATAGGATTTGTATAAAAATTGTTTTAGCTATCGTAAGGTAAAAACTCGACATGTTTATTTGTGGCATGGTCTTACGAGATGCTTTTGTTTTCAAAGGATTTTGAAACTTTAATAATCAATTGGGTGTGATTTTCTCACGCTGGTATTCCAGACTGACTCGGGTGTTATTTAACTGTAATGCTCGGGTCAGACCGAGTATTATAGAATACAGGACATGATGCTATGGAGCTCAGGAGACGAGCTGGATGACGACACGTACTCTTGTACTTGTATATAAATATATTCCGCTGTGTTGAGTTGTTGTGTATCCATGTGTATGTTATTGATGTTGAGCCGTGATTGATGTACTCTGATGACGTAAAATATGTAAACAGATATATTTGATTTTGAGTAAAGATCATATATATTCTATTATATTTTATTCCGCTGTGATGGTTAGATTCTGTTGTTGTTTTCTATTTTCTTCTTCTACCTCTTCTTCTTTAACCCAAATGGTTCGTATTTCTGTGCAACTTGAGTTGATTGTTGTAGAATAGTGCGGACTCAAGGGGTACGGATTTGCGGGTCGTTACAGTTGGTATTAGAGCATAGGTTAGAGATAACCTTGGCTTTGGTGGGAATTACTCATTTAAATTAGAGTCTATAGTACTCTAAAATGAGTTTGAGTGTATTAATAGATATGAGCGCGTATTTGTTAGTGAATAGAAATTGTTTTAATATTGTGTTGATCGATTTATTGAGTGGTATATGAACCTTCGTCGGCACAGTCTGCGCAACTGTATTGAAGGGGTTTCTAAACACTTGAATAGAACAATCGACACGGTATTGTTTTAAATGTGGGTGAATGAAATAATTTTACCCAAAAACCTATTTTGATATAAAGGAAAGTTTTTGAAAACTATTTAGCTAATATGTGGTTACTTGGATGTTAGAAATGATAATATTAACGTATTATCATTGTAAAGTGAAAATTTAACTAGAAATTTAAAAATAACTAAAATTCAAGGGAGTAATTTCATTATAAAATGGAATTTATAAATATGAATTATAAATGGAAATATAATCAAATGAGAATTTGTATAAACATAAATTATACAAATGCATTATAGTTAAAAGTTGAATTAAAATAGAATTTGTAACTTTAAAACCCTGGAGATTTTGGAAGTATTTTGGAGTTAAATAGTATTATTGTTGTTTTTGGGTTATTTCTGAAAGGAAATTTGTTTGAAAATGGATTTTGAAAGTAATATAGCATTGAAATCACTTGGATTATTGGAAAATAATTCTGATGATGACGGCCGCATCATCGGTATTCATTTTTGAATTTCTAAGTGACGGATTGCTGCCAAAATTTGATTTGTTCAGAAAAGCTAGCTGTTTTGAAAATTTCAAAGGAAATTTGTTGGGAATAAAACTAGGATTGGTTTAAATATTTGGGAAATGAGATTTGAGATGTTGGAGATTTTAAATGATTTGAAACCAAAAGCCGGGTGCTTTAAAAATCCCGATGAGATAGTTGTAAGCTTATAAATTGAGATGATTTTTGAATCATGAAGGGAATATAAGCTTTGAATGTTGGAATTTAAATTTAAAGGGAAAGGTTAAGAATGAAATTAACTTGTATGGGAAATAAAAGTTTAAGTGGATTGGAAATTAATTTAAATAAGCTGAAATAATATCCGGTTGTATTTGAAATAAGTTAAAATTGAATTGAGATTAAATAAATCCGAGTTAAAATAAAATTGAATTGGAATAAAATATTCAATTGAGTTATCAAATGGAATTAGATTCTTACCTGATTAAATGGAAATAAGTTGGGTAAGGATTGGAATTGGAATAAATGAATAAGAACAACTTATAAGAGAATTAAAAATCCATAGAAATAAAAATATGCTTGGGTTATAAAGAAGCATAAGGCTTGAGTTAAAATAAAAGAAGAATATATTCAAGCTTATGATGAATGGAATTGTATAAAACAATAAGTTGTGACTTATTAAATTGAAAATGGAATACAAAATCCAAAATAAATATTGTTTGATGTTTTGGATAAAGAAATGAAAATCCAAACTTGAATTATAAACTAAATTGGACTAAGAAAGAATTAAATGGAGTGATATTTGGAATTAAAATTCAAGTGATGGATTATAAATAAGGGAAGAACTAATTGATAATAAATTAGTTAATCAAATGTGTAAATGGGAACGTAATATAGTTTAATAGAAACTGAATTGTGAGTTTATGATGAAGTTTGGAAATAAACTCAAGTTATTAATTAAAATTTAATGTGAAGTGTTAACAAATTAAATATAATTGGGAATGTATCGAATAAATGTAAATGGATTAAAATAGCAATGGTATGAATTGTAAATAAAAATCTGAATAAGTGAAATAAATTGGAAATGGCATTGTAATAAATTGAACGAGTTAAATCTGGAAAGTTAAATTTTATAACAACTAATCAAATAAATTTGTAGTTTGAAATGAGATTGGATTGAGATAGAATCGAATTAAATTGAAAAGAGAAATTTATTTGCAAAATGAAATGAGTTTAAGAATAGAAAAAAAGGGATTTACTTGAATAAAATGGGCTTAACTATAAAATTGGAATGAATAAACTTAAGCTAAAAAAAATGGAAATGAGTTGAATTGCAATCAACTTAAAATTTAGTTTAATAAAAATGGATTGGATTTAAATCAACTAAAAATGAATTTCAATTGAAGTAAAATTCGGTGAGTTGCCGATAATAGTTAATGGAATGAAAATACTTAAATAAATAATTGTAAACCATTTAAATTATTAAGGGATTGAAATAACTTGAGACAATAAGGAAAATGAATGTTTCAAGTTTATTAGAATGGTTTAAGTGAATGTGGATAAACTAATTAAGTTGAATAAATAAATGATAGAATAAATAAGCATCAAATGAAATGTGGTTTAAATAAGTTGAGAAATGGTTATAAAATGAAATAGCTTAGATTGTCTTCGAGCTAAATAAAATAGTTTGGAATAAACAAATTTGGGAATGGAATGTAAATAAATGGATTGTAAATGAAATTTAAATGGAGTATGTCGAGCTAAATAAATGCTTGTGAATGAATTAAAATAAAAAGGAAATTTGATTGGTAATAGAGATGGAACCTAAGTTGTTAATGGTTTTGAATGGATCAGTTTGGTTAATAAAATTGAAATGCAATGAAACAGAAAATATATGGATAGTGAATAAATCCGAAATGGAATTGAATTAAGTGTAAGTTGAGTTGGAGTCAATTTAAATTGATTATAAAACTCAAGTGCTTATTTATTCACATAAATCTCGTCAAATTGCAAAGAATAAATTGTTATTGAATATAAATAGAAGTTATTAAGATGCCTTGGATGGATAGGAATAAAATAAATTGGGTTTGAAACCAATTGAATTAAATATGAGTTCAGTTTGCTTAAAAATAAATTAAATGTAAGCAATTGAGTTTTAAACCATTCAAATTAATGAAGTTATATACGAATGGATTTAAAAACATTCACATTGGATGGGAATGGATTATAAATTAATTGAAACAGATGAATTGGTATGAAAACTATATAAATTGCTTATGGAAAAATGTTTGGAATGAGTTTCTTTTAGGATTCATATGTTTTAACTATTGCAACTAAGTGTAATGTAGTTAAACTTCATTTATACGACACTTACATGTTTAAATTGAGTAAATACAGGTACCTGGGAGCCGTGTGGCTGGATGTGGTTGTGCTATTTGCTAAAAATAATAAGTTGTTTGCTTAAAATGCTAAATAAGGTACGCCTACGCAATAAAAATAGGAAATATGAACTGTTTTTGGTTTTTCCGATCGTGTGTGTCGATGTATATATATTTTTCTCTTTTATTAGATTGCAAAAGCTCCTCCGTACAAGGGAGACTCTGCCAAAAATTTTCAGAAATTTTGGGAGTTAGAAAATTTTTGGGAAATTTTGTTAACGACAAACAAATTCAAATTGGAAACTAAAATAAATTAGTAGAGGAAACCAACTTAAAGTAAATGATATGAATTAGTTGTTAATAGAAAATAAAGTTTAAAAATTTAGAGTTTAAGATAAATTGAATCCATATGAAAATGAAAGAATTAATTTGAATAAAAATAGATGTAAACTAAAATGGAAGATGAAATAAATATAAGAAGCATGTAAAATGCTTATACTAAACTTAAGAGGGAATGGTGAATTCTTAAATGATAATTGATACTACTAATACAATTTAAGTCAATATTGAAATGAATGGATATTTGCATTTTGTGAGAAGTCGATAAAATATTTTGGAATATTGTGTTTGGATATTAGTGCTAAGCAGGATTTGCAGGTAATATAAAGGAAATGTGAATTGGTTTTGACTTCATAAGGATAAAAATTGAGTTGCCCGACCAAAAAGGTATGTATTTAAATTTGGTGTGAATTTGATTGGGAATTTGGATTGAGCCACTTGGCTTTTTGTTTTCTTTTTGGATTTGGGAGGCCGTAGAGCCATTTTGTAGTTGTACCGAGTCAGCCGCGCAAAGGAGACGCTGGCAAAAATTTTCGGGAATAGGGAGTTAGAAAAATTTTGGGAAAATTTTGGTAATTCAAAAATTGGTTTTAAACTGAAACTTGAATGGTTAAGAAAATAGTATAATTTGATACTATGGGAGAATTGAGAAGTTAATAAGAAGAATAATGGGTCTTTTATAAAAAGATAGTTAGTTAGATGTTGAATTGTTTGGTTTGGAAATAAGTAAACGGGTATTGGACCATTCTTCCTAACTAGTAATTTCGGGGACGAAATTCTTTTAAGGGGGGCGGAATGTGACAACCCGGAATTTTTGAATACTTAAAATTGGAATATTCAATTGATTTTGAATATTTAAAAGTTAGTTTTTAACTTGAATTCAAATATCACCAATTATTTGATAATTAAATTATTGAATTAAATAAGTAGAAGTTGGTTCAAATGTTGAATCTGGAGTTTTAAGCCTATTAAAAATAACTTGAAGGCTTGAAAAATTTATATTAATAGTACTGAGGATAATAAAAGTCGTAAAATTTAAATTAACAGTGATTTGTTCAGGTTTAAAATTTATATCGTTTAAATTGAATTTAAAAATAGTCTTTCAAGACACAGTTTCGAAATTCAACGAAACTAGTTCCAGTTGGTCCGTAATATTGAATTATTATCGGATTTCGAATTTCGTATTAATCGGAATTAGTATGTGAGTGAACGATATATAAACGCGTTGAAAATTTAGTTGTTAATAATCTAATTCAATTTAATTAATCAAGCTTCTTCTATATGCCTTCTTCTTGTCATTAAATCACATACTTTCCCAATCCTAAGCCGTTCAATCAACTATCAAAATGCTCGAACTAAAACAAATGATAATAATAAGATAAAACAAATGATATTAATAATAATAATAATAATAATAATAATAATAATAATAATAATAATCAAGAAAGAAGCTTCTTAGGGAAGCCGTATGGTAGAACAAAATATAATAACACAGACAACACGATAAGGTCGAACTCCTGTTTCTTCTTTCCACCAATCACCGTGAAAAAAAAAAATTAATGCCGTCTCCTTCATTTAAAAATCGCGACCTCCTTTTATTCGCAAACGATCAGAATTGTCGCAACCGAAGGGGGGTGTCGGCATCGTGAAGGTGAGGCGGTAGGGTTTTCGAGTTCGACCGAAGGGGGGAAACGTTGTCGAACTCTGTACCTCGTTCGAAGCTAGGGGAGGCGCGTGGGGTCTCGGTGAGGTAGACGTTGGGGTCTAGGGTTTTGAGGCGGCGGCTTGAGGTGACGTGATGTCGCGATGTCCATCTCGAGCTCGACGGCGACAAGCAAGGCTGACCTCGCGGTGAGTTCGCTCAATGTCGAGAGCTAGGGTTCGGTGTGGGTAATCGCCACCGCAATTTGTTGCTTCGAGGTATAATTTATTTACTTGTTTGTTTAATTTGGATTAAAATAAATAATATATATATAGGTGTTAGTGAATGAAAATGCAGTAAAGTATATGTATAGATATATATGCAGGATTTATATATATATATATATATATATATAATAAAAAAAATTGAAAGAAGAGAATTTGTAAGTATGATAATCATAAGAGCTTGAATAAATCTAAGGATAAACAGAGAAACAATGGATTTTAAAACTCAAGTGATATTATTTTAAAGAATAATGTATTTTGGAATTAATCTGTTCAACTAACTTATTTCAATTTATTTTAGTTAAAGAAAATTAATAGTTTAATTAAATGATTATTTAATTAATTTATTTAAATAATGGTTGGTTCAAATAATAATAAACTGTGAATTGTTATACAAGGTTTAAAAATCGAGGAAACAAGTCAGTTTGGAGTGGATTGCAAGTTTAGAAGCAAAGGTGAGTTAATCTCACTCAGTTTAAATTTAAATTTAACTGATTAAATTTAAATAATTGTTTAAGTGGTTGAATTGAGTGATGTGATATGGTATAGTATAATTTGAAATTGGCATATTATGTGATGCTAACATCTGTGGATGCAGGGAAAACAGGTAGGAGGGATCCAACTGGACCCCTCAACTTTTATTTAAATTATTTAATATTCTCTGCTGTGAATATTGGTATTCTATGAGGAGTTATATTGGGATATTGAATGTTATGGTTGATTGGATATATTTGGGCAAAATGAATTACCAAATTTATATAGATTGGATTTTGGAAAAAACAAAATAAAAGAAATGAATTTGTGAGTAAAATAATTATAGGAAATTTGAATAAATTCAGAATGGGTCGAAAGAAATAGAATTAATATGAAAATAATAATAAATAACTTCGAGTATGGAAAGAAAAAAAAGGTTTAAATAAACAGTAATTAATGAGTCATAAATTTGTGTGGTATTAATTTAATGGACATAAGAATTATTTTAAACTTAAAGTTTTAAATTTATATAAAGGATAAGGAAGTAATTGAGAAATCTAAAAATTGGAATTTTTAGTTAAAGTACTGTAAATCATAATTAAGAAATGAAATCTGAAATTAATAGATTTTGAATTAAAAGGGAGTAAAAGGGGAAATCAATTTAGAAAATTGATTCAAGTGTTTGAAATCGAAATTTTAAGGAAGAATGTAAAGAGAGGTATATTTCTCTGGATAGCCAAGTGCATTTTCAAAGTAAATTTTTGAAATATAAATTAAAAGTTGAAGCTGTTTTAAGAAGTACGTTTTGAAAATTTGCTATTTCTAAATATTTAAATTTTTAAGTAAGTATTTCCTTTTAATCTACTATAGCAATAATTATTTAAAGAGTGACTTAGTATTTTATTTTTAAAAGTGAAATCTAGTTTTATATTTTATTTAGTAACCTTATTTTCAAATATTCATATAATATGTATTTTAAACAAATTATTAAAGTAATTTTAACTTGAACGTTTTAAAGTATATTTTTAAAAGTAAGGTGTTTTTTTTAATTATTTTAAAAAACTAGATTTGTTCTTGGTGATTCCAGTGGGAATAGAAATACTTGGAGTTTATTCCGAGGAAGGCAGATAGTTTTGAAAACTGTTTCCAAAGGAATTTGAAAAGTGAAAATATATCTTGTGAAGATATTTTTGAAATAAATAAATAATTTGGAAAATTATTTATTGGTTGATGGTTGTTTTGTGAATATAATTGATAGTTAAATAACCGACTATCAATATTGGACAAATGCGTTAATCGTTTCGAAGAGACCGGGATCGAGATTTATTTCTCAAAAACCACTTCGATCCGGTTTGTACGTTTCGTGAAAAACGATTTTGGATTCGAAGATGGAGCAATGAAGTGCAAGGGCTAGTCGCTACTAATCCTGAGGATATTTCCAAAATGGATGTAGTAGGAATAGTGCCTTCGGTTCCGTTCGAACCCGGGACCGACTTGTATGGATGAATGCTTGCGAAACATCATCAGGTGGACGATGGGCATTCTAAGGGATATTCTAAAAAGGTAACGCTTAGCCTCAAGCCTCATCAAATGGGAATGACTGAAAATCAGGGGATATGCAGCAAGGCTAGGTGGGTAGCACCCAAGCAGGGTGAGGTCAATCCAGTCTAAATGTCCCTTTTTATTTCGGCTTAGTGGGCGGTTGCTTATCCCAACCGCGGGGTGATCTCACTCGAGATTATCAAGTACGGGGTAGTCCCGGCCTTGTGTTGCAGGGGAGCGGGCGTACACCTCGGTACGGTGATCTAGGCCCCGTACTGTGACAGGTGGTACCCCAGTGCCTAGTCATTGGTTGGAAATCCATTCTCCCTACGAGCGTTGTACGAGTTTTGTTTGTATTACCCACTTTTGTGGCTAGTAGCTGAAATTTAATAGATGTAACAATTTCGGCTATTTTACAAGTGTTTGTATATAGACCCTATTATAACATCCGAGGATTTCTATAAAAATTGTTTTAGCTATCGTAAGGTAAAAACCCGACATGTTTATTTGTGGCGTGGTCTTACGAGATGCTTTTGTTTTCAAAGGATTTTGAAACTTTAATAATCAAGTGGGTGTGATTTTCTCACGCTGGTATTCCAGACTGACTCGGGTGTTATTTAACTGTAATGCTCGGGTCAGACCGAGTATTATATAATACAGGACATGATGCTATGGAGCTCAGGAGACGAGCTGGATGACGACACGTACTCTTGTACTTGTATATATATATATATTCCGCTGTGTTGAGTTGTTGTGTATCCACGTGTATGTTATTGATGTTGAGCTGTGATTGATGTACTTTGATGATGTAAAATATGTAAACAGATATATTTGATTTTGAGTAAAGATCATATATATTCGATTATATTTTATTCCGCTGCGATGGTTAGATTCTGTTGTTGTTTTCTATTTTCTTCTTCTATCTCTTCTTCTTTAACCCAAATGGTTCGTATTTCTGTGCAACTTGAGTTGATTGTTGTAGAATAGTGCTGACTCAAAGGGTACGGATTTGCGGGTCGTTACAACGTGATATTGTTAAGTTATTTTTAAGGAAGTTAAGTTTTGTTAACTTTAAAATTATCAAGTTAAATGTTTATTTTATTCTACAACTTTATTAATTATTTAATTATGTAAAGGTAAGCATAATGATAAAATGTTTAAAAAAAATGATGTAATAAGGCATTAATAAGATAAGTTTCGTCTTAAGATAATTAAGGTTTAATGCCTAGAGATTAATTAAGTTGATTAGGTAATTTGAATATGATTGCTTAATGAGATTTATGAGAGTAACTACTTAGTGAAGTAGTTGATGGATATATTATTGAATGAAATTAATATAAGGTTAATTACTTAGGAGAAGTAATTCAGAATTAAATTACTTAGAGTAATTTAATAAAGAATTGATATAATTAATTAAGGAATTAACTTATTAGGGTGTGATTATAATATGGTTAATTACTGTTTAAGGTTGATTAAGGCTGATTAATGAAAGTGATTAATTAAGAATTATCAATTAATATAATTAATGGAAGTAATTAACTAAAGATTAAGTGCTGTAAAAATTTAAGGATGATTACTTTGTGTAATCAATTGAGAATTAATTACTTAGTCAAGGGTTATTAATTAAGGGGAATAACTAAAGGTGATTGATTAATTGGTTATAATTAATTAATATTAAGTAAATGGTAATCTAAGTAATTAATAATTGTAGTTAATTTAATTAGAAATAAAATAAATTAAGTTTTGGAGGTGATAAAACTTGGTTATAAATGATTGAATAATATTGCATGACTTAAACTGATTGATATATCGAAAAGGTGATTTGGATGCTATGTGTTATGAGATATTGAGATTTAACTGAGATGATTACTTTTCTATTGATGATGAATTAATGTGGATGACATTATGTGTTAGAGAGTTTAAAATGTGTTTCACTTGGGTTTAGATGACATTGGATTCGAAGAGACCAGAGTCGGGTATTAGTAAATATCCGAAACCACTTCGATTCTGTATAGATTGATGTGTGAAATCGGTAACGACCCAGAATTTTATTTAATTAAAATTTGAATATTTAATTAATTTTAAATATTAGTAAGTGGATTTATAAGTCGAATAAATTTTAATTCGAATAATTGGATTTAATTGGATAATTAAATCGATAATTTAATATGTTAAATTATGGAAATAATTGAAAATTGAGTTAAATATGACTGAAAATGATTTGTAAAATTTTATTTTATCATATTGGAGTTAGAATGATATTTTAGAACTTTTAAAATCGAATTAAAAGTTTATTTGTGAAAATTGAATATTTTAATATTAAAATCGACTAGTGAAAATAGTCCATTTTTGAACATTCTTAGAATTGGACGAAACCAGTTCCATTGGATCCGTAATAGTTAGTTATTACCGGATTTCAATTTTCGTGTCAATCGGAGCTATCGTTTGATCGTAGCAGCTCGAAACGCATCGAATTATTTTTAACATTAATTTGGCGAGTTAAAATAGCCATTTTTCAAAAAGTCTCGGATTTCGACGAAACCAGTTTCATCGGATCCAAAATGTGATATTATTGTAAGGTTTCAAATTTCGTGTCAATTGGATTTACCGTTCGTCCGGTACAAATTAAAACGCCTAGAAAATCATTTAAATCGGTATAATTTAAATTGAACGTTTATTGCCATATCTCGCACAGATGTCCGAATTAGCTTCCGAAACCTGTTCCATTGTGTCCGAAACGCGGGGTAAACCCTAGAAACGCTGGTTACGGCGCGTGAATCGGAGTTCGGAATTCCCGGATGAATAGTGTTCGAAAATTCTCTATAAATAGCCCCTTCACTCTAAAAAAAAATAAAATAAACCCTAAACTAAACCCTAGCCGGCCCTAAGAAATGGAAGGCCAGAAATCATCCTCCTTTCCCCCTCAATCACTCCCAATCTACAAACAATTAGAAGAAGTGATCAACTACAAACATGTAGAGCTTGACGAGAGCTTTCGATCTATACGGTGATGATGGGGTTTGGCGTCACGTGGAGGTGGGGAGGTGGCTGCGTGTGTGGCCGTTCATTTGCGTGCACACTCAAAGGGGGGCGGCCGAGCTTGCTATTGTGGCAGGCGTGGGTAGAGGAGGAGATGAGCTTCGAGATGCAAGTTCCTGATCGCGTTCAAGTTCAATGTGGAGGTCGAAAATTGAAACCCTAATTGGATGGTATGGGTTCTTGTGTGCGGCTGTTGAACGTGAGGGAGAGGGAGAAGGAGGGTGCGGCCGTGATTCTGTAGATGCAGATCCAACGGTCCTGATTTGTTGAGGGTTTAAAATTATAAATTATGTTATAAATTTATGTATATAAATTCGTATAAACTTTGAAAAATCGTAATTTTTTCATACGAGGTCGAAAACGCGCGAAACCAGTTGCGTTGGAATCGTATGGACGAGCACTACGCGATGGAATTGGATTGGAGTCGTTTGGAGTTAGTGAAAATTTTGGGTAAAATTAAACGTCCGTTTAATTTTATTCGAAATAAATCGCTAAAACGGAATTAAAATCAAGGTGAGAACTTCTCAATCAATCGAATCAGTTCCGATTTTATTTTAAATAATTAGATTTAAAATATTTGAATGCATGTTTGAATGATGATTGTTATCTATTGATTGTTAAAATAGACATTATGCGCCGTTAGTAAGCGAATGTTATTTGTTAAAAACATATACCGCGAATATTTCATAAACAATGAAATTGCTATTATATATAATAGCAATATATATATTGGCATATGTATATATTGGAGTTGTTGATTCCCCGCATTTTTTAGCGGATGAGACCCTATTGCGCCGTCTATTAAGCGGATAATATTTTAAATCCCATATACCGCGATAATTTCGTACTGGAGCGGAATTGGTATTGTGCTAATGTTTGTGGATGCAGGAAAACAGGTTGGAGGGATCCAACTGGATTCCTCAACAGTTTTTATTTGATTTCAGAGATTTTGATATTTGATTGATTATCATATCGATATATGATATCGTTGTAGTCGTGATTGACTATTTTGGTGTGTAGCATCATTGAACCAAATTTTAGGATTTTAAAATGATTTTAAAGTGATTTTTGAAAGTATACGTTTATAGAATATTTTTTTTGGAATTGATCCATTTTAAATAAATAAATGTTATAATTTTTAAAGTTATAAAAATTATGATTTTGAGAAATGCGGTTAAAGATTGATTTTTGAGAAATATGGGTTAATGTTATTATAAAATAGTTTAAATTGGATCTCTGAATTTATTGTAAAAAGTTTAAATATAGGATTTATAAAACTTGATTATTTTATGAATCAAAATAATGAAATTATAAAGGAGATTAAAGATGTTTTAAAATAATAGTATAAATTGATTTTTTATAAAGGATTTATAAATTGATATTTATAAATTAAAACATTTGAATTATAAAACGAGTTTTTATAAGTGTCTGAATGAAGTGAAAATGGATTGCATAAGTGAATGGAATTTATAAAATTATAAATGGTGAAGTTATAAGTGAAATTTATAAATAGTAAGATTTATAAATTTTGTGAAGTTATTAAAGAATATATTTGGATAAAACAAATGAATCTTATAAGTTATAAGATTTATAATTATGAAGTTTAAAAGAACGATTTTGTAAAATAATCGTTTTATAAGCATTTAACTTATAATGTGAATCTTTGGTTCATAATTGAGATATAAAGTGAATAGGTTAATAAAGAAAATTTATAAAGAAAGATGTTATAAAATAAATAGAAATGGAGTTTATAAACGTTGTTTTATAAATTCGTAAACGACTTATTTTGATAAGTAAATTGTTGAAACCTATTAATGGAGTTATATTCACATTTTTGACTGTGAATAATCCTTTGAAATAAAATGTATAGAAAGGATGAAATTGATTAACGTAGTATATTCACGTTTTTGAATAGTGAATAATATGTTAAATAAATTGTTTTGAATGTGATGTTTTAAATATAATTTAAAACGATCTAACGATGTTTTTAAAATGCGTTGAGATTCGAAACCATAGATTTCAACATACATTGTTGAAATAAATGTTTTCGAGAAATAGAAGGAAATGGTGGACTATAACACTGTTGTTATAATAAAGGCTTTCCGAAAGGAAATGTTTTGTATAGTATTGGGATTTATATATCTATTTTAATTTCGAATCCCTATACTAGTGATTTTGGGTTGTCGTAACGATGTTTTACGCAACATTCGTTTTGGCCCAAATAAATACGTTTAAGTGAATGATTTCCTTAAAGAATGAAATATATACTTAATTTCGATTGAAGTATATTAAATATTTTCCAAAGGTTGAAAATAAATAAAATTTGTGAATTACTTATGAATAAATAAGTATGGAAATGTTTTCCAATATAAAGGGAATATTTTGAGAATTCATCTTTTTGAAGATAAATTGAAATGAATAATTGAAATCGTATATTCATAGATATTTTGAAATATAAATTCACTATGGAATTTATAAAAGAAAGGGGAACTTGTTTAAAAATAAATATTGATTTATTTTTGAAGTATTGAAAATAATATATCTTGTAAAGATATTTTGGAAAATAAATAATTTGGAAAATTATTTGGAAACTGGTGATGTGTGCATATCCATTGACAGTTCAATAACCGACTATCAATATTTCCCTTTGAATGGGCAATTGATGTGATTTGTTTGAATTTGAATGCCACACTTATTTTTGAATAAGCTCTCACTATTCGGGTTAACCGGGAAAGGACCTTGGGGTCGTATAACCCATTCCGAATAGGTGATACGTCGTTATGAATTGCATTTGATGACCGGTGTTGAAGACCGGGTATTTGCGAAAGCGATAGGATGACCTATCGATTGTCTCTGCACTGGGTAGCTCCTGGTATAGAGATTCCCTAAGTGATTGGAAATTCGATCGGGATTGTGAATACCCGGATTGCAAGGGCTTCGTGAGAAGTGCCTTCGGTTTTGTTCGAGCCCGGAAAAGACTTGTATGGATTGTATGTCTGACGTTACAAATTGAGATATAAAGCCGATTTCTTTCAAATATATTTCTGTTGGTGGCGTAGAATTTATTCTTTTAGCTTAACACCCTTCTCTGAGACGTACGAGCTCAGAGGTTGTGTGTAACGACCCGTAAATTTAGCCGGTTTTAATAACGTTATTAATTAGAATTTTGCGGGATTTTAAACGATAAAATTTTGAGATATAAATTTTATATTTGGAATGCGTCTAGTTAAACATATCAACTGGTAAATTTTCGTCCAAAAATACGAAAGTTTATTTCGTGCGTAAATTTACTTCAATTTAGTCAGTTAAAAAGCGATGAAAATAAAACATTTTCAAAATCAAAATATTTTTACATAGAAAAATTCTAAACCATCTTTTGAGCAAGTTGTCAGTTTGTCGTTTTTTCAAATTCGGACATCTTTGGCTCCGTCGATCTTATTTTTCTGTGTTTTTCATGCATTTTCCCTAGTATAAAAATTCGAATTTTTATGATTCAATTATACCGCCGGCGTCTGTATACTGTTTTGATCGTCTCATCATGCTGATCTCCATAGTACATTCAATTCCGTGTTTCGGAATCTGGTACGCCACGAAACCATTGAAACGTTAACCGTATCGGTATTGATTTTGTATCCTTTTTGTTCTTGAAAATTTTGGTTTTCACCTGACATCTGTTGCATTTATATCTCATATAATCGTGTGCTAGACTATATCTTTTTTTCGCTGGTTCCAATGTTTATATCAATGGTTCGTTTTATTTTCTTTCTGACGTTTCATTTTCTACCGATTGAAAACAACGTTCATTTATTTTATTACTTTTAGGAAATTTAAGTTGTGACTGTTGTTCCATTTAATATATTCGTTGAAATGTTAGCTCTGAACTTTCATCTTCCATAGGAAATTAAGTTTGCCTCACATTACTTTTCACATTCCTTCCCTTCTCTGCTCATTTCTCATCTTCCTTCCCCTTTTCTATTTGTACCTGCAAACTACAATTAGCCATGCAAATTAGTATATCCACATAATAAAGCTTACTACCTGAAGCTTCCATATTATTTTGGCATTAAAACCTTCCCTCTCCTTTCACCATTTAAACACCACACAACCCACTGCATATGCAAACCGACCTCCACCTTGCTCCGCCACCGTCCCTCTCTCTCAACATCGGGTGCTACCATCGCACCAACGCAGCCTGGCCTCGGACCCCATTCACCAAACACCTACTCCGCCTAGCTCTATCTCACCGACCCCGCTCAGCCATTCACACCATCTTCGTTCGCCAAGACTCGGCAGTGGCAGTCCGACCTTGCTTTCCATACTTCTGCAACCGAAAGCAACTCTATCACTTTATTCCACATCCTATGCTCGGCATTCTTCTTGCTTTGAAATGCATATAGGTATTTCTATTTGCTGATTAGTTCATATATATAAATACACTTTTATATGTAGGCTTACGTATCTATAGTGTAAGATGTCCCAATATAATTTCATATAAGTAAAAATATGTTTACAGTTTTAACATTTAAGTTATAGTTTATAGTTTGGTTTATAATTTTATGTTTGCAGTTGTGTTTACAGAATAAGATTTTGTTTAAAATGTTAAAATATACAAGACTTATATATATTAGTTAGATAGATCTCTTGTGTTTTAATGTATAAAATTATAATAGTTTATATAAGTGAAATTTCGGCTTGTCCATATTTACTACTATATGTATATTTTATTTACAGCATTCATATTTTATATATATTTATACGATTTCAACAGTTTACAAAGTTGTCAAAGCATAGATTTAGTCGTATAATAAAAGTGATATTTGTTTTTTGTTTTTTTTGAACAGCAGTTAGACTTCATGTTCACGATATCATATCTCACTCATGTTTTATCGGAATGGGTTGATTCTATTTTTAAAAAGGAGTTGAAGTTACCTAGTTTATGCATGTCAAATTTCAGCAAAATCCGACATCGTTTGATTAGTGGTCGAGAATCTAGAAGTTTGACCCGGACAGTTGTTCTTTTGTACTTGAAATTATTTTACACTGCTGCAAACACGACCTGAGTTCATGTTTGACGCATCGTATCTCTTCCGTCTTACTTCGAAATACAGTGATTCGCTTTTTGTTTAAAAGATAAAGTTTTCTACTTTCTGTATATAAATTTTTAGCTTCATACGAGATGGTTCAGTCCTCTGTTTCTTACCTGAAAGTCAGACCCAGAGAGGTTTTCAGACCTGAACATTTGACCGTCGCAACATGGCCTGAGTCTATGTTCGTGACATCGTAACTTTTCTCGTCTCTTGTCCAAATCAAGTGATTCTTTTGCAGTTTGAAATACAAGTTTTGATCTTTATTCATACCAAATTTCAAACCATTTCGATCTCTGTAGCACATAGAATTATATGGTTAAACTTTGACGCAGGACATGTTTTGTAATTATTGCTGTGTTGAATGTTTTGATTTGATTTCTTTTAAATGTTGTATTTAAGAAAGATGATTTTGGATATTGTTGTTAATAAAATAATAATAATAATAAATAAATGATAATATGTTGAATTTAAAAATAGATGTGATTTAATTGTAAGATGGCGTTAGAAATGCATATCTATGGAATTTTATCTGTGTTAAATTAAATATCTATTTGAAAATATATGTTTAAAATTGATTTTTTTTATATATATTTTATGTGTTTAATTTTGGAATATAGTTATGTATATATGTTCACTGATACCATTTACTTTTATCGCTCCTATTCTGATTTGATTTCGACGATTCATATTTAACAGCTTTGCTAGTCGATTCGTGCCAATCTAGCTATTCTGGAAGTCGTGCTTACGATCCGTGACTCAACTTCGTTGTCTATTCATCTCTTTAGCCTCGGAAGGTGAGCCATCACTCACGATTAATGTTCTTTTATTTATTAAATTTGATTTCAATTGAAATGACAATTGAAATATACTGCTGTTATTTATTGCACTGTTATGTATGTATCAGTTCACCTTTGACATCTGACACCGTTATCTGTTATGTATGTAATAGTAATCCAGTTTGGTTGATAATTGATTGATTGTTTTTTGTTTATATTGGATGTTAAATTGAAATGTATAAAATGATAAATATTATGCAATTGAATTTGACGTAGGATAGTTTAAAAATTGTGAATCGACATATGTGTTGAATTTGATTAGTTAATTTGAATAATATGACCCTTTTTAATTGTTAAGTTAATTGACACGTAGAATTTGATAAATTACACTTTGAACCTTGAACGTATATTGAATAAATTGTTGTAGAATTAAAATTGAAATTGAACGACAAGTGAAAACCCGTAATGTAGTAATCTTTAATCTACATGAAATGATAGTGTAGATTCTAGAAATAATTATATTAATTTGCACAACAAAAAGGTGAATTAATACGATTATTTCGGGATTATTTGGATTGATTATTTGATTGTTATTGATTGATTGCTATTGCTTGTTTATTTACTTTGACACCATCCCAGTTATCACACTGCAAGTTCCCTTTGCTATGCTTTGATTTTTGTATTGAATTGGAATCGGGTTGAAATGATAAATACCCAAATGAACTTGACTTAGGATAGAGAATTAAATGAAAATCCGATTGGTCAATAATTTGATTTAAAAATAAATAATGATTTTATTCGAGAAAGGAATAAGTTTTGAAATGAAGTTGGAATTTGAATTTTGAAGGGAAAATGTAAAGATTGAAATCTGAAACAAATATTAACGTAGTAATTGATGAAAAAACGTTGTTTGAAATTTAATTATTTAATAATTAAGTTTGGAATTATTAATAAATAATTTGGAATTAGTAATAATCGAGTTTTGAAATTATTAAGTTTGAAATCATTTAATAATTAAACTTGAAATTATAATTAAGTTTGAAATTACAATTAAGTGAAATTATTAAGTTGAATTTATAATTAAGTTGAATGATTTGATAATAAAGTTTGAATTTATAATAAAGTTGAAATGACTTGATAATTAAGTTTGAATTCATAATTAAGTGGAAATGACTTAATAATTAAGTTTGAATTTGTAATCAAGTTTGTAGTTATTAAGTTTTAAAATTATCAATAATTAAGATTGAAATTATTTAATAATCGAATAAGATTGAATTAATTGATAATTGAATAAAAAATTTAATTCTTTGACAAGAGAAATTGAACTTTTGGATAAGTGGATTTGAACTTCGTTAATAAATGAATTTGAGTTTCCTTATTTAATAAAGTTTTGGGAAAATTATTCAAGTAAGTTAATAAGTGAAAAAGTAAACTTCTCGAATATATGAAATTTAGTTTCTTTATTAATTGAGTTTTGAAAATTCGTAACTAAGTAAAGAAATAAGTGAAATTGAATTTCTTTAACAAGAAATAAAATGCGTTTATTGAAATGAATGTAAGACTTATAATTTTAAGAATATGATTTGAGTAAATTTGTAAGTTTTGTTATAATGAAATTGAACTTAAGTAATCGATTTAATTGAATTGGAATTTGAATAGAATTGTTTGAATGATAATTAATTTAACGAATATTGAATGAAATCGATAAATGAATTTAAATTGATTTGAATGTTAAAATAAATTAATTTAAATGACTTTGGAATGAAGTTTATATATACGAACTTGAACCACTATTGTATTGTTTAAATAAAAGTTGAAATTGAATTGTAAGATTTTGAATTGGTAATTTAGAAGTTTTGAAACGTAAACTTTGCAAATTGATTTAGAAAGACAAACGAAATGTTGATTTACGAATTGAAATTGAAATTGAAATTGATTTGGTTTGAAATATATTAAACGACCAATCGGTGTAATAATTACGAAAGTTATTAAAGAGACCGGAATCGGTTATGATATACTCTCTATCTAAACCGAAAACCACTTTAATAACTATACGCGGAGTGGTGATCCAGAATGAAGTGGTTGGAATGATGTACGTGATGACTGAAGAAAGAGAACGATAATGGATAGCCTTGACACTTGTGTCAAATTGGAAATGACTAAAACAGGAGCCGTGCCGGGCCAAATGGGGTTAGCCACCTCGAGCGAACACACTTCTTCGTAACTACTACTCATTATATGTTATCGATTGGTGCACCCTCGTACTTTTCAGGAGTGTTGTTTCGCGGTGTTGCGATCGCTGCGGCGATGCGTTCTCACCAGTCCGGATCAGGCGAACGGTAGTTTCACTACCTTGGGTATTGCCTCATGTGCCTTGTCATACTTGTATCCCTATATACGCGACCACTACGACTTTGTTTTGTGTTATACCTATGGAGTACTCCCTGATATCCCACCAGTTTACGGTGGAGTTTAGAGTGCTGTATAGACTATGATGCTTATAAAAAATGTGTTAAGGGGGATAATGGTAACGCCTTAACACTATTTTGATATTTTAGATTACTGATAGACGTTATCTATTTAGCGTACACTACTACATAGTAGATAGTTTAACGGATCCTTAGAGGATGGTGATTCCAACATCCTTTGAGTTACTTGTATTTCGATTGCTATTTCACTTGAGTTGGATTTATTGATATGAGAATATTAATCCTGACTCGAGTGTTTTGTGTTTTGCTTTACGCTCGGGTCAGACTGAGAGTACCATCTTTCGAGGCTCATCTTTGAAGTTGGAGCTTTGCTTGAAGATCCAGCCATCTATTCTGCTTTCAGTATTCGATGATTCCAGTGATGTATTCTGATTTGTATTTGATGTATCGTATTTCTCTTCTGTTGTAAACTCTGATGTATCTTATATATTTATATAGTAGCTTCATGAACTACTATCTCTTTTACTTCCGCTGCATATTATTACTCTGTGCCTGTGTTTCTGTGATTATTTATTTACTGTATATCTGAGTTTTGCCAAATTTAAATTAACAATTCGGTATTTTGAATTATTCAAGCCCGACATGTGCGGATGCGAATAGTCCAAAATAGCGGGTCGTTACAGTTGGTATCAGAGCTTTTGGTAGCTCTAGGCAGAACTTAGCATATATGGTAAATGTATTTACAGAATCACTCTCATTCAAGTTTCAATCTCTTCCTTTTAACTCAATTTCTTTGAATTTTGGAACGTTCCATGCGGTTTCAAAATTCATTCGTGTCCGTCACTATTCGTCTTCGTTCAAATTCTGGAGCATCCCATAACTCCACTTCAAATGATCTTTATAATAGATCGGCGGTCACGCCAATGTTCGAATTATTTGTAAATGGGTGAAACTCCTTTACAATAAGCATTGATTTACCGGAGATTCCTGTATTCTCGGTTTACGATGCTATCTATCTCCTGATATACTTTTATTCTATTTCTTGAGATCAAATGTTGATTTACCTCGGAATTCAACATCGATCTTATTCTTGAACTTACGGTCGACCCGGTTAAGGTTGCCCGTGAATTGAATAGGCTTATTCATCTCACGATTCTGTTAATTGAATTATCTTGTCTTCTGTTTCGAACTTATTATCGAATCAAAATTCTCTTTGATTTGGAGTCCATCAAAATTAGCGTCTATCCTTGTTTTAAATCCATTTTTATTGTCGAGCGAGGAAGTGTATTTGAAAATTAATATTTAAAATATTTTAATATATATTGTGTTGTTTGAGTTGTTGATGTTGATTTGGGTTTCCGATCGATTCGTCTGATCAACGCTATCGATAGGATTTCCAAAACGCTTGAGCAGAGCAAACTGACACAATATTATTTTCAAATGTGGTAAATAAAATAATTTTGTATGATTTTATTATATATAGGTATAAATTATTATTTTTAAATTAAATGTTAATGAATCTGTTGTCCAAAATGTGAAAAATTAAATTTCATTTATTGTTTTGTAAACCATTGACTTTGACAATATAAATAAATGAATTTATAAAACTTAGTTATAATTTGATTTGGAATTTGAAACATATTAAAATTAGAATTTGAGAATTAAATTTCCGGAGATTTCAAACTTTGATTTGAAAGTTTTAAATTGTACGGTTTTAAAATATTTTCAAATGGAAATCATTTCAAAGAATTTTAAACGTTTAAATCAGTGCTCTTCTCTTTGTTGCTGGAAAATAATTTCGGTAATGACGGCCGCATCATCGACATTTATTTTCGAGTTTCGAAGTGGAGAGACTATTCTGTGGCTTTACTACGGTTTGTTTTGAAAATAAAACGCTTTGAATTTCTATACATGATTTGATTTATAATATATTGAAGATTTTTTTTTAAAAAAAAATTGATTTAATACATTATATATATACATTTATTTTATCTATAAATTGTTTGAAGATAACTGGAAATTAATGCTTAAATTTTCTTAAAGGATGTTGCAATTATTATTGAAGCCAAATTTGGAATGAATAGTTAAATGCGAAATAATTGAATTAAGAAAATTTTACTAGTGTAATACTCAATTTCATTATATATAACTTACCTAAATTTTCAAAAGTTAATTATGTAATTGAATATTATAAAATATAAATGTTACTAAAGGAATTTATAAATAAATTGAATGGTTATAATAAACGTAAAAGTACTTTATATATGTAATAAGAAATTAAGTGGAGTAAATTTAATAATAATTTGGAATAAAGAAGAAATAAAATTTGTCGAATAAAATATAATTATAATAAATGACTATTCAAATGTATGATTTTTTGAAAGTGTTAATTTAGAAAATTGGATAATATATAATATAAATTGTCTTTATAAATAAAATGCGAGTGCGTATAATAATATTATTCACTTAAATTTTAATTACAAATGTTTATGGAGATAAATAGAATAATAAGTTAAATATATAATAGGTGTGATTGATAGAAGAAAATTTGTTTTGAAAGTTAATAAATTGAATTAAATCAGCTTAATGAGGTATCTTGAATTAATTGAATTTAAAATTTAATTTCATTTGAAAGAAACCTTTTGTACCTAACATTAATAAACATGAAATCAAATCAATTTAATGAAACCTTGAATTTAAAACAAATTGTTGAATATAAATTTATTTAAGTTGAAATTTATATGATTTAATTAATTGTTTATTATGCAATTCAAGTCTATTTTCTTTTGGTTGTTTCTATTCTCCTACCTCCTTCCTTTTCGCGGACGAAAAGTTTTGAGTGGGGGAGAATGTAACGACCCGTAAATTTAGCCGGTTTTAATAACGTTATTAATTAGAATTTTGCGGGATTTTAAACGATAAAATTTTGAGATATAAATTTTATATTTGGAATGCGTCTAGTTAAACATATCAACTGGTAAATTTTCGTCCAAAAATACGAAAGTTTATTTCGTGCGTAAATTTACTTCAATTTAGTCAGTTAAAAAGCGATGAAAATAAAACATTTTCAAAATCAAAATATTTTTACATAGAAAAATTCTAAACCATCTTTTGAGCAAGTTGTCAGTTTGTCATTTTTTCAAATTCGGACATCTTTGGCTCCGTCGATCTTATTTTTCTGTGTTTTTCATGCATTTTCCCTAGTATAAAAATTCGAATTTTTATGATTCAATTATACCGCCGGCATCTGTATACTGTTTTGATCGTCTCATCATGCTGATCTCCATAGTACATTCAATTCCGTGTTTCGGAATCTGGTACGCCACGAAACCATTGAAACGTTAACCGTATCGGTATTGATTTTGTACCCTTTTTGTTCTTGAAAATTTTGGTTTTCACCTGACATCTGTTGCATTTATATCTCATATAATCGTGTGCTAGACTATATCTTTTTTTCGCTGGTTCCAATGTTTATATCAATGGTTCGTTTTATTTTCTTTCTGACGTTTCATTTTCTACCGATTGAAAACAACCTTCATTTATTTTATTACTTTTAGGAAATTTAAGTTGTGACTGTTGTTCCATTTAATATATTCGTTGAAATGTTAGCTCTGAACTTTCATCTTCCATAGGAAATTAAGTTTGCCTCACATTACTTTTCACATTCCTTCCCTTCTCTGCTCATTTCTCATCTTCCTTCCCCTTTTCTATTTGTACCTGCAAACTACAATTAGCCATGCAAATTAGTATATCCACATAATAAAGCTTACTACCTGAAGCTTCCATATTATTTTGGCATTAAAACCTTCCCTCTCCTTTCACCATTTAAACAACACACAACCCACTGCATATGCAAACCGACCTCCACCTTGCTCCGCCACCGTCCCTCTCTCTCAACATCGGCTGCTACCATCGCACCAACGCAGCCTGGCCTCGGACCCCATTCACCAAACACCTACTCCGCCTAGCTCTATCTCACCGACCCCGCTCATCCATTCACACCATCTTCGTTCGCCAAGACTCGGCAGTGGCAGTCCGACCTTGCTTTCCATACTTCTGCAACCGAAAGCAACTCTATCACTTTATTCCACATCCTATGCTCGGCATTCTTCTTGCTTTGAAATGCATATAGGTATTTCTATTTGCTGATTAGTTCATATATATAAATACACTTTTATATGTAGGCTTACGTATCTATAGTGTAAGATGTCCCAATATAATTTCATATAAGTAAAAATATGTTTACAGTTTTAACATTTAAGTTATAGTTTATAGTTTGGCTTATAATTTTATGTTTGCAGTTGTGTTTACAGAATAAGATTTTGTTTAAAATGTTAAAATATACAAGACTTATATATATTAGTTAGATAGATCTCTTGTGTTTTAATGTATAAAATTATAATAGTTTATATAAATGAAATTTCGGCTTGTCCATATTTACTACTATATGTATATTTTATTTACAGCATTCATATTTTATATATATTTATACGATTTCAACAGTTTACAAAGTTGTCAAAGCATAGATTTAGTCGTATAATAAAAGTGATATTTGTTTTTTGTTTTTTTTGAACAGCAGTTAGACTTCATGTTCACGATATCATATCTCACTCATGTTTTATCGGAATGGGTTGATTCTATTTTTAAAAAGGAGTTGAAGTTACCTAGTTTATGCATGTCAAATTTCAGCAAAATCCGACATCGTTTGATTAGTGATCGAGAATCTAGAAGTTTGACCCAGACAGTTGTTCTTTTGTACTTGAAATTATTTTACACTGCTGCAAACACGACCTGAGTTCAAGTTTGACGCATCGTATCTCTTCCGTCTTACTTCGAAATACAGTGATTCGCTTTTTGTTTAAAAGATAAAGTTTTCTACTTTCTGTATATAAATTTTTAGCTTCATACGAGATGGTTCAGTCCTCTGTTTCTTACCTGAAAGTCAGACCCAGAGAGGTTTTCAGACCTGAACATTTGACCGTCGCAACATGGCCTGAGTCTATGTTCGTGACATCGTAACTTTTCTCGTCTCTTGTCCAAATCAAGTGATTCTTTTGCAGTTTGAAATACAAGTTTTGATCTTTATTCATACCAAATTTCAAACCATTTCGATCTCTGTAGCACATAGAATTATATGGTTAAACTTTGACGCAGGACATGTTTTGTAATTATTGCTGTGTTGAATGTTTTGATTTGATTTCTTTTAAATGTTGTATTTAAGAAAGATGATTTTGGATATTGTTGTTAATAAAATAATAATAATAATAAATAAATGATAATATGTTGAATTTAAAAATAGATGTGATTTAATTGTAAGATGGCGTTAGAAATGCATATCTATGGAATTTTATCTGTGTTAAATTAAATATCTATTTGAAAATATATGTTTAAAATTGATTTTTTTTATATATATTTTATGTGTTTAATTTTGGAATATAGTTATGTATATATGTTCACTGATACCATTTACTTTCATCGCTCCTATTCTGATTTGATTTCGACGATTCATATTTAACAGCTTTGCTAGTCGATTCGTGCCAATCTAGCTATTCTGGAAGTCGTGCTTACGATCCGTGACTCAACTTCGTTGTCTATTCATCTCTTTAGCCTCGGAAGGTGAGCCATCACTCACGATTAATGTTCTTTTATTTATTAAATTTGATTTCAATTGAAATGACAATTGAAATATACTGCTGTTATTTATTGCACTGTTATGTATGTATCAGTTCACCTTTGACATCTGACACTGTTATCTGTTATGTATGTAATAGTAATCCAGTTTGGTTGATAATTGATTGATTGTTTGTTGTTTATATTGGATGTTAAATTGAAATGTATAAAATGATAAATATTATGCAATTGAATTTGACGTAGGATAGTTTAAAAATTGTGAATCGACATATGTGTTGAATTTGATTAGTTAATTTGAATAATATGACCCTTTTTAATTGTTAAGTTAATTGACACGTAGAATTTGATAAATTACACTTTGAACCTTGAACGTATATTGAATAAATTGTTGTAGAATTAAAATTGAAATTGAACGACAAGTGAAAACCCGTAATGTAGTAATCTTTAATCTACATGAAATGATAGTGTAGATTCTAGAAATAATTATATTAATTTGCACAACAAAAAGGTGAATTAATACGATTATTTCGGGATTATTTGGATTGATTATTTGATTGTTATTGATTGATTGCTATTGCTTGTTTATTTACTTTGACACCATCCCAGTTATCACACTGCAAGTTCCCTTTGCTATGCTTTGATTTTTGTATTGAATTGGAATCGGGTTGAAATGATAAATACCCAAATGAACTTGACTTAGGATAGAGAATTAAATGAAAATCCGATTGGTCAATAATTTGATTTAAAAATAAATAATGATTTTATTCGAGAAAAGAATAAGTTTTGAAATGAAGTTGGAATTTGAATTTTGAAGGGAAAATGTAAAGATTGAAATCTGAAACAAATATTAACGTAGTAATTGATGAAAAAACGTTGTTTGAAATTTAATTATTTAATAATTAAGTTTGGAATTATTAATAAATAATTTGGAATTAGTAATAATCGAGTTTTGAAATTATTAAGTTTGAAATCATTTAATAATTAAACTTGAAATTATAATTAAGTTTGAAATTACAATTAAGTGAAATTATTAAGTTGAATTTATAATTAAGTTGAATGATTTGATAATAAAGTTTGAATTGATAATAAAGTTGAAATGACTTGATAATTAAGTTTGAATCCATAATTAAGTGGAAATGACTTAATAATTAAGTTTGAATTTGTAATCAAGTTTGTAGTTATTAAGTTTTAAAATTATCAATAATTAAGATTGAAATTATTTAATAATCGAATAAGATTGAATTAATTGATAATTGAATAAAAAATTTAATTCTTTGACAAGAGAAATTGAACTTTTGGATAAGTGGATTTGAACTTCGTTAATAAATGAATTTGAGTTTCCTTATTTAATAAAGTTTTGGGAAAATTATTCAAGTAAGTTAATAAGTGAAAAAGTAAACTTCTCGAATATATGAAATTTAGTTTCTTTATTAATTGAGTTTTGAAAATTCGTAACTAAGTAAAGAAATAAGTGAAATTGAATTTCTTTAACAAGAAATAAAATGCGTTTATTGAAATGAATGTAAGACTTATAATTTTAAGAATATGATTTGAGTAAATTTGTAAGTTTTGTTATAATGAAATTGAACTTAAGTAATCGATTTAATTGAATTGGAATTTGAATAGAATTGTTTGAATGATAATTAATTTAACGAATATTGAATGAAATCGATAAATGAATTTAAATTGATTTGAATGTTAAAATAAATTAATTTAAATGACTTTGGAATGAAGTTTATATATACGAACTTGAACCACTATTGTATTGTTTAAATAAAAGTTGAAATTGAATTGTAAGATTTTGAATTGGTAATTTAGAAGTTTTGAAACGTAAACTTTGCAAATTGATTTAGAAAGACAAACGAAATGTTGATTTACGAATTGAAATTGAAATTGAAATTGATTTGGTTTGAAATATATTAAACGACCAATCGGTGTAATAATTACGAAAGTTATTAAAGAGACCGGAATCGGTTATGATATACTCTCTATCTAAACCGAAAACCACTTTAATAACTATACGCGGAGTGGTGATCCAGAATGAAGTGGTTGGAATGATGTACGTGATGACTGAAGAAAGAGAATGATAATGGATAGCCTTGACACTTGTGTCAAATTGGAAATGACTAAAACAGGAGCCGTGCCGGGCCAAATGGGGTTAGCCACCTCGAGCGAACACACTTCTTCGTAACTACTACTCATTATATGTTATCGATTAGTGCACCCTCGTACTTTTCAGGAGTGTTGTTTCGCGGTGTTGCGATCGCTGCGGCGATGCGTTCTCACCAGTCCGGATCAGGCGAACGGTAGTTTCACTACCTTGGGTATTGCCTCATGTGCCTTGTCATACTTGTATCCCTATATACGCGACCACTACGACTTTGTTTTGTGTTATACCTATGGAGTACTCCCTGATATCCCACCAGTTTACGGTGGAGTTTAGAGTGCTGTATAGACTATGATGCTTATAAAAAATGTGTTAAGGGGGATAATGGTAACGCCTTAACACTATTTTGATATTTTAGATTACTGATAGACGTTATCTATTTAGCGTACACTACTACATAGTAGATAGTTTAACGGATCCTTAGAGGATGGTGATTCCAACATCCTTTGAGTTACTTGTATTTCGATTGCTATTTCACTTGAGTTGGATTTATTGATATGAGAATATTAATCCTGACTCGAGTGTTTTGTGTTTTGCTTTACGCTCGGGTCAGACTGAGAGTACCATCTTTCGAGGCTCATCTTTGAAGTTGGAGCTTTGCTTGAAGATCCAGCCATCTATTCTGCTTTCAGTATTCGATGATTCCAGTGATGTATTCTGATTTGTATTTGATGTATCGTATTTCTCTTCTGTTGTAAACTCTGATGTATCTTATATATTTATATAGTAGCTTCATGAACTACTATCTCTTTTACTTCCGCTGCATATTATTACTCTGTGCCTGTGTTTCTGTGATTATTTATTTACTGTATATCTGAGTTTTGCCAAATTTAAATTAACAATTCGGTATTTTGAATTATTCAAGTCCGACATGTGCGGATGCGAATAGTCCAAAATAGCGGGTCGTTACATTGTGTAGTTGAAGGTTATCAGCGATATATTCCCAATTTGGTAATGTGACATGCTGAGTGTTGCTGTGAAATGATCATTGTGTTGATTATTTGTGATAGGATCATTTGTTTGATCGTCTATCCTGGTGATCATTTCTATGATCATTTGTTGACCCAAAGCATGGCTTTTGTATAAAGTATGTTTTTGTGGACGTGACTTCGTCGAGCCTCACACCCCGTGAATGGCCAAAACAGGAAAGATGCAGCAAGGTTATGATGGGTAGCGCCCTTTAGGATATGTGCATTTCCTTCTGGAAAAGGGTGGTATCATGGTATGGAGCCCAGATACTTACTCATGTTGAAAACACTTTATGATTGTGTGAATTGATTGCGAGCGCTCGGTGAAAGGTCCCAAAGGACCGGGGGATGGCATATTCGGTCAGTTGTTACTCAGTTAGGGGTAACCCGGCCTTGTGTTGGTAGAGATCCGGTTTGGTTCTCGGGGATGTCCATCCAGAGGCATTCTCATGTGGCAATGGGAAGTTCCTTGGCCTGATCATTCGTTGGAAATCCAAAGAAACAATACGAGACTTGTACGGTTTTAGTTGTAGAACCTGCCATTTAATATGGTAGCTATAGTAAGCATACTATAATGGTACCTATGCTGGCTAAGATTTATATTCTACTTTCGAAATGAATTTTTCTCTACACTATGCACTAAAAATAATATCAAATGTTCTTTTTAAATGCGTATCAAGCATCTTTGACTAACATAAGAAGAAATCTCCTCCAAGTCTGCGTTTGCATTGTGTGTGTGGCAGGAGGTCTTATGGTAGTCTCATTTTTAAAAGCATTGCGAATTGACTTTAAAAATATTCCTCTATTTTGATTTTAAAGACAAATAAACTGTTTTGAGTTCTCACACCAGTCACATGACTGACTCGGAGTTTATTGTTTTCCTTCCTAAACTCTGGGTGCCCACCAATTTCCACACGGGCAGTCAAGAGTTAAGGTTTATCAGGATATTCTGGAGTTGCTGGAGGCAAGCTGGATGGCATGGCGTATTACTAGTATATAGTATTTCTTTTTCCGATGTTTGTTATTGTTGTTGTACACTCTGATGATATGATGATGATATGATGTGATGTAATGTAATAACTGATATAGTTCTTTGTTAAAGATTATTCATTTATTATTATATGTTGTTCCGCTGCGAATTGTGAGATTCTGATATTGTTGTGTTGTGTTCTGTTCCGTTCTATTTTCTATTTTCTTTCCTCTCTATTTTCTATCTTCTCTGTCTTTTTTTTCTTTTTCTTTTTCTTAAACCCTCAGTGTTCGGTTTTCCGTCGTTCGATTGCTCGGTGTTGGGCGAATTTTCACCCAGAAGATCTCGAGACCAGGAAGCCACAGTTTCACTCGGGTTCGCAATCTCCACTTCATTCAGCACGACCAATCACCTCCTCATTCGGCCTTCACCTCATTCGGGCTCCCTCCATTCGGCCACTCCACTACCGGATCTACCCCCTACCGAGCCAACCTCATTCGGTCCACCACTCCATTCGGCATAGGCTCCTGCCGAACCAGACTTCACCGGTCCTGGTCCACCGGACCAACCTCTCCAATATCCACCCATCACCGGACCACCATAGCCGGACCAGGCACCACCGGTCCAAACTCCAACATCTCCCTACCGAACGAGGCTACCACCGGTCCAACCTCACCACCGAATGAACCTCGCCAAACCAGACAACTGCCAGTCCAGATCGCTTCAGCCCGGGCCCACCAGCAGTTATATACTTCCAAGACCCCTGCCCCCTACCTCATTCTATAAATAGAGGGGCAGGGGTACAACAATGGCAGACTAGTTTGAGAGCTCAAGCAAGGAAGGAACTTTCAAACTACTTTCATATACTCATATACGAAGCATTGTACTTGTAATCTGAAGGAAAGAAGATAATAACATATAAAGTGGACGTAGGCACATTCTGGCCGAACCACTATAAATCCGCGTGTCTTTTACATTTCAGCCCCTACTTCTTTTATATTTATATACTCATCTAAAATCATTGAAAATCACATATAATCAACTAAATAATACGACTTGGAGGTGTTTGTCCATTTTTTGTGCAAACATTTTTGGTGCTTTCACTGAGAATTGAACTCAAGCTTCAGCTTCTCTCACTCAACCTCCTTCTTAACAACATCGTTCGTTACTTAGAAATCATGCCTTCCAAACAGAGAAAGGATGTTAACAAAGGAAAGAACATCGCAACTAGCAGCCTTCCAGATCTAGCAATCACAGATCAGCCCACTTCAACAGCAGTACCAGATGAAAATCAAGAAAATCCAACTGGTCCCGCAACGGAACAACCAATCACTAGGGCAGATCTGGACAGGATTGTGGCTGAAGTAACTAACCGCTTCACATCCCAACAAGAAACTTTGGTGGACCAACTCATGACACGCTTAAGGGATGCTGAAGAGTCCAACCGCAACACTGAATCATGGGGTGAATCCCAATCCGGAGGATCCCGGAGGCAACAAAGGTCTTCACTCTTCGAACAAGCTATCAACAGGAAAAACGATGATAGGGGCCGTGCCCGGACTCAGCCCGAATTCCGACTCGAGGAAGCCCTTGGAACCGAACCTAGCGGGGGAGGCACCAGGCGAGGGTCGGATGTAGCTGAGCCAGTCATGCCACCTAATCATAGAAACCCCGCTGAACGGAGCCGAGCTAGAACCCAGCCCGAAGTTGACCCCATGGATGTGCTCGAAACAGAACCCCACAAGGGAAGATCAAGGCAGGGGGCAACTGTAGCTGGTCCAAGCGTGCATCCAAGCAGCCAAAGACAACCACTGGAGAATGCTAGAGGTGATAGACTGTACCATCCCTACAGGTCATCTGGACGAGATAGATCCCGCAGGGAAGAACCGAGCTCATTTTTGTCCGCTCCAAGTTCTGACGAGCGGATGGCACGATTATTCAGAGAATGTGTCCAACGGGAGCAAAGGGACCGGGGGATAGGCGCTAGGGTCACCAGTCCCTTTACCCGAAATATCGAAACTGCCATCACTCCCCGGGAATGGAAAATGCCAACCATGGAACCTTACAAAGGAACTTCCGACCCCATCGTACACCTGCAGAGATACACCCAGCATATGCTCATGAGTGGAGCAACATAAGGAGTATTATGTAAATGCTTTCCGCTATTCCTATCAGATCTAGCTACCTCCTGGTTCTGCCATCTACCCCAAGGATCCATCAGCTCATGGGAGATGTTAAAAGAAAGGTTTATTAGCCAGTTCCGCATCCATGTGGAACAACCCAAGGATGCTTATTCTCTATCCAATGTCAAACAGAAATCCGGAGAGACGCTGCAACAATATCTAACACGGTTCAACGCCGCAGCGGCAGCAGTTCAAGATGCCGATGAAAAACTCACTCTAATGGCCCTCTGTAGTGGTGTACATCCAGACACCAAGTTTGCCAGAAGATTAACTAAGGAAAAACCAGCTACCTTGCCTGATTTCTTCCATGAAGCTGGAAAGTATATGAGACTTGAAGACGCTGCTACGGAGAGGCAGTCAGGGCAACAAGGCAAGATAGTTCAGGACAAGGTTCCCACTGCAGCTAAGGACGCTCGAAGAAATGAATCTAGAGACAATGCTGGGGGCAGAAAGGTTGAGAAGCGCCAATATCGACCAGGGCCAAGATTTGACTCCTACACTCCTTTGAATGAAACAATCGAAAACATCTACCTAGCCACTCAGGGCGAACTCGGATACAAGCGCCCCCCGCACAAGAAAGAATCAGATAACGCACTCAAGTCCGGAAAGTTCTGTCGCTTCCACGAATCCCACGGACATGACACCAATGAATGCCACCATCTTCGGGACTTGATCGAAGAACACATTAGAAGAAGAAGACTGGAACGTTATGTGAAAGGTCAGAACAGGACTCCAACTCCTGCCAATGAGAACTCAAAGCAACCCCTCCCAGAAGTAGGCGGAGGGAATCGCAACAATCACAACACCAGTGGCTCTAGTCAAGAGAAGATAGTGGTCCTTACCATCTCAGGAGGACCACACATTGCCGACAGAAGTTGGGCAGAGATGGAAAGGTACGGCAAGTCGCTTAGAAATGCCGAAGGATATGTTAACTCCATTACGGAGGAACGCCACCCGAAACGAAAAGAAAACAATGACATTGTATTCAGTAGGCATGATTTGGAAGGAAGACAGTACCCACATATGGATCCCATGGTCATCTCTGCCTGGTTTGGTCCAGCTAAAGTTTTTCGGATTCTAATAGACACGGGAAGCTCCGTAAATATCCTGTTCAAACATGCTTTCGACAAAATGAAATTATCAATGAAGGATGTATCCCCCTGTGACAAACCACTGCACGGTTTCACTGGAGATGCAAAAATGCCCCTCGGGCAACTTGACCTCTTCGTCGAAATAGGAAGTCATCCCCGCTCCGTTGTGCGAAAACAAACGTTCGTACTAATAGAAAACCACTCGGCTTACAACGCTTTCTTGGGAAGACCAGCCTTGTCTGACTTTCAGATTGTATTAGCCCCTTGGTGCCTGAAAATGAAATTTCCAACAGACAACGGAGTAGGAGAAGTAGAAGGAGATCAAGATGCCGCCCGAGACTGCTACGTAACTGAACTTCGCAATAACCGCAGAAAGAATAAAGGAAAAGATGCAGAGACTATTCTCTGCATGAAAAGCTTGGAGGCATAGCAACTAAAGAAAGCCCCTCCTCTTCGATACACAAGCGATCCCTTCAATGAACTAGACCCCAGGGATAAAGAGGAGGAGGCTACCGCCGAGCCTGCAGAGGCTATGGAATTCGTATCGGTAGATAAGCATGATTCAAGTAGACTATTAAAAATCGGATCTCAGCTGAAAACGGAATTGAAGGATCAACTCATTGACTTTCTCCGCCACAACTTAGATGTATTTGCGTGGACCCATGCCGATATGACAGGAATCTCCCCAGACATAGCATGCCACATGTTGAACATCGATCCCACCAAGGTACCAGTAAAGCAGAAAAAGAGGAGCATGGGGGCAGAGCGATCAGCAGCCCTTGATGAGGAAGTAAAAAATCTACTTGCTAATGGCTTCATACGGGAAGCCATCTACCCAGAATGGATCGCTAACCCGGTGCTAGTAAAAAAGGCCAATGGAAAGTGGCGAACATGTATTGACTTCTCCAATCTGAATGACGCTTGCCCGAAAGACTGCTTCCCACTTCCCCGAATTGACCAACTCGTAGACAGCACAGCTGGGCACGAACTCCTATCTTTCATGGATGCATACTCCGGATATAACCAGATCCCCATGCACGCTCCCGATCAGGACCACACTAGCTTCATCACCGACCGCGGATTATATTGTTACAAAGTCATGCCTTTTGGACTCAAAAATGCTGGAGCTACCTATCAACGCCTCGTCAACAAAATGTTCGCAGGACTGATAGGACGAACTATGGAAGTATATGTGGATGACATGTTGGTAAAGTCCAGGAAAGCCAACGACCATGTAAGCCATCTGGACGATATGTTTCAGGTACTTCGCCGGTATGGAATGAAGCTGAATCCTCTAAAGTGCTCCTTCGGAGTTTCATCGGGAAAATTCTTAGGATTCATCATCCACGCCAGAGGAATCGAAGCAAACCCTGAACAAATCCGGGCTTTAAAAGAAATAAGGATACCTTCCACTCGAAAAGAAATGCAGAGCCTAAACGGAAAGGTGGCCGCCCTAAGCAGATTCATTTCCAAGGCAACTGACAAGTGTGTCCCTTTCTTCGAAGCACTCAAGAAAGACAAATGGAGGTTCGAGTGGACCGACGAATGCTTAAAAGCCTTCCTCAACCTAATCGAACACCTTCAGAGACCACCAGTACTTTCAACTCCAAATAAAGGTGAAGTGTTATACCTATACCTCGCTGTATCATCTCATGCTCTAAGCGCCGCCTTGGTAAGAGAAGAAGACCGCACACAACGCCCGGTTTACTTTGTAAGCAAGAGATTTACAGGGGCAGAAGCCAGATATCCTAAACTTGAGAAGTTAGCATATTGTTTATTGATCGCGTCACGGAAACTGCGACACTACTTCCAGTCTCACTCCATCAGGGTTCTAACCGATCAACCACTAAGACAAGTGCTCCATCGTCCTGACACTTCTGGGCGACTCCTCAAATGGTGCATCGAACTAAGTCAGTATGATATCACCTACCATCCCCGCACCGCTATCAAAGGACAAGCCATGGCTGATTTCATTGCCGAATTCACTACCAACGAAGGCAAGGAACAATCCGAAGTAGCAAAAAACATCAAATGGAACCTCTTTGTAGACGGAGCATCAAACGAACAAGGCTCGGGGGCAGGTATTGTGATCGTCACCCCCAGGGGAAGAAAATTGTACTATGCATTAAGATTGGAGTTCACGGCCACTAACAACGATGCTGAATATGAAGCAGTAATAGCGGGATTGGAACTGGCCCTAGAAATTGGAATCAATTCCTTATGTATTCATAGTGATTCTCAGCTTATCGTAAACCAGGTACTAGGAGAATTCCAGACTCGAGGAGAACGACTCACAGCATACCTAAAGAAAACCAGACTGCTGCTCGATCGATTGGACCATTATCTAATCAAACACATTCCTCGAGAAGAAAACCAAGAGGCAGATGAACTTGCAAAGCAAGCTAGTATGAAGGACAGCACCATTTCCGGAGCACTAGCAATCTCAAGGCAGCTTGCCCCGAGTTTCGAACAAGCGAATCTGATAACTGCAATCGAAGAAGGAACCTGGATGACTCCTATCCGGAAATATTTGCAAGATGGCATACTACCCGACAGGCGTGACGAAGCTAAGAAGATCCTGAGGAAAGTTCCCCACTACACAATACAAGAAGGCATCCTCTACCGGCGTGGCTTCTCTAGCCCCCTATTAAGATGCGTCGCCGGAAGGGAAGCCAAGGAGATATTAACAAACATCCATCAGGGAGGATGCGGAGATCACACTGGAGGACAGACTTTGGCAAGAAAGATACTCCGATATGGATATTACTGGCCCACACTAAACAAAGATGCCCTAGACTTCGTTAAGAAATGCGACAGATGTCAGAAGTTCGCCAAGATCCCTCGACTGCCCACAAACGAAATTACTCAAATGACCAGCCCTTGGCCCTTTGCTGTATGGGGAATTGACTTAATTGGCGAACTGCCAACGGGCCGAGGCGGAGCCAAATATGCTATAGTGGCAGTCGATTATTTCACCAAATGGGTGGAAGCGGAACCTTTAAATAAAATATCTTCAGCAAAAGTTATCAACTTCTTGATCAAAAACATTCTGTGCAGGTATGGAGTCCCCCTCAAGATCGTATCAGACAACGGACTCCAATTTGACAGCGAAGAATTTGCCGACTGGTGCCAAGAGCATGGAATTCATAAAAGCTTCTCATCAGTAGCTTACCCTCAGGCAAACGGACAAGTTGAAGCTGTCAACAAAATTCTCAAAACCCTAATCAAGAAGAAACTTGAAAAGTCAAAAGGCGCTTGGGTGGACGAACTTCCTACGGCACTATGGGCATACCGCACGTCTTTCAGAACATCAACGGGACATACTCCTTTCTCTTTGGCATATGGATCGGAGGCAATGCTCCCAGTTGAGACTATTGTGCCTTCCCACCGTAGGATCCACTACAACCCAGAAGAAAACGAAGAACTCCTCCTCATGTCTTTGGAACTGATTGAGGGAAGGAGAAACGATGCAGCACTCAAAGCAGCAGCTCACAAACAAAAAGTGGCAGCACTATACAATTCCAAAGTCAAGCATCGCAGCTTACAAGAAGGAGATCTTGTCCTCAGGCGAATCTTTCCGCGCCCCGGGGCACTGGACCCCATCTGGGACGGACCATATGTAATTCACAAAGATCTCCACAACGGAGCTTACATTTTGTCAACAGTGGACGGAGAGGTGTTCCAGAGGGCATGGAACATCCGACACCTCCGTCGATACTTTTCTTAACTTGTACTGCCCATATGAAGTGAATTAACAAAGAGAATCAGTGGATGTAGGCATTTTCGTGCCGAACCACTTTAAAAAATCTTGTCTCTTTTTAACTTGTTCCTTTATGTCTTGGCTACTTGTTAAGTTTCATCCCTTTCTGTTGAACAAAATCCTATGGCATCTCCACTCAAGACGCACCGCGGCCTCATCTGGACTAGGCCTAACAGGTACGCTACGATTCTATGCACTCGCCAATGAGACTCTTTTGCTCCAGCATCCCTCTGCTGCGGGTTAACTCATTGCGCGCCTGCCCTCAAAGCCAACTGTAATGAGCCGATTATAAGTCATCATAAAGGCCGACTATAGCCGATGGCAGCTCATTACGGCGTTCGGCTCGTCGGTAACTGTGAACCTACTTTAAGCCCCAACATAAGGTGTGGCCAGCCAGGGGTAGTTCACGGCCAACGGCACCCACGCTAGCCGGCCACGGTAAATCGAATAATACCCACGATTACGGACCATAATGGTTCGGGTAGTTACCGTGCGCGATCTCGGCTCCGATGTGTCTTAAGTGCGGCTGTGGTAAAAAAGAAAACTCCCCGCGGAGGCGTAAGATGGGTGACAAATGTCTCCAAGACCCACAGCTAGGGAAAGTGACTACAAAACCCGTTTGCCACGAACTTAAGCACATCGACGGCCTTCCGTGACTGGAAGTTTTACTTTTACTATATTTCCATTTCATTTAAATATTTTTCTCCTATCCTGTATAACAAACTCTAAAGTACAGGAAACCAAATAGGAAGCATTCACTCATGAGGCTCTAAGCCTGCGTACTGGGTGGCAGGGCGCTTAGCTATACCCGTAAACAGTTACACAAGACACTCAAAGCTACCGCCTGCGAATAAAACATAAAGGGCGGTACTCTCTTCTCTTGTACATAAATGCGTAACTATAGCTTATTCATACACTGACATTGCAAAACGTGAAGTTATATTTCCAAGAAAAACTTAACATCAAACACAACTAGAATCACAGGCATATACATAATTATACTTCTCACACGGCACATAAAGATAGCAACAACATTTAAACATGACAAAATCAGCTTATATTATGAGATCACACGAAGTTATTCTTTGCAAATAATTTTATTACAGTTGCATGTCAAAGACTAACATAAACAGTGATAAAAAAGAAACAAAAAGATGGCAGATGCATCCACACTCCATCACCAACTCCCCCAGCCTACTTAGCCGCAGGATCAGAGCCCCCAACATGTGGATCTGAAGTCCCACCTGTCCAGATCAGAAGAGGAATTCATTAAACGAACGATCAAGTTATGAAAACACGGAAAGAAAAGAAAGGGAAAAGAATAACTCACCAGCATCCGCCGCTTGATCCTCATCATCCAACTGCACGCCCGCTTCCTCTGCAGCGAGCAGCCGCATCCCCTCTTTCACCGCCGCTTGCTCCTCCTTTGAGAACTGAGCAGTAACCGCACTCAAGTTGAAAGCCTCTCCGCCTTCCTTACCCGCGTTCACCCTGGCCTCCTCTAAAGCCTGGAGATACACCTTGGCCATGACCCGAGGGTAATCGTCCATCCAAGACAAGCCGCCCTCCTTCCAAGTGTGGAAGTACATATCCTGCAGCATCTCATCCATCATCCCCTCGTTTTCCTCAAACTCCCTCACCCGGGCCTCGGAAGCTTGCAACTTGGCGACGGCGACGTCCCTCTCCGACTGGTATCTCAAGCAGTCAGCCTGGAGTGACCTCCTCATTTCCTCTTCCTTCAACCTGAGGGACCTCCTCATCTCCTCCATCTCCTCCTTCAACTCGGCCTGAGCCATCTCCGGAGCCTCGAGCCTCCCTGACAACTCCTCTACCCGCTCGAGATCCGCATTTCGAACCTCATCCACCGTTGCGATAGCTATGTTAATCCGCTCCCTGCAAGCGACCTCCATCTTCCGTAATTCCGCCCTACTGGCCTTCTCCATGGTCTCTTTCAGACGCTTGGAGGCTTCCTCATGCTGGGAAATCTGGATGGCTTGGTCGGCGAGCTGCTTGGCCTGATCGGCAACCTTTAACCTCAACCGAATGTTAGCACTCCCGATCTCTTCCCCGGCCTTGACCAACTTAGCATGATGCTCCATTAACTTCTTGGTCTCTGCGGCCACCCGGTCGATATTAGCCTTGGCCTCATCCCCCATGGTGACTACCCGTGTAGTAAGTAAATCAAGATCTAAAGATTTGGCCTCGTCCAACACCCTTACCATGGGGTTGCGGGGAAGGAGGTGTTCGCCCGTGGTCTCATCGAATGAAATGTCCCGAAAGCTTGGGTCTAAATCAGGATGGCCAGCAAAAGGGTCACGAGGCATGGGGCGAGGCGCATCGGGACGCCTTATATGAATGACAGTAGGACTCTTGGAAGGAGGAGGAGGGGGGCCGGGCTCCGTGCTCTCCTCCGTAGTATCACGAGGAGGCTGAGTAGGAGGCTGCGAACCAGGGGACGACTCAAATAAGGAACGGCTCCGCTTCCTTTTCTGAATGCCCTCTTCGATGACCCCAAGAAGAGGGCGGTACTTGACTACGTCCCCAGTGCGATCAGTAGAAGGTTTCGCAGAAGCTCTCCTCGACTTAAATTGTTCAAGGCGATGACGAACATCCGACGTTTTAACTGCCTGGCCTGCCCCTGGAATAAAGAACAAGTGTTACGAACATACAATAATCCGCAATTCAAAAAATGTGCTAAGTTAAAAAGAAAGAAAAGTGAGGAGACACATCTATTATACAAACCCGGCGGAGGAGTGGGAAACTGCAATAAGTCCTGGATCTCATTCCAGGACGGAAGTGAACCGTAAAAAATTTCTAAGTCCCTATCGAAAATGGAATCGGCAGAAGACAAAAGTTCACCTTGCGTCGCCGGAGTCACCCTAGCTGAAGCCACAGCTTTGCCGGTTTCCTTTGCCTTCTCCGTTTCTTTCTCCTTTTCCTTCTCCGTTTCCGACTCTCCCTCCGACTCCCCGAAGGCCCGACGGAGAGCCTCATCCAGTTCGAGGTCTTGCTCAGAGGTTAGAGCGGCAACACCACTACCACCTTGACCGTCGCCATCTCCTCCACCCTCCGACCCTTCTCCAACTTCGCCTCCTTCCTCCTCTTCCACACCTTCCTCCTCCGGGACAGTCGGGCAAGTACTTGGAGAAGGGCCATCGGACTTCTTCAGTTTCTTCCCCCCGACCACGGGACGCTCTGCGAAAGGCTCCCTCTTACCGCTCTTTACCTTATCCCCCTCCTTAGCTTTAGCAGCCTTCTCCTCAGCCGTGTCTCTTTGCTTAACCACGGACTGGTGCGGTAAGATCAAATTATACTCCAAGAGGGTTGCGTTCCTGATCAAGAAGGAGGCCGACCGGTCCCGTGCCGGAATAGCCTTTAGTTCAGCAGCCATTCGCACCAAGGAATCATCCTCCACAACTGCAATACCACCTGTCGCTAGCTAGAAATAGAAGCATGTCAGAAAAAACACTACAGTCAAAACACGGAAAATATAAATGAAATCCATCTTACAGCCGGAAGTGAAAAGGCGGAAAGAAACAGCATCGTCCTTGATGAAGAACCACTCTTTCTTGAACATGGTAAACTTGGAATATAGGTCCAGGACTGGTTTGAAGGGCACGGCCGCTTCCAGACTAATATACGGAGACCCCTTCTTATAGCCTCTCAGGTTGTACAAGTATCGAATTTCCCGGTTAGAAGGAGGACGCCCGTACCTCCTCTGGAAGATAACAAAGAGGCTCACCAGGATGGCATAAGAATTAGGCTGAAGCTGGAAGGGAGCCACCTTCAAATATGTGGTGAAGCTAATTATCCAAGCGTTGATAGGAAGGATAGCGCCGCACATGCAATGGTATCTGCTAAAAGCGAAGTAGCCCTCGGGAGGATTATATGGCATCACTCCATCTCCCGGCAGCAGCATAAGAGCCCTATCTATCCCGAAGGAACGGGATATGACGTCAAGTTGCTCCTCCTTTAGGGAGCTAGGAAAGCAATCCAGGGGAGAGACCAAAAGTTCCTGTGGACCATATCCGTCCACTAGAGACCTCGGAATAGGTCGGTGTTGCCCGGATCCTGGTTGGACTGGGGGCAAGGAAGAAGAAGGCTCTCCCGTGCCTCTAGACTTCTTTCTATCCGATCGTGTTTCCGCTTTGCGAGACATTTTCTGCAACACAAGGAAAGCAAGGCATTAGAACAGGGAACATAGAAAAGTAAACAAACAAGTGCGTGCAAGTGTGGGATTTCATTCGCAAACTAAAGTTTTCAAGGTCATCATGATTCATTCGGTTTCCATCTCATTCGGTCATCAAGTTCATTCGGTCATCATGTTCATTCGGTGGTACTGTATCAAGGGCATTCGGTACGCAAGGCATTCGGCCCTAAGGCCTAAATCTCATTCGGTAAAGCAAAGCTCCTCGTATGTATTCGGCAAGTCAGAATCATCCGGTAATAAAAGTCATTCGGCACATGAGTACATACCTGGTTCGGAAATAGCTTGATTCGGCAGAGTCTTCGATTCGGTATAGTATTGGTTCGGCGCCTGTTGATTCGGTGAAGAAAAACAAGGGGGGTACGGCCTCTATATATAGGCGAACTCACAACCACCGAACCAAACAATTCGCCCAACCGGACCAATAATACCGGACCACCAGAAGCCGAATGAGAATAGCCGGACCAACCAAGAACCGAATGGAACTCTCTCTCTACCGTCCAAGACCAGGAACTAGTGGCGTGCAAAGCGCCTCCCTCAGATAAGTACCGAGCTCCAGAACTAACTAATAAAATAAGATTATGATAACGATGAATAAGTCGTAAAATCCTCACCGACGTGGATTAAATCGTTTACACGTGTACGCGACCTCGAATGGTCCATAGGCACGCTCTGAATGGTTATTAACCCTACCATCGTGGGAATTTACACTTTGACACGCATTCTTAAGCCCATCGGTCATATGGATATTTGATAATTATTATGAAATGGCTAAGGTACTTACACATGTACGGGGTTGCGAACGATCCCTAGGCATGCTCTGAGCTGGCAATAAACCATCTTCACAAACATAAACCGGGCATCGACGATGCCAAGCCCCTTCGGGGCTCACTCTCTCGTCCTTAACGGCACAGTTCACTTCATCTCGAATATTTCGATCATGAACGGTCGTTATTCGAAATCACGCTAAAACTGTAAATTTCTTTGCAGGACATTAACGGAATATGAACGTCCGATCACCGGCGTTACAAAGCCAATCTCCCTGCCACAAGAAAAACAAAGCGCGACACATGCAAGCACGTGCCCCACTTTGGGGGGCAAATGTTGGGCGAATTTTCACCCAGAAGATCTCGAGACTAGGAAGCCACAGTTTCACTCGGGTTCGCAATCTCCACTTCATTCAGCACGACCAATCACCTCCTCATTCGGCCTTCACCTCATTCGGGCTCCCTCCATTCGGCCACTCCACTACCGGATCTACCCCCTACCGAGCCAACCTCATTCGGTCCACCACTCCATTCGGCATAGGCTCCTGCCGAACCAGACTTCACCGGTCCTGGTCCACCGGACCAACCTCTCCAATATCCACCCATCACCGGACCACCATAGCCGGACCAGGCACCACCGGTCCAAACTCCAACATCTCCCTACCGAACGAGGCTACCACCGGTCCAACCTCACCACCGAATGAACCTCGCCAAACCAGACAACTGCCAGTCCAGATCGCTTCAGCCCGGGCCCACCAGCAGTTATATACTTCCAAGACCCCTGCCCCCTACCTCATTCTATAAATAGAGGGGCAGGGGTACAACAATGGCAGACTAGTTTGAGAGCTCAAGCAAGGAAGGAACTTTCAAACTACTTTCATATACTCATATACGAAGCATTGTACTTGTAATCTGAAGGAAAGAAGATAATAACATATAAAGTGGATGTAGGCACATTCTGGCCGAACCACTATAAATCCGCGTGTCTTTTACATTTCAGCCCCTACTTCTTTTATATTTATATACTCATCTAAAATCATTGAAAATCACATATAATCAACTAAATAATACGACTTGGAGGTGTTTGTCCATTTTCTGTGCAAACACTCGGCAGTCGATAAAGTGAGTATCGATGTTGAATTTTCGGAAGACGAAGAATCGGGTCCTGACAATGTGGTATCAGATCATATGGTTAAGCGACAACCATGGTTCTGTTGGGTATTACTCATTAGAGATAGAGTCAGCAGTACTCTAGTATGAGTTTGAGTGTAATAATAGCTATGAGAGCGTATTTGTTAGTGAATATGAAATTGTTTTATATTGTGATGATTGGTTTGTTGAGTGGGATATGAACCTTCGTCAGCGTGGTCTCGACAACTATGCCGAAGGGGTTTCTAAACACTTGAATAGAACAATTCGACACAGTATTGTTTTAAATTGGGTAAATGAAATAATTTTACCTTGATTATATTTTATACATAAAGGAATAATTTTTTTAGAATTATTAAAGTGTATATAAGTTGATTGTTTAGTTGTTTGAATAATCTAAATTGAAGAATAATTGTATAAGTAAAATGAATTATAAGAATTGAATTATAATTATTGTGATTTACAATTGTGAAATAAACTTATATATATAAGAAGTGAAACTATATGAATATATTTATAAATATGAGTTGAAATAAAAATGAATTTAAAGTTAAATTAAAATTTACTTTAGAATTTGGAAGCTGAATTGATTGATAAATGTGAACTTAAGTTATGTAAATGAAATTCAACTTTGTAATTGAATTGAATTAATGGATTGAATGTTAATCAATTAAATGTGAATAATTGATATGGAATAATGGATATAAGTGTTAATTCATTAAAATCTTAGGTTATGGGAAATTGAAAGATTGAATAAAAATCAATTAATTAAACCAATATAAGCAAAGGAATTTGGTTGTAATTAATATACATTGATTGTTATATGGTTGTTAGTTAGTTGATTGTATATAATTCATTAAGTATTAATGAAATTGAGTTAATGAAATTGAGAGTTAAAGTAATTGAAATTCAATTGGAAGTCAAATGAATCTTAAATGGAATTGAATTTGATTTGGAAGTGAACCAACTTGAATAGGAATTAGTGAATATAAACTAATTGAAAATGAATGTTAGTAAAAACATCCACGGTTAAAGAATCAAATGTGATTTAAATTGGAAAACCAATTCATTGAATATTAATGAGAATATGAATGAATATTTGTTGGTTATGGATGTTAGTTGGTTGATGGTTGAATATATTTCTTTTGTTTCAATTGCTATGTTGACATATATAGTTATTATGTTACTATATGTTGTATATTGATACTATTGTCTATATACATGATTCTCATGTTGTTTGTTGAGTGATTAGTAGGTGCGGATCGCGTTTGCTTCGCATTTGGAGCTCGCTTTCGCGCTATATTAGCCGTATATGCTTGCTAATAAAATATAAGGTACATATCTCGGATTAAATATCGTACTTTTATACTTTTTTCCCTTCGGGATGCCTCATTACTTGATGAGATGTATATTTGTGATATATATACTGTCAATTTTTTTTTCGGATCAAGCCGCGCAAAGGAGACTATGGCGAGTTTTTTCGAAAATTTAAGGCGTTAGAAAAATTTTAGAAAATTGGAAAATTTTGAAAACTTTAACTTTGATTTGGAATTGAAAGTTAAACAATAGTAGTTGTTTTTGAAAAGATAACTAAGTATGATTTGAAAACTTAGTAAAGTTTTTATAAGAAGTTTAACTATGAATTATGGAAAATTAATAGATTCTATAACTTTTCTTACTTGATAATTTCGAGGACGAAATTCTTTTAAGGGGGGAAGATTGTAACGACCCAGAATTTTATTTAATTAAAATTTGAATATTTAATTAATTTTAAATATTAATAAGTGGATTTATAAGTCGAATAAATTTTAATTCGAATAATTGGATTTAATTGGATAATTAAATCGATAATTTAATATGTTAAATTATGGAAATAATTGAAAATTGAGTTAAATATGATTGAAAATGATTTGTAAAATTTTATTTTATCATATTGGAGTTAGAATGATATTTTAGAACTTTTAAAATCGAATTAAAAGTTTATTTGTGAAAATTGAATATTTTAATATTAAAATCGACTAGTGAAAATAGTCAATTTTTGAACAGTCTCCGAATTGGACGAAACCAGTTCCATTGGATCCGTAATAGTTAGTTATTACCGGATTTCAATTTTCGTGTCAATCGGAGCTATCGTTTGATCGTAGCAGCTCGAAACGCATCGAATTATTTTTAATATTAATTTGGCGAGTTAAAATAGCCATTTTTCAAAAAGTCTCGGATTTCGACGAAACCAGTTTCATCGGATCCGTAATGTGATATTATTGTAAGGTTTTAAACTTCATGTCAATTGGATTTACCGTTTGTCCGGTACAAATTAAAACGTCTAGAAAATCGTTTAAATCGGGTTAATTTAAATTGAACGTTTATTGCCATATCTCGCACAGATGTCCGAATTAGCTTCCGAAACCTGTTCCATTGTGTCCGGAACGCGGGGTAAACCCTAGAAACGCTGGTTACGGCGCGTGAATCGGAGTTCGGAATTCCCGGATGAATAGTGTTCGAAAATTCTCTATAAATAGCCCCTTCACTCTAAAAATTAAAAAAAAAACCCTAAACTATACCCTAGCCGGCCCTAAGAAATGGAAGGCCAGAAATCATCCTCCTTTCCCCCTCAATCACTCCCAATCAACAAACAATTAGAAGAAGTGATCAACTACAAACATGTAGAGCTTGACGAGAGCTTTCGATCTATACGGTGATGATGGGGTTTGGCGTCACGTGGAGGTGGGGAGGTGGCTGCGTGCGTGGCCGTTCATTTGCATGCGCTCTCAAAAGGGGGTGGCCGAGCTTGCTATGGTGGCAGGCGTGGGTAGAGGAGGAGATGAGCTTTGAGATGCAAGTTCCTGATCGCGTTCAAGTTCAACGTGGAGGTCGAAAATTGAAACCCTAATTGGATAGTATGGGTTCTTGTGTGCGGCTGTTGAACGTGAGGGGAGAAGGAGGGTGCGGCCATGATTCTCTAGATGCAGATCCAACGGTCCTGATTTGTTGAGGGTTTAAAATTATGAATTATGTTATAAATTTATGTATATAAATTCGTATAAACTTTGAAAAATCATAACTTTTTCATACGAGGTCGAAAACGCGCGAAACCAGTTGCGTTGGAATCGTATGGACGACCACTACGCGATGGAATTGGATTGGAGTCGTTTGGAGTCAGTGAAAATTTTGGGTAAAATTAAACGTCCGTTTAATTTTATTCGAAATAAATCGCTAAAACGGAATTAAAATCAAGGTGAGAACTTCTCACTCAATCGAATCAGTTTCGATTTTATTTTAAATAATTAGATTTAAAATATTTGAATGCATGTTTGAATGATGATTGTTATCTATTGATTGTTAAAATAGACATTATGCGCCGTTAGTAAGCGGATGTTATTTATTAAAAACATATACCGCGAATATTTCATAAACAGTGAAATTGGTATTATATATAATAGCAATATATATATATATATATTGGCATATGTATATATTGGAGTTGTTGATTCCCCGCATTTTTTAGCGGATGAGACCCTATTGCACCGTCTATTAAGCGGATAATATTTTAAATCCCATATACCGCGATAATTTCGTACTGGAGCGGAATTGGTATTGTGCTAATGTTTGTGGATGCAGGAAAACAGGTTGGAGGGATCCAACTGGATTTTTCAACAGTTTTTATTTGATTTCAGATATTTTGATATATGATTGATTATCATATCGATATATGATATCGTTGTAGTCGTGATTGACTATTTTGGTGTGTAGCATCATTGAACCAAATTTTGGGATTTTAAAATGATTTTAAAGTGATTTTTGAAAGTATTCGTTTATAGAATATATTTTTTGGAATTGATCCATTTTAAATAAATAAACGTTATAATTTTTAAAGTTATAAAAATTATGAAATTGAGAAATACGGTTAAAGATTGATTTTTGAGAAATATGGGTTAATGTTTTTATAAAATAGTTTAAATTGGATCTCTGAATTTATTGTAAAAAGTTTAAATATAGGATTTATAAAACTTGATTATTTTATGAATCAAAATGATGAAATTATAATGGAGATTAAAGAAGTTTTAAAATAATAGTATAAATTGATTTTTTATAAAGGATTTATAAATTGATATTTATAAATTAAAACATTTGAATTATAAAACGAGTTTTTATAAGTGTTTGAATGAAGTGAAAATGGATTGCATAAGTGAATGGAATTTATAAAATTATAAATGGTGAAGTTATAAGTGAAATTTATAAATAGTAAGATTTATAGATTCTGTGAAGTTATTAAAGAATATATTTGGATAAAACAAATGAATCTTATAAGTTATAAGATTTATAATTATGAAGTTTAAAAGAACGATTTTGTAAAATAATCGTTTTATAAGCATTTAACTTATAATGTGAATCTTTGGTTCATAATTGAGATATAAAGTGAATAGGTTAATAAAGAAAATTTATAAAGAAAGATGTTATAAAATAAGTAGAAATGGAGTTTATAAACGTTGTTTTATAAATTCGTAAACGACTTATTTTGATAAGTAAATTGTTGAAACCTATTAATGGAGTTATATTCACATTTTTGACTGTGAATAATCCTTTGAAATAAAATGTATAGAAAGGATGAAATTGATTAACGTAGTATATTCACGTTTTTGAATAGTGAATAATATGTTAAAGAAATTGTTTTGAATGTGATGTTTTAAATAGAATTTAAAACGTTCTAACGATGTTTTTAAAATGCGTTGAGATTCGAAACCATAGATTTCAACATTCATTGTTGAAATAAACGTTTTCGAGAAATAGAAGGAAATGGTGGACTATAACACTGTTGTTATAGTAAATGATTTCCGAAAGGAAATGTTTTGTATAGTATTGGGATATATATATCTATTTTAATTTCGAATCCCTATACTAGTGATTTTGGGTTGTCATAACGATGTTTTACGCAACATTCGTTTTGGCCCAAATAAATACGTTTAAGTGAATGATTTCCTTAAAGAATGAAATATATACTTAATTTCGATTGAAGTATATTAAATATTTTCCAAAGGTTGAAAATAAATAAAATTTGTGAATTACTTATGAATAAATAAGTATGGAAATGTTTTCCAATATAAAGGGAATATTTTGAGAATTCATCTTTTTGAAGATAAATTGAAATGAATAATTGAAATCGTATATTCATAGATATTTTGAAATATAAATTCACTATGGAATTTATAAAAGAAAGGGGAACTTGTTTAAAAATAAATATTGATTTATTTTTGAAGTATTGAAAATAATATATCTTGTAAAGATATTTTGGAAAATAAATAATTTGGAAAATTATTTGGAAACTGGTGATGTGTGCATATCCATTGATAGTTCAATAACCGACTATCAATATTTCCCTTTGAATGGGTAATTGATGTGATTTGTTTGAATTTGAATGCCACACTTATTTTTGAATAAGCGCTCACTATTCGGGTTAACCGGGAAAGGACCTTGGGGTCGTATAACCCATTCCGAATAGGTGATACGTCGTTATGAATTGCATTTGATGACCGGTGTTGAAGACCGGGTATTTGCGAAAGCGATAGGATGACCTATCGATTGTCTCTGCACTGGGTAGCTCCTGGTATAGAGATTCCCTAAGTGATGGGAAATTCGATCGGGATTATGAATACCCGGATTGCAAGGGCTTCGTGAGAAGTGCCTTCGGTTTTGTTCGAGCCCGGAACAGACTTGTATGGATTGTATGTCTGACGTTACAAATTGAGATATAAAGTCGATTTCTTTCAAATATATTTCTGTTGGTGGCGGAGAATTTATTCTTTTAGCTTAACACCCTTCTCTGAGACGTACGAGCTCAGAGGTTATGTAGTTGAAGGTTATCAGCGATATATTCCCAATTTGGTAATGTGACAAGCTGAGTGTTGTTGTGAAATGATCATTGTGTTGATTATTTGTGATAGGATCATTTGTTTGATCGTCTATCCTGGTGATCATTTCTATGATCATTTGTTGACCCAAAGCATGGCTTTTGTATAAAGTATGTTTTTGTGGATGTGACTTCGTCGAGCCTCACACCCCGTGAATGGTCAAAACAGGAAAGATGCAGCAAGGTTATGAGGGGTAGCGCCCTTTAGGATATGTGCATTTCCTTCTGGAAAAGGGTGGTATCATGGTATGGAGCCCAGATACTTACTCATGTTGAAAACACTTTATGATTGTGTGAATTGATTGCGAGCGCTCGGTGAAAGGTCCCAAAGGACCAGGGGATGGCATATTCGGTCAGTTGTTACTCAGTTAGGGGTAACCCAGCCTTGTGTTGGTAGAGATCCGGTTTGGTTCTTGGGGATGTCCATCCAGAGGCATTCTCATGTGGCAATGGGAAGTTCCTTGGCCTGATCATTCGTTGGAAATCCAAAATAACAATACGAGACTTGTACGGTTTTAGTTGTAGAACCTGCCATTTAATATGGTAGCTATAGTAAGCATACTATAATGGTACCTATGCTGGCTAAGATTTATATTCTACTTTCGTAATGAATTTTTCTCTACACTATGCACTAATAATAATATCAAATGTTCTTTTTAAATGCGTATCAAGCATCTTTGACTAACATAAGAAGAAATCTCCTCCAAGTCTGCGTTTGCATTGTGTGTGTGGCAGGAGGTCTTATGGTAGTCTCATTTTTAAAAGCATTGCGAATTGACTTTAAAAATATTCCTCTATTTTGATTTTAAAGACAAATAAACTATTTTGAGTTCTCACACCAGTCACATGACTGACTCGGAGTTTATTGTTTTCCTTCCAAAACTCTGGGTGCCCACCAATTTCCACACGGGCAGTCAAGAGTTAAGGTTTATCAGGATATTCTGGAGTTGCTGGAGGCAAGCTGGATGGCATGGCGTATTACTAGTATATAGTATTTCTTTTTCCGCTGTTTGTTGTTGTTGTTGTACACTCTGATGATATGATGTGATGTAATGTAATAACTGATATAGTTCTTTGTTAAAGATTATTCATTTATTATTATAGTTGTTCCGCTGCGAATTGTGAGATTCTGATATTGTTGTGTTGTGTTCTGTTCCGTTCTATTTTCTATTTTCTTTCCTCTCTATTTTATATCTTCTCTGTCTTTTTCTTCTTTTTCTTTTTATTAAACCCTCAGTGTTCGGTTTTCCGTCGTTCGATTGCTCGGCAGTCGATAAAGTGAGTATCGATGTTGAATTTTCGGAAGACGAAGAATTGGGTCCTGAGAAAATCAATAAACCGGAATGGAATGATTTAAGAGAATTGGACCATTTAATCTAAGTATTGGTACTTAGAAAATGATGTGTGAAATAAGTGATGTCTATAACAAATTGTGAAGTTGTAAATTGATATAGGTTACCTCGGGTTTATATATGTTGTATGCTTTTGAATTCCATGTTAGATGGGTTTACTCACGCTGGTTTCCAGCCTGACCCGGGTGTTACTTTGATGTAATGCTCGGGTCAGACCAAGTATTACAGATTTTCAGGTAAGGACGTTCTGGAGCTCAGGAGGCGAGCTGGATGGCAGGGACGTATGGAGAGTTCCACTATGATATTGTGTATATCTGAGACATGTTAAATTGTATCTGTCCGATGTTGTATAAAATAGTTGTAACTCTGATATATCGATGTAAAATTGATTGATACAGTTTTCTTTGGTATAATAATTATTATTAATATTATATTTTATCCGCTGCGAATGTGAGTTTGTGTGATTCTTCTCTGTTCTCTTTTATCTCTTTTCTTCTTTTCTCTAACTATCTGGAAATTTCGAGATCGGAATTTCCGGGTCGTTACACCACCCATATATGTTTAGTGTACGGATTGAAATGATAAATATCTGTAACACTTGACAATATGATAAGAAATATATACAGACACCGTTGGTCCATATATAAATATTTTGGAAACAAATCCATTGTTTGGAAATAAGTATATGGTCTTAATAAATGTTATTTCTTAAATTATTATATATAAAGGGTAATCATATATATAGATTTAATAATATTAAATTTAATCAAGATTGATTTAATGCATAAGTTATGTTAAATATTTATGTAAATTATGTTTCGAATGGATTTTAGCAATAATTGGGATAAATTAAGATGGGAAGATAAATTTGGGTTTTGTAAAAACGGTATTTAAATAAGGATTTATTTAATTAAAACGATTTGAAATTCAAAAGGTAGGATTTTTAACTGGATGTTTGATCTAAGTGATTTAATGTATATTTCATGTTTAAATAAATTAAAGAAAGTATTGAGTAAAATGTAATTTAAGGTTACTTAAATGATATTGAATCTAACGAGGGAGTATTTCAAGACTACTAATAATGAGGTTAAGTCGAGATCTATATGAAATAATTATATTGAACATTAAATATTGAAGCCTTGAACTATATTGGAATTTAAATGGTTTATTTTGAGATTCGGATCTGTATTTGAAATCAATATAGTTGAATTTTTTATTTAGAAATTAAATTGAATTAAAATGAAAATTTAGGTTGAGCTAAATTTGATTTTGTTATTTAAAAACTAAATTGAATAAAAATTTAATTTGAAGATTGAATACTTAAAGTTTGGAATTATATTGAAATATAAAGGGGTAGCTTGTGATTACAAATCCGAGTTTAAGATCGATTTTGAAGTGGTTATTTTAGAAATTAAGTTGAATTTAAATTGATAAAATGAGATTGAATTTAATTTGAATGGGAAGGTCGGGTTGATGTTGAAACGATTTGTTAAGTTGAGGAAATTGAAAATACTTTACTTTATAAATTATTTAATATATATAAATACTATTTTGGGAAATATAGAGATATTTGAAGTGAAAATGATATTTAGTTTTGAAGTACAAATTAAGTTGAAACGACCACGGTGTTATAGTGTATATTTCTACCTTGTAGATAGTTCTATGGACCTTTAGAGGATGTTTTTCCTAACATCCTTTAACTTATTTGTATTTCAGTTTATATTTCACTTGAGTTGGATTTATTTATATAAGAATGTTAATCCTGACTCGAGTGTTTTGTGTTTTTCTTTACGTTCGGGTCAGACCGAGTGATACGGCATTTGAGACTCACCTTCGAAGTTGGAGCTTTGCTTGACGATCCAGCTATCTATCCTTTCAGTCATCCAGTTGATTGGTTCAGAGAAGTCATATGTTCATACTGGAGACTTCACTGCATCTGGGATATTTTGATGTATTTTATTCTAACTCTGATGTATATAGTAGCTTCATGAACTACTATTCTTTATCTATTCCGCTGCATTTTTATTATTCTGTGTCTGTGATATGTGTTTATATGTTTACTGTTTCTGCTGAGTTTGCCAAATTAAATTAACAATTCGGTATTTTGAATTATTCAAGTCAGACATGTGTGGTTTTATTGTCGATTTGAATGGTCCAAAATACCGGGCCGTTACATCTACTAAGTACTTGAAGAATTCTAGCTTTGCGTCGATCAACGCATGGCCAGAGTCTACAAGAATGAGGATAAACTTGTTGAAACATCGAGTTATAAAAGTATTTTGAAGGTATTTTATTATAGTGGTACTTCCAACAAAGAAATTTTGTATTGGATTAACTATTCATGCCCGATACCATTCTTTTGAATCTACCTAATCTGCTCAGTTTATTTATTCACCTATATTCTATTTTTCGAATCTACCTTCTTTCCTTTTTGAATATATCCTTTTAATATATGGTTCATTCATATACTACATGGTTAATAGAAAATTTTAGTGTTATAAATTATTAATTAAATAAAAGTAAATGATCCGTGATAATATTTGGAAAATATCTTGAGATAAATTAATAAATTTATTAATTATGGGTTCAATGTTTTCAGTAGCTTCTGGTTGATTCTCCTACTTTGTTCCTTTTCGGGGATGAAAAGTTTTGAGTGGGGGAGAGTGTAACGACCTGTAGATTTTAATAAATTTTATAACGTATTTAATTTGATTTTTGAGAAATTTTAAAGAATAATATTTTAAAATAAAATTCAATATTTGAAATACGTCCATTTTATTTTAGCAGATGGTAAATTTTCATCCGATTTTATGAAAGTTTATTTCATTGTGAAAATCTATTAAATTCAAGTCAGTAAATAATTGCTAATAATAAAATATAAAAATAAATTTTTTTGTTTGTATGTCATTGATACTATTTAAGCAAGTTAATTTATAACTCTTATATGTAAACAACAATTCTGTAAATGTATTTGAGTGACTGTAAAAAAAACCAACTGTTTTAACTATCTTATGTGTAAACAACAATTCTATAAATGTATTTAAGTTACTGTAAAAAGATTTCAATTGTTTTAATTATCTATCCATTAATTATGTTCCGTTCTTTTCCCTGTTGCCTTTTTCATTCCTTGATTTTGGTGCTATTAGCTTCAACAAACGTATCATATTCAGTACAAAATTCATACATATATTCCTTACCTTACTGTGTCTTTTCTTTGTCTGCTCCTCTTCTTCACAAGCAAATTATAAAGTGCATTAAATAGCTTTTCAGCCGAAATCAGGGGGATTGAACTGTTGCCATTATTTTGTTTATATATTTCAGGTTCTCTGTTGCTTTCGGAAAGAAATATACGCTGCCTTCTTTGTGTATTATTCCACCTGCTTAATTTTCGCGTGCGCTTCTATTATTTCTCTTTTCTCTTACCCGAAGCATTTATTTTGACTCTTTAATCTCCTTTCATTTAAAAAAATAATTCAAAACTTCCTGTCCAATCAAATTTATTGCTTCAATAATCTTTCCTGAATCAATGCTTCTAACCGTTGCTATTTCATTGCAGCAAATTATTCATTACTTCACATTTATATCAGTACCTCTAATTATGACAGTTAATTTCCCTTCGGTTTTAAATTTTGAAACGTGCTGCACACGCAATTCAATTGCTTAGTTATCTACGTCAATCAAGTGTTTATGTTACTTCTCAATTATTTTATCGCCAACAGTACAAATTCAAACGGTCATCAAGCTTTATTTCTCCCTTTATCTTTTGTTCTGCACGATCACTTGAAGAAACGTATAACAAACGTACGTTTTTCTTTTTTTCTTTTCATTATTTGATTTAGCTGCAGCTCATATTTTATTTGCGTGTATAAATCAACATGAATATTTTTTGCCTAAAATCCTCACTTGTTACTTTATATTTATTATTTATGTGATACGTTTCCCAATTTGTGCCCATTCGTTTTTCCTACATTAATTGTTTTAACTGTTGAAACAATTTTAACCTTTTGACAGTTCAGCTTTTCTGCTCTACCCATTTTATATATTTCTTTTCTTCCCCCTCTCCCTGTTCTCTGCTTTCAATATAAATTTGCCAAATCCACCTTCATATTTTCACTCGACAAGGAAAAAATTTTAAAAAAAAATAAAAGCGTCCCTGGTTCATCTTTTGCCGCTTGGACCTCGTTGCCTTCGCCAATTCCAGAACAAGCCTTCTGCTTCCTTCCACCTCAATTATATACTTATATAAGTAAGTAAGTTGTTTTAAAACTTATTCTGGGTTAATCTGTAGTTTTGTTATCAAGATTTGCATGCTTTTGTTATAGTATATTTCATTTTATCATATCTTTTTATATGGTGTTATAAGTTGCTTCTTCTTCTTTTTTTGTATGATGTGTGTGTTACATATAATAGTATAGAATATTATATCATAATATATTTTATCACTGTTGATTATGATTTTAAAGTACATATATATAATTTGCTGCATGTATATGTTAGTTTTGGATCAAAATACGTTAATATATATAGATATAACTCAGAGCTTTCTATTTTGGGTTAATATACGTACAAACTTATATTTTGTTTTACGTGTGAGTTCTATCTGTTATGTACATAAAGGTAGTATATATTCTATTTTTGTTTATATGAATACTTTGCTTTCTGATTTTATATGTATACGTTTTAATATAATATATATATATAAACTTATATAAATCTTAAACATGTCTGTTATACAAATTTTACCAGTCATGCATATATTAATTATGTTATAGTATGTTATGTTAAAATTGGTTATAGTTTTATATTAGTAATGTGTTTAAATAGATATATGTAAAAGTTTTGATTTTTATTATACATTAATGTTTTGATTCTTTTAATAAATATATGCATATATTTGGGAGCATTAGTCTTTTGTCGTGTAAAGAAATTTATGTAAACTTTTGCTTTAAACTTTTGTTTTGTTTGAGTTAGTGAGGAGTTTTATAAACATTGGTTTAAATAGAAAATACATGCAGATGTACCCAGTATATATAGGTTAGTGTATATGAATTTTTAAAACATGTTAGCATTTGTTTATTTTTGTTTTGAAAAAAATATGAGATGCATCATTTTTTAAGCTGTACCAATACCTATTGCTTTATATATACAAATTTTTGTACATAATGCATATGTTTATATAGAGGCAGATGGATTGCGTACATGCTTATAATAGTTTATTTGTATATGGTCTGTTTAAGTAAATGATATTAAGTTCTGTGATATATGTTATACTATTTTATATAAAATAATAAAACTTTTTTTAGTGTTGTAACTCATTGTTAAAGTCAAAATATAGTTATTTTGTTTTGATTGGCTATTTTAAGTATTATATATATTTGGTTTGTTTTAAAACAACATCTTATTTCTTTAGGCGTCAACATGAATTTTTTTAGGTCTGCATATGTTATACTTATTAAGTTGTTCATATTCTAAGATATGTATTAAGTATATTTTTAAGTACGCTTAAAAGTTTGTATATAAGATGAGTACCGACTTTAGGTAAATGTAGGTGTTTTAGATAAATTGCGTTTTATTCTAAAACAATGGATTTTGGAATGTGTGTGTGTATATATATGTAATATGAGTTTAAGAAATTGTTGTGGGAAATAGTTTAAGTATAAAAAAATCTTTGATTTTTAATGCTTGAGTTAAGAATGATGATTTAGAAATTTTTATATTATTTTGATTTTTGTCTTAAATTAGAATACTGAATATGTATTAATAATATGTCTGTTTTCAATTTATGTCAAATTGATCCTAATCGTTCCATCGATTCCTCATTATCAGTTATCCGTCTTGCCTGTTTTCTTCATCGAATCATATCCATCTAGCGTTGCTTTGGAATTCGTAGCTCGTTTCCTTGTCAAATTTATCAAGCCTTGAAAGGTGAGTAATCACTCATGGTTAACGTTCTTATATTTATTAAATTTAATTTCAATTGAAACGACAATTGAAATATGCTGCTGTAGTTATTTAAATAGTCATCTATGTTATTATCTATAACCGTTCACCTATGGGACATGACATCATACCCTGTTGTTTATATTATATTGATATTGATGATATATGCCTATTATAATTATTTTCATATCTGTTATCACTCTGCTAGTTCCCTGTTAATATAGAATTCACTACGGGTTGAAATGATACATACCCGAACGGACTTCAGAATATGAGAAAATCGTTGAAATGATAGACCCAAGCGATTTTCATTGAATTAAATTTCGGATTACGGGTTGAAATGATATCCACCCGTATATATTTAGTGCACGGATTGAAATGATAAATATCCTTATCACTTGACCATAGGATAGGAAATATATACAGACATGTTGGTCCATATATAAATATTTTGAAAATAATTTCTATGGTTTCGGAAAGAAATATATAGCTTAATAAGTATTTATTCTTAAGATATTATATAAAAATTGTAATTTTATATATAGATTTAGTAGTAATATTTAATTTAAATTAGATTGATACAATATGGTTAAGTATTTATGTAAATCTATATTTCAAATAAATTTCTTGTAATAAATTAAATAAGTAAGATCGGGAAGATAAATTTGGGTTTATTTGGAATTGTATTTAATCTACGATTTTATTTAGTTAAATCAATTTGAAATTATTGAATGTGAAATTTAAAGGTAAGATTTTATAACTAGATTTTTGATTTAAGTGATTTAATTAATATTTCACATTTAAATAAATTAAAAAAAATATGTAGTAAAATGTTACTTGAGGTTACTTAAATGATATTGAATCAAATGAGGGAATATCTCAAAACTAAATAATAATGAAGATAAACTAAATCTATCTGAAATCGTTAAATTTAGTTTGAAATGTTGAATATTTAAAGTTTTGAAATATATTGAAATGTAAAAGGGTATTTTGTGATTTCAAATCCAGATTTGAAATCGATAAAATTTGAAATGTTTATTTAGAAATTGAGTTGAATTTAAATTGATAAATTGAGATTGGACTAAATTTGAATTTGGAAATTGAGTAGATTTGAATCGTAACTTTGAAAGTGATAAAATTGGAAATAACTATATTTGAAATGAAATGATATTTTGGTTTTGAAGTATACATCAATTTGAAATGACTACGGTGTTATAATGTATATTTCTACATTATAGATAGCTCCACGGATCCTTAAAGAATGGTTATCCCAAACATCCTTTGAGTTACCTGTATTTCAGTTGTTATTTCACTTTAGTTGGATTTATTGATATAAGTATGTTAATCCTGACTCGAATGTTTTGTGTTTCGCTTTATGCTCGGGTCAGACTGAGTGATACAGCATTAGAGACTCACCTTTGGAGTTCGAAGTTTCATTTGGAGGTCCAACTATCGATTCAGCTTTCAGCTTTTCCAGTTGATTGGTTCAGAGAAGTCATCGGTTCGTACCAAAGACTTCACTGTATTTGAGATATTCTGATGTACTTTATTTCTAACCCTGATGTATATAGTAGCTTCATGAACTACTATTGTTTATTTATTCCGCTGCGTATTATTGTACTACTCTATATCTATGATTCTGTGATTGATTTATTTTACTGCGTATGCTGAGTTTTTCCATATATAAATTAACAATCTGATATTTTGAGCAATTCAAGTCCTGTACGGATGCGAATGGTTGAAAATACCAGGTCGTTACAAATTGGTTTGGAAAAGTAAAAGAACCATTCTGTGTGAAATAAGCGTTTGGTTGTTAAAGAGAGTTGGATTGGATTTTGTCATACTTAATAATTAGGAATTTCGACCCTCGAAAATCGACAAAAATACGTTCACTATATGACATGCCGAGTATTCAGGTGTCAGAAATACTGATCGCTAGGGGTGAAGAAGAAAAGGTGGAAGAAGATAATAGAAACCGTCAACACAGAATCTCATAATCGCAGCGGAACAGGATATAATATATAATGATCAATTTTATATAAAAGAATCGTTGTTTATTCCCTACAATCATCAAAGTACAAAATTTAATACATTGATCTATAGTTATAATAACTTGCCCTGATATACATAACTCACACAGCGGAAATAACCAAGTATGTGATATAAGTTTGAACTCCTCCAGCTCTCTCCTAAGCTTCATAGCATTCTAACCCAATTCCATAATACTCAGTCTGACCCGAATATTATAATAAAATAACACCCGAGTCAGTCTGGAAAACCAGCATGAGAAAACACACTCAATTTGAATTATTGAAGTTATCAAATCCTTTGAAAAATAATGGTATCTCGTAAGACCATGCCACACATAAACACGATGGGTTTTTACCTTACGATAACCAAAACATTTTATATCAAAATCATCTAATATTATAATAACGTCTAGGTACAAATACTTATTCAAATAGCCGAAACTGTTGCATTAATTGAATTCCAACATACTAGGCTCTGCAACCAAAACCGTAAAGGTATGTATTGGAGAACGGATTCCATACGAATGACTAGGCGGTAGGGGTACCACCTATCACAGCACACATCTAGAAAAATGTACCAAAGACCATGCCAGGATCTCCTGCAACACAATACCTAACTATTCCTAACCTGGATAGACCGAATATGCTATCATCCCGGGTGCTCCCACTCTTTCCATGTTCCTTCCATGCAACGTAGTAATAATATCCAAGGGTATCTAGAAAAACAATAAACACACCCTAATTAGGAGCGACCCACTTAGCCTTGCTACATCTCCCTTGATTTCCAGTTATTCCTGGTTGATGAGGCTTGAGGCTACGATTACCTTTCAAAAACAATTTCACTTAGAATGCTCATCGTTCTCTAATGACGATGTTTTGATAGCATTCGCCCATACAAGTTGTCTTGGTCCGGACAAACCGAATCACCGTTTGCGCTTATCTCCTCGATATCGATTCGCAACATTCAAACTGGATCAAAGTGGTTTTCGGATAATTAAATCCTATCCTGGTCTCTTCAGAACGATTAACGAAATTGGCCAATATTGATGGTCAGTTATTTAACTATCAAATAACATCCATAAAAAGTCGCTAAGCCAATATTAAAAAAATTCCAAAATTTATTTTCAAAATGTATTTATAAGATATATATATATATATATATATATATATATTCAAATCCTCTCCCAATATTTCAAAAATCGAGACAACTCAAATTCTTACACCCATATTGAGATTTTTCTCTCAAAATCCTGCACAATTAATATTGTAAATTTCATAACCCGTTTATAATAAAATCTATAGGTTCCGAATTCCTTGATTTATTCCCTTTAAAATTCCCTAAAGTCCAACACACTTGTCTATAATTCCAATTTCTCATTTTCTACTTCTTTCATGTATTCAACTTCATTTTTCGAAGCTTATTTAACAACTTTGGAAATTTTTTACTTTTCCTCAAATTCCATTATGAAAATTCTCTTATAATCTCATCTATTGAATAAACCCCGGTTCCAAATTCTCGAGAAGATTTATAAATAAATTTAAAACATTACAAAACTCTATCTATATATATAATAAGTATTTAAAAGAATAATAATTTATTTTTAGATAAAAAAATCAATTTTTAAAGCTAAATTTAAGAATTAGAAATTATTGAAATAAATTTTAAATATTTGAAGAATCCACTTTTCGATGTATTTCAATTCTACTAGTTTAAAATTCCATAGTTTTAAACTAAAATTTTCCTTTTTGCAAAGTAAATGTAAGTAAAGGGTATTTTGGTCTTTTTACAAAATATAATTTTTAATCCAAAACTTTTTCTATAAATAAGCATCCACTTTCTCACTTTTTTACACTTCTTCTTCTTCTTCTTCCTTTTTCAAGGTTTTCTTCCACTCTCTAATGGCTTTTTCTCTTCTCTTTCCTTACTAACTTTTCTTAAGTTCATATCAAACCAATTTCAAAACACTACCAACTTTGCCAAAGACCATAGAATATCACCTAAAGATCATTTATAATCTAAAAAGTTGAAAAGTGATGGAGGATGGTGGAGAACTTGCTGTGGCCGAGCCTTATGGATGTTTGGAGGTGGTGGTCGAGCACTTTGAAGCATGGTGGTAGAGTTTACATGATGGTTTGGTGTAGTTAAGAGAATTTAGTGCAGCATTGTTGCATATGAATGTTGGGAGGAGAATTGGTTATGTTAAAGGTGAGTACTCAAATCTTTGTTTTATTTTAATAAAACTTAAGTTGATAATGCACATGTTAAATTAGAAATTAATATGTTTAACATTGGTTGATATTGGATGATAACTTGGTTGATATTATGGTTTATTATATGTTTGTGATATGGATGACAACTTGGTTAGATAAATGATAAGAAAGTTGGTTTGTAATTATAGTTAATTTAATGAAAATTAAATCTACATAAATGTGTGTATGAAAATTATTTAGCCTTTTAATGATTTCAAATAATCTAAAAAGATTGCAAATGATATTATAACATTATAATATTATAATATAAAATGAAATGAAAAATGAGTTTGAAATGACGAAAATATTATTTTAAATAAGTTAACATAGTTTAAATATTGTTTAAAACAAATTTGAAGTGTTTCAGACAAGTTACAAAGCAATTCACAAAATTGGTCAAAATCGAGCTTGTCACGTAGTGGCAGTTCGTAAATTTCGAACCATAACTTCAAATTATCGTAGAAAATGATTTATAAGTCGGATTTCTTCGAAATAAAAATTCTTTGGTCCACAATGATAATAGTTTTACAAAAAGAAAAAAATCAAAATTTCTTTATAAATGATATTTTTAAATGATTAAAAATATTAAATAAATTTAATAAATCTACTAAAATGGTTTAAAAGATATTTGGAATGGAAAATATGAATTTTCAAATATTAAAAAGTTGTTTAAATCAAATAAGATTTTATAGCACTTTCTATAGAACTTTTATGCTGCGAATTCTATAGCCTTTTGAATATGATTTTAAAAGAATAATTAAGTAATTTAAAGATGATTTGGAAGTTCTAATAAGAGTTTGAATAAATCGTTAAGAGGAATTGCTTGTACTACTTAAAAAAAAGTGAAGAATATTGAATGTAATAACAAATTGAGTTTGTAGAAATGACTAATACATTTGTCCCGCCAATCAGATATGCGAAGGCAAAACAAGATGTTTAACTAACGTTGGGGATGGAGAATCCAGTGCCCTGAACTTACCTAGCCTATGTTTTCTCTTTTTAGGCGAGGGGTGGAATAGATCAAAAGGAAAGCCCGAATGCTCTAAAAGATCATTTGTAAATTTTTCCAAGATAAAAGAAAAGAAAATTTTCTTCGAATATTAATTAACCACTTAACATCTTATTATGGATGATTAGCATGAAGTAACCGGGGTCAGATTTGGGTGATTCCTACCCGAAGAACCGGGATCGGATTTGGATGATTACGTTCATCATGATAATGGGTTCTCACTTTGTGAACAGTGACGAAGCTTAGACTCTTACCCCTACATGTACCTAGTGTGAAAGGGTTGGTTGATAGTCGAGAGGCTTGCCATAAAAGTAAATTCGAGATACCACATGTAGTTACCTTCATGTTGAAAAGAAGGAGTGCCCCCATGCTGAAAATCAGAAGGGTAGCAGGAAGGTTGAAAAGCTACCGGGGATGGTTCGAAAAGCCTACCGAGGCGGGTTCGAAAAACCCGTTCATCATATTTGGTATCAAAGATGAAGGTTAAGCGAGAACCTTAACTATGATGGGGTAAAGACTCATCAGAGATAGGGTTAATAATACCCTAGGATGAGTAACTCATTAGAGATAGGGTTAGTAATACCTTAGAATGAGTTTGAGCGTATTATATACGAGTGTGTATTTTTTAGCGACTAATAAATTATTTTGTATTGATTTATCGGTTGAATGGTTTATAAATTCTGGTCGATATGGGAAGTACAACTGTATTGATAGGTATTTCTAACTCTTAACAAGGCATATCGACAGGTTGAAATTGAAAAAAATGGTAAATGAAATAATTTTACTTGGGATTATATTTCGAATATAAAGTATATATTTTGAAAAGTTATTTAGTTAGTAATCAAGATTAGTTAAATTTAAGTATGAACATCTTGTGGTTAGAATTTCACAGTTTGACTATAAGATGTTTCATAAAGATAATCGATAACTAAGAAATCTGTACAGGTAATTAAGATCTTTAATACTTATTCCAAAATAATAAATTAAGAAATGATAATGTTAAGTTACTATCATAAATTGATCAATTGTTTGATTTATTTAAGTACAAATACCTTGTGAAATAAAGTTCACGATTTGACTATAAGGTGTTTGATAATAAGATTTGTTTAAAGAATAAAAATATAAGATAAATATGTATTTAAATGATCGTTTAAAAAAGATAATATAAAAGGAATGAGAATCTAAATTCGAGTAATTTAAAGAGTTGTGGAAATTTAAATGAAGTTAATTAATATAAGGTAAAATGAATGTATAAAATAAGTTTTATAAAGTAAGCTTCAAAGGATTTTGGAAACGGTATTATTTTAAATAAAAAGAGGTATTTTATGATAAGTAATTTGATTGGCTCGAAAATAAACTAAAATGGGCAAGAGATGTGTTCGGATGTTAAAAACTTCTCTTAAGTATTACTCTTCTTGTTAAGAGGATATATGATACTATTGGTAGTAGCCAGTTCCTTGGATTATTTTGGAGTTACTCGATCTATATAATTTTCTCAAGTTATAATGTGAATCATTAATTGATAAGTAATCTTTATAAGAGTGTTTAAACCAAAGATAAATTCGAAATCGCTAATTGATAAGATAAAGAAGCAAAAATTCTCGATGATTTTGGACCGTCGAAAATTTCCGAATCATACCTAACTCGGAGCTAAGAAATCTGTGAAAACTTTTGGTAAAAGATTGTGAAATACTTTGATTAAATAAAGTAAGATAAGGATAGTTTATAAATCTGATTTATAAAGAAAATTTAAGAGTTTGAGGATTTAATATGGGTAGTTTTAAAATTTATTTTTCAAAGCTAGAAAATTAATAACAGTATTAATTAAGAAATATGTTTTATAACTTATGAATTTGAGATAATAGTAAATTAAAACAAAGTTTAAATATGTTAAACAAACAGATTAAAATAAATTTGAAATTTGGGATTTGTATATACTGTTAAGATGTAAAGGTATATCATACAAGTGTAGATTTATTTCATGAACTATCCATACACTTAGGTAAAATAATGGCTGTGACGCCCCACCTCTATACCCATGCTGGCCAAGAACACTACGGAGCAATGCTGTCAACTAGCACGGAGAATAAGGCTGTTGAGGAGCGACAATCCGTGCAATTGCTTTGCGCGAGCACCGCTATGTCGGATAGTATAAATCATTTGATTTCGGGAGGAAATCCAACGCACCGATACAAACTCAAACCTACTACACAGTGGCTATAATAACCTTCGGAAACAAATATAGAAATAAACATAAAATAAATTAGTCACAGATAATTCATATCACAAAGGCGAAGAAGATATGAATATATAACTAACACATGAAAGTGTATATCAGAGTAGTGGTCAAAAAGATCCACAACAATACAAAAGAATAGCAACACGTGCTATACAAAAGAACACAACTGTAAGTCTATATCTTAAGTGTATACAACAAAAATTGCTAACTAAATACTTAGCCAAAAGCCAGAGTTGCAAATCCCAGCAGAGAAGTCAAACAGAAGCACTTGTAACATTTCGGTTTGAACCGAGTATTATTAATAAGAAAATAATAAATGGAACAGTCTAGTTATAATTATCAGATAAAATGAGATATAATAGAAGATATAATAAAAAGACGTATGATAACAAAAAATGTCATACTACGACAAGTATACATTAGAAAATCCACAAAAGTCATACAATATCTCAAGAATCTCATAGCATCAAAAGAATGACATATTCTTTATTTCATTCACCAAGCCACAATAAAATGACATACATATCAATGCCAATTGTAAAAGTTGGTGAAACATAAATTCCAGAAATCATCAATTAGAAATCCATAAATCACAAGAAAAGGGTGGCCAATCCAAAACGGAACGCTATTCCATAGACCGAACATCGACGCACCTAAATAGAGATGCCCCATGCACAGTCAAACATCGACGCACCTAGAAAGGTTCGACCCATGCAAAGACAAACACCGACGCACCTAAATAGATACGCCCCATGTAATGTCTAACATCGATGCACCTAGAAAGACACACCCCCTGCATAAATAAGCATCGACGTACCTAGAAAGATACGCCCCATGCATAAATCAACATCGACGTATCTAGAAAGATACGCCCCATGTAATGCCTAACATCGATGCACCTAGAAAGATAAACCCCATGCAAAGTCGAATATCGACGTACCTAAAAAGATACGCCCCATGCACCGACTTATTGAGCCGATTGCTCCACGAAGTAAACAAATGTCGACGCACCTAAATAGGTACGACCCATGTGTAAATAAACATTGACACACCTAAATAGGTATGACCCATGCGAGAAATGAGATGAAGATCAATAAAATGAAGTACAGTCCTCCATATGGACAACGAGACATCGCACATTGCTAGTCTAAACCATAAAATGATCATAATCGATCATCAAGAAGTGTCAATTACAATAAGCTAGTAAATATATGAGCTTAGCCTCATGTCCCATAACCACTAGCTTAACTTAAATATTTACGAACAAATTGTAGATCTTCACTAGAAAATTATCACAAGTGGTTCAATCGAACAAGTCCAAGAATTAACCGACGAAGTGAACGCAAGCGTTTCATAACACTTGTTTTACTAAGTCGTTTAATTAGATTTCTCATCCGAGTGAGGTAAAGATTTGTATATACTAATAGATTGGAAATCGGTTTGATAAAACGAGCTTTGTAATAAAATAGTGTTGAAATCATTTGAAGAAAGAGTTTTGATATTTACTACTAGTATAGAAAACCTTTATATTTTTAAAGTGACAAATCATAGAAGTGATTGTAGAAACAATCAATCATAAAAGTACACATTCAAAGACGTGAATAAAATCCAAAGAAATCGATATCGAATCCATCAAAATGGATATTTCCAAAAATCACGAAGAAAATGTCATCAAAGTCGATAATAAGTGATAATAACAAAAGGGAATCAACTCTAATCGATTAAAGTTGGAAATTCAAACAAAATAGGCAAAGAGTGTAGATTCAGACGTCTGAAATCAGGGATTCAGACGTCTGAATCTGGAAAACCAAAAGTTTTCCAGAGTATATTTCAGACGTCTGAACCCTATATTTCAAACGTCTGAAATAGGCCATTTTTAGCCTATTTCCTTTCTGGTTCAACACAAACTAATTCAGACGTCTGAAATATAGATTCAGACGTCTGAATACTAGGGGATGAAAATTCCCAGTATAATATTCAGACGTCTGAATACTACGTTTCAGATGTGTGATTCAAGTGTTCAGGGCATTCCCTGAACCTAGGCCAAAAATGGACAAACGGATACCGGAAGCAATCGAACGAGCAACGACGACTAAGGATTTACGTCCAGTGACAACCCAGCCTTAACGGCTCTTCGATACGCCTCAAATATCAATGTTCGAATATCCATAAAAGGATTTTCATAGATTTTGATTTTCAAAACATCCAAAAATTGGAATATACACCAAATCAATCCAAACCAAAATCAATTGCTCAAGAATAAGTGTTAGGAATTCATACCTAACAATCAGAGATAATTATAGACAAAGATGTGAGATAAAGATCTCACCTTTGAACCCAAATCAATGAAGAAGAAGCTTGAAAGAAAAGGAAGATCAACCGCACTTCAATCCCAACTCAAGAAGCTTGATTCTAAGCTTAAAAGAGAAATATTTCCCAAATTAGGTTTAGGAATTTTCTGAAATCAAAGAGAGGATGAGTTGGGGAAGATGAAGAGAAGGCTTACCAATGGGTTCTCTTGAATTTGGAGCTAGAAGTTGGATTTGCAAAGAAAACTAGGGCTTAGGAATTTCCATTTCCAATCTCTCCCACCATTTTTACTTTAGAACTGAAAAGAGGAGAAAGTGAGAGTGAATGGGGAGGGATGATTTAGTTTGGGGTATTATTATGGCTAGTGGGCTGAACCCAAACCCAAACCCTAAGTGAAAAAGGTCAAATTTTTAGCTAGATCCAAACATATCGATGTTTATACTCAAAAAGGTTGCAAACGACATTTTGAACTCAATGGAAGGGTCTCGAGTCTTATTTCGACTGTTTGCAAAAAGTAGCTTTTCGGACTAAAATCCGACGAACGATGAAATATTTAAATATACAACCGATGAACATGCGGGTTGTTACAGACTCCCCTCCTTAAAGAAATTGCTTCCTCGCAATACTTAAGAAGAAAATAAGAACTAACAACCATACAAGCATATCAAAACAAAAGAAAATTTGAATTAAGAAGTCAACCATAAAGAGAACGAAAGAGTAAGCCCGAACGGGTTCGCTCGGTGAATTCTCAGAATTCCCAAGAGCAATCCTTAGGATCTGAGAACTATTGAACTTTCACAAGAAGAACATCTTTATTCCGAAGGCGCCCCGCCTCCGAAGCAATGATGCGAATAGAATGTTGCTCAAAAGTCAAATTTGGTGAAACTTCAATCCCCTCAATAACACCGGGTTCAAGAATAAAAATCGGAAACATAAATGCATTTCCATAGTTAAAAGAAGTGGAAAACGTCAAGAATAGCTGAAAATTGAGCCGGTGCAACGACGTAGTACAAAAACGGTACGCTCGAATAATCTCGGAACACCAACGTAGTACAAAAACGGTACGTCTAATGAACCGATAAACCGGAACAACGATGTAGTATAATAATGGTACATCCATTGATCCAAATAAGACGGAACATCGATGTAGTGTAATAACAGTACATCCGATGAACCGAACACCATAAAAGAACCTCAGACACAAGTCCATAAAAGAAATGAGGCGAAGCTCAACAAAACAAAGTGCATCGAAACGTCCGATGAACTTGGTAAAAAGATCATAAGATATAAGTAATCTCGAGCCAACGAGGTTAACGCAAATTAAGTTCCTTATGAGAAATATATATTCCAAAAACTTATGATCGAGGTGGAGAACAAATTTCTCCCCAAAAACGATGATCCCAAATCCTAAAAGCGAAAACATAGCCATGAGCATAAGATCATAAGTGGCATACCTAGTCTCGATAGGCTTTTATGACTTAGAAGCACAAGTGGTAGAATGTTTCCTTTTTGCAAGAGAACGACATCCAAACCAATACGATTAGCATTGGTACAAAAGATAAAGTCTTGGTTCCCTTCGGAAAACACAAGAATAAGAGTATCGAAAAGAAAGAATTTCTTTTAAATAATCTTCTTTCGTGAAAAGTTAAAACTTTCAAAATTACATTTATATTTATGTAATAATCTTTCTAGAAAAATATACATTTTTACAAGTCAATTTATTGTGTCTGACTGTCTCATCAAAGCGTTTAGGAAATTCCTATCGATAACATTGATCAAGCGCATCGACCAGAATTCTTAAAGCACTCAACAGGCAATACAATCACAAAATCATCTTCTATATGATGAAAATATCTCTTAAAAGTTTTGAGAATATTCTTTGCTCGTTTAAGATCAAAATCCAAATGTACTTATAAATAAATCTTATGAAAAAGATTCGCATAATTTTAAATTTCTATTTTCATCCAAAATCAATAAATATAAGAATGGAATTATCGACATATTCATAGAATACTCGATTTATAAAATGGATGAAACAAGATGGGAAAACTGAATGACATAATAAGTCATTCATAAGAATCATAACGAGTGCGGAATGCGGTATGTGGAATGCTAACTTCCGCAACTCATAGCAAATGACAACCGGTGGTAATGTCGAACTGAAAAGACCTTAGCACCACACAAAAGATTACTTAGGTGATAATCCTAAGACAAGCTCAAAAATACCGGAAAGTTTCACAAACTATTTAGATGAGAGAAATAACACTTTCCTCATCATGTGAGCTTGAAGAATAAAATGATTCCACCAAAAATTTGAAATCGAAATCACAAAGAAAAATAGAAAGTTGCTTAACAGATAGAAAATGTCGAAGATGAATAGTCCACTCGAAAAATAGGGTATGGGCTTCATAATGATTAAGCCAATCCTTTCAAAAAAAGTCAATTCCGAAGCCTAAGTAAAAATATCGGCTCGGAAGGAAAAATCACATAAAATAATTTTGACATCAATGGAAAGCAAATTGAGTGTTGCAAACCCATCCGGATTCACAATCCTCAAAGTAGTCTTCAAGCCCAAAAATGTTTAAAAAGAATCAACAAGTTCTTTTGATATAAATTAGTGAGATGGAACCCATATCAAAATAACTCAAATAAGAAGATCACGAAATAAAACAACGCCATCAAGGATTGAGTGAAAAATTCCTTTACCAAGAAAAGAGTTGCTAGGAGCTTGCACTACATTGAGCTTTCCCTCCTTCCTACTTTGAAGTATGGGACATGCAGTTATATGGTGACCCAAATTTTTGCAATAGCGACGATAAAGAGGCTTCGGACACTCCCTTGCATAGTGGTCCGTGGAACCACAATTGTAGCATTGTCTGCGAATAGGGGTAGGGTCTTTTGCTACCGGGGATTCTTGCCTCCCTTTCTTGTTGGGAAAGGGGCCTTCGAATTTAATTGGCCTCTTCATGTTGTCGTTCAAGTTCTGTTTGGCAACCACAACTTCAACATTACTCTCTCTATCGGCCTCTTCAAGACGAAGAGCAATATCAATAAGCTGATCAAATGAAACTTCAAGTTTCAGGAGTAATGGCTTCTTAAGATTCTTATTCAAGCTATAGACAAATCTCTGATTCTTCTTCAATGGGGAATTAATGTATTCAACCCCGTATTTGGAAAGAGATTCAAAAGATGCGACATAATCTGTCACAGAAGATTTAGCTTGAACAAGGTCAATAAAACGCCGTGCTAAAGTTACCTTTTCAGCCTCCGGCACAAACTTTAGTTCGAATCGTTCCTGGAATTGCTCCCAAGTGAGATCCGCTTCAACGATTTCAGAAATTAAAAGCTCATACCAATCTAATGCTCTTTCTTGGAGCAAGCTAGAAGCCACTTGGACTCGATGTAGATCAATAAGGTTCATACGAGAAAAGATGCGGTTGCATGATTTGAGCCAAGCCTGAATTTCTATAACACTCTCGGATCCCTTGAATGGCCTTCCACCCAAATCTGTGTAATCTCTTAACAAGCTTGCAAAACCGGATCTAGGACGAGTAGGCTCTAGAATGGGTCCTGCAGCTTGAGCATTCTTTACGAGATCTAAAAGCCGCTGAGAAGACATGAATACTCCATCTTGGGGAGTAGCACTAGATTGACCGACGCTGGGACGGCCTGGTCTAACCATTTTTCTTCCTTTAGAAAGAAAGAAAGAAGAAAAAGGTTATTCACCAAATGAGTATCAAGAAATCTTGATCGATAAAACAAGGAATCATAAAGAAAATAGGATGAACCGGTATGAAGACTCGAATTAAATCCTAAGGCACGACTCCTAAGATAGACTTTGGACGATGATCCTTGTTACAATATTTCGTATTGTTCCGAAGTTTGGCTCTGATACCAAGCTGTGACTCCCCACCTCTATACCCACGCTAGCCAAGAACACTACGGAGCAATGCTGTCAACTAGCGCGGAGAATAAGGCTATTGAGGAGCGACCATCCGTGCAATTGCTTTGTGCGAGCACCGCTATGTCGGATAGTATAACGTATTTGATTTCGAGAGGAAATCTGACACACCGATACAAACTCAAAGCTACTACACAGTGGATATAATAATCTTCGGAAACAAATATAGAAATAAACATAACATAAATCAGTCACAGATAATTCATATCACAAAGGCGGGAGAAGATATGAATATATAACTAACACGTGAAAGTGTATATCAGAGTAGTGGTCAAAAAGATCCACAATAATACAAAAGAATAGCAACACGTGCTATACAAAAGAATACAACTGTGAGTCTATATCTCAAGTGTATACAACAAAAATTGCTAATCTAAATAGTTAGGCAAAAGTCAGAGTAGCAAATCCCAGCAAAGAAGTCAAATAGAAGCACCTGTAACATCTCGGTCTGACCCGAGTATTATTTATAAGAAAATAATAAACGGATCAGTCTAGTTATAATTATCAGATAAAATCATATATAAGAGGAGATATAATAAAAAGACGTATGATAACCAAAAATGTCATACTACGACAAGTATACAATAGAAAATCCACAAAACTCATACAATATCTCAAGAATCTCATAGCATCAAAAGAATGTCATATTATTTATTTCATTCACCAAGCCACAATAAAATGACATACATATCAATGCCAATAGTAAAAGTTGGTGAAACATAAATTCCAGAAATCATCAATTAGCAATCCAGAAATGGCAAATCCCAAACGGAACGCTATTCCATAGACCGAACATCGACGCACCTAAATAGAGACGCCCCATGCACAGTCAAACATCGACGCACCAAGAAAGGTACGACCCATGCAAAGACAAACACCGACGCACCTAAATAGATACGCCACATGTAATGTCTGCATCGATGCACCTAGAAAGATACACCCCCTGCATAAATAAGCATCGACGTACCTAGAAAGATACGCCCCATGCATAAATCAAAATTGACATATCTTGAAAGATACGCCCCATGTAATGCCTAACATCGATGCACCTAGAAAGATACACCCCATGCAAAGTCGAACATCGACGTACCTAGAAAGATACGCCCTATGCACCGACTTATTGAGCCGATTGCTCCACGAAGTAAACAAACATCGACTCACCTAAATAGGTACGACCCATGTGTAAATAAACATCGACGCACCTAAATAGGTATGACCCATGCGAGAAATGAGACGAAGCTCAATAAAATGAAGTACAGTCCTCCACATGGACAACGAGACATCGCACATTGCTAGTCTAAACCATAAAATGATCATAATCGATCATCAAGAAGTGTCAATTACAATAAGCTAGTAAATATATGAGCTTAGCCTCATGTCCCATAACCACTAGCTTAACTTAAATATTTACGAACAAATTGTAGATCTTCACTAGAAAATTGTCACAAGAGGTTCAATCGAACAAGTCCAAGAATTAACCGACAAAGTGAACGCAAGCGTTTCATACCACTTGTTTTACAAAGTCGTTTAATTAGATTTCTCATCCGAATGAGGTAAAGGTTTGTATATACTAATAGATTGGAATCGGTTTGAGAAAATAGCTTTGTAATAAAATAGTGTTGAAATCATTTGAAGAAAGAGTTTTGATATTTACTACTAGTATAGAAAACTTTTATATTTTTAAAGTGACAAATCGTAGAAGTGATTGTAGAAACAATCAATCATAAAAGTTCACATTCAAAGACGTGAATAAAATCCAAAGAAATCGATATCGAATCCATCAAAATGGATATTCCCAAAAATCACGAAGAAAATGTCATCAATGTCGATAAAAAGTGATAATAACAAAAGGGAATCAACACTAATCGATTAAAGTTGGAAATTCAAACAAAATAGGAAAAATAGGCAAAGGGTGCAGATTCAGACGTCTGATATCAAGGATTCAGACGTCTGAATCTGGAAAACCAAAAGTTTTCCAGAGTATATTTCAGACGTCTGAACCCTATATTTCAGACGTCCGAAATAGGCAATTTTTAGCCTATTTCCTTTCTGGTTCAACACAAACTAATTCAGACGTCTGAAATATAGATTCAGATGTCTGAATACTGGGGGATGAAAATTCCCAGTATAATATTCAGACGTCTGAATACTACGTTTCAGACGTGTGATTCAAGGGTTCAGGGCATTCCCTGAACCTAGGCCAAAAATGGCCAAACGGATACCGGAAGCAATCGAACGAGCAACGACGACTAAGGATTTACGTCCAGTGACAACCCAGCCTTAACGGCTCTTCGATACACCTCAAATATCAATGTCCGAATATCCATAAAAGGATTTTCATAGATTTTGATTTTCAAAACATCCAAAAATTGGAATATACACCAAATCAATCCAAACCAAAATCAATTGCACAAGAATAAGTGTTAGGAATTCATACCTAACAATCGAAGATAATTATAGACAAAGATGTGAGATAAAAATCTCACCTTTGAACCCAAATTAATGAAGAAGAAGCTTGAAAGCAATGGAAGATCAACCGCACTTCAATCCCAACTCAAGAAGCTTGATTCTAAACTTAAAAGAGAAATATTTTCCAAATTAGGTTTAGAAATTTTCTGAAATCAAAGAGAGGATGAGTTGGGGAAGATAAAGAGAAGGCTTACCAATGGGTTCTCTTGAATTTGGACCTAGAAGTTGGATTTGCAAAGAAAACTAGGGCTTAGGAATTTCCATTTCCAATATCTTCCACCATTTTTACTTTAGAACTGAAAAGAGGAGAAAGTGAGAGTGAATGGGGAGGGATGATTCAGTTTGGGGTATTATTATGGCTAGTGGGCTGAACCCAAACCCAAACCCTAAGTGAAAAAGGTCAAATTTTTAGTTAGCTCCAAACATATCGATGTTTATACTCAAAAAGGTTTCAAACGACATTTTGAACTCAATGGAAGGGGTCTCGAGTCTCAATTCGACTGTTTGGAAAAAGTAGCTTTTTGGACTAAAATCCGACGAACGATGAAATATTTAAATATACAATCGATAAACATGCGGGTGAGTCAATACTAATTCGAAAATAAAGTTGTGTATTCGAACGAAGATCGAATAAGATATTTCATGTGGATGATCTGTGTATATTAAATGGAATTAAGTTTGAAGATAAATGTATTGGGAGAACTTTTGTTTTGGGTCATTTCGAGGACGAAATTCTTTTAAGTATGGGATAATGTAACGACCCAAAATTTGGCCACTTTAAAATATACTATTTAAAGTGATTTTAAATGTAAAATAAGCAAGGTTATATGATTCAAATAATATTAGATAGGATTTGGAAAGAGAAGTATACACCAAAATAGTAACATTTGCCTATATCAACAATAGCGACGAAATGCTGATTTCAAAAAAGTATGTTTCAATGGTTAAATAAATTATTTTAACTTATTTATGAGTGTTTATATTTTAAATAACATTATACAAATTTATTTTTAAATTTGATTTACATCAAAAAATAGTTTAACAGCAACTTCAAAATATGACCGTAAAACATTTTGTCGAAAATCAATGTTTTGTCCATTAAAAGTAGTCGCAACGTTTTTGCATCTGTATTTTCTTACATAGGAACATATATTCAAATAGTGTACGTGTTATTTAATTTACTAATCAAATTCAATTTTACAAAACATATTAGAAAATTCAAGAATTTCATTAAGAAAAAGCAAGCACAAAAAGACAAACGTGTCATTTCAAAGAAAAAACGTAAAGATCAAATCAAACCAAACATAATTATTATATTTCTTACTTAATACTTAAGTGAAAATGACATAAAGTAATGATTTGAAACGTGATGTTAAGTGTTGAAAAAAATAAGGTTGCTTAAAATGCGAGTAAAGGGTATTTCGGTCTTTTTACAAAATACTATTTTAATCCAAAACTTTTTCTATAAATAAGCATCCACTTTCTAACCTTTTTACACTTCTTCTTCTTCCTTTTTCGAGCTTTTCTTCCACTCTCTAATGGCTTCTTCTCTTCTCTTTCCTTACTAACTTTTCTTAAAATCATATCAAATCAATTCAAACACTACCAAACTTTGTCAAAGACCATAGAATATCACCAAAACATGGTTTAGAATCTAAAAAGTTGAAGAGTGATGGAGGATGGTGGAGAAAGTGTTGTGTCCGGGCCTTATGGATGTCTGGAGGTGGTGGTCGATCACTCCGAAGCATGGTGGTAGAGTTTACATGATGGTTTGGTGTAGTTAAGAGGATTTAGTGAAGCGTTGTTGCATATGAATGTTGGTAGGAAGAATCGGTTAAGTTTAAAGTGAGTATTCAAATCTTAGTTTTACTTTAATAAAACTTAAGTTGACAATACACATGTTAAAATAGAAATTAATACGTTGAATATTGGTTGGTATTGGATGATAACTTGGTTAATATTATTGTTGATTATATGTTTGTGATATGGATGACAACTTGGTTTGATAAATGATAAGTGAAATGGTTAGTAAGTATAATTAATTCAATGGAAATTAAATGCATATAAATGTGAGTTTGGAAATTATTTAGCCTCTTAATGATTTTAAATAATCTAAAAAGGTTACATATGATATTATAATAATATGATAATATGATATGAAATGAAATAAAAATGAGTTTAAATAATGAAAATATTATTAAATAAGTTAAAATAGTTAAAATATGGTTTAAAATAAATTTGAAGTGTTTTGGACAAGTTTCGAAGCAATTCACAAAATTGGTCAAAATCGAGCTCGTCGCGTAGCAACAGTTCGTAAATTTCGACCCGTAACTTAAAATTAACGTGGAGAATGATTTATAAGTTTGATTTCTTCGAAATAAAAATTCTTTTGTCCACAATGATAATAGTTTTCCAACGAAGAAAAAAACAAGATTTCATCAAGTAGATTTTGAAATATGTCCAAAATAATTTTCTAAAACATTGTGGTTTTGCAGTTCGAAATCCAAAAATGGATTTCTTTATAAATGATATTTTTAAATGATTAAAAATATGAAATAAATTTTATAAATTTATTAAAATGGTTTAAAATAGATTTGGAATGAAAAATATGAATTTTAAAATATTAAAAATTTGTTTAAATCAAATAAGCTTATCTAGCACTTTCCACCGCACTTTTATGCCGCAAATTCAGTAACCTTTTGAATATGATTTTAAAATAATAATTAAGTAATTTAAAGATGATTTGGAAGTTTTAATAAGAGTTTGAATAAGAGGAATTGATTATACCACTTAAACAAAAAGTGAAGAATAATGAATTTAATAACAAATTGAGTTTGCAGAAATGACCACTACATTTGTCCCGCCAATCAGATATGCGAAGATAAAACAAGGTGTTTAACTAAGGTTGGGGATGAAGAAACCAGTGCCCTGAACTTACCTGGCCTATGTTTTCTATTTTTAAGCAAGGGGTGGAATAGATCAAAAGGAAAGCCCAAATGCTCTAAAAGATCATTTTTAAGTTTTCCCAAGATAAAAGAAAAGAAACAAATTCTTCGAATATTAATTAACCAGTTAACATCATATTATGCATGATTATCCTGAAGGAATCGAGAACAGATTTGGGTGATCCGAAGTACCGGGATCAGACTTGGTTGATTATATTCAAAATGATAAGAGGTTCTCGGTTTGTGAATAGTGCCGAAGCTTAGACTCTTACCTCTACTTGTCCCTAGTGTGAAAGGATTGGTTAATAGTCGAGGGGATTGCCGTAAAAGTAGAATCGAGATACCACATGTAGTCACCTTCATGTTGAAAAGTAGGAGTACCCCCATGCTGAAAAGCAAAAGGGTAGCGGGAAGGTTGAAAAGCCTTCCGGGGAAGGTCCGAAAAACCCATTCATTACATTTGGTATCAAAGCTGAATGTCAAGTGAGAACCTTGGCTTTGGTGGGGGAAAGACACATCAGAGATAAGGTTAGTAATACCCTAGGATGAGTAACTCATTAGAGATAGGGTTATTAACACACTAGAATGAATTTGTGCGTATTATATATGAGTGCGTATTTGTTAGTGACTAATAAATTGTTTTGTATTGATTTATCGGTTGAGTGGTTTATAAATTCTGGTCGATATGGGAAGTGCAATTGTATTGTTAGGTATTTCTAAACTCTTAACAAGGCATATTGACACGTTGACTTTGAAAAAATTGGTAAATGAAATAATTTTACTTAGAATTATATTTTGAATATAAAGTATATATTTTAAAAAGTTGCATAGTTAGAAATTAGTATTAGTGAAATTTAAATATGAACATCTTGTGGTTAGGATTTCACAGTTTGACTATAAGATGTTTCATAAAGTTAATCGATAAGTAAGAAAGCCGATAGGGTAATTAAGATTTTTAATACTTATTCCAAAATAATAAATTAAGAAATGATAATGTTAAGTTACTATCATAAATTGATCAATTGTTTGATTTATTTAAGTACAAATACCTTATGAAATAAGCTTCAAGATTTGACTATAAGGTGTTTGATAATAAGATTTGTTTAAAGAATAAACATATAAGATAAAAATGTATTTAAATGATTGTTTAATAAAGATAATATAAAAGGAATTAGAATCTAAATTCGAGTAATTTAAAGAGTTGTTGAAATTTAAATGAAGCTAATTATTGTAAGGTAAAGTGAATGTATAACATAGGTTTTATAAAGTAATATCCAAATGATTTTGAAAGTGGTATTATTACAAATAAAAAGAGGTATTTTATGATAACCAATTCGATTGGCTCGAAAATAAACTAAAAATGGGCAAGAGATATGTTCGGATGCTAAACACTTCCCTTAAGTATTACTCTTCTTGTTAAGAGGATATATGATACTATTAGTAGTACCCAGTTCGTTGGATTGTTTTAGAGTAACTCGATCTATATAATTTTCTCAAGTTAAAAAAAGATAACGAGAATCATTAATTGATAAATTGATTGGTAATCTTTATAAGAGTGTTTAAACCAAAGATAATTTTGAAATTGTATATTGATATGATAAGCAAAAATTCTCGATAAGTTTTAAAATTTGTTTTTCAAAGCTAGAAAATTAATAATAGTATTAAATAAGAAATATGTTTTATAACTTATGAATTTGAGAAAATAGTAAATTATAAAAAAGTTTAAATTTGTTAAACAGACGGATTAAAATTGATTTGAAATTTGGGATTTGTAAATACTGTTAGGATGTGAAGGTATATCATACAAATGTGGATTTAAGTCATGAGCTATCTATACACTTATGTAAAATAATGACTCTTCAAAAAGGTAATTATTACCTAGAGAATGCTTTATTAACGAATTCTAGCATTAATTAAGGATTTGGACTTAAGTCTTTAAAATATGATTGATTTAAGTTATAAGACGTAATAAACTTAAGTAATAGTGTCCGAAATGATTCATAAATAATATTAGTGTCAAAGGAAATAAACTAGATCAAAGGATTGTGGGAAAACTTTTTTATAAAGATAAATCATCTTTTGAGTGAAAAATGATTTCTTTAGAATATTTTCATTTAATAAAAATATTTGAAAATAAATAATTAAAGGGATTATATAAAAAGCAACTTTTTAAAGTTTTTGGGCTTAATATAAAGTTTTTATGATAGTTTTGAGGGTTAATACATATGTTATATGTAGATCATCTCATCACACAAATTAGATCTAAGATTCGAGTTCGGAACTTTGAGCTATTTACGCTGGTCTGAAAAAGGATTTAAAACTCAATTCTTGGCGACGACCATTGACGAGGGTTTGTGGTTAGGTAATTTAGTTTTCTATCACAGTTGAGCACTATGCAAGGAAAGTAATGGTTTGATCTAGAATCCTCATCAGAGTCCACACTAGAGGATCGACGGGTCAATACTAATTCGAAAATAAAGTTGTGTTTTTGAATAGAAGATCGAATAAGATATTTCATGCGGATGATCTGTATATATTATATGGAACTAAGTTTGAAGATAAATGTATTGGGAAAACTTTTGTTTTGGGCAATTACGAGGAAGAAATTCTTTTAAGTATGGGAGAATGTAACGACCTAGAATTTGGCCACTTTAAAATATACTATTTAAAGTGATTTTAAATGAAAACAAGCAAGATTATATGACTCAAATAATATTAGATAGGATATGAAAAGAGAAGTATACAAAAAAATAGTAACGTTTGCCTATATCGACAATAGTGACGAAATGCTGATTTCAAATAAGTATATTTCAATGGTTTTCGAGAGAAATGTGTGATCCTCTAAAAAACGAGGAGAGCACACATGGAGCAATATATATAACAAATATAAAGGAGCTGCCAACATGCCTGGCAGGTGACAAGACTATCAACTAGAAAAAATAAAGAAGTAGATACCCCTCAAATGAGCTCCGGCAAAGCCACCGCCCATTAAACCCTAGTACCAAGCTCTGGAAAGGTCACCGCCCGATAATAGAGTGTTAGAGGCATCTAAAACCAGAGAAACTGAAATACAACAACCACAAAATAAGAGAAGATCCATAAAGAAGAACACCAAGGGGCGAACTAAAAGGAAGAACTCAACTCTGAAGACACTGAGTAGCCACCAAGGAGTGCAAGACGCGGTCGGAATCCCTATGAAAAGCAAACCTGCCAACCAGTACAAAGCTGCAAGCTGTCCTGAAAACCAGTCAGGAGAAAACTAGCAACCTGTCTAAACCAAACCTGAAACAAAACTAGGAAACCAAGTTAGAATGAATCACATATATGTATACAAATAGATTTTATATACATATATGTGAGAATAAAAACCAAAAATGTAAATGAAAGCAAGGAAAAGCTATAACCAAAAGCTAAGAATACTAAAGGACTAAAAAGTAAGAAATAAAAACAGAGATAAAAACAATACAAGAAATTACTTTAAGGGCCTATAATAGGAAGAAAATTATACTGCATCATGTGAACATTATTTAAATTAGTATAGGAATTAATAAAAATATTATTAGGGACAAAATTATTAAAGTTAAGTTTGAATATGTTAACATTATATCTAACCTTGTTAAGATATTCCTTAAAGCAATTATTTTTGGCTAATTTATACTTGGGATTTGGAATCCAATTTAAGCAGAAAGATGAAATTAAAATTATCAAATTATTATAGTGATTATTTTTATTATTAAAAATCCTTTGATTTCTCTCAAACCAAATGTACCAACAAGAAATTGTAAATATGGTATCAAGCAAGTACCTAATATCCTTATTGAACTTAAATCTAAAAGAGTTCCAACAGAAAAAACAATCAGTAACTCTAGTACTAATATTAAACTCAAAAATAATAAGGGTCTTAATAAGAATAAAATGAGTATCCATGCATTCGTACTAAATATGATTAATATCTTCAGAGTATGTATTACAAAAATAACATTTATTATCAATAATAATATTTTTCTTTTTTAAAAGTTCAATAGTATTCAAATTACCATGAATAATAAGCCACATGTGGATCTTAGATTTTGGAGGAGCGGTAGATTTCCAAATAAATTTAAAACAATTGTCAGAAACACCCGAAAATTTAATACATTTGTAAAAGGAATTCGAATAATATTTCTTACTCTTATCCCACTCCCGACTAATATAATCATTATCATTGTCAATATTGTAGAGATTTAGCTTAGCATAAAGCAAATAAAGCTGTCTAAGGGTTGAGCCTACTAAAATACTATTAAAATTGAAAACCCAAGGAGGGTCACTATCGGGGTTAAAAACATCAGAAATAAATGCAAATTAAAGTTACAAATATCATATAAATCTTTAAACTCAATCTCAAGAGGAGTAGCGAAAATCCAACTATCGTGCCAAAAAGATGTGTTATTACCAGAATGAACAATATTTACACCTAAGTTGAAAATATCATTATATTTTAAGATGGATTTCAAAAAATATGAAAGTTTACAATAAATCAAAGGACTAATTTGATAGAGATTATAACTACCATTGTAGTAATATTTAGATATAATCTCCTTCCAAATGGCATTATCACTCGTATCTCTGAATTTCCATAACCATTTACTAAGAAGAGACAAGTTCGTATTACGTAAATTAATGACACCTAAACCACCCTCTTTTTTAGACTTACAGACAGTATCCCAATTAACTAAACATTTAATGCCGCTGTTAGGATTATCACCACTCCAAAGGAAGTCACTTTTAATTTTATCTATTTTGTCTATCACCCAATCAGGAAAGAGGTGCATAGACGTCCAATAGATACAGAGAGCCGATAAAACAGAGTTAATCAAAACTAGTCTACCAGCTCTAGATAAGAATCTCCCATTCCAATTAGTAATCCTATTTTTAATTTTATCAACGATTAATAACCAATCTTCATGCTTAAGATTTGAAGGTCTAATAACAAAACCAAGATAATTAAAAGGAAAACTAATAGTTTTACAATTTAAAGTATTTGCAACTAAATTTCAACTTTGTCAAAATCATTTAAAACTAAAACTGAACTTTTATCAAAGTTTATTTTTAAACCTGATAAAAGTTCAAAACTATAAAGAATAAACTTTAGTGTAATGATGTGCCTAGGAAGATGAGAGGAAAAAAGCAAAGTATCATCAGCAAATTGAAGGACAGACAAACCAAAACTCGAAATATAATTACCAAAAAAACCCAAGAGATTATTATTAACAGCATTCTTAATAATCTTAGAAGAAACATCAGCCGCTAAATTAAACAGAAGGGGCAATAAAGGATCCCTTTACCTCAATCCTCTCTTGGATTGAATTTTATTACCCAAAATTCCCTTAACCATAATACTTGAGTTACCAGTTTTAAGCAAGTGAATGATTAATCCACCTATTACTAAAGCCTCTGGCAAGGAAAATATCAAAAAGGAAATCCCAGTCAACCAAGTCAAAAGCCTTCGCAATAAATTTTAAAATAACACAAGTAATATTATTTTTACAACAAAGATTAATGTATTCTTGAACAACTGCTACACCATCAGTGATATTTCTTCCTTTAATAAAAGCTGATTGAGAACAGCCAATTAAATCATATATTTAAACTAAGTCTATTAGCTAAAACTTTAGAAATAATTTTTACGGAGCAGTTAATCAATGAAATGGGTCTTAAATCTTTCAAAGTATTAGCATCAACTTTTTTATGTAATAAAATAACATTAGAAAAATTAAATCTACCAAATTGGAGATTTCCATTATAAAATTCATTAAACATATTAATTAAGTCTAATTTTAAAACCTCCCAAAAAGTTTTATAAAAGAGAATAGGAAATCCATCAAGACCCGGAGATTTATCTCCTGGTAAATCAAAAATGGCTTTACGGATTTCCTCTTCAGTAAAAGGAACATCTAAATCAGAAAGATTAATATTAGAGACGGACGGGTAGAGTCATTCGATCTAACATTAACTCTATGCTTATTATTATTGCCAAAGATATCTTTATAATAATCAGTGAAAGCATTACTGAGATCACGTTGTTCAACTATTTCCACATTATTAACTAAAATGGAATTAATTGTGTTACTACGTTTTCTACTGTTAGCTATATTATGAAAAAATTTGGTATTTTTATCAGCTTCATTAATCCATTGAATTTTTTCTCTTTGTTTCCACATAACTTCCTCTTTTTCAAGAATAGAATTAAGTTCCTATTTTAAGTTATTAAGAAAATTTTTCTCTCCTAAACTTAAATGTCTGGATTCTTCAATCTTATTAAGCTTAAGCAATTCATTAAGAATATTCTCTTTTTTAATTTTATTATTACCAAAAATGTTTTTATTCCAGTTTTTAAGAAAAATCATGAGTTTTCTAAGTTTGAGCACAAAAGCTTTAGCTGAATTATCACAATACTTAAAACTATAATAACTCATAGAAGACCATTTATTAATGATTAAATTTGAAAAACCTGGTTGTAGAAGCCACATTTTTTCAAATTTAAAGGGTCTACTAATAATTCTATGACTATCACAACAAAGAATAACGGGACAATGATCTGAAAGGGTTTAAGGTAAACCTGACACTCTACAGATAGGAAATTTACTCTCAATTTCATCACTAACAAAAAATCTATCTAATAGAGCAAACGAGGGAGATTCCCTATTATTACACCAAGTAAAATCTCGATTGGATAAAGGAATTTCAATCAAATTAGAATGAATAATAAATTGATCGAATTCCTCCATTGCCGAATAATCTCCTTCCCGGGGAGAACGCTCCCCAATAAAACGAGTAACATTAAAATCACCCCTCAATATCCAAGATCCGAAGGCAAATGATCTAAACTCGAGGCATTCATTCCAGAGAATCCGTTTATCTATTTTAGAGTTAGGCCCATAAACGTTAGAAATATTTAAAAAAGAATTGTCGGCTAAATTAATTAAAATAATGTGTAAAGAGTGCTGCTGTTGAATACACTGCATTAATTTAAAGAGGTTATCTCTCCAACCAATCATTAAACTCCCCGAAAAGCCCACCGAAGGAAGAAAAACCCATTTACTAAAACGAAGCCTCCTAATCTTCTAAAAAAACGAAAATCAGGACAATCTAGTTTAGTCTCTTGTAAAAGAGCAATGTCAATAGAAAAATCTTTAAAAAAGATTTTAACTTTATCACATTTATTAAGGTCATTCAAACCTCTAATGTTCCAACTAATGACTCTCATAAGCCCATAGATCTAGCCTTATCAACTAACCTCTAATGTTCCAACTAATGAGTCTCATAAGTATATTTCAATGGTTAAATAAATTATTTTAACTTATTTATGAGTGTTTATACTTTTAAATAAAATTATACAATTTTTTTTTTAATTTGGTTTACATAAAAAAATATTTTAACTAAAACGTCAAAATGTGACCGTAAAACATTTTGTCAAAAATCAATGTTTTGTCGGTTAAAAGTTGTTGCAACGTTGTTGCATCTTTATTTTATTATATAGGAACATATATTCAAATAGTGTAAGTATTATTTAATTCACTCATCAAGTTTACTTTTACTAAAGATATTTAGAAAATTCAAGAATTTCATTAAGAAAAAGTAAGCACAAAAGGATAGACATGTCATTTCAAAGCAAAAATGTAAACATCAAATCAAACCAAACATAATTATTATATTTCTTACTTAATACTTAAGTGAAAATGACATGAAGTAATGATTTGAAATGTGATGTTAAGTGTTGAAAAAAATAAGGTTGCTAAAAATATAAGTAAAGGGTATTTTGACCTTTTTACCAAATATTATAATCCAAAACTTTTTCTATAAATAAGCATCAGCTTTCTCACTTTTTTACACTTCTTCTTCTTCCTTTTTCGATCTTTGCTTCCACTCTCTAATGACTTCTTCACTTCTCTTTCCTTACTAACTTTTCTTAAAATCATATCAAATTAACTTCAAAACTACCAAACTTTGTCAACGACCATAGAATATCACCAAAACATGGTTTAGAATCTAAAAGTTGAAGAGTGATGGAGGATGGTGGAGAAACTGTTGTGGCCGAGCCTTATGGATGTTTGGAGGTGGTGGTTGAGCACTTCGAAGCATGGTGGTAGAGTTTACATGATGGTTTGGTGTAGTTAATAGGATTTAGTGAAACATTGTTGCATATGAATGTTGGTAGGAAGAATTGGTTAAGTTAAAAGTTAGTACTCAAATCTTAGTTTTGCTTTAATAAAACTTAAGTTGATAATACTCATGTTAAATTACAAATTAATATGTTGAATATTGGTTGATATTGGATGATAACTTGGTTGATATTATTATTGATTATATGTTTGTGATATGGATGATAATTTGGTTTGATAAATGATAAAAGAAATGGTTAGTAAGTATAGTTAATTTAATAGAAATTAAATGCATATAAATGTGTTTCTGGAAATTATTTAGGCTCTTGATGATTTTAAATAATCTAAAAAGATTGCAAATGATATTATAGTAATATAATATTATAATATGAAATGAAATTAAAATGAGTTTGAAATAATGAAAAAACTAATTTAAATAAGTTAAAATTGTTTAAATATGGTTTAAAATAATTGAAGTGTTTCGGATAAGTTTCGAAGCAATTCACGAAATTGGTCAAAATTGAGCTCGTCCCGTAGCAATAGTTCTTAAATTTCGACCCGTAATTTCAAATTAACGTGGAGAATGATTTATAAGTTGGATTTCTCGGAAATAAAAATTCTTTTGTCCATAATGATAATAGTTTTCCAACGAAGAAAAAACAAGATTTCGTCAAGTAGATTTTGAAATATGTCCAAAATAATTTTCTAAAATATCGCGGTTTTGCATTTCACAACCCAAAACGGGTTTTCTTTATAAATAATATTTTTAAATGATCAAGAATATGAAATAAATTTGATATATGTATTAGAATGGTTTAAAAGATATTTGGAATGGAAAATATGATTTTTCAAACGTTAAAAAGTTGTTTAAGTCTAATAAGCTTATATAGCACTTTCAGCAGCACTTTCAGCAGCACTTTATGCTGCGAATTCGATAACCTTTTGAATATGAGTTTAAACATAACTATTCTTTCCTAAATCTTTTGTGAATGATTATAAAGTACTAATTAAGTAATTAAAGATTATTTGGAAATTTTAATAAGAGTTTGAATAAATGGTTAAGTGGAATTGTTAATACCACTTAAACAAAAAGTGAAGAATATTGAATGTATAAGAAATTGAGTATACGGAAACGAATAGTACATTTGTCTCGCCTGTGAGATCTGGGAAGATAAAAGAAGGTGTTTAACTTAGGTTAGAGATGGAGCAACTAGTGCTCTGAACTTACCTGGCCTATGTTTTCTCTTTTAAACGTGGGGTGGAATAGATCTAAAGGAAAGCCCAAATGCTCTAAAAGATCATTTTTAAGTTTTCGAAGATAAAAGAAAAGAAACAAATTCTTTGAATGTTAATTAACCACTTAACTTCTTTTTATCGATGAGTAGCACTAGGGAACCGTGATCGGATTTGATTGATTCCTATCCGAAGAACCGAGATCGGATTCGGGTGATTCCTACCTTAAAACCCCTTCAAACTAATTTTCGAAATAAAAGATCGTTGAAGACAATGGTCATTGATGACAAAGATCTTCATGATGTAGCATTACTTACCATTAGTCCCTGTAGGTAAAATTTACCATATTTAAGGTGGAAGCAGTGCTCTGTTATGAAAATTTTCGATTTGCAAGAATTTGATTTGAAATTAAGAAAGAAGTCTTTGATTAAGATTTAATGAATGGTTTGGCAATATTTTCCCTAAGTTAAAAGTTACAACATGGACATAAGTAATCTTTGAATATTATTTAATGAATGATTTGGAAAGGTTTTCATAAGTAAAAGAGAAAATGATTTGGAATTATCCAAGATTTAAGAAAGGTTAAAATAAATCAAAAGATTTAATAAATGAGGCTTAATGATTCCATATACATTTGAAAAAAAAATGGAATAACTTGAAAAGAATATATCTAAGAAAGATATATGATTTCAATAAAAGATAAAGTAGTTGATTGATGATTGATATCCACTTATGAACTTAACATCTTTTTATCGATAATTGGCTTCGAAGGAACCGGGGTCAGTTTTGGGTGATCCCTATTCAAAAACAACTTCGAGCATGTTGAATATGACGATTATTGAAAACCGTGGATCTTCACAGCGTGAGGACTGCTTGTTGACATGCTCTAGGTCGCTTCCATTATAGAGTTATTTATAGCAGTGATCTCCTCGTTACGGAGATTTTTTCAAATTGTAAGGACTTCTAGCCTAGTAATGGCTAAGGAATGTGTCTTCGGTTTCGTTCAATCCCAGAATGAACTTGAATGGTAGAATGTCTGACATTGCATTCTGAGACACAACGTTTTACTTTTACAAATGTACATCAGGTTGTTGGCGGAGAAGGCAACTTCTCTTGGCTTAACACCCTTCTATAGGACAAACGAGCTCAGAGGTTGTTTGCTTGTCGAGTCAAATAGTGATTAAAGGAATGGCAGTGTGGCATTCAAAGTGGAACCTGTTATGAACAAAGTGTGGTTTTGTATGAAAAGCGTAGCTTTAACGAAACTGAGCGCAGCGTCGTGAGCCTCACACTCTTGTTATGATGGGATTCTATGTGGACAAATGTATGCTTGCATTTTGGATAGTAGTGATTTGGGTTATTTGATATTCTGAGCTTTAGGTACCAAATACGTCCGGGCCTCATGGTAAGGATGCATGAAGTCCAAGTCCTTCGATGTTATTCGCAGATTCTATCAACTTTTAGCCATTTGTGTTGTTGTATAATGGCATCTGAGTCTTGGGTGTAAGCCGTGGATACACATTGATCTTTCCACTAGTTCCCTATCATGTTGGAAATCAAATCCCAATACGAGGTTTACAGTTTTGATTGTATTTCGAAAATAGCTGTAATTCTTTACGAACATTTCAGCTGCCTCTTTTGGTATCATGTAACGACATGTGTTTTTAACTATTTTTAATTATTAAATTTAAGGTGATTATTGATTGAAAATGGTTATTGATGTAATTTATTGAATAATTTAATGGTTTAGATTTAATATTGGAATTATTTAAATAATGAAATTCTGCGTTAATGTGAATGAAAATGCATCGGAAATTGATTCAAAATTTTATAAAAAAATGAACAAAGATCACTGGCTTTCAAAAATTGGATTTAAATGTGAATAGCTAGAATTTGAAAATTTTATATTTTAATTTACGTGTAAAAATAGCCATTTTGTCCACTGTCGCGGATTTCGACGAAACTAGTTTCATCGGATCCGTAATTATGAATTATTGTAGAATTTTAAGTTTTGTAGCTATTAGACTTGTCGTTTGACAGTGAGAGCTTGAAATGTGTAGAATTTAATTTCAAATTTTAATTAAAATTGACTTTGAAAAGCTTTCTTCCACACACAATCGATTAGGCCGCGAACTAGTTCCTTTGCGTTCGAAATGAGGGCAAAACATTATAAATGCCCGGCGGCACATCTCGATTGGAGTCCGGACAATTTTGTGCCTAACTATGTAAATACGCACCCAAATCGAGACAGTTTCATTATTATTTTAATTTCTAAACCCTAGCCGTCGTTTTCTTTTAATGGCTGAAAATTCACCAACTTCCCTCCTCAATATCTCTCAATCCGTTCAAAAAAATCGAAAAATTCCAAAAGCAAAGTTGTACATCTCGGCAAGCTCTTCAAATCCATATGATTGATCTATGCTGTTACCTCATGGATTCGCCGAGATCTGGCCTGGAAGGTCGCACGCATTTTGGGTTATTGCACGTGATTCGAGGGAAGGTGGGGGGTCGTATCGCAGGCATTAGTGAGGAGGATGAGGCGCACTTGACGATGCCCTCTGATCGACGTCCGGTCCTCCATAGTCGAGTTCGCACGGAGGGAGGGTTGCGTGTGTTGCTTTTTGTATACGTGCGCGTCCACGACAAAGAGAAGAAGATGGTACATTTTTTATTTTATTTTATTTAATAATTAATTATTTTATATTAAAATTAAAATCTTCTAACTCGTGTAACTTTTGCATATGAGCTCGGATTCACGTGCGGTTTTCTCCGTTGCGTTCGTATCGAAATTACAGACGTTGTGGATTAGTTTGGCTACATGCCTGGACTGTTCAAATTTGAGCCTTTATTTGGATTTTAAATCATCGATAAATCAAATGTAAGTGTTTATATGCTCACTATTGACTGAATTAATTTTTATATTAATTGAATTATATCATGAAGTGGTTTGAAATTTATTAGTTGTTGTATGATAAGTTTAAATTGACATTTAAATTGACATCTGAACTAGTTAATAGAATTTGTATTGAAAGTTAAACTGAATTAGAATTTAATTGCCTATAAAATACCAAAAATTGATAATTATGAAATTGTTGAGAATTTTATTGACTACTGGATGATTGGTTATGATGGATGCTATTGGTTGATATTTGGATGTTTATTTATATTGATATATCATGTTATCATCATGTATATTATTTATAGTATATAAATCTGTAAATTAAAATATTTTTAATAAACTAAGAAATAAGTTGAAATGACATATATCAATGTCATTTATTTTGGATTGAACGATATATATCCATCCTTGGAATTAAATTGAAATAATCGATTCACTTGCCCATAGGATAGAGAATTATATATGGACACCGGATTGGTTAAATTAAACGATTTTTAAAAAAAAATGATTTGAAACTATTCAAATAATTTGATTTTAAGAAATAAAAATGGAATTTATGGAAATTGAATTACTTTCGAACTAGAGCTTGAAATTTGAAATTAAAATTTGGTAAACAAAATTGTTTAAATAATCGAATTTGAGATTTTGAGGTTTAATCAAAATATGATTTGAATTTCAGAAATCGATTTGTTTTAAAGATTGAATTTTTATTCGAACTTTGAATATTGCAAAGTAGACTTTATATAAAATGATATTTCGAAATTAAGCTTGGAATTTAAATATATTTGCAGATTTGGATTTTTAAGTGGATGTTGAAGGAAAATTTGAACTAAGTGTTTTGAATCGATATTTTGGAAATCGAACTCAAAATGGATATAAATTAAAATGGTTTTAGTTTGAAATTGGAATTTAAATTAATTTGTAATTGGAATTCAAATTAATTTGAAATTGAAATTTAAATTAACTTCAAATTGGAAATCAATTTGGAATTGGAAATTAAATTAATTTAGATTGGAAATTAATTTGAAATTGGGATTTAAATTAATTTGGAAATGGAATCTGAAAGTGAAAGGAATTTGTGAATTAAAATCAAAATTTTTATGGAATCAAAATTTATTCGAGTTGGAATCGGAATTGAATCGATTAAATCGAAATGGAATTTGGAATTGATTCTCATAGGAAATTGGGAAGTTGACCAGTTTGACTTTGGAATATTTTTTAAATAATATTTTAGTATATATGGTTTAAAACTATATTTTTTAAATATTCAAATTATTTTGGTTTTCCAAAATATTTTACTATATATACAATTTTTATATTCAAATTATTTTCGAATAAACTATTTAAATATCTTCTATTAAACTATTTTAACTATTTAAGTATTTTAAAGTATTTAAACTATTTTCTAAAATTCAAACTGGTTAAAGGGTAAATTGTTTATATTTAAATTTTGTATTTAAATATGAACTAGGTTAAAGTAAAGATTATAACCTTTACTGAATTCGAATCAAATTTTGGAAGTGAAATCGATTTATTGGACAAAAATTGATAATGTCGAATATATGACAATTTCAAAATGGATTTCATTTTAAAGCGAATATATGATGATTTAGAAATGGATTTTATTTTGAAACGAATATGATATTTTGATGTCAATTGCAAATTGTTTTTGAAATATAAAAGAACCGACCGGTGTGAAAATGACGATTGGTTGTTAAAGAGACCGGAGCCTCCTATTGAAATACTCTCTTTCAATATTGGAACCACTTTAACAACTGTGTACGTGGTGGATGATATCCGGAATGTAGTGGTTGAATTGACGACGTTTACTAGAATGAAGTATGAGAATGATGATGGATAGCCTTGACATTCATGTCATAATTAAATGACTAAAACAGGAGCCTATGTTTGGCAAATGAGGTTAGCTACCTCTAGCGTCGTTGATCCCTCGTATTACTATTGTGGTTTCGAATTCGATGGGTGCACCTTATTTTTTGTTTGGATTGATTGTCATGGTCGGCCGCGGATGAGTTACGACCAGCTAGAAAGGGTAAACTGGTAGAATCCTACCTTGGGCATTGCCTCACGTGCCTTGTCATATTTATCCTTATACGAGCCCATTGCGACTTTGGTTTTAAAATGTAAAATGTGTTAAGGTGGATCAATGTAAAGCCTTAATGCTATTTTGATATTTATTTTACTGATAGACATTATATATTATAGGGTATACTATTATATATAAATAGTTTAACAGATCCTTAAGAGATGGAAAATCCTGTAACATCTCCTAAGTTATTGCACGCATATTTTGTGATATTGATTTAACTTACATAAGAGTATTTTAGTCCTGACTCAAGTGTTTTGTCTTTTCATTACGCTCGGGTCAGTCCTGAGTTTTTTCAGCTTATTGAAGACTATTCTATGGAGGACGAAGATGGAGTTTGGTATATTACTATTATTATTATCCCCTGCATCATGCTATTTTGCTGTACTGATTATTTATCCCTAATGTATAGATACAACTCTGATAAATGTGTATAGATTATAAACAAATGTATAGTACACAACTTTTGAATTGTTTATTTGATTATTATATTTTATCGTTTTCGCTGTGAGATTCTGTATTTTGTTTTCTTCTTCTCTTTTTATGTTTATTATTTAACTCATTGATTATCTACGTTCTGAATTGTTTATGTCGGACATGCATGGATTTAAACCTTTCGAAATGTGGGTCGTCACATATCATACATTCTGTTTGGTGTATTCCATTGACCCCGTCCGATGATATTCTCTTAGACTTAGTCCGGGTATTGATACCTTGTTCGAATAAGTTTATGTGTAAAGTGTTTTTAAAAGAATGTCATTAAAAATAATATCAAGTGAATTAAAGTGTTTTGGTTATCATAAGGTAAAAAGTCGTCCGTATTTATGTGTTTACGTGGTCTTATGAGATGCCTTTCTTTTCAAAGGTTTTGATAATATAGTCATTTTAAATTTCAAGCATCTCATGCTAGTTTATCAAGCCTAATCCGGGTATTTTTAATACTCGGGTCAGATCTGAATAATTTTAGGTTGAGTTGAAGAAGGTTGGAGTTTCCAGAGGAGAGCTGGAGATCTTCGTCATCGCATAGATGTGACACCCCACTTCTATACCTATGCTAGCCAAGGACACTACGGTGTAATGCCGTCAACTAGCACGGAGAATAAGGCTGTTGAGGAGCGACCATCCTGTAATTGCTTTGTGCGAGCACCGATATGCCGGATAGAATAACATGCATTTCATTTCAAGAGGAAATCCGACATACCGGCACAAACTCAAAGCTACTACATAGTGGCTATAATATCTTTGGAAACAAATATGGAAATAAACATAACATAAATAAGTCACAAATTATTCATATCACAAAGGCGGAAAAAGATATGAATATATAACACATGAAAGTGTATATCAGAGTAGTGGCCAAACAAGATCCACAATATCATAAAAGAATAGCTACAAGTGCTAGACAAAAGAATATGGATACATCAATGAGTCTATATCTCAAATGTATACAACAAAAACTACTAATCTAAGTAGTTAGCCAAAAGCCAGGGAGATAATCCCAAATGTGAAGTCAAGCAGAAGCACCTATAACATCTCGGTCTGACCCGAGTATTATTTAATAAGAAAATAATAAACGGATCAGTCTAGCTATAAATATCAGATGGAATGATATAGAATAAGAGATATGACAAAAACTTATGATACCCATAAAGCCATACCATGATAAGTATGCAATTGAAAATCAACTAGGGATTAATCAATATCACAAGAATCTTCTCAATGATCAAAAGGAATGTCATACTCTTTATTTTTATTCACAAAACCATAAATATTGACAATAATATCAATGCGAATCACAAAAGTTAATGACACACAAATTCACCAATGCAAAAATATTGATAAAACTTACCAATGTAAACCACGAAAATTGGTGAAACACAAATTCTAGAAATCATCAATGGAAATCCAGAAATCACAAAATGGGAGGCTATCGCAAAACGGGAGCATGAAAACTCACCAACACGTGTATCACAAAACGGAACGCTATTCCATGGTTGCTAACCATTTATTTTGAGCCGAAGCTCCACAAAACGGTCCGAAGACCATGGGTCGCTACCCCACTAAATTGAGCCGAAGCTCCACAAAAACGGGGTTTAGTCTCCCTCGTAGACAAAGAGACATCGTACATTTGCTGGTCTAAATCACAAAATTGATCATCAACGATCATCAAGAAGTGTCAATTACACGAAGCTAGTGAATATATGAGCTTAGCTTCATGTCCCACAACCACTAGCTTAACTTAAATATTTACGAATAAACTGTAAGTCTCCACTCGAAAATTGTCACAAGAAATTCAATCGAACAAGTCCAAGAATTAACCGACGAAGTAAACGCAAGCATTTCATGCCACTTGTTTTACTAAACCGTTTAATTAGATTTCTCATACGAGTGAGGTAATGGTTTGTATATACTAACAGATTGGAAAACGGTTTAAGAAAACGAGCTTTGTAATAAAATAGTGTTGAAATCGTTTTGATGAAAGCATTTTAATATTTACTACTAGTATTGAAACCCTTTATATTTTGAAGTGGCAAATCACAAAAATGATTGTAGAAACAATCAATCGCTAAAATTCACATTCGAAGACGTGAATAAAAATCCAAAGAAATCGATACCGAATCCATCAAAGTGGAAATACCCAAAAATTCCAAAAATAGAAGTTATCAAAGTCGACAAAGATTATAACAACTAATCGGAGAAGAAGAATCGATTAAAGATTGGAAAAGCAAAGCAAACGAGCACAAATAGGCAAAACAGGGAAATAGGAGAATAGCAGGTCGGTTGACCAGACTTCCTGAGTCGATCGACCGAAAATAGGCCAGAAAGTCTCGGCTACAGTTTCGGTCGATCGGCCCAGGGGGTTCGATCGGCCGAACCGCAATTTCTGTAATTCCTACCCTATTTAGTCGAAGTGCAAACTCTCACTCAATTTGCAACCGGTCGAGCGCGGACGCTAGGGGATTACGCCCATCGGCTACCCGGTCCTATAGGCTCCTCGATGCATCACCAAAAACATGTTCAAACATCAAAGTTAGGATCTTTAAAGATTTGAATCCAAAACACTAAAAATTGGAATATTCACAAAACCAATCCGAATCAAAATCAAATTCACATGAATAAGTGTTAGGAATTCATACCTAACAATCAAAGGTACTTACAGACAAAGATGTGAGATAAAAATCTCACATTTTCACAAAATCAATGAAGGAGAAGCTTGAAAGCAAAGGAAGAATCAGCCACACTTCAACACAACCCAAATGAGCTTGAACCTAAGCTCAAAAGAAGACCAAAGTTAGGTTTAGGAATTTCTAAAAATTGAAAGGAGAATGAGTTGGAGAAGAAGAAGATGATGCTTACCAATAGCTTCTCTTTGGATTTGGGGTTAGATGTTGGATTTGCTAATAGAACTAGGGTTTTGAAATTTTAATTTCCCATTCCACTCTCTATTTTCATTGAAGCTTGAATGCTAGGAATTAGAAATGTAGTAATGAAGAGGAGAGGGTTGGGACTGAGCTAATAAGTGAGGTAAATGGGCTCAACCCAAACCAAAGCCCTAAGTGAAAAAGTAGCAAAATTTCACTAACTCCAAACATATCAAAGTTTATACTCAAAAAGATCGCAAACGTCATTTTGAACTCAATGGGGGCGGTCTCGAGTCCTAATTTGACTGTTTGCAAAAAGTAGCTTTTCGGACTAAAATCCAACTAACGATGAAATATTTAAATAAAATATTTAAATACTCGATCGTAAAATGTGAGGGTTGTTACAGACTCCCCTCCTTAAATAAATTACGTCCTCGCAATATTTAAGAAGAAAATAAATAGTAACAACCATAAAAGCATATTCAATACAAAAGAAATTTGAAATAAGAAATTTCCCTCAAAGAGCACGAGAAAGTAAGTCCGGATGTGTTCGCTCGATGAATTCTCTAGATTCCCAAGAGCAATCCTTTGGATTTAAGGACCATTGAACTTTAACAAGCGGAACATCTTTATTTCAAAGGCGTTTTATCTTCGAAGCAATAAGACGAATAGGATGTTGCTCATAAGTTAAATTAGACGAAATGTCAATGTCTTCCACAACTCCGGGCTCAAGAATAGAATCGGATCTAGATGGCATTTCCGTAATTGAGAAACGTGAAACACGTCATGAATAGCAGAAAACTGAGCCGGTAATAAAAGGCGATAAGCCACGGCACCAATGCATTCGGTGATGGGAAATGGACCAATATATCTAGGTGCTAACTTTCCCGATCGACTGAAACACACAACATCCTTCATATGAAACACGAATAAACACAAGATCTCCCACAGAAAATTCTAATTTCCTTCTCCGGTTATCGGTATATGATTTTTTTCTACTCTGGGCTTCTTTCATCCTATGACGGATAAGGTCAATCTTCTTTGTGGAATCACAAATAAAATCTGGACCTAAAACCAGCTTCTCACCGGACTCAAGCCAACAAGAAGGAGATAGGCATGGTCTTCCATAGAGTGCCTCGAAAGGTGCCATACCAATACTAGATTGGAAGCTATTATTATAGGAAAACTCAACAAGAGAAATATGATCTTCCCAACTTCCACCAAAATCAAGAACACATGCACGAAAAAGATCTTCAAGAGTTTGATTCACATGCTCGGTTTGTCCATCGGGCTGAGAATGATAAGCGGTGCTAAAATTAAGCTTCGTTCCCAAAGCTTTTTGAAGACTCTTCCAAAATTCACTAGTAAAAAATGGATCACGATCACTAACAATAGAAGTAGGAACTCCATGCAATTTAACAATTTCTTTGATAAAAAGTTTGGCTAAAAGAGGTAAGGTTCGATTGGACCGAACGGGAATAAAATGGGCGGATTTAGTAAGTCTATCAACTGTCAGCTATAAGCTATCATGACCCGAACGAGAAGGGGAAGGCCGTCTATAAAATCCATGGAAATTTGGTCTCACTTCCAAATTGGAATTTCTAAAGGTTGCAATAACCCACCGGGCTTTTGATGTTCGGCCTTGATAAGTTGGCAAGTCATGCAACACTTAACAAAGTTAGCAATATCAGATTTCATTCCCTCCCAATGATAAATTTGCTTCATATCCGCGTACATTTTACTACTACCGGGATGAATGGTAAATTTAGAAGGATGAGAATCTTCTAAGATGTCTTTACGAAGATTACTAATATTTGGCACGATAAGTCTACCAAATTTTCGAATGCCGCAACGAGAATCAATATCATAGTCTTTCAAACCTTCAATATCAATTTTATCCCTAAAATTTTGGCCAAGAAGAGCCAATTCGGGATCTAGCTTTTGAGCTTCAATAATGTGGGCTAAAAGAGAGGGATGAGCCTCAAGACTACATAAAACAAGAGATGAACATAAATCGGAAATACGATCTCGAATCTCAAAGTGGATAAAACCCCGAGATCATTCCATTTGGATATCATCATAGAAACAACCGCTTGTTGCTTGCGACTAAGCGCATCCACAACACGATTTCCTTTTCCGGGAGTATAAAGAAGTTCAAGATCATAAGCTGCAAGAAATTCGAGCAAACGTTGTTGACGCAAATTAAGTTCCTTTTGGGAAAATAAATACTTCAAAGATTTATGATCGGTATAGAGAATAAACTTCTCTCCCAAAAGATAATGACGCTAAATTAGAAGGGCGAAAACAATAGCCGCGAGTTCTAAATCATGAGTAGCATAACGAGACTCGGCGGGCTTCAATTGCCTACAAGCATAAGCAATAACACGTTCTCGTTGCATAAGAACGGCACCCAAACCAACGCGACTAGCATCGGTATAAACAATAAAATCTTCAATTCCTTCGGGAATCACAAGAATAGGAGCATCAGAAAGGAGTTCTTTTAATTTCTGAAAAGAAGCTTCACATTTGTCCGACCAAATGTATTTAACACCTTTCTTTGTTAAGCTAGTAAGAGGAACGACAATTTTAGAAAAGTCTTTAATAAAACGACGGTAATAGCCCGCCAATCCAAGGAAGCTATGAATCTCCGTCACACACTCCGGTCTCTTCCAATTTTGAATCGCTTCAATCTTTGAAGGATCCATGGAAATTCCGGATTCGAAAATAATACGACCAAGAAACTTTACACGAGATTGCCAAAAATGGCATTTAGAAAATTTTGCTTTTAATTGATTTCTCCTGAGAGTTTCCAACACAATCTGAAGATGCATTTCATGCTCCTCCTCGGTTTTAGACACAAGAATATCATCAATAAAGATAAGAACAAATCGATCGAGGAAGTCTTTGAAAACTCTATTCATAAGGTCAACGAAACAAGCCGGAGCATTCGTTAACCCAAATGGCATAACAAGCCATTCATAAGATCCGTAACGTGTATGGAACGGTGTCAAAGGAATGCTATCCTCTGCAATACGAAGCTGATGAAAACCGGTAGCCAAGTCCAATTGTGAAAAGATTCTAGCACCACTAAGTTGATCGAATAGATCATCAATCCGAGGTAAAGGATATTTATTTTTGACAGTAAGATCGTTAAGCTTGCGGTAGTCAACGCAAAGCCTAAGTGTACCATCGGATTTCTTCACAAAATAGCCAAAGCTCCCCAAGGCGAGGAACTAGAGCGAATAAATTGCTTTGTCTCCAATTCGGATAATTGTTTGCGCATCTCCTCATTTTCCTTATTGGACATACAATAAGGAGGACGAGTGATAGGTTGAGCTCCCAGGATGAGATTAATTCTGAACTCAATCGCTCGCTTAGGTGGCAATCCTAAAACAGGCTCAAATATGTCGGAAAATTCATGAACAACGTGAATAAGAGAAGTAATATCTTCCTCGTCATCATTATCGTCATCATGAGGATTTAAAGAATATAAAAATGCAAACAAGCTGGAATCCGAATCTTTAAGATCAATAGAAATCTGCTTAACAGATTGAGGATGTCGAAGATGAATAGTCCGCTCAGGACATAGGATTTGAGCTTCATAGCGGTTAAGCCAATCCATTCCCAAAATCATTCCAAAGCCTAAGTAGCGCATAACATGCAAATCGGCTCGGAAAGAAAAATCACACAAAATAATTTCGACATCATTACACAATAAACTGATTGCTGTGGATCCACCAACCGGATTCGCAATTCTCAAAGAAGTCATTAAACACAAAACATCCAAAGAAAAAGTATCAACAAGTTCCTTTGAAATAAAAGAGTGGGACGCACCCGTATCAAAAAGAACTCGAATAGGATGATCACGAAATAAAATAATGCCATCAAGGATAGAATGAGAAATACCTTGACCACGAGATGTGTTGCCAGGGGCTTGAGCAACATTAAGCTTTCCCTCCTTCCTGCCTTGAAGTTTGGGACAAGAAGATAAATAATGATCCGGGCTTTTGCAATAGCGACAAGCACGAGGCTTTGAACACTTGTTTGCGTAATGGTCCTTAGAACCACAATTGTAGCATTGCCCACTACTAGAGGTAGATTCTTTGCCACCGAAGTTGCTTGCTTCCCTTTCTTATTGGGATAAGGACCTTTGAACTTATTAGGCCTTTTCTTGTTGGTGATGTTCGGTTTAGCACTCCCAACCTCAACATCACTTACTCTATCAGCTTCTTCAAGTCGAAAAGCGATATCAATGAGTTGATTAAAAGAAACTTCTAATTTTAGAAGTAATGGCTTCTTGAGATTTTTATTCAAGCCACAGACAAATATTTTGTTTTTATTCAATGGGGTGTTTATATACTCAACCCCGTATTTAGAAAGTGACTCGAAGGATGCGACATAATCTGTCACAGAGGATTCATCTTGAACAAGGTCAATGAAACGACGAGCCAATGTTACTTTCTCAGCTTCTGGCACAAACTTTAATTCAAATCATTCCCGAAATTTCTCCCAAGTAAGATCCGCTTCAACTATTTCAGAAATAAGAAGCTCATACCAATCTAATGCTCTTTCTTGGAGCATAACAGAGGCCACCTGAACATGGTGAAGATCAATAAGATTCATGCGAGAAAAGATTCGATCACACGTTCTCAGCCAAGCCTGGACTTCAATAATAGTTTCACAACCTTTGAATGGCTTCCCACCCAAATTGGTATAATTGTTGCACAAAAGTGCAAATCAAGACTTAGGGTGAGCAGACTCCGGGTTTGAACCGGCTGCCTGAGCATTCTTTACTAGATCAAGAAGATACTTGGTAGACATAAAAAATCCATCCTGGGGAGTAGCACTAGATTGACCGGCGCTGGGACGGCCAGGCCTAACCATTTCTCTTCATTAAGAAAGAAAGAAGAAGAAGAAAAACCTTATTCACAAAATGAATATCAAGCAATAATGATTGATAAAACAAGGAATCACAAAAGAAAATATGATAGGACGGTAGGAAGACCCAAATAAAATCCTAAAGCACGACTCCTAAGATGGACTTAGGACGATGATCCTTGTTAAATTATTCTACATTGTTCCGAAGTTTGGCTCTGATACCAAATTGTGACGCCCCACCTCCATACCCATGCTAGCCAAGGACACTACGGTGTAATGCCATCAACTAGCACGGAGAATAAGGCTGTTGAGGAGCGACCATCCTGTAATTGCTTTGTGCGAGCATCGATATGCCAGATAGAATAACATGCATTTCATTTCAAGAGGAAATCCGACATACCGACACAAACTCAAAGCTACTACACAGTGGCTATAATATCTTCGGAAACAAATATAGAAATAAACATAACACAAATCAGTCATAGATAATTCATATCATAAAGGCGGAAAAAGATATGAAAGTGTATATCAGAGTAGTGGTCAAACAAGATCCACAATATCACAAAATAATATCTACAAGTGCTAGACAAAAGAATATGGGTACATCAATGAGTCTATATCTCAAATGTATACAGCAAAACCTACTAATCTAAGTAGCTAGCCAAAAGCCAGGGAGATAAGCCCAGATGTGAAGTCAAGCAGAAGCACCTATAACATCTCAGTCTGACCCGAGTATTATTTAATAAGAAAATAATAAACGGATCAGTCTAGCTATAAATATCAAATGGAATGATGTAGAATAAGAGATATGACAAAAACATATGATAACCATAAAGACATACTATGATAAGTATGCAATTGAAAATCAACTAGGGATTAATCAATATCACAAGAATCTTCTCAAAGATCAAAAGGAATGTCATACTCTTTATTTTTATTCACCAAACCATAAATATTGACAATAATATCAATGTCAATCACAAAAGTTAATGACACACAAATTCACCAATGCACAAATATTGATAAAACTTACCAATGTAAATCATATTGGTGAAATACAAATTCTAGAAATCATCAATGGAAATCCAGAAATCACAGAAAGAGGGAGGCCTATCACAAAATGGGAGCATGAAAACTCACCAACACGTGTATCACAAAGCGGAACGTTATTCCATGGTTGCTAACCATTTATTTTGAGCCAAAGCTCTACAAAACGGACCGAAGATCATGGGTTGCTGCCCCACCAAATTGAGCCGAAGCTCCACAGAAACGGGGTTTAGTCTCCCTCGTGGACAAAGAGACATCACACATTTGCAAGTGTAAATCACAAAAATGATCATCAACGATCATCAAGAAGTGTCAATTACACTAAGCTAGTAAATATATTAGCTTAGCTTCATGTCCCATAACCACTAGCTTAACTTAAATATTTACGAACAAACTGTAAGTCTCCACTCGAAAATTGTCACAAGAAATTCAATCGAACAAGTCCAAGAACTAACCGACGAAGTAAACGCAAGCTTTTCATACCACTTGTTTTACTAAGCCGTTTAATTAGATTTCTCATACGAGTGAGGTAAAGGTTTGTATATACTAATAGATTGGAAAACGGTTTAAGAAAATGAGCTTTGTAATAAAACAGTGCTGTAATCGTTTTGATGAAATCATTTTGATATTTACTACTATTATTGAAACCCTTTATATTTTGAAGTGAAAAATCACAAAACTGATTGTAGAAACAATCAATCGCTAAAATTCACATTCGAAGACGTGAATAAAAATCCAAAGAAATCGATACTGAATCCATCAAAGTGGAAATACCCAAAAATTCCAAAAATAGAAGTTATCAAAGTCGACAAAGGTGATAACAACTAATCGGAGAAGAAGAATCGATTAAAGATTGGAAAAGCAAAGAAAACGAGCATAAATAGGCAAAATAGGGAAATAGGAGAATAGGAGCTGGTCGGTTGACCGGACTTCCAATGTCGGTCGACCGAAAATAGGCCAGAAAGTCTCGGCTAGAGCTTCGGTCGACCGGCCCCCGGGGGTTCGGTCGGCCAAATTGCAATTTCTGCAATTCCTACCCTATTTAATCGAAGTGCAAACTCTCACTCAATTTGCAACCGGTCGAGCACGGACGCTAGGGGACTACGCCCATCAGCTACCCGGTCCTATTGGTTCCTTGATGCATCACCAAAAACATGTTCAAACATCAAAGTTAGGATCTTTAAAGATTTGAACCCAAAACACTAAAAATTGGAATATTCACAAAACCAATCCGAATCAAAATCAAATGCACATGAATTAGTGATAGGAATTCATACCTAACAATCAAAGATAGTTATAGACAAAGATGTGAGATAAAAATCTCACCTTTTCACAAAATCAATGAAGGAGAAGCTTGAAAGCAAAGGAAGAATCAACCACACTTCAATACAACCCAAATGAGCTTGAACCTAAGCTCAAAAGAATAACATTCCCAAAGTTAGGTTTAGGAATTTCTGAAAATTGAAAGGAGAATGAGTTGGAGAAGAAGAAGATGATGCTTACCAATAGCTTCTCTTTGGATTTGGAGTTAGATGTTAGATTTGCTAATGGAACTAGAGTTTTGGAATTTTAATTTCCCATTCCACTCTCCATTTTCATTGAAGCTTGAATGTTAGGAATTTGAAATGAAGTAATAAAGAGGAGAGGGTTGGGACTGAGCTAATAAGTGGGGTAAATGGGCTCAACCCAAACCAAAGCCCTAAGTGAAAAAGCAGAAAAATTTCACTAACTCCAAACATATTAAAGTTTATACTCAAAAAGATCGCAAACGTCATTTTGAACTCAATAGGGGTGGTCTCGAGTCCTAATTTGACTGTTTGCAAAAAGTAGCTTTTCGGACTAAAATCCGAATAACGATGAAATATTTAAACAAAATATTTAAATACTCGATCGTAAAATATGCGGGTTGTTACAATAGACATGTTCTACTACCCACTACATCTATTTCATTTGTTATGTTGTTTGTCAGCATTTAGAAGGGCATGTGTTATAACTGTCCAGGCTGAATCTAGGTTAGACTATGATATTTTATTTTAAAATTTTCCGCTGTAAAGAATATTATTGAAATAATGTATGTTGTTCCTTTTGTGTGAGATTTTTCTCTATCTTATTTTTTTTATTACCCTTCATGTTCCGTCTTTTCGGGGAATTTGAGTTGGATATGTATGGTTTATTGTCGATTCAAAGGGTAGAGAAAAATGGGTCATGACACCGATAGAGTCTAAGTCAACAGTTATAAAATATGTAGCATCATTATCACCACTATAAAATACTTCGAAACTAATGGGGTCGGTGGCTTTGTATAAATCATGTGGCATAGTATAAATACGCCATTATTAAGTTAAAGCAAGTTGCCTCATCCACTTCGAAGTTCACAATGTCGACATTGTTGCTGGCTTCCAACTCCAACCAAGCCAATGCATTCCTTGTCAACCTAAGTCGATACCATATGCATTGCTCTTGATCAATGTAAAAAACAATATAGGAAATGTGTAATGACCCTAATTTTTAGTAACAATATTTAGAACATTTAATTGGATAAATAACATAAAATAAAATAATGTTCATAGTTAAGGGATTGATTTATAATTCATAAGGGGTCATGCCTAAATGATTGTATAAGCAAAAGAGAATTAAAAATAAGTACGTAGGAGAAATATGGTAAGGGTAAAATGGGAACATCCTTCATTCTAGTACCCTAAACCCTTTCATTCTTCATTCCTTATTCATTTTAACATTCACAAACAAAACCAAAACCTTATTGACCTCAACCGGCAACCATTAAGGAGTTCAAGAAGAAAAAAAGCTATGATTCAAGTAGAAAGCTTAAGAAAATCAATCAAGTGCAAATCTCAACCATCTTAACACAAAGCTGAGGTGAATAATTAATTTATAGCTCACTTTTGATAATGATCTTGGTTTCAAGGTTTGATACAAACTATTCTGCAACTGATATGCCATGTTATGTTTGTTTAAATGGATATATATATGTATAAGCTAGTTGGTGATTTATATTGTTTCATATAGATTTTGTGGTAATTTTGGATTGGAAAACCTATTAAATAACTTCCATATGATTTGCATTTTTTATATATGTTCAGGAATATTATTTTAGAAGTGGGTTTCAAGTTTCATTATTTTCTTTATGGATTTACTATAAATTTTCTATAAGAGAAAATATTTAATGTTGGGTTCAAATTATTTAAGGCAATTATATAATGATTTCAGGTCTGAAATTGATATATGTTAAAAAAACATATTAAAAGTAAATTATTGTGAATTTTAGCAATTTTTCTAAGTATTTTACGGTTATAAAATTTTTTAAGTTAAGAGACTTAAATGTTTATATGTTTTATCAAGGAGAAGGGTTTATTTGCTTAAAATGTTTTAAATTGTTAATTGCGAATTCGGTAACCTTTTTAGAAAAGAATTTTGATAAAGAAATGGCAACCAATCATATTTTGACAAATTAGGCAAGTTAGGTGAAAAGAAATTACTTTGAAAGGCATAAAATCAGTTTTGTTTCAAATTACAACTTTGCCGCTTCCTTTGCTTGATCAGACAACATCCCAGTTGGACCTTTCGTACCTATTCAGAACCAATGTACATGATATGAAACAAATGGTATGTAGTGTATTGGAGAAAGGTGGAAGGAATGATGGTGTCGAAGGCATGCTATCGAAGGGGTTGAAGCTACTTTTAATGGCTTTCGAATTAATCAACTTGCCTTTATTTTTAGAAAGAAGCTTTCGAAAGAGTTGCCGCCTACTTTTGTTTTAAAAGAAGCTTTTGAATAGATAGATGCTTTTGATACCCATGCGGCTGCATTCATACCTTTCAAATTAGTTAAGGCCGCTTTTCTTTATATCCTTAAAACAATGTATTCAAAATGGGTGCTATCGCCTTTTAACTTTTAAGTCCCTTTCTCAATTCCTTCGAAAGGGTCATATAGCCATTTTAAAATGGTTTCGGAGGCAATGGTTTCGAAAGGGAGGGTTTTGAAACTATCCTTTTTCTTTTACTTGGGATTAATGCTTTCAAAAGTAATGCTTTCGACTCTGTTCTTTATGACCCTTTAGTTATATCCAAGGTTGAATCCAATGGTTTCAAAAGGAATAATTTTAAATGGTTACGAAGCAATGTTTCCACATACCCTTACTTGAACCCAATGCTTTTGAAAGGTATGTTATAAGTGTGTTGAAGAGGAAGTCCACAATGCTTTTGAAATGTATATTTTAAGTGTTCTGAAAGGCTTTATTTTAGTATTTTGAAAGGAATGTTTCCAATGCCATTGAAAGGCAAGTTCAAACGGTTTCGAAAGGGGATATCTAAGGTTTTGAAAAATGGTTTCAAAATAGATGTTTTCAATTATTTCGAAAGGGATTATTTATGGTTTTAAGCAAAGGTTTCAAAGGTATTGTTTTGGCCTTATAGCCTAAACTTTTATAAGTTAAAAAGAGGCTTTAACTTATTTGAAAGGATACATAATCCCATGGACTAGATTTCATCAACATTGTTTTTTGTAAAGCATATATTATGGTATAAGTAGTTTGAATAAAGCAAAGGGTATGATTTCCTTGTTTTATAACGATATGATTTCAAGAGTAAATCATTTGTAAAGATTGTTTATAAGGAAATTAAATTTGAATAGTGTAGTTAAACCTAACTTTATTACGACTCAGATATTAGAAGGCCAGATGGGACTGGTATGAGGTCGCGTCCTATATTTTAGCTTTTAACCCCTATCAAAAATGAGTCCAAAATTCCAGTGTGTAATCCTTTGCAACATATGAGACTAAATTGATGTTATACACAGAAAGGAATATACAGAGGAAGGATAGGTTATTGGTGATCCCATAAAACCATTAGGACCAGTTGACCATGGAACGAGAAGGTTAAGGACAAACAGTCCAGAAGTGTGTCTAATAGATGTTAGATTATTTATTTTGTCCAGTAGGCCTGAGACAGCCAATGGTTAATAGTTAGCCAGATAAAACTATAGTGTGGACAGATGGTCCATTGATTACCTGATTTACAGTCATACACGTTATTGCTCTTGATGTTATAATCGGTTTGATTGTAGGATTTTGATTTGTAAAAGATATGCTTTTATAAGGGTATTAGTAAGGGAAAACCCATTCCACTAAGTGGTCTGATCTCACTGAATATCAGTAAATTAGGGTGTAATAGTATTATTAACACAAGGTTTTATGTTTGACTTGAAATTTATGTTTCCCCTTAAATTCTTGGGTGCTCAAAATTAGATTTGAGTAGATTGAGAGTTAAGGAATTTTCAGGTTTAGTAGGTTGGACGAATAAGCTTCTGAAGATGTGTAGGAGGCATAGCTAGCTATATAGGAGCTATTTAGTATTATTTCCGCTGTGATGTATTTATGACTGAAATGTCTATCTAGTAATCTAATCATCTAAAGGAGCATCTTCATATGTCGCTCTTGGCGTAATTTGTAATAATTATATTTGACCAAAACCAAGGAATCATTTTTGTATTATGTAATTGAATATGAAATATTGATTTGAAATGTAATTAGAAAAGCTGTTTTGAAATATGTGTTGGTTCATTTCGTATTGAAGTACTTCTAATATTATAGATACCATTAACATTGCCGTATGTTATCACCGAAAGTTAATACCATGGATGACTGCAACATCTGTAGTGCTTAGCTTCTAGCCTCAAGATAGGGGATATTACACGATGATATAAGGGCGACATCATGAACTTTGGCATGACAAGGTCATAATTAACGGGAAAACTGTTTTATTACCATTAGAAGTAGTTTCTTTTCACTAACCACCAATTATTTGCCAATATCTTATTGGCTAATACTTCCTTTACCAAAATCTTTTAAAAAACTTCTAAGCAGTAGATTTATCATTTCCAAAGCACTTAGCAAACCTTGCATTTTATATTGATATTTAAATATAATATTTTTTGCACCAAATATGGTCACAAACACCCAAGAATAGTTTTTGTAGAGAAGTAAATGAAGAAAAGTAAAATTAAACCGTGTAAGTGAACAAGTAATTAACAACGAACAAGAAGAGATCAAAGACACAGAGGTTTACGGTGGTTCGACGTTGTATGCCTACGTCCACTTTGAAGACTATCCTTTATTACATTGTTGTGAATCTGAATACAACCGTAGAACAAAGCTAGCACTTGATTACAATTAATTCTAGAGTAATCAGTAGCATAAATTTCCTAAAAATGAAGCAACAAGTCTGTATTTGTAGGGTGAGATGACGACATATTTCACTAAGATTTCGGTAAAAGGCTCTCCAGGCCCACCATAACGATCGGTGGTCATAACTCGTTGTTTTAGTACGATCAGTATAAATCATATCGATTGTTATTTTTGCCTCTAATTTCCATGTGATCGTTTTTAGGGGGTCCCACATGCGTCTAGACCTTGTTTCTAAAAAATGAAGTCATTTTGAGTTGTAGTTTGTGAGATATGGATCGATATTTGTTGTATTTGGATTGCTTGCTGAGTTACACCGATCATTAGGAACGATCGCATAAACGATTGGCATTTCTTGAACCTCGGAGTTTTGGCCTGCGATCTTTTTTGTGGGCTCCATCACTCAATATATTGATGTTTTGAAAGTAGAAAGGGAATTTTCCTTATGGATGGTGAGATATTGATCGATCTTCCCTAACTTGAGCTGTTTTATGGATCGTTCCCTATCGATCCATATAATCCTTGTTTTGTCCATAACTCGAGCATATGAATCCGATCAACCTGAAATCTGGAATGTAGTTTCATGGGACTATGCTTATCAACGCATACTGATTGCGCCTTGATTGTGTCCTGGTCCGGATCTGCTTGACCATCGTCCATGGTATTGTACACAACTGATTCTCAACGCTTGTAACTATCTGTTTCTAGCCAAGTTGATGATATCACCGCTTTGCCAAAAGGCGGGATAACATTTGCCTACAAAGTACGTCCTGTTTGAACATGACGTGTTTTGAACCATTGCGAGCTTCGATTATCGTAAAGGATTCCATTTGTTCCATTGAATGGTCGTTATCCGTTTGTTGAGTCACTTTTTGCTAAGGATCATGTCTCCTTCTATTCATTATAACCATTGGTTAACTTCTAATAGTATAAATAGTAGATCACGGTTTGTCAAGGATCATCTTGTTGTTTCTCTAGTTATTATCAGGCCATAATAACTTGGTTTTGATCTTCCTTCGGTTGATTTCAGGTGCGAATTCAAGTTCCATCGATTTCAAAAAATTGAACTCTATAACGTATATCGGTTCATATACATGTTTATAGCCGACCCCCGGTCATAATTGCACATCCATGGGTAGTTGACAAGTTTCAAAGTTATTTTTGGTTTTGTATAAACAACCAAGACTGATCTTTGATCATTGAATAAAAGTTTGGATCGCTTTTGTTCGATCATTTTATATTTATAAACAAATGACCAAAGCCGATTGTTCTCACTGAATGGATATTCGTACCCACCTATTTTCGATCGTCCTTATATGGTCTTTGTCATTTTTATATATATTTGAATCTAGGCCGATCTCTACTGGATATAGCTAAATTTAGGATCATTTTAGAACGATCGTCTTAGAAAATGATCTTCACGATTGGGACTAAGGAATGATCGGCTACACATTTAGGCCATAAAGGGTCGACCTCCTTCTCCATATAAAAATTCTACTTTGTCACCTCCATTTCCACTCCTTAATTTATGTATCATTCTTACTTTGGATAGAAAAAGGAAAAAAATATGCTGCCCCATTTCCTTCCCCTACCGATCCAATAGCGATTCAATTTTAAAAATCAACCCATACTTTCTTAATTTATTATCGTTCTAGCTTCCAGATTTCTTTTCGAACCAAATTCGAATCTATCTTTTTTCTTAGATCTCTAATTTCCCAAAAGTTTCCCTTATGATTAACTCAAGTCGTCGACGACTCCCAAGGTTGTTTAAGATGAATCCTCTTCTCAACCGTCGGGGCGTTCACGTTTGCCGCTTGATTCTTTGTCTGGTCTGCCAATACTGCCTGACCTTGAAGCTTTCCATTTCACTAATGTGAGTGTCGATGGGTTAGAATCTCCCACCATAACTAGGACTGAAATTACAACTTCTAAAGTGGAAATTACTCCAATGAGCAAAGCTCCTGCATTTGGTCTGTCGGGGGAAGACACAAGGACATTTGCACCCATCAACATTGCATTGTGCTCAACTTGTGCCCTTTAATGCTTAAAGTTGATTAACTTTTGTTTTCCTTTATAGAAACAATGGTGAAGAAAAGGAACCTGTTTGATTCCCTTTGGGATATACACCACCATTCTTCTGGTTCACGCTCTAGCTCGTACCATTGTTTCTAGTCAGGACCATGGTCATCAAGATAGGGGTGATAAGGATAAATTATCACAAGGTAAGCATCGATAAAGATCTATAGCCCCTCCTCCAAAGGGTTCTGATAAGCCAACTGATCATCGGCATCCGCCTATCAATCCCTCTCATGGTCCACCTCCCATATTAGTTCCTCCATGGCCTTTAGTTCCTTCTCACTCCCAGCGATCTAACGTCATCGTCGCCATAGCAAACATGTTGCTGCTCACAGGCGTGGCAAGGAAAGTACTAAAGCCAAAATCGCTACCAAAGATCCTATGGTTGATCCAGTTGCTCGCATGGTACAACTTTGAGAAGAGTTTTCAAACTTATGCTTTGAAGGGTTCTTTTTCCTTCCTAATCTGAAGAGGGCCCTATATCATGTCCAAAAAATGTCCATCGATTGCGATACAAATATCCACAAGAAGTACCATGAATGGATGAAAGTAGCGGAGAAGATATTGAAAGTATCATTTGAGCATGCGACAGAAATTGAAAAGTTAAAATGCTTGAAAGCTCAGAATAAAAGAATTATTGATACTTTGACAGACGAATTAGAAGCTTCTAGGATTTCCCAAGTAGTGACTGAGGGTAAAGCAATGCTGCCATCAAATCCATGGAGGAAATGAAGTCTGGTCATCTAGATATGGTCTAGGTGTTACATCATCGAAATCAAGAAATAGCAATCGAGAGAGATACAACTCGAAGTAATGAATCTGCAGCCTTGAAGGAGATAGCGGAACTCAAGGCTAAGCTCGAGTATGAAAACAAGGAGAAAGATGATGCTTAAAAAATTGATCAAAATGCTTGTGATAAATTGGTGAATGTTAGGATTGAGAGAGATACGACCATTAAAAGGGCCAAAGATATTGATGCACTCGTTCAGTACGAAGTAGAAGCTACCAAAGTAGAAGCTACCAAAGATAAAGTTAGGGAACAAATAATGAACAAGATTGACCCGCGTCTTACTCTTTACAATGCCTATTTTCTCAATCATAGAAATCTAACATGGCTTGGCGATGATTATCCCTAACAGCTCTGGAGGGCATGGAAATTTCTTATTGCAGAGGAAAAGAGACTTCTTAACACTAAGGAAATCGACTTGTTTTGGCTTGAAGGTTAAATCTATTGGGCGATGAACCTAAAATATTGCACGATATCCAGCTCATACTTCAGAAAAAACCTATTTCTTCCTCTTTACACGAAGTGGGCGAAGGATCCGGGTCAGCACAACCCGATGTTTCAACTAAATTTCCACCAGCATCCTATGTATCCCGAGCTCCACGGAAGATTCTTCAACAATCCCTGATATGATCTGGCCAAGCCTCGGCTTTCTCCAATTCTTGAACATGGTTCTGAGGGTACCTCAGCTCAACATGTGAGCCACACTGAGGAAGGTATTTCGCTAACATCTTTGGTCTTTTAAAAGGTTGGGGTATTATTATTTGATATTTCTATTCGTTTCTCCTATTTTTCCTCAGCTTTAAGTCTATCAGGTGTTGTTCCTCCTCCCTAGCTAGAGCCACAATTGGGATCACAAATGGATGTGATGGAATCAATTAAAGTTACAACTTCATCCACTGCTCAGGGTGCTTAAGAAGAAATTTTCGTTATCAATGATCAATTTATGGAGGCGCTATTCAAGAAAGGGGCGACCCACACCATGAAACTCCTTTTGATGAGGATGTCTTAATCACGGGCGCATCCGACCCAACTAATGAGCTCAACATGAAAGAGAAGGAAGAGTTGGTGAAAAAAAAGGCGAAAGTTGAGCCTGTTGATATGGATTTCAATGCTTAATCTTATCCCGCTTCAGGTAATCCCTCCTAGCGGGACGATTCCCCGAGATGAGGTCCTCCTGCCACCAGTCTTTAGAGTGACTCAATCCTTCCTAGTTCTAGAGATAATGTTGCCTCAATTTCCATAACTGAAGATGTTTCTTTGAAGAAAAGTCGAGGCGGAAACGGATCGTAGAGAGGATCGAGCGGCAGTCCGGATGGAGCCACCCCCAAGAAACAAAAGCAGGAGAGGAAATCCAAGAAATAATCGTTAGGTTGATGTGATGTGTAAATATCTTGGATGGCTACTTTTTCTTTTTTTTGCCGTGTTTTTGCGGGTACGACCCTCACTTTTACTTCTCATTTTGGATAAACTTGTGTTATAAACAACAAGTTTAGTGTAAATAAGAATTCATTTATTATTGTGTAGAATTCTCATACACGCTTTTTATACGATCGAGCTATTATGTTTCACATTTAATGTATTTATGATTCGTTTCTCGTTGGGGAGATATCAATCTGATTTATCCATCCCGAGGCCTCCCTAGAGGTCGTGACCTCGAGTAGTATCAAACACTAGGCTTGAGCCGTAGTGTTACGCCGTTGAATTTAGTGGTTTGAGTAATTGTACTCCTGCCCTCTGTCTTAGATTAGTGGAGTTAGATAGTGGATAGTCGAACTTCTTCCTTAGTGAGTTTATACTCTTCCAGTCGGTTTTAAACCGAAGTTTATGGAATAGTGAGTGCTCAAACCGCACACATTTATTCGTTTATATTCATATCTGCACTATGGGGACAACAGTTAATTTATGGGCGGTCAGATCACATCTTTTTTTACTTCGTTTATGCTTATATCTGCACTTTAGGTACGAGAGTCATTTATAGGTGGTCAATCATACCCATTTAGCATTTATATCATATCTGTGCTCTAGGGACGTGAGTTATTTGGAAAATTGTCAAGTTCAATTCTAATTGATCAGCCATTCTACCCTCAAGTATAGGTTTGATTCAATATATGACCGGTCGACTATCAATCACTCTTGAGTGATGTCGATCCCATCTAACAGTGGGATTTAGCCGGTCACATATCACAACTAACATGTACTGCAATGGCAGGTCATTGATATGATGGAATATTCAAAACGCTATTGTTGAATGGAAAAAAATGACATAATTTGTCTTATTACGTATTTCAAATACCAAAGGCTTAGGCAAATCCTGAAATTAAATACAACTAAATGAAAAAGAAAAAACTAAATGAAATAGCGTCGTAAATGATCGCTATTCCCTGCCCTCAGGAGTGTGATGCCATCAACACTCGCTAGCTTGAAAGTTCCCTCTCCAAGCCTCTGCTCAATGACATACGGTCCTTCCCAGGTTGGACTCATATGAGACGAGGTAGAAAAACCCGTTTTAGGAAAAGATCACCGATTTCAAAAGTTCTAGGTTGGACTTTAGTGTTGTAGTATCGAGCGACTCAGTGTCAATCTGTAGTTTCCTCAAATCAGCTTCCTCATGCTTCTCACCTATAAAGTATAATGATTCTAAGGGGAGATCTTTCTTTGTTCTAGGATAGTAGTAAGTCACCCGATGAGAAGGAACTTCGAGCTCAATATGAATAGCAGCCTCGGGGCCATAAGCGTGGGCGAATGGAGTATGGCCAGTTGCGGACTTATGGATGGTCCTATAAGCCTATAGTGCTATCAGGATTCCATCCACCCACTTTCCTCTAGCCTATTCCAAATGCTTCTACATAATGGATTTTATGATTTTTATTCATAACTTTAGATTGCCCATTTGCTTGAGGGTGAGAAACTGCCACAGATCTATTTTCAATATGACGTTGATGGCAGAAGTCTTTGAATTTAGCACTGTCGAATTGGGTCACGTTGTCTGTTACAATAGTTCATGGAAGACCAAAATGACAGATGTTATTTCTGACAATGAAGTTGATTACTTTCTTAGTTGTGATGGAGGCTAAAGGTTCCGCTTCGACCCATTTGGTGATGTAATCAAATGCGACAATAGCGTACTTTGCACCACCTTTAGAGATCGGTAAGGAACTGATAATATCTATACCCTTCATGGAAAACGGCCATGGACTGATCATTTTGTAATTTCTTTTAGCGGAGCTCTGGGAAATTTTTCTTATATCTGGAATTTGTCGCATCGCCTTACATAATTAGCAGCATCTCAATTAATGGTCGGCCAACAATACTCATAATGAAGTATTTTCTTCGTTAGAGTTTTGCCCCCCGGTGTAATTGCCACATTCCCCTTTGTGAACTTCCTTTAGGACTCGTTTTATTTCATCATGAGCGATACACCAGAGAAGCAGAAAGGAAAAACCCTTTCTTTGCATAACTCCTTCTTGTATAATATACAGTGAGGCTTTGCAAAGGATTTATCGCTTTTCATTCCTTTATTTGGGAAGTACTCCTTGCAGAAAATAGTTTAATTGAAGTCATCCATGATCCTTCTCAGGCTCCGTCTCTAGTACCCAGTCAGCTTCCATCTGGCTTATTCTTGGAGAATTTAATGTCTCGACTGGAACCAAGCCCATCTGCTGTGAATCCCTAGTGCTAACGAACATTGCTAATGAATCAGCCTCTCTATTTTGATCCCAAGGAATGTGCGTAGTGTCATAATACTCAAAGTCAGTCAACAACTCTTGGACTCTCGTAAGTTAATGGAGTATGTTTCTGCCTTTTAGCTTGGTAATCTCCCTTGACTTGGTATACTACCAATTGTGAGTTGCAAAAGATTACAAGAGACTTTATTTCCAGTTCACTGGCAAGCTTAAGTCCAGCAATCAGAGCCTCATACTCGACTTTATTGTTTGCCATAGGGAAATCAAGCTTTAAAGCATAGCAAATTGATCGATCTTCAGGAATTACAAGCACAATCCCAGCTACAAAATAATGATCGTTGGATGCTACATCTCTACACAACTTCCACTATATGATAGGGATTTCAGTACTCTTCGAGAAATCATCGTGCGCATTAAATTCTGCTATAGATTCTGCTGATTCCTGACCCTGGATAGTCCTCCGAGGAAGACAAGTGATGTCGAATTAGCAAAGTTCAATATTCCACTTGACTAGCCTTCCAGATGTCTCAGGTCGCTGGAAGACCTATCATAACGACTAATCAGAGTAAACATTAAGGGTGTGCCTAAAGGTAAGATGAAGCTTTCGTGATGAAATTAGCAAGAAGTATGTTAGTTTCTCTATCTTCGGATAGTTCCTTTCAGCCCCTATCAATCAATTGCTAACATAATAGACCGATCTCGGAATTCGATTTTATTCACGAAGTAACGTGGCACATATAGCGTGTACCGACACGGCTAATTAGATATATAAATATCCATGATCCACTAGCTTTAATAAAGTAGGAGGTCTCTCCAAGTGGTTAACCAAAGCTTGAAATGTGTTACAATCTTGTGTCCATTCGAAATTCCTTTTTCCTTTCCTAATCAAGTCAAAGAGAGGAATGCATTTGTCGGTAGCTCTAAAAATAAATCGGCTTAGGGCAGCAACCTTCCCATTCAAGCTTGTAATTGTTTGATAGTCTTTGACGCTTGGATATTTCGAATAGCTTGGATATTTTTGGGATTATCTTCGATTCTGCAGGCATTAATGATAAAACCCAAGAACTTCCTTGATGCAATGGATAAAGATCACTTCAAAGGATTAATCTTCATCTTGTAATGTTGGAGGATGTCGAACATTTCTACCAAGCCTCTAATACAGTTGCTAGACTGTCAGCATATCATCCATATATACCTCCATCGTCTTTTCGATCCGATCTTTATATTTAATTGACTAAGCACTGGTAGGTCGCTTCTGCTTCTTTGGACCAAATGGCATCACCGCATAGCCATATAACCTAACACTGGTAATGAAGTTGATGTGCTCTTAAACAAGAATGTGCATTGGGATATGGTTATGTCCTAAGTACGCATCCATGAAAGATAGAAATTCATGTTCCGCAGTTGAGTCTACTATCTGGTCGATACTTGGAAAGGGAAATCTATCTTTTGGGCATGCCATATTCAAGTCCAAGTAGCCAATGCATGTTCCCCATTTCCCATTTTCCTTTCTTGCAAGTACAGGATTAGATACCTATTTAGGGTAGAGGGCATCTCGAACAAACCCATTGTCTTTGAGTCAATCCACCTCCTCTTTAAGAGCAGCAGATGCCTCTAGATCAATGCCATGTCATTTTTGCTTCACCAAGACATACCTTGTGTCGATATTCAATGCATGGCTCGCAATGGTAGGTAAGATCCTGCATATGTCAGAATGAGTCCTAGAGAACATGTATAAATTCGTTGGGAGAAATCTAGCGAGTTCTTTCATCTTTGGGGAGCTGAGTTGTAATCCCATCTTTAGGACTCGTGATAGGTCATCGTGGATAACTGTAATGTCGATGTCATCTCAAACGATGCAACCTTAGTCTCTTTGGGCTCCTTTCCATCATCTCTCACATCTTTATCTCTATAGAACTAACTGGGCGCCCGAGCCATCCTCAAGCGCTAGTTGTCAATATTCAATGGCTTGGACGCGGACTAACTTTTCCATGCACTTACCTTTCCCCCTCCATTGAGTATCCCTCAACTCAGCCACATAAAAGTCACGTCCAGTCACCTGATCACCATAAAAAAATCCAATACCATTATTTTCGGGAACTTGAAAGACAAACAACATAGGGCAAGAGCTACTCAGAACTCATCTAGGCCCGGTCGGTCCAAAAAAGCGTTGTATCGAGAGTCAACATCAAAATAAACAAAGGAAAAATCCATACTCTTCTACGGTCACCTTCTCCCAACTCTACAGGTAATTCATAATAACCAACAACTTCAGTTGCAGCATCGTTAAAGCCATAAATGCGGGCTTTAGACGGTTTCCAGTCCTTTGCTTCCATCTTCATTTGTTCATAAACCTTTTTGAAAACTATGTTTATGAACTCCCACAATAAACCAATATCCTTCTCATAAAAGCGGGGCCAATCATGGCCAAAATGACCATTGGATCAATCGTTGGAGCCTCTACCTTGTCTGCATCTCTGTTCCTAAACACGATATCATTTCCCATTGTACGCTGCTATTTTGCCGGAGCTCCATCCTCCATATTTGAACATCATTTAAGATCCACATGCATAATCGAGCTAGCATAGCTCTCCATCTCATGCCAACTTTTATGAGCTGGATGTGGTCCTCCGACTATTGTATTAATCACCAGTCTTCCTCCAGTCTGCGTAGGCTCCTTAGCCCTGTGCGGTGCTTGTCCTCTGTTGGTGTGAAATGTCCCCTGCCCTCCATCCTGTGGGGTTTTTACAAACTTCTGTAACTTTCTTTCTCGGATTAGCTTTTCGATAATATCCTGGAGATGCCAGCATTCGTTGATCTTATGCCCATAGCAATCACGAAACCGATAATATTTCTCGGTTTTTTTCTGGTTCTCACTTGATTCTTTTAAAGGCAGCTTCATGTACTACATTGTATTATAGGTAGACAAATAGATATTCTTCAGGGACGTATTCGGTGGTGTGTACGTATTGTACATCGAAATCCTAGGCTTCCCACTTCCATAATCCCTCTTTCATTGTAGGTTCCTATTTCCATCTTTCTTTTTTTGATTGGATTTTTTTGGACATTCACTTTAAATTTTCCAGATCTTTCGTCAGACTGCTTTACAACAATATTATTGTATCCCCCCTCCACTCGGTCCTGCAACATTCTTATTCCTGGAGGTTCGGGCTTCCTCCTTCTTCAAATACTGAGTCGCCTTTGTATAAAAGCGTTCCAACATTGCGGGTGGTTTGCCAACTAACCAATCGCCAAAATCAGATTATGGATCAATCTCTCTTGTCACGGCCGTCAATATTGCAAGCTCATTCACATTACTGATTTTTATAACGGCTATATGAAATCTCTCCAAATAATCTTTCAACGATTCTCCTGGAGCTTAGAGCACGCTGGACAGGGACATTACATCCTTGGGACGAGCTATGTGCATTCGGAATGCTCCACAAACCTTGTCGCTAAATCGTAAAATCTAGAGATCGATCATAGGTATAGCCTTGTAAACAACGTCATTGCTATTCCAGAGAGAGTTGAGGGAAAACATCAACATTGGTTGCATCATCTGCTCATGTGGAATCCATTAGCCATTCATATCTCATGATGTGCTACCTAGGGTCTATTTTTCCCGCACAGGAAGGCATTGACGGCATGTTGCACCTCCTTGCATACTCTACATATAGGACATTATCAATGAATAGGGTATTATTTCTCAAGATTCCTTAGTCATCATTGGTCAAGCCTAAGCTCTCCCTCACTAACTGTTTAACCATAACTGATAAGTCCGACGTTTGGATAGTTGGTGCCAAGCGGTGGTCAAGTTCCACCTCACGTGAATGGTTCGGTCGATGTCTATGGGTCATTCCATACCTTCTTGGTTCAACATCTTCCCGATGTGTATCTCGTATATTCACTTTGTCGTTTTAGGGAAGTGCTTGGTCAATAATTAATTGAACTCCATCATCTAAATCAACAGTAGTAGCTCTAGTTTGAATCCTACTGTGCATAGGTAAGCTCCCTTCTCTAGAAGAGGGATCAACACCGATTGTTCCTGGCAGACCGTGATGATATGGAAGTTCATGCCCCGAAGTTTTTGCATGATATCCGACTGTTCTGCGATGCCTATGCCTATGATACTCATCCGATGAACTAGAACTCTCTGATGCTGATTAAGGTTTAGGTACCTCGTAGATTTTCCCCATTTTTCTGAGTGAGTTGGTTCATTAGGTTGATATTAACCCGAATCTGCTGATTTAATTGTCGACATCTATCCATTACCTCTCTAATCGGATTCTGGAATTCAGCTCTCGTAATAGAATCAGTTGGATTCTGGACTTCAGTTGGTTTAGCGTTCACATCCATTGGTTGAAAACTTGGGCCTCCTTTGCTGGATACTATTGTTTTCGTTTAATTCCACGTTCGGAGAAGTAGATCCAGTGTTCCTCACTATTGTTGATAGCTTTGCTTAGATTTTTATAAATCTGGGTAGAATGGGCAAACTTCCTAAAGATAACTATGGATCATTTTTGTGCGCTCTATCACTCAATATATTAATTCTCTGAAATTGCAAGTGAATTAGCCTTGTGGATAAGATATCAATCGATCTTCGCCGATTTGAGCTATTTTATCAATTGTTTTGAATCGATCCATATAAATCTTTGCTTTGTCTGCAACTCGAGCATATGAACTCCGATCGACTTAAAATTTGGAATATAGTTTCATGGGGTTACGCATGTCACTCCATACTGATTGCATCGCGATAGGGTCCCAGGCTAGATCTTCTCATCCATCATCTGTGGTATTGTATACAACTGATTCTCAAGACTGGTAACCATCAGTTTCTAGCCAAGTTGGTGATATCTTGGCTCGCCAAAAGGCAGGATAACAAATACTTAACCTTTTCTGGCATAATTAATTCATATTAAATCATAAACACTTGAAAATATCCAAAAATTATGATAAGTCCAATTTATTATCTTCTTTAACATATATAAATTTCTAGGCCAAAATGCTAATTTTAATTATTTTCAATAATTAAACCTGAAATAAACCATTTTTCAACATTAGGAAATTAACCAAAAATTCTAGTGAAATCCAAAAATTATGAAATGAAAAACCCCCTCCAATATATGTTTCTAACATTACATCAAAATTTCAAGTCATTTGGGTATCATATGATATGTTTTCTAACCCACAATTATAAAATAATTTCATAAACAAATCAAATAAATTCACCAATGAGCATATAATAATTCAGATTATCATAGCGTGGCATAATATAAGAAAAATAATGGGATATATACTTAAACACCAGAATAATTCTTAAAACAAGAGATGCATATCTTATTATTCACCATGAATGGTTTAAGAAGGTTGAGATCTATTTTTGATTTCACTTCGTAAGCTTTGATCTTGTTCTGCTAGCTTTTCTTCCCTTGGTTCTCCAAGAAATAAAGGATATACCCTTTTAATTTCATTTCTATGAAGATAAGTAAGGGAGGAAATGAGAATGGAAAGGGTTATATTTAGGAATTATGCTCTTTTCTTATTTTTCCCTTCTCACGTATGCTCCATTTTATTAAGTTTAAACCATTCTTATTAACTTATTCATTAAGGCATGGCCTCTATTAATTATCAAATCTCAATCTCCTTACCTTTTATGTTATTTTATTTAATTTATCCAATTAAATCTCCTAAATAATATTAATTAAAATTAGGGTTGTTACATTAAACTCTCTCGACATTGCCGGTCTTAGGACACCACTGATTCTTAGAGGGTTGAGGATTAATATGACCTATCAATCCGGTTGATTCAACGGTTTAGACCTACTCAATGTTAACGATCTTGGACGGTGCTAGTTCGTAGAAAGCGAAGGGTTGATTTTCCCCATCGGCTCAGTGGTTTGTGAATCCACACACCCCATCCATCATTCAAGGATAGAGGAGCATTTTCTCTACTATGCTACCGACTGCGTGGCACAGGAGTTTTGCTTGCAAGAATATGGTTCTCTAGTATACTACTGGAGCTTGTTATATCGTATCAATTCCTCCTCTGATGTTGGCGTTCGTTAGTGTTATGCCCATAAGTTTCATGGTACCAACAATACTTCCTCAAATGTTTCTCCTACTCTGTTTTTTTTGTCTTCGGTGGCTTCTTATATTGCTCAGTTGCTTGAGTAGCAAGATATATATATATATATATATATATATATATATATATTCTTTGGTGTGTCATTCAAACGAACGTAATCTTCCAATCCAAAGTTCTTCGGACGTTTCATATTTGTGTTATGCTCGTTACTGGAGTTTTGACATCTTTTCCTCTAACTAATAGAGTTTCCAACATTTACCGCAATGCTGCTCTGGATTTCTTCCTTCAACTATTCATCATTGACCTTTCGTTCAACCAGCCATACTTTTTCCAACTACAGGAACTGATTCGCCTTTTCGTGAAATTCTACCATGGCGGTGGGTTGCTTCTTCTCTAACCATCTTCCAAAATCCATATTTAGGTGAATGCCATAGATCAAGGCCATAAGTACAAGATACTCTTTTGGATTTCTAACTTTCATAACAATGATGTTGAATCTATTCAAGAAAGATTTCAAAGACTCCTTGAGTCCTTGAGACAAGCTAAATAGGGAAATCATGTCCTTTGATCAGGTAGCATGGAGTTTGAACTGCTCTAGGAACTTCTTAGCTAATTCGTTAAAAGTAGAAATAGACTTTGGCGCAAGCCTTGTAAACCACATAGAATTAACTCCTTTCAAGAAGATAGGGAAACATCTACAACGAACAGCATCTGTGGCTTCAGCTCCATCTATATGCCATTCGCAATTGAGTAATTGTTGTTTGGGATTAGTAGTTCCATTATAGGATGGCAGTACCGGCATGGTGAATTTGCAGGGATACTCTTCTCTCAGAATATTCTTAGTATATGGAATTTGACTTGGTGTGGAACCCCGATCTTTATTTTTATTACCCCATCTTTCTTCCACCAATTGTTTGATCATGTCAGCGATGTATTCCTCGCAAGCACGGTAATTTGAAAGTCGACTATCAGGGGATGCATCGAGTGTTTGACTCCGCAAATGGCCTCGGTTTGCCAACTGATATCTAGGTTCCTATCTCTAGAAGTACCACTCCTTTAGAATTTCATGACCACGTGGTTGGTTGAGCTATAGTTGTTTGAACTCCACCTTTAACAACGTCAACGTCCAAGTCCAAAACACTATCATCTTGCTGCAAGTCCACTTCTTCATTAGATACATCCACGGCGTCACCATCTTGAGCAGTATCTGCATGGATATTTCTTTTAATACCAAGTGAAATTTTCTTGGCACCGGCTTGTTTTCTTGAGGGGGAGTACTTTTGCTTCCTCTTAGAAGTCCTCCTACAACCCCAACAACTAATTCCTTGTGCTATGGCTTCCCATCTCTCCTATTTAGGCCAAAAACATAAGAATTCTCTTGCTCTATAATAGGTGAAAATTCCCTTCTGGTTCTCCTAGTAGTATGGGGTTACAGATTGAGCAAAGCGTCCATCTTGTCCATTAGAGCATTTTTGGTTATCTACCATTTCTGGTTAAGTTCATGGATTGTCTTATCAAGTTGTCCTCTAGTAACAACTTCCAGTTGAGTGGAGGATTCTTGTATTACACTTACATTGTTAACTTCCTTTGGTGAGTGTTTCCTTCATCACCATTAGCCACTACTCCTAAAGATCTTCCGGAGGCAATTCTTCCTTTTTAGGGAGCTATTGATTTCCAATAGCAATTCTTCAAATACTTTAACTAGAACTTCTAGATCTATCCAATCCAAAGTTTAGTGCTAGATCTAAGCTTGGATTTAGTTTCATAGTGAAACACCAAAATGTTGATGCCAAAAACGAATCAACATCCAAGAATGAGTGGTAGGGAATCCTTGAGACCTAGACGTGAAAGCCCGTATCTTCGTACCCTTTAGGTCGACAATAAATCACACGTGTCCAACTCAAATTGAACGAAAATATGAATCTTTAAGGTGAAGAAGGAAAGAGGTAGATGAAAATAGAACAATGATGCAGAATCTCACAATCACAGTGGAACAAAATAATATATATATATATATATATAATAGATCTTTATACAAAGAGAACTGTAACTATGATATACTTACAATCATCAGGGTACAACAATCAACAAATCAATTTGGACAGTTATAATAACTTACCTCACAAGTGCTAAATATACAACATACACACACAGCAGAATATAATCAAATACGTGGTATACGCCTGAAATCCTCCATCACGCCTCTTGTGCTCAATCGCATCCTAACCTAAATCTTTAATACTCAGTCTGACTCGAGCATCATAATAAAATACACCCGAGTCAGTCTGGAAAACCACCGTGAGAAAACACACTCAATTTGAATTAATGATGTTATAGAAATCCTTTGAAAACAAAGGTGTCTCATAACACCATGCCACAAAAAAATATGATGGGTTTTTACCTTATAATAACCAAAACATTTTTATAGAAAATCCACGGATATTATATTAGTGTCTAAGTATAAATACTTATTAAAATAGCTAAAATTGTTACATTAATTAAATTCCAGCATATTAGACTCCACAATCAAAACCGTAAGGCTCGTAGTGGATATTGGATTCCAAACAATGACTGGGCTACTGAGTACCACCCATCACAGTACACCTCTACAAAAATGTACCAAGGACCTCACCAGGATACCCTGCCAACACAAGACCGACCTACCTCTAACCTAGATAGTACCGAATATGTTATCACTCCGGGTGTTCCCACCCTAATCGAGCGTTCTCTTTTCCATGCACAACCATATCCATAGTTTTAATATATCCGAGGGTAACTAGAAAAGTGATAACATACCCTAATTAGGTTTAACCCACATAGCCTTGCTACACTCCCCTTTTTTAGTCATTCCCGGTTGATGAGGCTTAAGGCTATGTTTTACCTATTGAATAACAATCATACTTGGAATGCTAACACTGCCTTCTAGGTCACGATGCAAATAATAGCATTCATCCATATAAATTATTCTAGGTCTGAACAAACCGAATCTCCAAAATCACCATCTTTACTAGCTTCACAGTATCACAATTCGTAATTCACAAATCGGATAGAAGTGGTTTTCAAATAATTAAATCCGATCTCGATCTCTTCGAAATGACGAACGAATTTGGCCAGATTTGATAGTTGGTTATTTAACTATCAAATTTTTCACACAAAAGCAGTCACTAGGCACAGTTTATTTAATCTTTTCAAAACATTCTTTTCAAAAATCTTTACATAGATATATATTCAAATCTCTTCAATATTCCAATGTTTGAAAACCATTTCAAATCCTTATATCCTTAACGGTATATTTTCAAACTGTATTAACACATATAATTATTTTCGTATAACTTTCCTATAGTCAAAACATTCCCAAACCATTTATTTCAATACATAGAAAAATATTTATAAATATATTTCCAAAATCACTTACATCTCAACACTTAGGAATATTTACATCTTATTGATTTTTTCTTGTATATCCACAAATGAGGAAACCTCTCCTTTATTCCCGACTTCATAAAACATTTACAACCTCTTTGTAAAGTCAAACTCAATATAATTCATTTCCTAAATCTTTGGTATTTTCGTAATCCCTTCTACCATTTTCAAAAATTGATCCTACTTATTTAAAATCTCATTCACAATTTACAACTTCTTTAATGAATTCAGATTCATTTTTTGAAGTTCACTTATCCAACAATTTCGGAAATTCCTTAAGTTCCTAAATTTAGTTATAAGATTTCTCTTATAAAAATCTTATCCGTTAAATAAAATAAAATCCGTTTACAAATCTCGAGAGAATTTATAATTAAATTCCGATTTCTTCCAAAACTCTATATATTATATATATAATAAGTATTTTTAAATAATAGTATTTTATGTTTAAAGCACATTTAACTAGCTATTTGAAATATCTGAAAGCTTAAAAAAACATCAATAACACATTTCCAATTCATTTTTTAACAAAACCAATCAATTTACAAAGCAAATTATGAAAATATGAACTCGGTTCAATAAATATTAAATATTTGAAAAAATCCACTTTAGTATTTCAATACTAAAACAGCTTTAAATTACATAATTTAATAAACAATATTTCCTTTAAAACAAAACTTAAATTCTTAATAGAAAATACATTTTCAAAACCCTGATAAAAAAATTAAATTTATAAATCCATCTCGATTCATCACACGTTGATTTCATTCTTATTCTCTAACCATTCTCACCATTCAAAAATAGAATCCACTATTTTTCACAAATCTGATATCCATATCTCGATGTAAATTCACACTGTGAATTTATATTATCAACTTATATCTTTTTTCCTAATTTATAAACATCGTTATAAATTTATAAACCCATTTGAGTTTCACTTGTTTATAAAACTGATCTCATTTATAAAATCATATTTTATGAATCCATTTCTTAATAGTCTCATTTATTTTTCACATCTATTTTTAATATCGATTTCAACATCTTTTCCATAAATCCAGAAATATTACTTAAAAATCCGTTATTAAAATCCTTTATACAAATTATTTTAAAATATCTAATTAAAACATTTTACGAATAGTTACGTAGAACTCCAAATCAAATTTATTGTTTTATCCAAATCAGTTTCCTTTAAAATAATCCCAATTTTGATATAATTATTTTGATATCCAAAATCACCTTTTAATTCCATCAAATTCAAAAATAATATTTATGGTATCTAAATTGCCAAAATTTAGGCTGGTGTTACTATAGCATCCAAAAATTTCAAACCATACCATAATCTGTAATAGACTGCCCACACACATCATATATCGCTATATATGAAAAACAATAAATATAATTGACGAATCTAGTTGAGTCACTCCAACCTTTTTCCCTGCAACCACGGATGTTATGTAACATAAAATACCAATCCCGCTTCGAGGCGGGATATCGCGGTAATATAAGGTCATCAGCTATTATGTAGGCTGCATAGTGTCTCATCCGCTCCAAAGCGGGAATATATCAAACTACTAATATATATACTACAATATATAATATAATACCCAACTGATAATAATATATCAATTCAATCAATCATCCAATAATTAATTCATATTATTATGAATTTAACTATTCAACTAAATTGAGTGAGATTTACTCACCTTGATTTTTAATTTGCCAATCGTTCTAATTTTAAATTTAATCGAACAGTGTTCAAAATAATTTAAAATTCCACAAACTCCAAATGATTCCAACCAAATTCCAGAATGTTGATAATATTCATGAAAGTGCAACACAATATCAATACCTAATTCCGACCTCATATGAGTTAGTTAATGGGTTTTATACGATTTGGAATTACATTAATAATTAAATTACTAATCACTTAAATTAATTGCCTTAATTGATTTGTTAAGCAATTTCACTAAGCCTAAACACTGGCGCACTCCACCATAAGCATCTCAGTCGAAGTTCAAGCTGTTCGCAATCATCATTGGCACTAACCTTTTAGCGGCAAACTTCTAGAAGATATCTCTTGTAAGACATGCAATTAATCTATTTCAGATTGTGCAATCAGGCATTTTAGGTAGTCGTAGAAAAATTGGTCACCATTTTTCAGATTCAGTCACTACCCAGGATCACAACCTCATCACTCAATAACATATCCAGATCCAATCATTGCAAGGATGACTTCACCAATGCCGTCGTTCTCAACTTCGCCTCCAAGTGCTGCCATGTAACGGCCCGCCTTTCCACACGGTTTAAATCGACAATAAGCCATACACGTCAGACTTAAACCATACAGAAGGGCGGATTTTTATGGGGTAAATAAGAAATAAGGAAGAAAGAAATAAAACAAACAGAATCTTGCAGCGAAACGATAAAATATAATAATCAAATATACAGTTCATGAAGGTGTTTTACAAAATATTCGATTATATTTATACAATACATATCAGAGTTGCACATACCAGCGAATAATAATTAATGCAGCGGAATACAGTGTAGTGGAATACAATAATAAACAATAATAAATCTTCGTCTTCGTCCTCCATAATTTAGGCCTTCAAATCCTGAAATGCTCAGGCTGACCCGAGCGAATTGAAAAGACAAAACACTCGAGTCAGAACTAAAAGATCTTATGTAAGTTAAATCATCAGTAACTTAGTGATGCTTAGGATTCGCATTTCCTAAGGATCCGTTAAACTATTTACTATGTAGCAATATTTCGCTATTATAAAATGTCTAATAATAAAATAAACTTACTTTTAAATAGCGTTAAGGGGTTACCCATATAGCCCTTAACACAAATAATGCCAATAGTCTATACAGTACCGTAATACCTCCTGATCGGGAGGCCACCAGTGGATACTCCATAGGTATGACACAAATGGAAACTCGTACAAGGCGTGCTAGGGTAGGTGACATGGCACAACTAGGCAATGCCAGGGTAGATATACCAATTATGCTTCCAGACCGATGGTAACGTATAGCCGCAGCTACCGCCCACCTCGAGCCACACCCCCAAATCAAAGAAATCAAAAGCGACCACCGAATAAATCCAAAAGTCAAAGTACAATATCGAAGGGATGTGTCCGATCAAAGGTGCTACCTCATTAGCCCGTCGATCGCTCCTGTTTTAGCAACCCTATGCCAACTCACGGGAGTCGGGTCCACGTATTTACCTCAAAGGAAACGCCGCCGCCATCATACTTCATTCTGGAATCTCCACCGCGTACATGGTTGTTAAAGTGGTTTTCGGAGTTGGAAGAGAGTATGACAACTTCCGATCCTGGTCTCTTAAACAACCAAACATTATTATAATACCGCGGTCTTTTTAAAATAATTTATACTTCAAAACCAGGATATAATATTTATTTCAAAACCATATAAATACGATATCATTTACGTTTTGAAACCAAATCAATATGATATCCTTTATAAAATCATAGTATTCAAAGTTATAAAATTTCGAAACCAAAGACTTAAACTATAACCCTTCCAAAACGTAATACTTTGAAATTTTTAACTTTGAAACATAACTTCCAATAATTTAATGGTTCAAATATTAAATTACATTATATAAAATAAAATAGCTTCATAAATTCACAAATAAATTCCACATACCGATTTGAACCTCCAAATAAACCATTTCAATTCATATATTTCAAAGCTCTAAATATTCCTCCATTTCAAAACTAATTCTTTGAAAATTTCCATACATATCAAAGTCAATTACTATTATTTAGATTTGAAATGTTTACTTAATAAATCCAATATAATTTAAGTAAAACTTTTAACTCCAAACCACAGGATGTTCTTTCAATTTATTTAACTTGATATATTTAAATCAACTTTATATTCATTTAAATCACTCTAAACCGAATCAAGTTATAACAATCATACCCTTTAAATCTCCATTTTAATTTAAATTTCAAATCAAATTTATTCGAGTATAATTCTTAAATAATTCAATTCAACCCAATTTCCTATTTATCTTCCAACTTAATTTTATTAAGTCATTAAAACTCTATATATACAATATCTGAAATAGGTACTTAACCATATAATATAAAACAATCAAACTCCATGAATAAACTTATTTTTATTACACAAATTTATACATAGCGTAAATTAAAGAATTTAACTATATATATAAAAATAATATTTATATAATATCAAAATTTAATATTTATTAAACCGTATATTTCTTTTCAAAACCATAGAAATCATTTTTAAAATATTTACATATGTAGACGACGGTGTCTGTATATAATTATCTATCCTATGGTCAAGTGATACAGATATTTATCATTTCAATCCGTAATTTAAAATAAAAATACGGTTATATATCATTTCAAACAGCAATCCCGAATGAAATAAAGTGCATAACCAATTTGCAGTTTAAAACAATATAAAATACAACATTCATTCATCCAATATCAATCATCAACCATTTATTACAATCTTCATCCAATTTAAACAATAACATCAATATAGAGTATATAATAAATAACAAGTAATTACTGACAGTTTATATTCAATAATAAATTAAACAATCTATCTAACTGACAGTTTATATTGCAATAATAAATTAAATAACAATTTAATTTAAATAAATGCAATTAACTGAGATGATGATTTAAAAATATACAAACAATCATCGATAAATTCAAAATCACAACATAAATTAAATTTAACGGACATTGGAAATTTTAGAAGTTATGAGTGGGTTAAAACACTCACCTTTTGAATTTAAATTGAATTTAAATCCAATTTAAACTCAAAATTCCAACCGTCTCAGAATCTGCCCAAACAAGCGCCAAAATGTCTGACATTTCAATACGATCCAAATAAAAGAAACCGTGCGTAAATCGGATATCGTATGCAATAGTTATCATCGTTAAACGATTTGAAATTGAAATTAAGAATAAATAGAAGAAAAAACAATCAACACTCACCATTTTCCACGTCAACACATAATTCACCTTGCGTACAGTAGCCCACGCGACATCTACAGGTTTCGAACGAAACCCTACCTCAGCCGCTAGCGTTTGCTCCAATTTTAACCCCCACCACGCACGTGTCCAAGATGTCAGGCGATGCCATCGCCACTAGCGTCTCGGGCCGCACCCACTGTTGGTCGTGCGACCCACCATGGCACCCCCAAAAATCCCGCTGCCGCGACCCTAATTTCCAAATTCTGGCAAAATCCCCCACCTATACCACGAACGAACTGTATAGATCTCCTCCCCTTGACGTCCTCTTCGATGTTGCACTACCTGATCGTCGTAAGATCGACGATCTATCGTCCAATCGAATAACCATCAACGAACGTCCGGAGCAATTTCTCTGATTCCAGGACAAACGATGATTCAAACCCAAAAACGAACTGCAGACCTGAGATGCGTACATCCAGAGCATTGATGTATAAATTTTTTAAGGAGTTTGAAATTTCACTTTGATTTTTGAATTGCATTTGGAATTAGGAGTTTGTCTGCCATTGAATTGAGGAGGAGAGATAGCTAAATTGTACGTATAGACGAATGAGAAATAGAAGTAGGTTAGGATTTACAACTGGATATTTATTATAACAGCCCAAAGTTTTAACAATAATTCTTCACTTTTAATTATAAACTTTGGGGGTTTACTATATAAAAATCTAAATTTTGAATCGAAAACAATTTCCCAAATTTTTAAATAAATAATAAGATCTCTGAAATTTTGATGTGGTTAAGAATTCACTTTAATTGGAAATTTTGGTTTTTTGTTAAAGATGGTAAATAACTTAATTTCTAGAAAAATCATGTTTTAATTAAGAAATAAGATTTGAAAAAAAAAATTAGTGTATAAATAAACTGTTTAATTACGCGTTAAAAAGGCGGGTTATTGATGGAATATTTTTAACGTATATTTACTACATAAGAGAACGCGTAAATTTAAAAAGCATTACTTTTATTATGAAACTGGGTGCGTGTTTGATTAAATTATTGCGTCGGTTTTTCACGCGTCTAAATTAATTACCTCGGATATAAATAATCAAATAAATCAGTATACATGCATTTTTAAGTGGGAAAGGAATAAATTTTCTTTCCGTTGACTCCACATATTTAATAAATAAAACCCATTTATTTTTCAATAACGTTCAAATCAAATATTCTTTTCCATTTCTTTACTCTAAGAATCAACACTTTTCTTTGATCAATTTTATAAAACGTTCAATTATTTCTACCGTTCTTCCCCATAATTCAGGCAATATAAACCCACGCCCTATAAAAAGAAAAGAAATCATTTACTTTCTTTAAGTTCTTTACAAACCCACGGATATCAAATTCATTTACTTCTTTATAAATAAACGCGTGCAATTTATTGCTTCGTACCTTTCTCCCCTCTAATTGCGCAACTTTGTTGATTTAAATACAAACCCACAATATCAATGCAACCCTTTTGGAAATACTCGGTCAACTTATGCAAAATACCAAAAAATATTTGATTTGGATATTGCATGTCGTTTCTCCACCCCAATCACTACAAACTTCTTTCTTTCGGTCACGTATGCATATCCCTGAATTAATCTTTGATTTTTATTCATTTCTTGCTGTTTCTTTGCATAAATCACTCAGCCTATTTAATTCTAAAAACTCACGCAGCCTATTAAATAAAGAAATTGTAGCGAAACCAATTATTTCCTTAAACATTTTATCACTTGCAGTTCTTTTACGCGATCAAGTGGACTAAATTTTCCGTTTCAGAGCAATAAGTTTCTTGCCTTTATCAACTGAAATTGCATAGGCTCACACATCAAATTCCTGACCATTCAGAGAAAAAAATCTACCTATTCTCTCTCCTAGAATATCGCAAGTTTATCTTTATATTCCAATGCACGTACGCGAATATAAATGTCTATAAAATATATAAAACTTCTTGACAAAATTGCTCCCTTGAATTGCGAAACTCCTCTGTTATAAATATATAACCCACGCATTTTCCATCTCCTCATTAAAAGTTTGGCTTCACCCTCGTGCGTGAGCAAGCATACTTCAGGTAATGGCCACCTTTTACCTTACCTTCTTCTATTGTTTCTATTTTTATTATTTATTCTCTTTTTCCCGTTCACGCAAAGCTCGACCTACACCGCCACATAACTTGACTACACCTATTTATCTACCTTTCCACTATTATAACAACCCGCATATTTAATGATTTTATATTAAAATGTTTTATTTAAATATAGTGTCGTTAGTCGGATTTTTGATCCGAAATGTTACTTTTTGCAAATGGCCGAATTAGGACTCGAAACCACCTCTATTGAGTCCAAAATGGCGTTTGCGATCTTTTTGAGTATAAACTTTGATATGTTTGGAGTAAGTTGAATTTTGCTACCTTTTCTAGTTGGGTTTTGGGTTAGGGCTCAGCCCACTAACTAACTAAATATCCAAACTCAGTCCCTCTCTTCCCCATTCACTAATTTTCACCTCCAAACTTAATCTAAAACTGAAAATGGAGGAAAGGAAGAGGAATTAGAAATTCCAAGCCCTAGTTTCTTCTTGGAACTTGAAATCTTGCTCCAAAATCAAAGAGAACGTGTCGGTAAGCTTCTTCTTCATCTTCTCCAACTCTTCTCCTCTTCAATTTCTGAAAGTTTTCCTAAACCTAATTTGGGAAATATGTGTTTTATTCTTAGATTGAAGCTTGTAGAGTTGAAGTGAAGAGTGGTTAGTCTCCTTCTTGTGTTTGAGCTTCTCATCTTTGTTTGTGTGTAAAAAGGTGAGATTTTTATCTCACATCTATGCTTATATATATCTTTGATTGTTGGGTGTGAATTCCCAACACTCAATCATGTGCATTTGATTTGAATTTGGATTGGTTTTATGAATATTCCAATTCTTGAGTTTCAAAGTCAAATTTTTATGAACATTCTCTTATGGATGTTTTGATCTTGTTTTGGTGATGAGTCGAAGTGCTTATAGGGCCGGGTAGCCGCTAGGCGTGAACCCCTAGCGTCTGTGCTCGTCCGATCGAAAGTTGGGAAGTTTGCTCATCAATTGGGATAGGCTGGAAACAGCCCAGGTTGCAGGGTCGGCCGACCTACCGAAGACCCTGTCCGGTCGACCGAATCTGTATCCCGAAAGTTTCCAGGATCAGGGTCCGATCGACCGAGCCCTGTAGCCGGCCGACCAACCTGCTGCTGTTTTGCCTATTTTTGCCTTTTTATAAGTTTTCCAAATTTTATCGATTCAAGTTGGTTCTTAGTGGTTTCTATTGCATATTTGGCTTTGATAACTTATTTTTGACTGCATTCACGGGTTTTCATAAATAATCCTTCTAAATGGTACTAAAAGTTTGCCTCTCCAATTTATAAATTCTATCTAAAACGCACACACACAATTTCGCACTTCGAGCGGAGTGGAAGGGATATTAAATGGTTTGGTAAAACACGGACCATGAATCCAAGCGTTTATCTTCTGATTAATCCCCGACCTATTCGATTGATCGTTTTGGCCTTTTGGTCTGGTTTACCGATGAGATGAGGTGAACTTTGTACTGCTTTGAGTGTGAAATTAACTAACGGATAGCAAACCGTTTAGTGCGAACGAGTGGTTATGGGACTCACGTTACCACTTTTCGGATTCCTTTTTGAGAGTTCTGACACATTCCTCCAGTTAGTGGTGCCCAGTATTGGGCCTTTGGACCTTCACAACTCTGGTTTATTGCCTTCGGGTATGTTTCCTTTGGGTTTGTGCCTTCGGGTTTGTGCCTTCGGGTTTGTTGCCCTATTGTATCGCTTTTAGAGTTAGGTCTTTATGAGCTGCTAGAGTGATATTTGGGTTTGGAGCCTTTGGGCTTATGGATCCTTGTTTATACTGTACTGAGCACGTGCAAATTTTATGATGTTTCATTGATATGTATATTCCCTAGGTATCGCCCTTCGGTGTAGGTCTTTTTGAGCCGCACGATATGTATCGATTACCTTGTGGAACTTGTGTTACCTTCATGGGTATTTGTTATTGCCTTTTTGGCTTGTTTTGGGATATTCATATCCTTTGTTTATTGTGTTGCCGATGATATGGGGCTTGTCTTGTTATGATATGATCCATCTTTTGTTAGATGATTGTGTTATCTCTTTTAGGGATATTCGTTATATATTGTGACCTTGCAGGTTATTATTGTTCAGTTTATCTAACTGATTTGTTTAGCTAGACTGACCCGTGTATTTTATGCTCGGGTCAGACCTAGATGTTTCAGGTTAGGTGCTTTTGGACTTAGCCTATTTTGCTTCCGTATGGACTATTCAGCTTGTTCCTCTTTGTTAAAGATTTTTGTGTAGTCCTTTTTGTTGTATCTATGATATATGTATTCTTCTGGAATCGTTTTTATATAGTGGTTTGCCATACCACTTGACATGTATTATTTTGTATACTCTGTTAGGTATATATATGTGTGTATATGATGATCTACTGTTCTATGATGTATATTACATTTGGGTTGTTATATTCTATTCTGATAGATACTCCAACCACCTATGGTTTTTTTTTAAGTATTCATTGGATATGTCGACCTGCTTGGTATGTCTATTGTCGATGTATTCAACAGATAGTTAGAGCAAGGCTATAGATGGTCGCTCCTAACCAGCCTTATTCTCCGTGTTAGTTGACAGCATTACCCTGTAGTGTCCTTAGCTAGCGTGGGTGTAGAGGTGGCGCATCACAGCGTGGTATCAGAGCTGAGTTTAGAACAAAATATGATAAACATAGAATAGATGCACATATTCTGGTACATCAAAGTGTACAAGTGATACAAATCTTTGAATCATCGTGTCTCTATATTCCTTCTGTGCCTTGGTGGTAGATAGAATGTGGTAATACGTCTAGGAATGCATATTGTTCTGTAGTATTCGATATTTGAATTAGTGACATCTACCTTGTGAATAATCTTATCCTTATCTTACTTTCAGCGTATGGCTGGAAGAGGCAGAGGACGACGTTCGGATGCTGGGCAATCCAATGGCTCACATCGGATGGCGTTTATATGTCTGCCGATCAGTTTTTGGAATTGTTTAGGAGCACTCAGCCTCCAGTTCCTCCTCGAGTATCTCCACCTCGCAAGTATACCTTTGCATGTCTGTGTATTGATTTTTCTCATCTTGGAGGAAAGCCGTTTAAAGGCTCCGATTCTATTCTTGAAGTCCAAGCTTGGTTTCGCACGTGTGAGCGTATCTTCTCTCACATGGATCTTTCTGACCATGATAGAGTTCTTATAACTTCTAGCTTATTACATGAGCGTGCCCTTGATTGGTATGAGCTTCTTGTAGCCGAAATTGATGAGTCTACTCTTTCTTGGACTCAGTTTCGGGGACAATTTGAACTCAAGTTCGTTCCTGAATCCGAAAAAGTTTTATTGACCCGTCGCTTCCTTGAGTTGAAGCAAGGGAAATC